>FR989978.1:4716807-5916807 GCA_905404175.1 Anthocharis cardamines
TACTTACTTTGAATATGCATGTAATCACTGTGTATTATAATAATTGTATTAAAAGTATGTATTTATACTAAATCTAGATAGTATAATTAAACGAATGGCATAAATTCAATCACAAAATATGTGTTCACTTATGTTTTATCACTAAAAATTTGCGGCCGTTTTGACATACGACGGACCATGTCCAATGTAATACAACATTTTTTAAACCATGACGCCAATGAAACTATGATTATTTTATATCATGGACACGAGCAAATCTTAAGGAATATCTTGATATAATACACTATACGATCTAACTAATAAGAAAAAAGAACTTACGACATAACTGCGGACGATCCTCGCCGTGACACACACACAAAATCACTCAAACTTCAAACTGAATTATAAAGATGTTAAGAGGACACTCTTTACAGCTTATTGCATCAACTTTTACACAGGGCAGCTGTGGATTAATTACACCAAACGGTCCTATAACACTCTCAGAGTACAATATAACGATGCGTTACGTATTATCCTAAGAAGACCACGATACTGCAGCGCATCAGCGATGTTTGCGGAGGTCGCTGTTCCAGACTTTTACGCTGCGCTTCGTTGTAGAATCGCCAGTTTTTGGGAAACTGTACGGAGCTCAGAGAACGAATTGGTCCGAGTCGTCGCTCAGATATGTCCCGACAACGTGTTCTTTAAGCACTGGATGGGGGTGCATCGGTCTCGGAATGTAAAATAAATTAACCTAGATAATTACCTATTATAATGTCTCTGTCATATTTTTATCATTTTGTCACTTTTAAATATTGTATGACTATGGGTTTATACCTGAATAAATAAATATTATTATTATTATTATTATAAATACAGATTAAAAAGATTTGAACTGTTTACACATGTCAGTGCCAACTACGTTTAGTTCCGCGTCCGAAACGCCAGTAATATTGCAAAAAGGAGCTTTATTTAAAGCCCTTTAAAGCTGATTTTCATTAATTCCTATAGTCGACACTGTAGTGTACCCTAACGTAATGCATGATTTTATTTTTAGACCGAGAAAAAATATATTTTGGAGCCATGAATATGCTGATTTAGGGAAAAATAATAAAAAAAATAGTTTTTTTTTATTTTCATAGCTATTTTTATTAAAAACCATTTGTTGCAGAACTACAACACTATGCACTCACTAGACAATAACTACATATGAAAATTTTTAAAACAATTTTTGGTTGTGGTAAGACAAAGAGCTACTCCACACTTCTCACACCTGTTTTGCGTGTATCCCTTGCATCCAGGCATTTTGCATCTGCTGCGAACACAATTACCAGGCCAGTGACCAACATTATCAGTCCTTATGTCCTTAGGAGGAATATGTTGAGCTGGTCCTCTCCTTTTTTTTGCTTGTATTTCCATTTCAACACTGTTGCTGGTACTTGGCCTTCCTCTTTTGTTGCAGAGTTCAAATGAGTTATTTACTTTGGCTAATACCTCAGCTAGTTCCAGTCTATAGTTACATAGGTTTAGAACTGATGAATTGGCTTCAGTTGTTTTTAAATTTTTATACACAAGCCAAGAATTTATTACCGTCATGTCCAATAAGTGGTAAAAGATACGAAGATACCACTTTCGGCTTCTCATTGCAATTCGGTACCTCCCAATAAAGCTGTCCATTAGGTCCACTCCGCCCATATGGGCATTATATGCCTTTATTATATGTGGGCATGAAATTTTAATTCTAGTCTTATTTGCCTTGTCAAATCTTTCTACTTGGCCCACAGGTTCAGCTCCAACATATGAAGATAGAAAAGTTACAACTTTATTGTCCTTCCAAGTAACTGCTGTCAAATCAATACCGTCAAATTCAGTCATCTGCTCTTCATAAGTTCCACGAGGAACAGATTTCTTCATCATTGTTTTTTTGTCCGGCAGTTTGCAGTTCACTAGCCTGTTAGATTGCACAGTACCTAGGCTATAGATTCCTTGTTTGGCAAGATAGGTAACTAAAGGTACAGAGGTGTAAAAATTATCAAAATAAATTATATGATTTATATGCCTTGGGACACCTCTAGCAAGCCGGACTACAACATTTCCCACTGGCCCAAAATCTGGTTCATCTGGAAGCCGTTCATTCTCTTGGCCAGTATATATTTCAAATTTATGAGCATAACCTTTCACGCTGCACATCACATATAATTTAAACCCTCACTTATGGGGCTTATTAGGTAAATACTGCTTCATGAAGTGTGCCACTTTTGTGGCACACATCTGTTCATCAATTGAGAGTTTTTGTTCCATAGGAACTAAAGCAAATTTCTCATTTAGATGGCTAATTATAGGCCTTATCTTATGGAGCCTATCATGTTGTGGGTGTTCCTTGGGTAAATGTTTCTCGTTATTGTTGAAATGTAGAAATCTACGAATAGTCTCAAATCGGTTGACAGTCATTATGTCCTTGATTGGTTGAAAACCTACAGTATTTGACCAGTATAGCCGTACATTGGGATATTTTATAACAGACATGTATATCAGTATCGCCATAAACTTTCTTAGCTCAGTTTCAGATAAATTTAATGGTTTAGTCACATTTTTTTGAACGGAATACAAATTAGACTCTTCCACAATCCTTTGAACTATTTCTGATGTAATAAAATGTGAAAAAATACTATAGGGAGTACCAGTAGTAGCCTCATCCTTCAGTTCAGGTGGGTATGTAGTGTCTCCATGAAAAGCTGTCTGGTCAGAATTCAAAACAATTTTTTTTACCTTCCATACGAGTCCTCTCATAGTTGCTCGGCGACTAGCTTGACTTGTTGAGGGGAATGGAACCTGTGGCACTTGATCATTTGCTGTAGCTTCATTTATCAATGGCGGGTCTCCTGCCATGAATGGATCATTATCGGGGTCATCATTTTCCTCTTCTAATGGACTCTCAAGATCGTGAAGCAAATCGTCTCTATTTTCATAAAAATTCTCATTACCTTCTGTATCCGAGTCCTCAAGATCATCTTCCGAAATCTCTCCATCATTTATTAGAGCTAAATACTCTTCTATTTGCTTTTGATTCAAGTATGGCATCTGAAAACCAATAAAAGTGATAGTAACTAAACAGGGACATTTTCTAGTAAATGCATATTGTTGCAGATTTACAACAACAAAATAAACAAAATTTCCGAACACACCAAGAGTTTTTTTTATAACTTATAAATTGTACTGAAAAGAAGATGAATTATTACGTAAAATAACTAATTTTGTTTGAACGTACCTTCGAAAACCAAATAATTACACTGCAAAGCAAATACACAATTTTCATCCGCTCCAAAATTACGATCGGCTTTGATTTGTCAAAATCAATTTAAATTTGCCAGTCGTGAAGAAAAAAAGTGTGTTGCCACTCAATTAAATATATCACCATGATAGTAATAATCCTGCAACAGCATGCATTGAACTCATACTAATAATTTTATGGTCGTTTGAATGGTATGTTGCAGTTTTACTACTTTATGCATTTAAGGGTTAAAAATAATAAATAAACTGAAATTAACACTTCTATTAGATAAAAATTAAACTAAAAGAAAACACTAAACCGCACACAAAACACTGACTCTTATACTCTACTGGCTCTCGAACTATCGCACTTGAATCTCTTGTAAATCGCAGTTGATCTCTTGGTATCGCTTCCAAAACTGACTAACGTTGCGATTGTTCCCGCTTATATAACCCGCTCGTATTGCGTCTCTAATATTCTCGAACATACACGCGGTTATATGCTTACGCAAAGTTTACTGGAAGTTTCTAGGCAATGATTACTCCCGCGCTATTCGCGCGCGCCTTTCTCGAAGCTTCATAGCGTATCCGGCTTTGATGTATGTTTCCTAGAAACTTCTATTCTCTCTTTTGCGCACAACATTCCGTCGCCGTCGCACGCCATTCAGAACGCTCTAGCGAGTATCTCTGTCGCACACCGTATGCCGTCCTTGTCACACATCGTTTAGAATGTTCGGGGGGCCATAACCAGTCCAAAAATGTTTCTCGAACTCTCTTCAGCCTGTCTCCGTAACATTATTAAGGATTTGCATCTTCTTTTAAAGCTTTCAAGAGCTGATATACATTTGGGTATTGCCAAACTGCTGTTGAGATTTTTATGCCAGGATTCCACAGTATTGGTTGTGCGATGGTATTGATTATAGGCACACCAAGTGTCAACGAAACTTTCATCTTACAGACATTGTGTTACCATATAATCGTTGAATGCTTGTATTTCATTAGACACCGATAGTAATTCTTCGTCTGATGCTCACGCGGAAGCAGCCTAGCTCAGGGATGGCGAACCTTTATGCGTATACGTGCCAATTTTCTGGAATAATATTTAATGACGTCGCAGCCGTGCCATCAAATATTCTTGACTTTGTGATCAGTGGAAAAATAATGTAAAAAAACAATATCAACTCAAAGCTCTATATTTACCAAAAATACAATTACAAGAGCAATTAAAAATTAGTGCGACTTCTGTTGTTGCAGATTGGACGATAATTGACTTATATTGGGGTTGTACGATGTTACTTTTAGCAGAATGCATGCTGAACTTGATTCATCAGTCAGTCTATTTCTAACAGAGTCTTTGATGTTATTCATCTCTGAAAACAATGACTCGCAGGCATATGTTGATGAAAATACAGTTAGAATAGCGTGAGCCAGCTTCTTTAAACAATTAAATGTTTCTGGCAACGCATTCCAGGTTTCTAAAATTTTATTATTGGCATCTTTACTTATATTACTGGTCAATCTTTCTGTTTCAATTAACTCTAATTCTTTTCTCATGTCTATGAATTTTTGTATCCAAATTGAATTAGATTGGAAATCAATCAGCTGCATTTCAAAATCTTCAATTTCCAACCAATCGAACTGGGAGAAGTTCAGTGTATGAAAGGTCGTTACATCTGGGTACATAATAAACTTGACCGTTTCTGATAATTCTTTGAACTGAGAAAATCTTGTTGAAAATTCCTTAATTGAAGAATCAATCACAGAGATAAATTCCTCAGTAATATTTTCTGCATTTGTTGTCTCATGTATATCAGATTCATTGATATATTTTTTCAAGTATGGAAAATACTTGTAGTTTTTTGCGATAATATCGTTTCTGAAAACTTGCAGTTTAGCCTCAAAGGCGCGAATGAGATCGATCATGACGATTATTGTTTTGTTTGTGCCTTGAAGCTTCACATTTAACGTATTTAAGTGTTGGCATATGTCTGTAAAAAACATCAATTTTGAAAGCCACATGACGTCCAAAAGCTGTGGGTATTGTTCAATTTTTCCCTCATTTTGCAGAAACAGTCTGATTTCTTCCAAGCATTCAACAAATCTTTCAAGTACAGACCCACGACTCAGCCACCGAACATTATTATACATGAGTAAGCCATTATACACGGAGTTGACTTCATCCAACAAAGCGTCGAACTTTCGCTTGTTTAAAGCCTGAGCAGAGATGAGGTTGACTATTTTCGTAACTACTGCCATAACATTATCAAGAGATGTCAAACCGCTCTTAGCGCATAAGGCTTGTTGGTGAATGATGCAGTGGAATTCAAGAATCGAATGTCCTACTTCAGTTTGAAATAAACTTATGAAACCAATTTTTTTACCCACCATACTCGGAGCACCATCAGTTGTTACAGAAACAACTTTTTTTATATCAATTTCTTTTTCAACTATCGAATTTTTAACTGCCGTACAAATATCTGCGCCCTTTGTAGTTGTTGGTAACGATTTTATCGCAATTAATTCCTCCTTAATGACGTTTCCTACGCAGTATCGAGCAAAAACAGCTAAACGTGCAGATTTTGTGACGTCAGTGCTTTCGTCGAGGCATAGCGATATAAATGAAGCAGAGTGAATGTCAAGCTTTTGTTGCTCTGTAACATTTTCAGCCAATTTTAAGATTCTTTCCTTTATTGTGTTTCTGGACAAAGGAGTATCTTTGATGCGCTGAATTATCATATTTTTAGTCTCGAAATCAGCAAAAAGAGAAGGCGCGCATGCTAACCAGGCTTCCTTTAAAAACTCGCCTTCTTGAAAGGGTTTACTATGCCGAGCAATGACATTTGCAGCCGTGTAACTTGCCGCACTTGTATGACAATTTTTGCCAACAAATTTATTTATTGATGTTGACTGTTTGTTTCTGTCTTTCAAAGCACTCGCAATTAATTCCTTTTGCTCTGCTTCGCTTTTTTGACAAATTGATTTGTGATTTGTTTCAAAATGCCGTTTAACGGAAGATGTTCTACATACCATGGTGCCAGAACATAAAACACACACTGCTTTGTCACCTTTATTAATCACGCCGAATTTATCAGTCCACCAAGTCTGAAATTCTCTAGTATCCTTGCTATTTTGCACTTTTAGTTTCTTTGCTGAACTAGCCATATTAAATTACAGCAAATAATAACTTAAATAAACTTTAAAGTTCACTTTCACAATGAAATTTAACTATTTTTTGCGTAACCAAATAATTTGCGCGGGCACTGCGCCTCGTTTGTTATTATTTACTCAAGTCAAGCCCCCGCGCTGCGTTCCCGCGCCCCGCGCCACCGCCGCATTCCCCGCGCTAGCATAGCAACTACGCCCCGCCTCCACCCCGCGCACCGGACCCGAACGCTCGCGCGCGTTTGCTTTTCAAAGATTCATAGGTATTATGCTACATCATAATCATAATTTATACTTTTTTCTTTAAACTCGTAATCAGTGACGTGCCGAAATTATTTCGTCGCGTGCCAGCAATGGCACGCGTGCCATTGGTTCGCCATCCCTGGCCTAGCTAAATAGAATAAATGTCGACTGTACTACGTCAGTCTCTCGTTGACATAAATTCGTCGTGTCGGGCCCTGTGCAATAATTCCCGACGTATCAGCGCCTCGCCGTACTCGGGCGGCCTGAAGCATGTCATCGCGCAGGCGTCGGCGCACAAAACGCACTACTATATATCTCGCGCGTTCACACCGAGGTTCAATGTCCAGAATTTCTTGAAGAAGCAATTGAAATTCCTGAAGAGCTAGAGGAGATCGAAGATCTTTGAGGGAGATTAGTTTCTGTGGTTGATGCTGCAGGTCCAAGAAAATGTCGGACCAGATGTTCTTTGATTTGTAAAACTGTCAACTTAGGGCCATCTGTCTACTCGTTGTAGATGCATCTGGCATTGATAAGGGCGAATTGAAATAGTAAATCTATTGCTATCTTTTTGTACCACGTCAAACTTTTACGTAAGGGAGAATGAAATGCAAGTTCGTCAGAAATATCAATGCCTTTTTTGGCATCATGTTAATCGACTATTGCATCGGGTTTTATGACGTCGCCTCTTCTGGTAGTCACGTTAGACATACCATCTCTATGGCATGCGAATGTATTTCTACTGAGTGAAATTTTGAATATATTTGCACAAAGTTCTTCGGTTTTTAATTACGGTCTACATATGAATATAACATCCCTCTCTTAAGATGGAGCTTTATCTTTAAAAAAAAATCGTCATGTGAAAAAAGTGTGGTTTTACAAAAGAATTAGCTACCCAGCCACATTCCCGAAAGTTTGTTGTTGCATAGGATGGATTAAACTGTCCTTGGCTGGCACCGACTCAAAAACTAACTCGCAATTACGTACGTAGATGGCTATAGAATTAATTTATTTATTTGATAATAATTAAAACGGCTGATTAGGCCAATTACATTAATTATTTCTTATAAAATATTATATAATACAATTCAACATCATTACTATACATTCAAATACAAACAATAAATTAAAAATACACTACATTGATAGATTATCATACACATTTCAATTATATCAATGGACCACTCCTGTCTTTTCTACTTTTCTAGGACGTCTGACTTGTTGTACATGGTATACAAAAATATTTTTTTTGAGTAATCATCGAGGAATGTCACAAAATATTTTACTTTGCCTAAAACTGAGTTTCCATCGGTCCTTAGACGTCTGACTGTATCCTGACTACAAACATATTGTATCTGTCAGGAATAAAGTTGCTAATTATTTTGTTTCCGATTGACCTTTCAAGTAATTACATATTTAGGCTGGTTTTAGTCTTACGCTGACGGCACGCGCACCGTCAGCGCTGATGGCCGAGATATATGAACTTCTAGGAAGCGTTTTTGAATTACGCGTAGCTATCAGCGCGCACGGTGGTCAGCGTTGATAGCTACGCGCCTCTGCTTTCAGTGAGCGTTCTAGTGTCGAGCGGAGCGGACATCGTCAGCGCATTTTGGTCGTCGTCTGTACAGTAAGGCGGTCAGCATGATACTAAATCGAGCCACGCTGAGCCTCGGCGCTGACAAACTACGCGCTGAGCTATGAGCGCTGACTGTGAGCGTGAGACTAAAATCAGCCTTATAAATGCGTCATGATAATACTTCGTCTTCGCAGCGGCATCGTGGACGACTGGAATCTTTCCCGGTTTCATGGGATTTAAAACGGGAAAGTGTGGCAGGTACCATGTTCTATTCGCTGTACTATGGGCCGGCGCGCGTTCAGCGTATCTCTCTTCTATGAGCGCGTTCATTTGCTGTTCGTAGGCGTGCTTCAGTACTGAATCCTTATCTATTTTCCTTTCAGTATACTGAGCAACCTCTTATACGCGTTTTCATAGTTGTCGGGCATGTTGATATTTTCGCTCTTCCATAGTAAACCCGTCTCTTACGCGACGTCTTGCGTGAGCGATCTTGACGCGAACGCGAAGCGGCGCGGCGCGGTGCGAAAACAACAAACAGTCAATACCTATGTAAGTGGCCTACGTGACCAAACGCACGTAGAGTGCAGTGCGGCGCGGCGCGAAAGGAAGCGAACGCGATCAGTCGGTTTGATATTTTCGCGCGGACTGGTTGCGGTGCCATAATTTATTTGTTTTAAATAATGGATGTAGAATTTTTTGTTGAGGTTGACTCCGTAATTCTTCATACAAATTGTGAAATTCCCCATAAATATGCCTTTCTAAGTACACAATATTAGTTTCATTTCTCTGCCGTACATACTTCTTGAATATTTGATATTTAAGATATGAATTTTCCAATAATATTCGCTTGCGTCCGTCCATGACAAATTTACAGTGCCGACTGAATGGCGGCAGCGGTGCGGGACGATTCGCGCGCATGTAGGACAAAGCTGCCGCATCGCAGCGCATCGCGTTTCACCGCATCGAATCGCTTCGCAATCGCGTTCGCTTTGAATCGCCTACGTAGGACGAAGCCTTAGCGTCCGTCTGTTTGCTGTTTGTTGTGCTCTCGTAGCAGCGTGAGCGCACGTTCCTCTACGTCGCTACGCGGTCGTTTGGGCTCTATGGTGAGCGATTCCAACGCGAAGTGATGTTTGAGTAGCTCATCCAATCGCGTGTCGATATCTGTTACGTTGTTAATATAGTGTACGCGTTGGCCGAGCGTCCGAAAGTGCGCGCCGTGTAATACCCAGCCCAGGGGTGTGAGAGAGGCGACAGGTTGATGTTGTTGTCCCTTTCTCTCGTCGGTGGCGAGTAACAGGTGCCAATTGTCCGATGAGTAGTTTCGGCGTGGCATTTCTATACTTTAGTTGATTTGCGATGCCCGCGATGTGTTCGCAGCCTGTTAAGTCTTTCTCTGTTACTCGTTGGGCCGCGTGGTGCAGATTATCGAGCGTGCGCGCACCTATGTCGTGACTGTCTGTCGCCCCGTGTAATGTAAGGGTGACGCGTCGCGACTTATTTTCGTTTACTTCGCTGCTTCCTATGCCCTCTACGCGGAGCCTTTGCGCCGATCTGTTGCGCTGTTTCACTGTCAATAAGGGTGACGGTTGAGCCGTCATCTAACAGCGCAAACGTGTTAATGTCGCCTTTGGGTCCGGACACTCGAACCGGGACTATCTTCAAGAACGATTGTGATCTTGCCCACGTAGAGTTGACCACTTCAGTTTGTCTGCTTTCTTCCGGTGTTTTAGTGAAGTGGAGCAGTCTGTGGTGAAGTCTGGTACACCCCTCGAAATCGCATGGCTTCCCGCGACAACTATGTTTTCTTGTGCGGTGTTTGAGACATCGAAAACATAGCGACTTGCTTTTAGCTATGTCCCATCTATTGTTGACGTCGGTTTCTATAAATTTCGGACACGTCTGAGAAGTGTGTCTCTGTTTATTACAGATTAGACACTCCACTTCTGTCGATGGTGGTGTAGCCGTGGCATAAGTCTTCGCTGTAGGTCGCCGTTGTGTTGATGCATGGCCCGCTGTGTCTGTAATGTTCTCGGGTTGAGCTGCATCGGTCCGACTCTCGTTGTAAGAAGCGCGTTAATTTCAGTAGATCGGCTTCTTCTGTTTGATTGTCTGCCGCGAGGCCGAACCATCGATAACGCATGACTGGCGTTAATTTTTCTATTGTCACCTTCGTTACCTCCTGATTATAGAGGTAATATGTTTTCTGTAGTGCTCGAAGCGTGGCGACGATATTCGACACTCTATTAGCGAAGACGAATAGATCTCGTGGCGCGTTGGAAGGGCGCGGGAGGGATGGCGTCTGGGCGTCCGAAGCGCGATTCTAATGTTTTCAGGACTTCTTCGGGGCTTGTGTTGTAAGTATATAAGCAAGTTTTCGACTGCTTCCTTTGCCCTTCCGCGTAGACTTCGACGAAGACGCGCTATATTTTCTTGCACGCTGTACGAATTCGCTGTTTCTATGTAAGCGGCTCTAACTGAAAGCCACTCTTGATACGCGCCACCATATGTCGGTAATTCATTGAAGTGGCGGGGCGTTGTGTTTTGTCCTGCTCTGGCAGCGAGAGCGATCGCTGAGGCGAGTTCTCCGATGTCGATGTTTTGTCGAGCTGTGATCGCTTCTCTCGCCGGTTTTAGAGCGGGGGGGTGTGCGCTTTTGTGTTTCAGCGCTTGTACTGTCGGGGGCGCTACCTGCGGCTTGGGTACTAACGGGGTACGCCGGGGAACGTCTCTACTTTCTAGTGGTACGGCGTTTTCTATTTTTTGCTCGGTTTTATGTGGCCGCTTGCATATTGTGGCTTCGGCGTGGCTGTCGTCCAACCAATCGTTGACGCGGCGTGTTGTCTCTTGATTGGTTGTAATCTTGTCGTCGTCCGTGTCTGTTTCGGCTTCGATTGTTGCGATACGAGCGGTAGCGAGCTCGATTTGAAGACGAAGCAGTTCTTCTTTGGCTTGTGATAGACGTGTCGATTTCTGTGATTTACGACTTTTCGTTCGGTATGAGCGTTGGGGGGGTGCTCCCCCCGCCAGTGTATATAGAACGTGGATTTAAAAAAACGGATAAATATAAAATGACGTTGCAGCACCTAATCATTTTCTGAAAGCCGAACTCATCCCATATAGAGCTCTGGCTTGTGAACGTGGTTTGTCTGGTCCTGTACAGTTTGTTGTGTCAAGCAGCTTTCTTATGGGCTGTGACCAGCGACATTTAACTTGAGAGTAATGACTGCTCGTTCAGCGGTGGCTCTATCCCTGAACCCATTCTCCTTGAAGCGAGGGTCTAATATTGCCACTTCTGTGTGCAAAACGGAATTTTCGACGCCATTAATATTTAAGCGGTGAACTTCGTGCTTATTTTTAAAACCATTTGCTTGATTGCTGGAATATTCGGTTTTGGATGCTCGTAGTGATCGCACATGAGTGGAGATGCTTAGAATGCGACATAAGGGAATCACTTTTGAAAGTTTCACATTTTTTTCAGCACTTATTTCAACGGTCACATCATAAAATAATTTTAAAATGGGCATCGCCGCCTCTACCATCGCTCAATCGCTTACACTTAATTGTGGTTTTAATTTTGTGAGTGCGAGAGTTGCTATTATCGCATCCTTCAAACCAACCAAGTTCCAACGTGTTATGATGTCTTGTTTTAACTCAAGTTCAGGCACATTTAACTGTTTTTGAACCTACTTCAACTTCGCCATGGCGTGAGCCTTTCTTTTAAAATTCTCCACCACTTGTTTCACGCAAATCGTAGTGCCGGTAGTCCCCACCAATGCTGCTTGTAGACACAATTTAATTGTGTGGGTGAAGCAAGCAACATGATGCCAATTTCCAACTCTAACCGTATTTGCGGTATTGTCACTGACAATGGCATTGATTTTATTTTCTGCGTCTCATTCTCGTAAACCATTTATTATGAATTCGTCCAAATTTGAAGCGGTTGTTCGTTTGGTATATTGTACGCAGCTTAGCATTGTCGTCTGGAGGACACTGTTGTAGCGATAGTGTTCATTGTTGAGCGAAGTCCACCCATTTGTAGTTAAACATATGGCCTGAGCAGCCGCAAGCTTGATTTTCGCTTTTTCAATCTCACTCCTCTATGTTTTTGGTACCAAAGTTTACGATACCCTCGTAGGTGAAGAATACCCAGGACGGCCCGATCATCAACTATAGTAAACGGGTAATGACCTTTCCCAATCATTTTGATTAGATGTTCATCTATTTTGTTAGTCCGATGAGGTGCTAACAGCTTCTTATTGTTAACAAAATCGGTCATGAATTGTTGGTCGTTTACAGCCTGTACAAGTACTAAACCCTGGAGCCTTACACTGATTTTCCCAACCTGATTTTGCAAAATGGGATACTGGAGAACCCCAAAGCTTAATGACATATATTTGTTAAATAAAAACAGTTTTTAAAACTATGTTTTTTATAAGTACTTATTAGGAACCGAGATCACAAATCTACTTTAAAATCTAGCACTTTTGGCATACTTTGACTACGTGTGGAACAAATTGGAATTTTTCACTTGTTGCATTTGGTCTTGGACTTGCGGTCTTTTTTTCTTGGGCAGAAACCACAACGTCCCTGGGTGTGATGTCCAGTAGTAGATCTTTATTTATTTATTTAAAAAGGCTTACCAACTTAATACAATTTATTTACTTATACACTAATAATTGTTTAAATGTACTTAAATTAAAGGTAGACGCACCATTACAATAAAATACATGTGAAATTTTAAATCTAGAAACTACAATTTCTGAAGAGCAATATAAATTTGCTTCTTAAAATTAATCAAATTTTCAGTGTGTTTTCATCTATTTTAAATATATTATTATATAATTGTAAAATTAACTGTAGGGGAGAGTTTAATCCATAATTACTGTGGTAGAATTTAATATACATTGGAGAAAAAGTACTAAGCCGACAATTGAAAACAAACACATGCAAACAAATTTGCGATAAAAGCGAAGGATAGTCCATGTCATCGTTCAATAGTTTAATTACACACAGCAATTTTGAAGCATTTCTACGAATTTGCAGAGATTTCGTATGAAATTTGTTTAATCTATCCTCATAGCTGTCATTACGGTCGTACTGATGAGCAAAAAAGCTTAACTTTGAAAGAAACTGTTTTAGTACAGATTCTATTCTTGTTATATATTTTTTTGTGATATGGGCACCAAACGACTGAATTATATATACTCTAAATTAGATCTGACAATTGAGTTGAAAAGTATCTTAAGCGTAAAAACATTTCTAAAATCTTTCGTGTTTTAAATTCTTTTTAATACGATTTTGCATGAAAGTTGGCATTATCTTAGTTGTTTCAGCTATACATTGGAAAAATAGTTCTATCGGATGCTTTTTTTCTTGAATTCGTCTCGTATCTCGTTGTTCTTGGCGTCTGACATGTTTCTCTTCCAATTCTCTAATTATATCAACAATGTCCTCATCTTTGTTCCTTTTTCGTTTAGCTTGTGGTAGTCCCGAGGTTCCTGATCCTTCTATAAGCGACGAATCATCATCTACATGAACGTTTTGTGTGGAACGTTGGTCGGGTTGTTGACTGCTGCTGTACTCTGTGGTTTTTTGTGTATTTGAGTCTTGTATGTCTGTGTGTTGTGTGCTGATTTGTTGAGGGGACGTGAGTAGATCTTTTGCGATTTTGCATATAAGGAATTAAAAATTAATAATAATACTTTATTGCACACAAAAGTAAACAGAAATAAAAAAAAGTATACGGTACAAAGGGCGGCCTTATCGCTTAATAGCGATTTCTTCCAGACAACCCCGTAGAAAAGTATCAGAACAATAATACGTAGAGAAAAAAATAGGCGGTGCATATACTGAATTACAATAAACTAAAAAAACTATTAAATTCCATGATTTGTGCATATTTCCAGTTATTAACAGAATCAGCAGCCTAACCCCTTTTTGCCACTCCGTCTTTTCAAACTGTCTCGATGATTATCTCTTATTCCAATCCGCTTTCGATAACAATAAGATGTACTGATGTTGTACAACTTGAAATGATATTTGATTAATTGATAGGCACGAGATAAAAAGAGAAACTTTATTTTGAATATTCATTATTAAATGAAATGCTAGTGCTTAAAAATGTATGATCGAGCCACGGTTGTTATGTGAACTGCAGTTTTAATACCAACGACCGCGACGATTCATATTTTTTTTATGAAGAATAAGTAAACATTTGACCGCAATCCTGCCTGATGGTAAGCGCGGATGCGATCTAAATGGGATCATGCTTACTTAGAAGAAGCCTTTTCACTCTGGCTTTGAAGACGTCAAGATTGTAAGAATCGGGAAAGACAGACCCAGGTAGAGAGTTCCATTCCTTGGCGATTCGGAGGATAAAGGAGGAGCCGTTTCGTACGAATATAAGGTACATCATGAGATCTCGTCATGAGACATTTATGAATGCTAGGAAACAATTTGGTATATCAAAATGCTGGACACGTGATGGTAATATCTTTGTAATTGATTCACACGGGAAACGTCACCATGTTATTTCATTGGATGATCTTAAGTCATTACCGGGAGCTAGTGACGTAGAGGAACCAGCCCATTCTGCGGCGGAGGCGACCCTACGTAATGATCCCAAGTATTCTAAAGCCATGAGATCTACTAGAGCTACTACTAAAGCTACATATAAATAAGAAAATTATTTTATATATTACAAAGTAAGAACCTGCGCCCTGCTGCTTAATACTACTTACTTGTTCACTAGACAAGTGAATTACATACCTATTTAAAGTATAAATTAAATAATTCATTCGATAATCTTTAACTATTAGGTTTATATAATAAGTATTAAGTTGTAACTTGTAAGTTAAAGTGTTTAAGTGGAATCTATGTAGTGTGTTATCTAGATTGCATAGATTATAGAATATTAAATCAAAATGTCACATTTTGTTGATCATTATTGGCACAGAGTAGTCTTGTTATTGTGATATATTCAATTCTATAATCTATACACTTGGTGATCTGTGTTTGATTAATTTTAAGTGACGTACAGCAAAGGCGCAGCAAAGATAACAATAGTAATATTATAATGTATTGGACAACTTCTGTTATAATAAGTGTTTTAATTTTTTTTTTTTATGATGTTGCTTCTTTTATTATTTTTGTATTTTTGGTTGCGTTTTTTATAATGTTCATTTTTAAAATTTTATTTTTCTCAGCTTTGATTTTAACAATCAACTTTCATATTATATGATTTGATATTCTTAAATGAACTGATATTTAATATAATATTAAGAAACTTATTACTTAGTTAGTTTAATGTTGATAACGTCTATAATATATATTTCTATGTCAACTAGGATAAATAGTATTTTCACAATTTTACGCAAAAATGATTGTTATTATGGTTTTGGTTCATTATTAATTTATATTATGCTTCAGTGCTGGTAGGTATAACAACATGAATATATATATATTATTTTTTTGTTAGTTTAGAAAGTATTCTTCAATTTAGTTTAAATTTTGTCAAATTTGAATTACCTTATAAAAATGTCAACTTTTGTCAGCAATAGCATAAACAATTATAACACCTCTTTTAGTGCAAGTACTAGTGACAGTTCGAACAGTGATGCAGAGCAAAATACATCTTTTATTTCTTTATATGATACGCTTTTTTCCCATTTTTCAAATAGTTATAAGAATTTTAATGTTGTACATATTAATGCTCAAAGCATTCCAGCGCACTATCCTGATTTATTAGCTTCTTTCAGCAGTCAATTCGTCAGTGCTATACTTGTTTCAGAGTCTTGGCTCAAACCGTCTTTGTCGTCCAATTGTTACTCCCTGCCTGGTTACAACCTTATTCGTAATGACCGGATTGGACAGGGTGGTGGCGGTGTTGCAATATACCTCCGCTCTGATCTCTCATATACCATTCTCAGTATGTCTGCGCAGCCACCACCCTCAGACTCAGCCGAGTATCTATTGCTCGAAGTATCTTTATCGTGCACAAAGCTGCTACTTGGGGTATTTTACAGTCCCTCACTCCATGTTAATTACTTCTCCTCTTTTGAACAGATACTTGAGAATTTAACACCTATTTATGAACATAATGTGATTATGGGTGACTTTAATACTTGTCTTATTAAAAACGATACGCGTAGTAAGAAGCTTCAAAATGTTGTTGATGCGTGTAATCTACACATGTTGCCACTTAATGCAACTCATAAGTTGCCTTACTGTGCTCCCTCTTTGCTCGATCTTATAATTATCTCTTCCCCAAGTCATGTTAATAAATATGGTCAATGCTCGGCGGAAGGCTTCTCTCATCACGATCTCCTTTTTTTATCATACAAAGCTCGCCCACCTAAATTTAAAAGAAAAATTCAAATGCAACGTAGTTTCGCGAAAATTAATCTCCAAAATCTTCTTCTTGACGCTAGTAAGATCAACTGGGATCAAATTTTAATTGCCAACACAATTGACTCAAAAATTGATATATTTAATAACCTGCTCATTCAGCTGTATGATATTCATGCTCCCATTAAACCGGTTAAAATAAGGCATTTTCCTGCACCCTGGCTGACAAGTGATATAAAACTCTTAATTGCGCAAAAAAACCATGCCAAAGCTAAGTTAAGATCGAGCAAGAGTGACGCAGATCGTGAGATATACAAACATATTCGGAATCGCTGTAATACTAAGTGTAGGGATGCTCAACGAGACCATATTCACACGACAATCGAGAACGGTGACTCTGCTAAAATTTGGAAGTTTCTAAAAACTTTGGGAGTTGGGAAGGCTAATCAAAACTCTTTATCTACAACACTTAACTTAGATTCAATGAACCAACATTTCTCACGATCTCATGATTCTTACAGTGACACTGTTAAGTCACAAACTTTAAAAACAATTTCTTTATTTCCCACCCCTAATTTCCCCCCGTTTTTCTTTACTCAATTTTCTGACTGTGATATTAGGAAGTCCATACACTCAATTAGCTCCAGTGCAGTCGGCAGTGATAACATTAGCCGTAGTATGATTATTCCTCTTCTAGATGTCATAACTCCCACCATAACACATATCCTTAATTTCTCAATAAGTTCCGGTACTTTCCCTTCAGCTTGGAAAGAAGCGCATCTTATTCCACTTCCTAAGAAGACTAGCCCTTCTTCCTTTTGTGATTATCGTCCTATCTCTATTTTACCTTTTCTTTCAAAAGTCCTTGAAAAGCTTGTTCAACAACAATTAAGCTATTTTCTTACCAAAAATTCCCTTCTTGATCCTTTTCAATCGGGCTTTAGACCCGGTCACAGTACTGTAACGGCTCTTGTTAAAATTACTGACGATGTGCGTCGGAGCATGGACAGTAAACAACTTACAGTTTTGACTCTATTAGATTTCAGTAATGCTTTCACTTCAGTTAACTTCGATATCTTACTGTCATTATTGAGTTCCCTTAATATATCACTAGCAGCTATTGAGTGGTTTCATAGTTACTTGCACGGGCGTCGTCAACGTATCAAGGTAGACAATACTATGTCATCCTGGTGTGACATTTCTTCTGGAGTACCGCAAGGTGGTGTGTTATCTCCACTTCTCTTTTCCATATTTATAAACTCTGTTACATCTTATATCTCCTCCCACTATCACTTGTACGCTGACGATCTCCAAATCTATTCTCACTCTTCTTTTGAAAACTTACCTCAAGCTATAATCGACACCAATAAAAACTTGGTTTCCATATTTGACTGGAGTAAACGCTTTGGACTAAGTCTTAACCTATCTAAAACCCAGACTATCGTCATTGGGAGTCCAAATTTTATTGGCAAGATTGATTGGTCATCTATTCCTGCTGTTTGTGTTAATGGTGTGGTGATACCTTTCAGTAAGTCAGTCAAGGATCTGGGTCTCCATATTGACCAGACGCTTTCATGGACAGTGCACTTAAAGGAAATCAGTAGAAAATTGTTTGCTGCAGCTGCTTCCCTAAGACGCTTACAGAAGTTTCTCCCGATTCGAACAAAAATTATGTTATCTCAATCTTTACTTCTACCCATCATTGACTATGCTGATTCCTGTTTTTCAAATTTAACTGTTGAGCAAATTAACAAACTTGAGCGACTCCAAAATTTTGCTATTAAATTTATATTTGGCTTACGTAAATACGACCATGTATCCGAGTTTCGTGCTAAGCTGAAGTGGCTTTCCATTCGCCATCGCCGGAATGCTCACTTACTCTCTCTATTATATTGTATATTGTTTGATCCTAAGACTCCGTTGTATCTTAAAGAAAAATTTGTCTTCTTGGGATCTCGCAATCAGAACCTTCGCTCTGTCGATAATTTATCGCTGGCTGTGCCAGTCCATTCCTCAAACTTCTATAATGCTTCCTTTGCTGCTAAAGCTGTTCGACTGTGGAATTCTCTCCCTGCTTCAATTAGAAAGGCTCAAAGTCTAGATTCATTCAAGACTCTGGTAAAGTTGCACTATCTTAGTCTTTAACTGTTTTTCTATTGGATTGTTGACATGTTATAATGTAGTATTTAGTTTATAAGTATATTAATATTGTCTTGTTTTTTTTAAATTGTTTGTGCCTAAAATCGCAGGTCTACCTAGCTAATATATTATGATTTTGTCCTAAAATTTATGGTTTGCCTGGAAGAAATCGCTGCCTAGCGATAAGGCCACCAATATGTACTTCTCCAGATTAGTTATGTTTGTTATATTGTTTATTATTTTTTTTGGTACAATAAAGAATATTGAATTGAATTGAATTGAATCAACCATATAAGGTACATCAATCATATTGTGTAAAAATGCTGAATTGGTATGTACGGTCATTGTACCGTACATGTTCCGGGGCGCGAAAGGATGCGCATAATATGATAATGTTGCCATGTAATGTCAAAAAGATGATAATGAAATTATGAACTAAACCTAATTACAAGGTGATAAAAACAATATTTTCTTAAAATTAGTAGTGTTATAATATAACAAATGATTCTTAATGACTAATAAAATTATACATAAAAGACAAAAAAGTTAAATCTACTCTATTTCACTGGGAGGGAGAATGTGAAAGAAAAATGATAGGGGACGTTGATCTGTCACTCTTTTTTACCTGCACACTTGCCCAACGCTTTAAACCACTTTCACTAGAGCCCTGCTCGGGCAGGACTCTGCCACGCACTCACATTTGAGCAATGCTCGTGCAAAGCTCCCCGACGCGCACTCTCACTATCACTAACACCGATAACTCCCTCCAGTTGCTGCTGTGGCGAGCCCTTGGCCACACCTCCGCCACTAGATACCGCCGACCGCTATCAATATTAACACGTTTCCATTTGTAAGTGGATCCTGGTGTTTCAGGTCTTCCAGCTGTTTCTGAACATTAGTTAGTTGTTTTTCATATATGGTGTCTGAACTTTCACTGGCAGGCAACTCAGATAATGATAAATTTATTAAATCGTTTATAGGAGCCACAATTGGCGAAAGGTTATGTGTTTTGATATTTATTTTTGATGTGGCCTCCCTATGAGAGTGGAAATGAAAACTATCGGTTTTGATAAGGCAACCTGGCTCGATAGAAAGCAGCCCAGCTTGCCTTAATTCTATTGACATGATATTTTCCTCGCATATGAGTTTAAAGGTACATTTATCGCAACAAAAATAAAAATATGTATTCAAATGATATGTGGGAACGAAACTACTCTTGCAGGTATTTACTTCAGTTTTGAAGGTTTTTAAATCATCCTGTTTCTTGCATAAACTCTTATCATTGTACAAGTGAAACACGGGTTTATTAAATCTACACAGCATGGTATTAACCTCTTGTTCGATGCATTCCTTAAGGTTGTTATGCGGCCCTGCCCCGACCACTACTTCATATCCCTCTATAAACTGAATCAAGTTCAGTTGTGCATGGGAGGCTTTCCCATGTTTCGCGGCCAACAAGGCCATCTTGTACCACCACATCAGGTGATGGTAGTATGCGTAAGCTGATAGAGGGACCGATTTCCCAAACTGCTTTTCACAAGGTGAAATAGCAGCGTATTCCTGCTCAACGAGCTCCACGTGGCCTGTAGCATCTGCTTGTGCTTCTTTTACTCCCTCCATAGGCGTGAGGTCTTGGTCGCCTTCCCTGACGAGAGAATCAAGCCATAACGGATCATTAGTCAAAGGTGTAGGGTTGGTGGATTGTTTGGCTGGTGTAGGAAACTCTCGGCTTGCGAATTTGGGACGGGGACGTGGAAAAGGCTTCTTCTGCCTGGTAGAGGGGCTGTCCGGGGGGTCCTGTGCTGTGCGTAGCATCATTGTTAGCGTTTTGGGTTGCCATCATGGCAGGCCTCTTTATAACCGAAGTGTAAAAAGGGTGTTGAAGTGCGCGGAGAATGTGGATACCTCGCAGATCTTGTAATGCGGCAGTGACAAAAATTTCGTTTTTAAAAATACGCAAGGCTTTTATTTATAAAGTAATATAATAACACAAAATAACGGAGATGTTTTAGTATTGGCATCAGGAATAGAAGTTAGTTAGAAAGGATCGGAACTTGGTATTTAAAGGTTCGGATTAGAGTGGGGATACATTAAGGGAACAAACAATGTCATTAACTAATCATAACTTATCACTACGAAAATATAAACAAATGGTACACAGCAAAGAAATAGTAATTTGGTACATAGTAAATATAAATATAAACAATACAGAAAAATAGTAGGTAGTAGGGACTACATAACATCTCCCCCCTTAAAATAAAGATTGCGCCTGTTGGCGTGAGCTTTTTGAAGAATGTTGTTGGGCGTCTTCTTCCTCGTCGTCTGAGCTGATGCAAGCCGTCGTCGTCGTCGTCGTGTTGAAAGCAGACATTGGAATTTCTATTTTTTGTCGTCTTCGGGATCGGTCGAAACAATTGTTAAATATTTGTATGCACCCTTGTTCGTGAGAATTTCTTCTTGGGTAAAAGTATTTAAAGAGATTGCAACAATTGCAGAACTTATAAAAAATAAAAATAAGAAGAGCTGAACCAATTAATAAACTCATTAGAGTTAAATGATATGGGTGAACCAATTAATAAACTCATTAGAGTTAAAAACTTGCTTCGACAGTATACCACATCCACTACTAATAAGATGCAGTAATAGAGATATGCTCTGAACCAGTAAGCTTTGCAAGTTCTTTAAAGAGATGTCATTCGAATTGCCTTCATCTAGCAGTTGTTATTTTGAGCGGACAACCAAAGCGTGCGATCCACCCGTTAACAAAACCATAAGCCACAATTTTAACTGTTATATCTGTTAATGGAATAACTTCAGGCCATCTCGTGAATCGGTCGACAGCGGTGAAACAGTAACGATAGCCGTGTGAGATAGTCAGCTGTCCAATAAGATCTATATGAACGTGGGCGAAGCGTGAAGATGGTTGTGAAAAAGCGTGTATAGGGGCTCGAGTATGCCTTGCAACTTTTGAGCGTTGGCAGTCTATACAGGCTTTCGTCCATGCCCTACAATCTTTTCTTATATTTGGCCATATATACCTCTCAGTCATTAGTCGAATCGTAGGTGTAGCACCAGGATGACTCAACCCGTGGACGGAGTTGAACGCTTGCTTCCGGAAATCGAGTTTGAGGTACAGACGTGGCGAAGGGTTGGAGATGTCGCACTTTGCTAGAATCAGAAACGTCAATTTTCTTTAAGTTAAATGAAGAATTGCTGTTTAGTATATTATGTATTTAATTCCGTGACTGTCTCTTGTGCTATGGCAAGCTTGTCTAATGCATAACATATGTCGGATATAGCTTCGATTCTTGATAGTGCGTCAGCTACGACATTATCATCACCGGAGATATGTCTCACGTCAGTGGTAAATTGCGAAACGAAATCACGGAATTGCCGTGGTGAACATTTGTCACATGCTTTTCGAAATCCCGCGAATATAGGTTTATGGTCGCTCCAAATCGTGAATGGTCTTACCTCGACCATAAATCGAAAGTATTTTACTGCCTCATAGATTGCAAGTAATTCTCTATCAAATGGGCTATATTTTCGTTGCGCTGATTATAATTTGTTTTGAAAAGAATGCAAGAGGTTGACATACATCATTAATTTTTTGTTGCAGTACTGCACCTATCGCTATATCAGATGCACTCTGTCACTAACATTAAATCTGCCGTTGGATTCGGGTGGGCCAGGAGAGTGGCATTCACAAGGTTTTACATAATTTGAAGTTGAAACCAGTTTTCCTGAAATCCATAAGAAAATATCATAATAGAATAGTTTTTGTTTATTGGTGACGTATAAAGTAGTAATGTTGTAACAAAATATATGTTTTTTCAGATAGCTTCAGGATGTTCATTCAAAGAAATACGTTACTCACTAACTAAAAACTCACTACTAAGTAAAATAATAAAAGAAATGAGCCACGTCAATTCAAAAATCGTAAGTATCGTACCACTAACTGCCGAAAATACGGTCTAAATTTAGGCACACTACAGTTAAATTTCGATCAATACCAATAAATATTAAACAACACAACAAAGAACCTAAAACTAAAAACGTTAAAAAATATAGTATAAAAACTAAAATATATTATTAAAAGGAGTCCCTTTAGGCAAGGTTCCGAAGATACTGGCAGCGTTCCCCCTTTGAATACTAGTATTAGCAAGACTAATTCTTTGTCCGAGGATCAGAGCTGCCACTTGCCAGCTCTTCGGTCTCCTGTGATGTCGACTTTTGCTATTTCCTTAAAAAGCATTATAGCGCTAGCGCGCGCCCACGGACCAAGGGTCTCGACACCGAATGGGACAGACCCCTGTATTTGCAAGTTGTAGCTTTTAAATAAATTAATTAACCAATAAATTAGCAGATAACAGGTCTAATAGCTACGCGGCTTGAACGCTGACTGATTATTTGATTCAATTTGAATAATTAATAATATAATAATTTGATATTACTATGATATTATATTATTATTATATATAACTATGAAATTATATTATTAAGGCAACTGTGCCATTTATTTTTATGCAAGTATATTTTTTTATAAGCTGGGGTTAATTAGAAATATTAATAAAAAGATTTGATTAACTAAACGCAATATAATCGTAAACTAAACGCAGCAATGCTTTTGGAAGTTGCCATTTGGATAATATCACAAATATCGAAATGATATTTAATTATTTAGGAATTAAAATAATTTTCAATAAAATAAAACATTTATACAAGATAGCTAAGAATTTAATGAAAACATTCTAAAACAAAACTAGATATAACTTTTACGTCCCAACTTAAAAAAATCTAAGAATATAAAATGGAGTTGTTTATCATATTAAATACCAATTAATACAAAAAATATCCCAAGGCACACACATCGAAAATTTATTTGCGGTAAGAAATTCCCATACAAGCCTGCCGTTCTCCTTTAAAGGCTGAATGAGATTGTGAAACTCTCTCAATACAGGTTGTATAAAAATAGGTCTAGATCTATTACACTTCTGTCTTGGTCGATATCTGATCAACGAATGCCACACTTTTCAAAAATCACCGACTTTATACATTTCGTTCCGAAAAATGTTCACTTTCCACAGACTAAACAAGTAATGCCATTTTTAATCAAATCAACTACCAGTTTCGATTAAAATATAAAAATCAAATACAATCATTAAATAGAATAAATTTAATTTGCATGTAAAATAAAAATAAACTTGATTTAACTGACAAAACAATATTAGATAAACTTATTATACTAAGAAATATAATTTGAATCGATTGACTCGAGTATTTTGATAATAATCGATTCATTTGATTTACACATAAAAAAAAATCCTCGAATATTATAAATCGGTAATAAATGTTATTATAAAAACAAACTTAAATTATCGATAGATTTGCCAAACAATACTAAATAATCACAAATTCATTACAAGATGATAATTTGATTATAGGATTCAAGGAAAATAAAAATAATTTGAAGAAATATATAAACATTTTTTCATTTATTATAGATGCTGTATTCTCTCTGCTGGTGGAAGGAAGGTCTTCCAAAAAACAATCGCTTCCTCCTTGTTCTAGGCTTGACTCAGATTTGCCTTCCAAGTCACTATCATCTTCATTTTCATTGACGTGAATGACAAATTCGTCTGTCAACATGTCAAAAACAACATCACTTATTTTATAACATTCCTCTATATTTTTTACTTTCTGGGATTTTGCCCCCCATTCAATTTCTCCCATTTCATTTACTTTCTCACTAATTCCATCACAGTATTCACATTCCACGTGATGTTTTTTTGCAGCATATTGTTTTATTGCTGCCCATGTCATCTCGATGGGATTTAAATCAGGGTGGTAAGGGGGAAGTCCTAAAACTGTGTGATTGCTTTCTTTTAAAATTTTGTCAATATTATAATTTTTGAAGCGATCTTTATTTTCTGTAATTAGTTTGTAAAGTTGTAGTTAATATATAGTATGACTAAAGGATATATTTTTTTCACGAAGCCAAAATTGCATTTCGGCTTTATTTGAGTTAGATGATTTGCAGGATTAACCTATTTCTTGTGATATGAGGCATTATCTACAACAATAACGGAATTGGCTGGCAAATTTGACATCAGTTCTTAGGCTGATTTTAGTCTCACGCTCACAGTCAGCGCTCATGGCTCAGCGCGTAGTTTGTCAGCGCTGAGGCTCAGCGTGGCTCGATTTAGAATCATGCTGACCGCCTTACTGTACAGACGACGACCAAAATGCGCTGACGACGTCCGCTCCGCTCGACACTACAACGCTCACTGAAAGCAGAGGCGCTCGTGCGATCGTCAGCGCCGACAGCTACGCGGGCCGACGCGCGACGCGTACGACCGCGTAGCTATCAGCGCTGACCACCGTGCGCGCTGATAGCTACGCGTATTTCAAAAACGCTTCCTAGAAGTTCATATATCTCGGCCATCAGCGCTGACGGTGCGCGTGCCGTCGGCGTAAGACTATAACCAGCCTTACCCGTTTTTCATAATTTGTATGATAATCGCAAATGTGATATATAATATATTAAAACAATATGTTAGGTATAAAACTGTTTTCAGAACCCGCGTGCAAAATAATTACCTTTTGCCCTTTCGAAATTTTGGTTTTTAACCCCAATAGTGACCCGTCGCTCCACGACTTCGATGTACTGTGCGAAGAAAAGGAAAAATAAAAAATGGTAATTTACAAACAAAATTTTATGTTCGTTTATAAAATATAAAATCATTAATTTTCCTTTGAGATTTAAGTTAAAGCTTCTGAGTTCGGAGGTGAAGTGAATTACAAATTGAGTTCCAATGAATTAACAAAAAAATATCTATGCCGTCAAACAATGGCGGCGCCGGATACACCGCCGGCACCTCTACCAAGAGAATCCGGCGAAGGCGCTGTAAAGCCCGGGTGACACGAGGCTAGTATTTTGAAGCTAGGATAGTAAGCTAGTAAGGGGTCACTAGCTTGGTTTCTAGCTTACCTACTATCCTGGATTGTAACCAAGCTAGTGCTGTCTACACGAAGCTAGGAAATTTCAAGCTAGTCAAGTCAGTAGTGAGTTGTGCTTAACCTGATAACACGTATACGTAAAAATGAACAGTGTGCGTAAGAGAAAAGCAATTCTACTAAGAAAGTTAATTCGGAAGTTGTGTCAACATGCGCTAGATGAAATATTAGCTCTGCTAGAAGAAAAGCGTACTTGGACAAGACCCTGGATCTTAAGAAGACATAGTCATGGAGCATCTGCATTACTTTTAAAAGAACTGCGATCTGAGGATTCCGGCGAATTCAAGAGTATTTTGCGAATGACACCTAATATTTTTGACAATTTACTGAATCTAGTGGGACCACAAATACAAAAATTAAATACTAATATGAGAGAAGCCATACCGGCTAAAATAAAATTGGAAATAACTCTAGATTTTCTATCATCTGGTGTCAATTACAGGAAGTTAAGTCACATGTATCGTGTTTCAAGATCTACTATATCTAGATTCATACCAGAAGTTTGCAGTGAAATTTATAAGGCATTAAAGAAAGATATACAGCTATGTAGAATTTTATTTATTTCAAATTAAAGTAGGTACTTTTACGCTTACATAAATGGCGTGATTAAATTCTAAATTACAAAATGAGAAATCATAAATGACGACAAAATGTACGTTTACGCTACATAAATGGCGAGAAATGTATCAAGCATTTTGAAATGCTTGATAGATGGGATCTTCATCTTGCTCCAACTCTTGCTGTGGTGGCGGATGGATGATGGGTTCATCACGTTGCTCAGTCTGTTGTAGTTGTGATGGTGGATTAGTGTAGAGTGGACTTGCTGCAGAACTATTGTAAGAAAATGTGGTTGACATATTGGAGTCTGAAGAATTGATAGGTGACTGGTACGAAAATGTAGTATTTCCGAAGTTTAAATCATACATCCGACAGCGGGATAGTGTTGCGTTGATCTGATCCCTAGCTAAAATGGCCTGTCCGGGTGAAAGCTTTTTCAACTGACTTGCTACATATTTTGCAAATATCTCATGTTCATCCAGCTCTGGTTCCTGAAATTCTCGTGAACTGTTTAAATCCTCCTTAATCACCTTAATTTCATTTATCAATGAACTCACTTGCGAAACCTTCCGTTTCTTAAATTGCGGAATGTTACTTCCGGGGGAAATAAATTTAGAAGTTTTATCTTGAATAGACGACATTTCGCTTGCAGGTTGAGACATTTCAACTGTCTTTTCTGACAGATTTTCTGCTACGGGTGGTTCTAATGACTGACTGTTGCTTGCACTGTTGTCATCTTTATTATTGTTTGGAGAATCTTGATTGTTCTGAAAATAAAAAATTTGTTAAAAATATTGTTACAGATTCCAACTACAACTGAAGAATGGGCAGCTATAGAAAATGGTTTCAGAGTGAAATGGAACTTTCCAGCGTGTTATGGCGCCGTCGACGGGAAGCATGTTCAAATCATAGCTCCTGGCAACAGTGGAAGTTTGTTTTTTAATTACAAAAAAACATTCAGTATTGTTCTTATGGCTATTGTTGATTACGATTATAATTTCATTTATATTGACGTCGGCGCCTGTGGAATGGCATCTGATGGAAGTGTTTTTAGGAATTGCTCCATATATAATCAACTAGAAAATAACCTTATACCACAAGGCGGAGTAATTTTGGCGGATGCTGCATTCCCATTAAAATCGTATATTATGAAACCGTACCCAGGTGACAATTTAACACATGAAGAAAAAGTATACAACTACCGGCTAAGTAGAGCCAGAAGAACTGTAGAAAATGCCTTTGGCATATTGGCAAGCCGATTTCGTGTTTATCAAAGACCAATCGCAGTTGACGTAAAAACAGTAGACAAAATTGTACTAGCATCATGTGCTCTGCATAATTGGTTACGAAAAGAGCAAAAAAGCACTTATTGCATTAGTAGTGATGTCGACCAAGAAGACATTGAAGCGGGAAACATTATTCTCGGTTCATGGAGAATGGAAAATTTATGTTTACCCAGTATCAGTCGACAGGGAAGTAACCATTCTTCTCTGTCAGCTATCGAAAAAAGGGAGAAATTTAAGAGATATTTCAACAATGATGGAGCAGTACCATGGCAAGCAAGAATGATTCGTTAATTCAGACAAAACTACAAGAAAAATTAAAAATGCCGACGATTATTAATATTTCAATAAGTACTTTTAAGGTAAATAATTGTAAAGAGTAAATAATATTAAAATAACTTACCGAAGTTTTTCTCTTCATTGGCACCTTTTTTATGAAATTATGCATTTCCTCAAACCAAATAATTTTTGGCTTATAGACTTCTGCAGTTCCTGCTCCAGACCTCTCAGATTTTTCTATCTTTGTTAATTCTTGACAATATGTAGCTCTTAGATTTTTAATTTTATTTTTAATCTCTTTTATCGACATTTCTATTCCATCTTTATTTAGTATGTCGCGTATTTTTTCTAGTGACGAGTCTCGCATTTGCTTGTCCTTGTAAGATGGAATACTTGCATTCCACAAACATTCCTCTTCTCTGTACAATTGAACGAATTTTAAATTAATTTCGTCCGCTAATTTCGGCATTTTAACAAATTGCACGCACTCTCACCACGCTCTCCGACTGCACACTAGCTTAGGTTCGCTAGCTTCGCGGTTGACACGAAGCTAGTAACGAAGCCAGGATAGTAAAACGGGTGGTGGGGGGCGCCTACTAGCTTGAAAAATAGAACCCCAAGCTATAAAACTATCCTGGCTTGAGGCACTAGCTTGCTAGCTTCCACACTAGCTTACTAGCTTGTAAACGAAGCTAGTTCCGTCTACACGAAGCTAGTGTCACTAGCTTACTAGCTTGGCAGCACTAGCTTGGCTCACTAGCTTGATTTACTAGCCTCGTGTCACCCGGGCATTAGCGATGAAGCGCAGACATATATGAAGGGTCTGCCTTCCGAGCGGTATTTATTAATTCTTTCCAGGTATTCGATGCGTTGCAACCGAATGTTGTTTTTTTCAATTAATAATTGTCTCTCATTCTGGGTTTTTCTCCACTCAAAACCCAATCTTTTAAGAATTCGACCTAAGCTGTAGTGCGCGCGGAACTAGTCGGCCGCGCCTTAGGTGGCGACAGGGGTGAGGAGGCGGGTTGCTTACTGCTCGTAACGCACATGAGATTAGACAGTGATGACCAATCTCGAGATAGCGTGAACAATAATTGTTCAATTATTGAGAAGAATAAATAAAGAAAAATTGATCTTTTAGAAGTTTATATTGTTCGATATATGAAATTGTTTAATTAATATATGACTTATATGATATAACTCTGACATATCCTCTGAATCAAATGATTCTGAACTCTCTGAACTTGAGTCCGAATCATCTTGTATGTTTATAATGATTTCGTCCATCACAGTATCATATCTCATATCATGACTCCAGTATTCTTGTTCGTTTTCTTCGTACATAGTCATCTCATTTTTGCCATTGTTGGGCAGAGAATTCGGAAAATAGCCTTATACGAGTAGATGCGATTGAACCTCACTTACAATAGCTTCTTCCCATTTATCGCTATTTTCGTCTATTTCACACATATTAGTTTGTTCATCAGCCATTATATAATCATTATGCCATAATGGTGGTTTACTCTGTCGTTTACTTTCACAAGACATAGCTTCAATTGTAACTGTAACATCTTCTTCACAGATTTCATTATCAGACCTAACTTCAAATCTTTCAGTTTCTACTTGATCTGAATGTATAGATGTATCAAAATATGTGTCCTCTATTTGCTGTTCATTAATACCTGTGGTGGCTTCATTATTTACAACTTATTTTTCAGCAAAAATCTATTTCTTTATTTGTATTTATATTATACTCTTCTGAATCTTTGTCATAATACATTTTGTCAATTACTCTAACATCTCTACTTACCATGACTCTTTCAGTAAGCTTTATAATTTTCTGAATATCCTATAAATATACCAGGTATTGCTCTATCTGAAAATTTGCTTTTCATTTTTTTTATTTAGAACAAAAGCTTTAGACCCAAAAATGTTAAAATGTCTGGCGGATGGTATTTTATTATTTGTCCATTTTTCATACGGAGTAGCATTATCTATACTGCTGCAAGGACTACGATTAGTGATGTAGTTAGCAGTATAAATAGCTTCGGCCCAAAACTTTTCTAACATTTTACCATCAATCAGTAAATCTCGCTTTTTCAAGTAGTGTTCTATTTTTTCTATCAGCTAGGCCATTTTGTTCTGGTGTATAGGGAGCTGACAATCTTCTCCTGATACCATTTTCTTTAAGTATGTATCGAATTCCCTATTTATATATTCAGACCCGTTTCCTGTTTTTTTCAACAAAATTATTCAATTAATAACAAAATAATTATAAACAAACTGTTAAGAGCTCGACTGTACTTAAACAGGAACGCGTGTTAGCAATATACGGATGTAACTCACACTAAGAATTAAGACGCATGAGGCATCTGCGGGGAAAGAAAATGGCGCGCGGGACGATTTCCCACCGCGCGTCCCTTTCCGCGTCCCGCCACCTTATTTAAGCGTTATGCGTATTTTTTTGCAATAAACCGTATAGGTCACACTCATCTTCACTTTGATTTTTTTTATTTTCTTTTAAAACATTATTTAGAGTAGTTAACGCATTTTTAACCTGGGTGTTCGTCTCCGGCGTTTTTGCACCGGAATAGAAATGTGGGGTTGAGACAAGCACTCAAGTTGAGAAGCAGAAGGTTCTTCTTGTAATATTTCTTCATTGTGTACCTGCAAAATATTATAATATAATTAAGTATTAATGCATACTTTTTTTTCAGTTACCCACTACCACAGATGAATGGCTCGCTAAAGCAGCAAAATTCCGCTTTCCTCACTGTGTAGGTGCTTTGGATGGAAAGCACATTAGCATACTACTACCACCTCACAGTGCATGAGATTATTATAATTACAAGGGGGGTTTCAGCATTTTTCTCCTGGCTTTAGTAGACAGTGATTACAATTTCATATATGCTGAAGTGGGTGCAAAAGGACGGATAAGTGATGGCGGTATAATGAATCACATTATTTTAAAAGAAAAAATCTCAATCAACAGTATTAATTTACCATCACCTACCCTACTTCCATTTTGTAACATTGACATGCCATATGTAGTTTTGGCTGATGGGGCTGGCCTGGACATCATGCAATTGGTACTCCTCAAAGAATATTTAAACAGAAACTTTCTAACTTACGTGTGGTTGAAAATACTTTTGATATTATAGCCGGTAAGTATCGAATTTCTAAATCACCTAAAGCATTAAGCGACGTTAAGGCTTCCATTATTACAATGTCATGTGACCTACTGCATAATTTTTTGAGAAAAAGTGTAACGTCTAGGAATTTGTATACAATTCCGGGTACTATTGATACAATTAGTCTCTCCAGGTTCTTGGAGGGCAAATCATATTGACTTTATGCCTTTACAGCAATTACCCCGTAGAAGTTCAGATTGTGCTGTCGAAATAAGGGAAAACTTTATGATATTTTTTAGCAGTTCCAATGTATTAAACATTTAATTTGTGTAAAGACGTAATAATATTTGAATAAATACTAATATAAAACAGCTATCTACATTTGTTATACTTACATGATCTACAATGGACGCGCCAAGTATGTTAAAATATCTTCAAAAATAAGTGGACTGTATGCGGGGTGTGTGGAGACAAGTAGAGTTGCGCAAAATATATCACTAAAAAGAAAAGAGAGATATATATCTTTTCGATCTGAGATATATATCACTCTTTTATATCTCGCTCAGAGCGAGATAGAACTGAGTAACTGATCGTAACAAGCTATTTATCAAACTGAACCGTTCGATTGAGAGAGTCGAAAGAGTATACCGAGAGCGAGATAAAGCAAAGCGGTGATGATAATAATATTATTATTTTCAAGAATGATCTAGACAATAGCGTAGAAAAAAGATCTATGATTGAAGGTTTACGACGTGTGTGATAGTCAAAGTACACAAACACGAAATTTCTTAATTTAAAATATTTACTGGTACTATTTAATATTATATTTATTTAATTATTATTGTTATTAACTATTTATACTATTTTCAACACATAAAACATATAACAATAAGATAAGTATATTATTAGCGAAAAAAATCATGTTCATTTTTCAAATATAAACAAATACTTAAAATTACGTAGGGACATTATTTTGAAAGTCTAACGGGAATTGCGTAACGCAACCTATTTTGTGCTTTATTCCCATATTATAACGTACATTTTCTTTTGTTACTCATTTTATTCTCACTAGCTCTCGGCTCTAAGCAACGTTGTCTATCTCGCTCTTTATTCTTCCTTAAGCATCTTTTGATTCATCTGATCTGAAACGCATCAAAAATGAATCTTAGCTCTTGGATATAAAGATATATTCAAGAAACTGATGAGCGAGAGATATATTCGCTCTTTTGGCAAGATATATATCTTTCATATCATTCGCTCGCGAGCGACACAAGTCTAGAGACAAGGGCGGATAAAGGAATCAGATAGAAGGACAGGATCGGACTGGGGCGGATAGGAAGAAGGGAAACAATACCTGCAACTCTTCTCCTGAACGACTTAACTGTCGGGCTTTAATTCAATTATTGAGAACAAGTAGTGGGCGATTCCGTACTCGCGGGTGCAACATTTAGACTCACTTAAGGCTTCTTATTAAGAAAATAAAAATTATTTTTAAAGAAATGACTGGTCGCAGGATTTACATTGTAATCTGTTTTTCAAAAATTAATATAAAAAACATTTAATAAAATGTATAAATAGACACAGGAGAGGTTCAAAGTGATATCGCGGGTGCAACGAAATCGGCCCACCATTAAAGGTCATGAAGCTAGAATGAAAAAAGTCTGTTAATTATGGAATATTTATTAAATAATTTTTACATTATTTAAAAGAATACAAAACAAACTAATTATTAATTTAAATAAAGGCCATAGCCGGGTAAGAAGGGATGAGCGGCCCCCGCGCGTATTCGTTCCAAATTTTGGTCAAAAGTTGCACCTAATGGGTTACAAGTTGACCCCAAATTTTAACCCTGTAGCTGCACTAGGTACAAAGATAAACATACAAATAGTACTTTTGGAGAAGTTTTTTTTTCTCAGGATCTACTGAACCGATTTTTATAAAACAAAATGTATTTTGTAAATATATTGAAGACAATTCATATAACTAATATGACGAGAAAAAGCATCTGGTTCGAAGGATTTTATTACCGATGCTGAAGTCTGACACCGACTGTTCTCGTTCTAGTGGTAGGACAGATGCGATTAATTTGTTAAAATTCTCTGTCCGGAGTATGAATAAAAATACAAAGAGTTCTTGAGTTACTGAACGTGTGGATTTGCTTCGTATTAAAGGCAACATATGCCAGTTGAGTTTGCTGCAGCGTTTGAACATTTATGAATTTGTCACGTGAACCGTTTGGTAACAGCACGCTTTTGTACGTATGAAACGTTTGAAACCGTCACCAGATGATGCCAAATGGCCGAAAACATCATGACATCCAGGACAAAGAATATGCAAAAAAATTAATTTTATTTTTTTAACTATCGTCCACCTCTTCGAACGATTTGAAAAAAATATATGTTGTAGAAAATAATATGATTGTCTAATAGAAAAAATCTGGTAATTGTATCTCGTGAGCAAGTGACCGAAAAAAAATCACAAAAACTTTAAAAGAACATTTCGGGTAGTTGCATTCGTGATTTTGAGTTCTCAATTTTTTCTATTAATTGTCTTCAATATATTTACAAAATACATTTTGTTTTATAAAAATCGGTTCAGTAGATCCTGAGAAAAAAAATCTTCTCCAAAAGTACTATTTGTATGTTTATCTTTGTACCTAGTGCAGCTACAGGCTTAAAATTTGGGGTGAGCTTGTAACCCATCAGGTGCAACTTCTGACCAAAATTTGGAACGAATACGCGCGGGGGCCGCTCACCCCTTCTTACCCGGCTATGGCATTATTAAAAGAAATAAATATTATAAATTATACACTTTTTATCCAGTCGCGGGTGCAACGTAAAACTATCGCGGGTGCAACACGTCTCATTGTAGTGAATAAACATTTCCATGTAACTTTAAATTAAAGATATGAGATCATAGGTGCTGTATCACTAATTAGCACTATGTAAAACATTATGTAACTAAAATAAATTATTTGTTTGGAATAGTCGGCGATTTATCAGACTTAAGGTTCGTCTTCAGAATCGCTGTAAACATCAGAAACGCGTAACTTTTGCGTAACTTTTTTTGCAACTTTTGTACGTTTTTTTTAGTAGCAGTTATCAAAACTTATTTGCTTTTCAAATTAGACTTCGACGTTCGTGCAACACAAATGCTTTTACCCTCCTCAAATTGAAAAAAAATGGTATAAAAAAAGTAACAAATACTGTGATTTAAAAATTTATGTCAAAAATCGTCTCGCGCGGAATCGCCCTAGTATTGCATTGTTGTAAGGTATAAACATAATGGATAGGAAATAGGGACTATTTCCTATCCATTTAATTTAATTTATATTTTATATATTTTTCCACCCGTAGTAATTATAGAATTGCACTCATATACGTCTAAAATAAAGGCCGCCAGAGCATCATAAAATAGCCAAATGGGTTTGTAGATTTCGTCCTCTCCAGCGCCAGATTTACGAGATGCAAGGACTTTTTTATGGTTTAGTCGAAAAGCCGCCATGAGGGTTTCTTCTTTCTTTTTTATTTCTGCCACAGGTAAACCCATAGCATTACTAATTATTATTATAGGATTTATATATTTTGGCGCTACCATTTCCACCCGTAGTAATGATAGAATTGCACTCATATACGTCCAAAATAAAGGCCGCCAGAGCATCATAAAATAGCCAAATGGGTTTGTAGATTTCATCATCTCCAGCGCCAGATTTACGAGATGCAAGGACTTTTTTATGGTTTAGTCGAAAAGCCGCCATGAGGGTTTCTTCTTTCTTTTTTATTTCTGCCACAGGTAAACCCATAGCATTACTAATTATTATTATAGCATTTATATATTTTGGCGCTACCATTTCCACCCGTAGTAATGATAGAATTGCACTCATATACGTCCAAAATAAAGGCCGCCAGAGCATCATAAAATAGCCAAATGGGTTTGTAGATTTCATCCTCTCCAGCGCCAGATTTACGAGATGCAAGGACTTTTTTATGGTTTAGTCGAAAAGCCGCCATGAGGGTTTCTTCTTTCTTTTTTATTTCTGCCACAGGTAAACCCATAGCATTACTAATTATTATTATAGCATTTATATATTTTGGCGCTACCATTTCCACCCGTAGTAATTATAGAATTGCACTCATATACGTCCAAAATAAAGGCCGCCAGAGCATCATAAAATAGCCAAATGGGTTTGTAGATTTCGTCCTCTCCAGCGCCAGATTTACGAGATGCAAGGACTGTTTTATGGTTTAGTCGAAAAGCCCCCATGAGGGTTTCTTTTTTCTTTTTTATTTCTGCCACAGGTAAACCCATAGCATTACTAATTATTATTATAGAATTAGCAATAAGAAGCCACGTATCATTTGTCTGTAATAAAGACGTAAATTGTAGGAAAATACACACAAAAATATGACATCCCGTTTCGGTTCTAGGGCGTTTCAAAGAAATATACATACATACATACATATAACATATATACATACATGCATACATACATACATAACACAATAATTACAATACAGTTGTAAGAGAACGTAAGGGACAATTGAAATATGCGCGCGCGCAGCCTCTCGCTCCAAGCGTAGTTTTCTCACTGGCGCACAGAGGGCTGAAAATTGCGTTTCATAGACATTCAAATTTATTTTTTCAAGTGACGCTTTTTTTGCTTGATTGCGATTGAGAATAACGGCTATATGCCTTATATAATGAACTTTCAGTTTTATAATCGTAAACAACGCACTTAAAATGTTTGTATGGGTCGACATAATAAATGATGATATCTCCATAATCGCACAATTGCGCCTAATATCCTCTTAGGTTATTAAAATATAAATTATTTTAGATTTTTTGACATACTTCATGCTAAGTGCTATGCTAATGCTTCAAACGTGCGTTTTTTTTTAAAAATCTTCAAAAAATTTAGCAATTTTGTTTTCCTTATTTTTTGGTTTTTAACTAATACAAAGCTTTACATGGGTGTATATAGACATTTACTTATATTAATTGTGTGCTATATTACAAAGTGAAATTCATTAAAAACCGTAAAAAGATTTAATTATTACCGTAAAAATATAGTATAATAAAATTAAATGGGACTTTATCGTTAATAATAATACATTTTATATACTAGTTTCCATAAAAGAACAATGAACCCTCCTCCACTTCTGTGTCGCATTTTACCCAAACACCTCCGATTTTCTTTTCCCAGTTATTTGTACCACATTTTATCAGCTTATCTTTTTCGTTTAGCAATTCATCTTTCAGCTTCTTCAATGCGTACTGCAATTGTGAAGGCTCACTCGTGAAGTTGAGAGCGCTCTGTCCTGTGGTTATGTACGTGAGGAACTCTTGAGTAAAATGACGTTTTCGAAAACCAGTAAATGGTGGTCTTCCTACTGTCATAGGATCTATGTTTCTAAGAGACTTTGTAAGCAACGCCTGAGCCATCTTGGACACAAGTCTAAACTCAGGAAGAATCTGACTTGTGTTTTTTCACCCCTCTTTAAGAAGACTGAGTTTAAGTCTTTCCTTGTATGCCACTTGGGTCTGTCTGTTATTGCTTCAAGCACATTTAAGTTATCTAAATATGTCCCAACAAAAATGTCCCCCAGTTCCTTTAATACTCCTGACACATTCCCCGGGTGAGTTGCATCCTTTAGTGCTACAATTATTTCAGACGACATCGGTAACATTTGTAGGCTGTTGGCTAGTGCGTTTCTAAGCTTGTCATAATGTTTGTCCTCCATGATAAGAAGTATAGCTTGGGTAAGGGGTCCGAGACTGCGTAATATTCCGGTTCTTCTTTCAGGTGCCAATGTGATCCCTTGAAGGAGAGCAATATGTTGATTAGTGAGACCATACTGCGAAATATTTTGAGTGTTCTCCTGTCTTTGAGGCGTTGAGACTGTCCTGCCATCCTTTTTTCTCTTCACTCCCCTCTTTGCAACGGACTCCCGAACTCTGAAACGGGTTACCCTAGTCCGGACTTCATCAAAAAATGATCTGAACAAGGTTATTATTTCAACTATGGGGGTGCAAACCAAAAAGTTTATCTCTATTTTTTCGGCCTTTATTTTCTCAACAACAGACTTCACTGAAACCTCAACTCCGTCTATATTCGCGGTGTACTCCAGGAACCTCCTATGTCCTATTTTGTCATATTCTTCTTTTCTCATACACGTATAAACCGTCATAAGGAACCCTGATATCTCATCTGAAAGGTCAACATCAACAACAAAACTTGCCAAATCTGAATTTATTTTTTGTGCCTTCTGACTCCCAAGCTCAGAGACTATCAGCTCAACGATAAATATCAACTTGTCAATCTCTTGATCTCTTTCTCTAGCAACATTATCTTCAACCCATCCATTCCATGAAGCAGTATCATGTGCACTTTTGATGGCATGTAGTACCAGTTATAAAATTCTACATACTTTTCAGAAGTTATGGACGCATATTCTTTAAATTTTGAAACATTGATGGATTGACCTGAAGTTATGGCTTGCAAAATTACAGAAAATCTTCGGATCAGGTCTTCATCTAGTCCAGTGATAGCCGCAATCATTTCAGAAAATTCGAAAAATCGACGTGCAGTGTTACCGTCGTTAGTTGTGCCTTGTTTTACGACATCGATTAATACTTTGAGTTCCGTTTTGAACCTGGCTTGGATAGCTTTCTTTCTTGCATCCACTGCGGCTTTCTCACTTTCTTTTCTAGCAGACCACTTCTTAATATCTAATTTATATGCGATATGCAAAAGACATTCCATCATGTTTATGCGCGCATGTAGTGAAGAAAGTAGTGTAAGATGAGTTCTTTATTTTGTATACTTTCTGGCAAAGATTTAATTATTCTTTTTGCTGTCAGATTTAGCAAAGCTTGCAGTGAAATTGTTGCTGAGGAATCTGTCACCGTAATTGTGTATTTCAGTAAAACCTACACAAAAATCTAATAAAAAAAAGGACGTCCGTTTTTGAGGTCTTATTTCACACTGTGTGGGGGTGTTCCCTAATCGCAGCGGCTTAGCCACGCCTCTAATGAATTAATTTATTTTGGATGTAGGTCCTTAAAAGACAGTAATACAATTTTAATAAAGTTTTTGTTTATATTTGTCTTTGATTCAAGCAGTTAATTGATGTCAATTAAATATAAAACACTTGAAAAGATAGTTTAATACAACCCATGCTATTTTATTGCTATGTGCCTTTATAATCTAATTAGAAGAAACACCGCACAGTGCGAAATAAGACCTCAAAAACGGACGTCCTTCTTTTTATTCGATTTTCGTGTAGGTTTTACTGAAATATATACTTCAGTAAAACTCTCGCATTTTAATCTTAATTATTCACTGAGAAAAATAAGTTCAAAAAACTGGGTAAATTTATGACTCCCAAACAAAAAAAATATCTATTAAAAGAAATATATCAACTATTGGATATTAATTGCCTTTCTGTTTTCGAATATTTAGTGTTTGTTTTTAAGAGTTGCATTTTTGTGCAAAAATTCCTTAAAATATGATTTCTGCAGCTAATTTTTTCAACTATTTATGATGAATATGCCCGAGATTCTATAGTTTTCGCATAAGTACTACTATCATCATCAGCTAAAATTCTTCAGCAATAATAGTGCTTATTAGCATTTTCCAGTCCGTACTGGTGCACATAATATTGTCTTTTATTAACGCGAGTATCACACATACGGTATACAGTATTTTATTTAAATAATAGTGCTTTCCATTGCAGTTGAAGTTGCAGAAAAGTTTTTGAAACATTCGTGTGGCCTAGGTCTTTCATTGGGTGTTTCAGATCTCGCACAAATACAGCCAAATTTATTTTTCACGGCATAAAATCATATTTGACCAAATCGTCGTCCAATTATAGCAACAATTACGATACCATTTTTGTCCACTCTGCCTTTTTTTAAAACCGCATCTTTCTCCCTTATTCTTTCAGCTTTTATCGTTTCATCCCAGGCTTGTTACTCCCCACTCGTCATAGACCTCATCTTGGCAGACTTTTTATTTCCTTGCTGACATTAAAGGAATGCCGATTGAGTATGAAAATTGTTTGAATTGGACTTACCTACAACCTGCAGCCATTGCACCCGCTACAAGATTTTTTATTTAAAACTTTTAGCGGGTGCATGACATTTCACACTGATGTACCTGCAGGGTTTTAAGGTTATTTTAAGGTAAAATATGAGTTATGTCGGTAATGGCACTGTCTGGGACTAGAAAGACTTTTGTGACCTTTAGGCATTGTTTCAATATATCATAAGCGTTCTTGGTATCCGTTACATCAAATCCATGGCAAACCTTTCTGTCCAAAATGCGCTTTACACTGCCTCCAATTCCGTCAGCCACACTTTTACCATACCCTGATTCAAAAAAAGACCATGTAGCAAAACTGAGTTGCAGTTCTTTTGCAAAGTGGGCCAACAAGAAAAAGTTATTTTTTGTATCACTAAAGAAATGCAGAGATACATCATTCATTACAGAGCTCTATGATCAACATGCGCCACTTCGTCCAGTAAAGTTAAAACATTTGCCTGCGCCTTGGCTCACTGACGATATAAAAAAACTTTTAGAGGCAAAAACTAAGGCTAAATCACGATTTAAAATGGATAGCAGTGAACTGAATAGGCACAAGTATAATAAGATCAGGAATCGTTGTAATACATATTGTAGGGACGCACAACGACGCCACATTCATTCGTCGGTCGAGAACGGCGACCCTAGTAAAGTATGGAAGTTTCTTAAATCCCTCGGAGTTGGAAAACAAGAAAATATTGTTCCCACTAATACGTTTGATATTAATTCTCTTAACCAGTACTTTTCCTGTAGTTCAGCTACGTTTGATAGTAGCACTAAATCTTTAACCTTAAATACTCTTTCTGCTCAACCAACTCGTGATATTCCTCCGTTCCTGTTTAATCAATTAACCGATTGTGATGTTAAAAAATACATTTTGTCTGTATCATCTAACGCTGTTGGTAGTGACTGCATTAGTCGTTGCATGATTCTCCCCATCCTTGACCTTATACTTCCCGTTATATCCCATATTTTCAATTTTTCGTTAACTTCCTCTCAATTTCCTCTTTCCTGGAAAAACGCCCATATCATTCCTTTACCAAAAAATAATAATCCCTCATCCTTTGCCGACTATCGCCCTATATCTATTCTCCCATTCCTGTCTAAAGTCCTGGAAAAGGCTGTCCACAACCAATTAAGTATTTTCCTCAATAAAAACTCCTTATTAAATCCCCTCCAATCTGGATTCCGACCGGGTCACAGCACGACTACTGCCTTAGTTAAAATCACTGATGACATCCGATTTGGTATGGACAATAAGCGTCTCTCGATCTTAACACTCTTAGATTTCAGCAATGCCTTCAATTCTGTTGACTTCGATATCTTGTTGAGTACGCTTCGTATTTTTAACATATCTCCATCGGTTATTGGTTGGTTTCATAATTACCTAGAAGGGCGTAGGTATCGTATCAAGATTGACGACATGCTATCTTCTTGGACCGATGTCACTATGGGCGTCCCTCAGGGTGGCGTGTTGTCTCCACTTCTTTTCGCGTTATTTATAAATAATATAACTGACCCTCTTACTTCTCTCTATCACTTGTATGCCGACGATCTCCAGATTTATACTCAATCGACTTTAGAGAATTTGGCTAATGCTGTGAACACGGTAAATTCTGACCTTTCTTTGATATCTAGTTGGAGCTCATCTCATGGCCTTGTTTTGAATCCAGCTAAAACACAGGTGATTATTATTGGAAGTCAGGCATTGGTCTCTAAAGTTGATTGGGCTAACCTACCATCCGTTACTGTCAATGGTGTTAGTATTCCATATAGCGACAAAGTGAAGAGTTTAGGCATTTATATTGATTCCACTCTATCATGGCATGCCCAGATTGGTGCAGTAAGTAAGAAACTTTTTGCTGCAGCTGGATCTTTACGACGCCTCTCTAACTTCCTTCCTATTCCTACTAAAATCTCTTTGTCTCATTCTCTTCTTCTTTCTCTTCTTGATTACGCAGATATTTGCTATCTCGATCTTACTGAAGATCAATTAAATCGTCTTGAACGCCTTCAAAACTTGTGTATCCGTTTTATATTTGGACTAAGGAAATATGATCACGTGTCGGAATATCGCTGTAGGTTACGCTGGCTTCCTATCCGATTTCGTAGAAAAACTCATATCCTTCGCCTTTTATATAATGTTCTATTTGACCCTAGATCACCTCAGTACTTAAAAAAAAGTTTTAATTTTTTGGGACAAACACGTACTGTTCGTGACACTACTACGTCATCGCTTCTCATGCCCGCCCACCTTACGAAGTATTATGGCTGTTCTTTTATAGTAGAGGCGATTAGATTGTGGAATGCGCTGCCCCTTCAAGTAAAATGTGCTCAAAATGTGACTTCTTTTGTCAAAATGGTCACCGATCACTTTCATACATTATTGAAAGAGTAAGTGCTATGTTATTGACACTGCTTTATCTTGTTTAGAATTTAAGTTTAATTGTTATTTTCTAAGATTCTATTCCTTCTAGTTTTCATAAGCTTTTATTTATTAAAATTTTTGTTTGTATTTTAAATTGTTATTCATGGATGATGTTTAGGTTTTAAGTCGAATTGTTATATTCTTCTTAGATTCTATTCTTTCTAGTTAATTAGCTGTTATTTTTGTTAGTTCTTGTTTGTATCTTTAATTATTCATGTACTTATATCCTTCAACTTTAGCGCCTACCCTTCTCCTTTTTAGTTTTATGTAATTCTGAACCGGTGGCCTGGAAGAGATCGCTGAATTGTAGCGATAAGGCCACCTTTTGCTCTATTTATTCTGTTATGTAAGTCCTTATATATTTATAATGCAATAAAGTTGTTAAATAAAATGTATGACATCCATATTTGGAGTTTCTTCTTCAATTAGTCGGATAATTGGAGTCAAATGAGCCCAGATAGCTGGTGGTTGATGATCATTACTTTCAGCAATTGTACAAAATGATTGTGATTTGTCACGCCAATATACCATGCCAGTATGCAATGTTATCTGATTTTTTGATGCTCCGAAGTGCATTGTTTGTATTTCACTGGCCAATTTAGCTTCGTAACTTTCGGAGAAATCGCAGACTAATTTTTTATCTTTGCATAATTCGCATTTGTCATACATCATACAAGTGTGGCGAATAAATACTTCGCCAGTATCAACCTCTTTCGTTAAGTCGTTGATCAGACGAATAAGAATTGACAACGAACTGAAGGGCACTACCTCACCCTCCTCAGCCCACGTGTTTACCCCCACACTACACGGGCACTGTGTCGCTGTACGCGTTCCAGTTTTCATTGTCAATACCAGCTGCCCTCGCGACTCTCGCAGGTTGGTCACCTCGGGCCCCAAGCCTGGCGGGGCTGGTTCGGCGGCTTGGTTCCTGTCCTGTAAGGGCTCACCTAACGCGGCCACGACCGCATCGTTGGCTGCATTAACAGCCCGGACTACGGCAGCGGGTGGATTAGGGGCACGAATAGCCGCGATCCTCCTCTGGTACCGGTCGTTCGCTCGTTGTTTCCGCGTCAGAAAGCCTATCCCCCGGAAATAGGTAAGGTTCCCAGCGGCGTGCAATCTCCTCTGAGCTGCCGTGGCCGCCTCTAGCTCCGCCTCGGTTGGCACGTCCCCGACCAGTTGGTCTGCTCCAAGATTCACGCGGGCTGGTCCATCGCCAGCATACAATTGCACTGATGCTAGCGATGACACAGACCCCTGCGCCCACGAGGTACACGACCCACCTCGGCATCCGGTCGCTGAATAAACGTCTTGCCCTTTGGGGGCACCTGATAACCCGGTGCTCTTCGCTCCCACTTGTGGCAGGGGATTGGCCATCCAAGATGCCACCCCCAGCAATAGCTTGTCTCTCAGGGCGTCTGTCTTCGTCGTCATCTTCGGTTATGCTAAATAGTTCGACGATGGTGTCTACACTTCTAACAGGGCAATACTTTAAATTAGAAGTGTTGGCGAACCTACTGAACTCCACGGTGGCAACGGATCCAGGGCAATACTTTAAAGATCTGTGCCCACCACTATTCGGTTGCGATACGCCATTTGCGCACGCTGAGCCACAATGAGTACAAACAACAGGGCAATACTTTGAATTGCTTGTAATCAGGTGCTCTAAGTTGTTGTATTTATTAGATATATTATAGTAAAATATAAATTGAATAATTACAATGATTGAATGAATTACTGTATAAATTCGCATATAGGTCACATCAACGCAGATGTCCCACTACCGTAGGGACCAACGGGTAACAGTGGTTTGCTTCTCAAGCTTCCTCCCTGTTCGTTGTCAATTCTTATTCGTCTGATCAACTACTTAACGAAAGAGGTTGATACTGGCGAAGTATTTATTCGCCACACAAGTATAGTTTTTTGTGTCACAAGCTACTTTAGTGTACATCGGCTGGGGTCTTATAATGAAAAACTGATCATGATTTCACTGCTTTAATAGACACCATGTTAGCGTGGTGTTAGGCAATTCAATTCAATTCAAAGTCATTTATTCATTTAGGTAACACAGTGTCAGTAAAAATATGTTACATATTAAATGCTTCTAATTTTACATTAAGGTAGTTTAGCCAGTTCTCAAATCAAGGGCGTAGAACGGAAGAGAAGAACTGGCAATAAACTCTTCGTCACTCTTTTTTCGCCAAATTTTTGTTTTACAAAATATTTGTAAGGCGCTGCAACCATTACACCATGTTCCACATGACATCTTGAGGTAATTAACTACTGCGCAACTGCAAGCGACTGGCTCACGCAGGAGCGCCCCCGCCAAGTTACTTGGAACTAATTAACATATACAATACACTACATACACCCCCTACTAAAAAAAATGAATTATATACACTTATTTTGAAAATTTGAAAAATGTGCAATAGAAAATAAAACCAATTTAACACACATTAATGTTTGGACTTTCTGATGAGACAAAACACTTAATTAGTTCCTTAATTAAGCATTAATTCTTTTCTTAACACTTTTTTTACAATTTTGACACAGTATTTGTATATCAATAGAGCACAAAACACAAAAATGATGACTGCTATAATAGTCACCGTAATGTTAAACACTTCTAATTTGTAATTATCATTTGATGCTGTTGCCTTATTTGCTCCATTCTGAGCGATAACAATTTTTTTGTCCTTTCTCTATTCTACCGAATATGTACTTCCCATTTCGTTTAATATTATTTAATTATCTAAACTTTTTTACTGTTAACTGATATATGAAGTGAGCGGAGAGTACAAGTTTACATATAATTAACCTGCTGGGCCGACACTTAATAATAATATGAATAACAATTTTCTTAACTAAAACTTATTACTACTTATATTATTGTTGAGATTACATTACGTGACACTAGACGTACTTACTATTAACATCATCAAAATGCTGTTGCGCAATATGACCTAGCTACAATACAAAAATCTTTAATTTTTCTACTACTACGTGTTTGCTGTAAAGGCGTGTGCACATTAACATCGCTATGCTGTTCTATGCTACTGTCTTGCAATATGTCGGAACTTATTGCTGATTGAAATAACACGACTTCACAGTTCGAACTCTATATTTTATTCTAATAGTTATGAAAAGTGAGTTTCTATGAACTGCCTTCTCCTTATACATATTTCCTCTAGTTGGGTTTGCAACATATGGTTGCACTGGTATATCATGGTCAGTATGAACATGATCATTACCTTCACCAGGAAACAGGTCTTCCCTCATATCAATGGCTATATTGTGAAAAACAGTACATGCAACAATAGTCTTCTTGGCAGTTTCAATATCTCCATACATTCCTCTTAGCAGACTCAACTCCATATAAATATTCTTCTCGCTGTAGCGCCTGAACAGCTGCTACAAAATTCCTTATCTTCACGGAAAAGCTAACAATATCTTTATGATAATCACTGGATAAGGGCTGTATTTTTCTAATTTCCATCATTATTTTTGTGATTATTCTGGATTTCCAAAAACCATTTCAAGAGTTGTCATAATCTTTGACGATGAAACGTTGCAATAGGGCAGAGACTGCATCCTTGGCGGCTCCACGAAGGCACCTTCTTAGCCTCCACATATTTTCTGTATCACTGAAATTACAGTTTGGAGGAGTCCTCATAAACACGTTTGAACTGTAACCACTCCATATGGTCTCCATAAGACAACGGGAGTTCCCTCGGCGTACTCAGGCGGCTAAGCAGATTAGCGTTTTCGATCGTTGGACCCAACGTGACAAGGATATTCTTAAGTGCGCTGGCAAGCTGATGAACAGAACCAATAGTGCCACCCTCTCCAGGCGGCGGTAACAGAGAACCTTCGTTTAAACCATCTGTGACTCTCTGTCTCTCCTGCTCCAGCCACTGCTCAATATCCTCATCCTTTTTGCTTTGGCTGTTGGCTACCGACCCATGTGGACTGTATCTATGTTCTATAATTGCTAAATCTGCTTACAGTCTTTTTTCCACGAGTTCCTTCTCTATTCGTGCCTTTTCTTGGGCCGCGTGCACCTCTATTTTTTTCTTTTCATACATTTTCGCAATCGATGAAATTGACGACTTTCTGGATCGTAAATCTCTAGATTGAGACGCTGGTAATATTTCACTCTTTGTTACCAATTTATAACTCGTACTAGGGTATACGTTTGATTTAACCTCGGTGTCGTCCTCGTCGGCCATCTTGTCGTCCGTGGCAGCACGCTCACGTTGCGCGGTGCCGCGTGTTCGAACCATTTTTTCGCCAGGCGTGTGGAACATTGATCTGGCTCGAAGACCAAAATGTTTGTCTTGTAGCAGCCGGTGTTCCGATTAAATAAAAAAATGAATTAAGGCAATGATGGCCGTGTATTTTGTATTTAAATTGCAAAAAGTGGCAGAGGGCAGAGTGCGATATACTTCTCGCAAGCGGCACGGACCCGAGCGGAACTGACCAATAGTGAAAGGCGAGTTGCTACCACTAGGCAACGGCCCCCTCCCCGCGCCCCGCGCACGATGACGTATTTCGCACACTCCCTTTACAAATTATATATATTATTATATTTAAATATTGTGTCGCCAACACGTGTTATTTAACAAAGTGAATTATTTTAGTTACCTGTACATTAATTGATGGAAATCCTTTCCGATTTATGTATAATTGACCTCCATCAGCTCTTATTTTTTTTATTTGGATATGAGTGCAGTCTATTGCGCTTATTACTCTTGGCAATTTGGCAATACTGCGGAATTTCCTCATGCTTTCTTCTTGTTCATCAAAAGTAGTAGGCATCTTTATAAATCTATGAAATATGCATGCTAAAAGGCCTGCTATTTTCTTGCAGGTTTTGCTAATAACTGGCTGAGATACTCCATGCAAGTCACTAGTATCATCTTGAATCTGTAAACAATGCAATAAAATTAGTATTTCACCGTTTAAGACATGCTAGCATTGTTTGCAATTTGCAATAGGTACTGTTTTACTTCATGACGACCCCAGTTACGTAGCGCGCAAAGTACTTGTAATTCAGGACTGAGGGCTTGTCCTCGAGAGTCGTAGGCTAAATCCTCACGTAGTAAGTCTATTATTTTTAGTCCAAACCTTTTGTTAATCCTATATTTATAAAGGAATGCCTCATCATCTGAATCTAATGGATTCATGCGATTATGAGGTCTGTCAGATCTCCGCGGCCGGTTCGTTTCCATCATTTCTAAGTCCTCCAAATCTATGAAGTCAATAGAGTTCACGTCCATTTTATAACTCTTGTTTTTTTTATTTAAAATAAAATACAAATGCAACGCTAATGACAACTGAGATCTTGAAGTTTTGAGGTTAGTACCGAAGTTAAACTAGGGGTCACGGAGGATTAACTTTAGTACCATGGATAATCTTCAGACTAGCGATAAACTCGTTTTTGTAATATCGTTTATTGTTGCCCATGGTTTAAAGCTGGTATTAAACTCGATACTATGTTTAGTTTTGGAATAAGGTGGTTAGTTATTAATGAAAATGGGGGGAAAGCATAAAAGAAATATTTTCCCCAATCTAACGTAAAAGCATCTATGTCAAAGGTCATTGGATCTCTCTTCCAAGAAACATATTTTAAACATTTTGCATTTATACGGGTAGCAAATTAGTCAATAGTTTAACAAAGGCATAATCGGCAAGTGACCATTCCGTATCGTAGTTTAAATTTCGTGATTCTCTATCAGCTTCTGTGTTCTCTTTGGATTTGATATAAGAAGCCGTAACCCATATGTGTCTGTCCTCACACCATTGCCATAATTCCTGGGTTATATTATTTAAATTTAAGAATTGGACACTGCCCATTTTATGAATGCATGATATTGCTGTTGTATTATTAATTCTAAGCAGATTATGACATTTGACAATTTAACATATCCTTAGGCAACGACCTTAACGCAAAGTAAGCTGCTAAAATTTCTAAATAATCGATGTGTTGCTTTTTTTCATTTAAGTCCCAAAAACCTCCTATAGATTCACCTAAACAATGAGCCCCCCAACCTATCAGTGACGCATCTGAGAAGATTTCTAGTTTGAATGTATATGGAGCAAATGGCTTTTTAGTTCCAGGAATGTTACATAACCACCATTTTAATTCACTAATAATTAAAGGAGAAATGTTCATAATGTTATTATTTGTATATTGTAAACCTAAGTATTTATCTCTTTCTAAAATTTTAATATGGCGCCAGCCATGTGACACAGCAGGGCAAGCTGCAGATAATGTTCCCAGCATTTGAGCAATTTTACTCTTTTTTTTGTAACATGAACTGATTTATCATAATAATTTTTAGACATGGGTCGGTATGCGTATTCGTAATACCGAAACTATGTATTGGTACGATTCCGAATACCAGGTTTTGAAACTATTTATTTTAATAACTACGTATTTGTGATACCGAGCGCCGAATTCGGTTTAGATATTGGAATGTTTATTAAAGTATCTATTTTATAGTTACTTGTAATACCTTAAAACCAAAATCAATATGAGTAAAATTAAGTAATTAATGAACTTTCCTTCATACTTTATACAGGCTTAGGACTGACTGCAATTAGTAAAGCGTTATTTGAAATCTTTAAATGAAATGCAGGCGTATTTAAAAGTTCATTTGATTTTATATACATAATCAACCTGTACAATTATATTTACATTATTTACAGTTGTTGTTTTATACACTTTTTACATTTAAATTTAGCTTAGGGTAAATTTATATTTAAAAATGTGATTTGCTCCACTTTTGAGGTCGTGAGTCGTGTGCGGCGGTCACTAATTATTAATCCAGTTTTACTAAAAACCCGCTCACACGGTACTGAAGTGGCCATAATATTGCAATACTTTTTTGCAAGTTTTGACAAATACGGATATGTGTACTTGTGGTTACGCCACCATTCCATAGGGCAACTCCAAGATCCATTGTCACGGAATGCCGGCAGTATATCCTCGTTCAGGTAGATATCTATTTCTTTTATCGCTTTAGATAGAGGGGTGCCCACATTCTGCTGCTGGCTAACGAGGTCCTGTAAAACTGTCCAGGGGGAAAACTTGTAAAATTTTTGCGTAGCACTGGTACTGCTGGATGGTTGAGCACTGCTAGTATTACATTCCATTTCATATGCTATGGCGTCTGTTAGCATATCCTGAACACGTTTTCGCGTGTTCCTCGCTTCATTCTGATCTGTAAAAACTGCTAGTTTATATCGCGGATCTAGAAATGTGCAGACTGAAAACGTACCGCTCTTTTCTATGTTAGTAAACCTGGTTATTAAACCTGACCGCAGCTGAAAAATAATATTTTTAGAAGCTTCACAAAAATCTTCAGCCATAAGTTTGTCGCATCCCGACACAAGGCATCGTGTCATCACTATGACGCAGCTTGCCGTCATATAGTTTTGTCCACTCAAAGAACTAGTTGCGTCATCGAATGGTTTTAATATTTTGCAGAACTCAGCACAAAATATCCACTCGTCATTTGTAATTATAGGCAACTCTTGTCGCAATGTGGCCACGGTGCTTCTGATGTGTGGTTCTAACTCTATAAACCTTTCTAACATGTAATATGCCGAGTTCCAGCGGGTAGGCACTTCCTGTTTAAGGCGCTTCGGAATACATCCAGGGTCTTCATTCGTCTGAGCTTTTAATAGTTTTGCTAAAGCCGTCGAACTTGTCTTAAAATGGCGAACTATTTTTTTTATTCTGTCCAATATGTGATCCAAGCTTTTTAAAGTGTCTTGGTCAATTAAGTTCAAAGAGTGTGCGTAGCAACCGTAGTGCTTCCAACCCATGACGCGGACCGCCTTAATTATGTTGGCTGAATTATCAGTGACGACAAAATTAATTTTATTTTCCAAACCCCATTTAGCCGTCATTTCACTTAACACTGCCTGAATGTTTTCGCTGGTATGAGATTGTGGAAAGCTGCTACAGTCGAGTAGGAGTGACTTGACAGTAAAATCATCAGTCACATAATGCCCCGTTATGGCCAAGTAAGACTCGTTGGCACGTGAGGTCCACAAATCCCCCGTAAGACACACAGTTTCAACGCCAGTCGATGATAATTCGTGTCTAACGAGTTCTTTGGTTTTGTCGTAAAGAGCTGGAATCATGACATTCGATACGGTTTTTCTCGTAGGCAGCGTATAACCAGGAATCCAACTCGCGAATCTTTTTTTTTTTTTTATAGTATAGGGGGCAAACGGCTCACGTGATGGTAAGTGATCACCGCCGCCCATAGACATCCGCAACACCAGAGGGCTTGCGGGTGCGTTGCCGGCCTTTAAGAAAGATGTAGGCTCGCTTCTTGAAGGTTTCCATGTCGTATCGGTTCGGAAAAACCGCCGGCGAAAGCTGATTCCACAGAGTGGTTGTGCGAGGTAAGAAGTGTCTCAGGAATCGCGCAGTTGTGGACTTCCAGTCATCAAGATGGTATGCGTGATATTTTTGACGCGATGTCCGATGGCGAAATTCAGCGGCTGGGATTAAACCGAACAATTCCTCCGAGCATTCCCCGTGATAAATGCGATAGAAGATGCAGAGCGAGCCTACATCTCTACGCAACGCCAAAGGGTCGAGCCGATCGGAAAGAGCCTGATCATCGACGATTCGAGCCGCTCTACGTTGGATGCGGTCAAATGGAAGGAGCTGGTACTGGGGAGCCCCCGCCCAAAGGTGAGAACAATACTCCATGTGAGGCCGAATTTGCGCCTTATAAAGTAAATCTCCTAAAATCCTCTTCCTCGACTAAGGAAAAAGGTTGATACCCTTTAATGAAGAGCCGAAGCAGATCATTATCAATTTTTTGTTTGTGCTCGTTAGAAATTTTTTTAGCAGTACCATATTTATCCATGTATTGTTGGATTCTAGTACTAGTACTAGCAACAGTGCTATTCACCATTGTCATTACCGGTATTGTTGCTGTTGATGGGCAAAGAGATACACCTACTGTTGCAGCAGATGTCGCGCCTCCAGACTCCGCCAAAGGCCTTTCAGCATATTGATGATGCTGAGCAGACACAACGCGCCGATATGCATCAGGATGCTTCTTTTTTAAATGAGCTTTCAAATTTCCTGTTGAAGCTTTATAACTGTAGACATCACAACACACTTTACATTTAGAAACTACACCTACACTAAAACTATATTAAAAATGTACTTATATTAATGTTTTTATTGAATCACTAAAAAATTTAAGAAAACTTTCACGCGCGCGAAATTATGTATGCATTTGCGAACGCTATGAATTCAAGACTAAAAAAGTAAGAAATGACAAAAAATCATCTAAACAGGTGCCTCTGAACTATGACCTTGACGTAATTTTTTAAAAACTGCATTTATTTAATTACGCGTAAAAGTCCCAAATCCCGTGATCTAATCTAATGTTACTTTCTCGTTCTAACGTTCGCGCTGGTCGTCGAGATGACGTGATATTTCGGTAACGCTCGGCTCGGTCCGCCCGCGTTTCGTATCGGCGGCGGTGCGGCGTCGCGTCGGCAACTCGCTACTTCGGTGTTCGCTACAACTCGGTATCACTCGATACCTCGGTATGACGCTTCAGTCTCGATACGTGGTATTGGCAAATAAAATATAGTTTCACACAATAAATAGTTATTGTTGAAGTCAATACAGTATTTAAGGTATTACGCCCATACATAGTTATTGAAACTATTTACGGTTTATAACGCTCATGTCTAATAATTTTATCATTTTTTTTCTTTTGGTAAAGAGACTGTTAAATATTTCGAATCAATTATAAACCCTAAAACACCCTTTACACTTATTATTAAGCGCGTGATCGACGGGCGAGTAAGACCGTGGTTTTAAATACCGACGAACCTGGCTCGCGCCTCGTTGGTGCTGATCGATTAGCAAGCAAAACAGTCGCAAACATGTCTTGTTCCGAGTCTGAAGCCTTGTGTTATCTCGCCATAGGATATTACGCAGTTCTGAAAAAAAAAAGAAAACGCCCTAAAGTTTGGGTTAAAAGTTGGATTGAAAAAAGGCAAGCTTTGTCACATACCCATTTAATTCAAGAATTGGCAGCAGAGCCACTTGATTACCAAAATTATCTGAGAATGTCTGAAGAATCGTACGAGTTGTTATCTTTAGTGACACCTTTAAGACAAAAACAAGACACTGTAATGCGAGAAGCTATTTCTCCACATGAACGTCTGACTGCTACAATCAGATACCTGGCAGAAGGGAAAAATCAAACTAGTTTGCAGTATCCTACTTTAATATCTAGGCAAACTTTGGGAAGAATTATTCCAGAGACATGCAGAGCTATTTACGGTGCATTAAAAAACGAATACATGAAGGTAAGTAAAATATTTATTTGAACTTAAAAATTTTCACAGTAGCTACTTCAGAACAATACAACAATATTTGAAAAAAAAAAAACTTATGGTAAAAAATTTGAAACAAAATATGACAGCTCGTTTGAGTTTCCTGAGTCAAATTGATTATCTGTAGCTGTCTGAACTTGAAACTGTGGTAGAGTTGAGATTGTGGACGTAAAATTAGATGATGAGGTATTTACTGAAGCTGGAGCACGTAATAGTAGTTGATCATCTGTGGGTGTCAGAACTTGATATTGTGGTAGAGTTGTCGCACTGGACGTACAGATGGAAGACCTAGTATTTACTGGAGCAGTTGCAGTCAAATAATTTACATTTCCATGTCCCACGTTAACTTCTGAATTTACAGAGAGCCGTTGAATTTGCGCCTAAAAAATTACATCGTTGATTAGTTTCTCTGATAACATTTTCTGTTCTTTCGTCATTGTCCTTAATTTTATAGCAACGTTTTTCCCAAAAATATCAAACTCATCATCTTTCTTACTGAGCCGTTGACTAATCAAACTAAACATATGATTTACATTGTCGTCTTTTCGTTTCCTTGTAAATGATGGAGGTTCAGGCGTTGTAGCTGGAGATGGAGTTTAAGATGACTGTCCAGGCAATGAATTAAGCGATGGCGGTGGACTGATTATCTGCAATAAAACAAATAATTAAAGTACCTCTTGTCTTGTTTCAGTTTCCTGGTAATATAGAAGAAAATAAACAGATCGAAAGAATACTCTTGACAGAAAAAAAACGTTCTAATGATGACAAACGCGTACGATTTTTACATCAAATATACTTAAGATTCTTCTTTTTGCCTCGAGTATTTTCTTATAATTTTCTCGCCATCAATCTCACCACTAAGACCCGGATTTTTTTAGTACCTAAACGGACTAATTGTATTGATTTCTACTAATTGTATTAGCTATTTGAATTTATGTTTTCTTTAAGAAAGCGATACCTATGTTGGTACGGCGCAGGGAGGTTAAATAATAATATTGTCTTTTATTAACGCGAGTATCACACATTTAAATAAAATACTGTATACCGGATTAAAACGCGATTTATTATTTAAATTATTCACAGAAACAGGAATAAACCACAAACAGTACAACGTCAACCAGCCTACCTGCCTTATGTGAAGGGTGTTACAGACAGGATTGGAAGAATCTTAAAACGAGCTTCTATTAATACAGTTTTCAAGCCACACAAGAAGATTCAACAGTTCTTGAGACCAATAAAAAGTAATATTCCTTTGCAAGATTCAGGTTTATATAAACTGGATTGTGACTGTGGTTTATCCTACATTGGGCAAACTAAACGTAGCATTTCAAACCGACTTAAGGAACACATTGCGGATATCAAAAACAGACGTCACTCTAAATCAGCAGTATGTGAACACACTCTGGATAAACCAAACCACTACATACGTTTCGACCAACCAAAAATCCTTGCAAAAGAAAGTAGATTCTTTCCCAGACTAGTACGTGAGGCTATTGAAATTAAAAAACATCCTAACTTCAATAGAGAAGATGGTTTGAGACTTTCCAACACCTGGGATCCAGTAATTAAAAATCTAAAGCCCCAAATCCAACATACTAAAAAACAAGAGGACACCGTTAGTCAATATTGTCATAATATAGAAAATTACAGTAAATATCAACTCCGTAGGAATAGATGGCGTTAATATGTAATTATTGTAAAACAAAAACTTGGCGATTAAAAAGAGTGGCGGCGAGTTTCTTGCCAGTTCTTCTCGTCCGCTCTACGCCCTTGATTTGTGAACTGGTAGTAAATGTAAAATTAGAAGCATTTAATATTAGTAATATTAGTAATTTAATATGTATTATTTTTTTAATGACGTTCATGGATGTACATTGTGTTACCTAAATTAATAGATTATTTTTTAATTTAATTGAATTAAATATGGCAACTTTGTGACATTTCAAATATAAGACAACTGTCATCTTTCAGTCTACCGCGACCACGGTTGCTGAAAAGCATCCGAAACGTCGGGATAAATAATTTAAATAATAAATCGCGTTTTAATCCGGTATACAGTATTTTATTTAAAGGTTAAATAATATACACGACACCAGAGTTAAATGCCAACTATATTTTGGAATAAATTACAGTGCTTATATACTTATGCTAGTTACATATGTGTGCATGGGTGATCCCACAGTACTTCCCCCTTTTTAAAATTTTTGAATACAAACCAAAAATATTTCAAGAAAAACTAAACATTTTACTTATTTAATTTTTAGTTTTTTTATTTAACATTACTTACTACTATACCTTACTGTATACACAAATACACTGATCTAAATCATTACTCGTTGTTTCATTTAACACTTATCACAATTTCATTATACAATGTTATTAATGTGACGCGGTTGTGGCTGTTGTTGAGCTATCGGAGGATTCGTTGAACTATACCATACAGAAATTTCTTTTTGCAACATTTTCTTAGTACCTTTTCTACATTTCTGGTATATCATGTATGAACAATATATGATGATAGTTAATAATATGACAAACATTATCCAACTGTACTTGTCTAAGATTGGTTCTAGATGAGAATTTGATGCACTGTTCGCACCATTTTGAGCTATAATTACTTCTTCTGATTTTTTATCTACACTGTATGTCTTGCCCATTATTATAATAATATAGTAATATTTTATGTATAATTAAATAATGCAAGTGTTCTCACGACTGTATATATAATTGATTAACAAAGTGGTACTCATACTTTAATATCAGCTAAGCAAAAACTAAAACAGACTTTGTACTATTGCAACAGTGTCTCTAATTACAGTTCATTGTGTTATAACTATAACATCGTTTAGTCTCTAGTCAGCGTATTTTACATACTAGTCATTGCGCACAAGTTTGTCTTACTACTTTGAAAGTACATTTCTCTAAATTTATAGTTTTTTTTTTTTTTTTTTTTATAGTATAGGGGGCAAACGGGCAGACGGCTCACGTGATGGTAAGTGATCACCGCCGCCCATAGACATCCGCAACACCAGAAGGCTTGCAGGTGCGTTGCCGGCCTTTAAGAAAGATGTAGGCTCGCTTCTTGAAGGTTTCCAAGTCGTATCGGTAATACCAATAGTAATACCAAACTCGTTAAGCCGTTGAAATACTAATTCTAGTTGTTCCAGATGTTGATTCATATTTTCTGAGCTTATCAAGATATCGTCAGCGTAACAGTATAAAAAGTCTAACCCTGATAACACTGTATTTGTCATAAAACGTTGAAAGGTTTGTGCTGCGTTTCTCAGACCGAAGGTCATGCGTTCAAATTCGTATAATCCGAACGGCGTAGTAATCGCTGTCTTACAAATGTCGTCTGGATTAATTAAAATATTATGATAAGCCTTTTTAATATCAATTTTTGAAAATACTGTCTTGCCAGCTAAGAGGTATGTGAAGTCTTGAACTCGCGGTATGGGATACCTATCCGGCTTAGTAATAGAATTCAAGGCTCTATAGTCGCCGCAAGGACGAACCTGGCCGTCTTTCTTTGGCACTATGTGTAAAGGACTCGCCCATTCCGATTTGGATGGTCTACAAATACCTACGTCTAACATATTTTTAAATTCCTCTTTAGCAATCCTATATCGCTCTGGAGCTAAAGGTCTAGGTTTACAAAATACCCGTGGTATCAATATAATGATAAACCGAGTGTTTCGGCGTTTCTATAAATGACATAGGTTTAAGAATGTCTGGATATTTTATTAAAATACTATATGTTGGAGGTTATCACTAGATGGCGTGACAACCGCGTCATCTACGCAATATCTGTTACTTACTCGTGATGTACTAACCTAAAAAGTTTAAAAGTTAATACAAAAATTTGTTCTCGTATATTTCGATCGTTTTATTTTGGGAGAACCTCTAGTAAGCCGTTTCATGGTCCTCCTAGCCGGGATGCACGTTTAGTATAGTCAAAAGTATAGTCATAGGAACAAAAGTCGGAAAGTATAAAAAGTGAAAGTGAAATGTGAACTATGAAGTTTTTACTAATGACTGGAAGTGTTAGAATCATTTTAAAACTTTAAATACATCAGTTATTGTTAAATAATATTAACTTAGCAAAAAATTAATTAGATCTTGGACTTGGATTTCTTACATAACCTCATTGACTTAGTGCAATATTTTAACAAAGAACTTGTGATTCTTGTGAACTCATTGTGAACTTTAAATATCTTTTAACTTTTAATATCTACTGATAATTTCAACAAATCTTTATTGTGCTTTAAGACATTAATAACATTTAAAAATATTAAACTCAGTGATTGAACTTTAACATTTAAATACATATAACTTGGAATAGACTATAATAAAAATGAGTGAATTAAAAGGTTTATTAAGGTCTCAAACAGCCTTACAAAATCAATTACTAAGTTCACAAAGTAACTTCAAAAAGACACCTAAAGATCGGTTTTCTTGGAATTACATACAAACTAAATTAGAATTACTTGAAAAGTATTTTACAACATATCATGAGAATCATTTACAAATATTACAACATGAAGAATTTGAAGATTCACAATATTTTGACATGTATTTTGAAACTGAGGATTTGTATGCAACCACTAAGGAAATTATGATGTCTAAACAAAGAGAGTATAAAAAGATAAGTATAGAAATGCCCACATCTCATAAACAAAATATTAATTTACCACCATTACAAATACCTACCTTTAATGGTCAATATAATGATTGGTTATCATTCCATGATCAGTTTTCCTCATTAGTGCACTCAAATAATTCCTTGAGCAATGTCACAAAATTACAACTTTTAAAACAAAATTTAATAGGAGAGGCTGCTGTCTTACTTAAAAATATAGCAGTAACTGAGAATAATTATGAACATGCATGGGAAAAACTGAAGAAAAGATATAGCAACAAAAGAGTGATAGTAAATTCATATTTAACTAAATTAATGACTATGAGGAGTATAACATCTGAGAGTGCAAGTGCTATTAAAAACTTATTAGATACATCAACTGATTGTTTGGGTGGTCTACAAGGCATTGGAATAAATATTAAAACATGGGATCCTATACTTACATATATAATAACTAGCAAATTGGATAATGAATCGATTAGACATTGGGAAGAGATTGTGAATAAGGATCTTAATGAAGACTTACCTACATACAAACAACTTTCAGACTTTTTAGAGATGCGTTTTAGATCTCTAGAAGGGGTATTATTAAAAACTCTTTTTATACATAGTGTCATTTTTATACTTTTTAATATAGTAGTTCTTTGTTTAGATTTTATTTTTCACTTCTTGTCACTGATCAAAATCGATTACACGTATTTTCCTAATTCTACATTATTATTCTTTTCAATCCTCGAACCCAGTACCAGCGTATTCAACGCCACCATCGTGGTCCTTCGAGCCTACTTGGGTTTTGAGGTGAAAGAATCGTGGTCCTTACAAGACTACCTAAGAATTAAGGTGCAAAATTTTTATCAGAAAAATGTTTACAAGAAGCAAGGCCAGAAGTGAAAATTATCTTCTCGACAGTGCTACCCAAGAAGGTAACCTTCCAGCACTAACCAAGCCGACAAGCCGATCATCAGTGAAATCAGAATCCAGTTCCCGGATGTCAGTTGTCTCCACGAAAGCCCTGCGGAGACAGCTAGAATTGGAAGCTGCCGAAGAAAAGTCGAGATTGATCGTTGCTGCCGCGGAAGCCCAGCTGGAGAAAACTAAGATGAAGGCTCAAATGGAGCTGCTTGAAAAGAGGCTCAGTATTCGCGAATTGGAAATCGAGGAGCGGCGATCCTGTGCAACATCGTCACGAAGAACGGAGGAATGGGCAGCGCAACATGATGGTACTCGTCGCACCACCGCGACACACAATGCGCGCTGCTCGGACTCTCCTGCCACCGACGTACAAGATGGAAAGGTTCCTGCTTCTCATGGTGAAGTATTTCATTCAGCCTCTGCCGCACAGGACATATCAGTCCCCTTTGTAGCCCCTAACGCCCAAAATGAGGCGTTACTTAAGTTAGCTGATGCTGTACATAATTTAGCATTAGGTTGCTCTAATAATAATAAGCTGTTGACTATCGCTTCTAGCGTCGATAAAATGATGAGTCGTATGACGACACCTAAAGATTTGCCTGTTTTCAGAGGTGACCCACTAGAGTGGATTCATTTCAAAAGTTTTTATGAGGAGTCGAACGAGGTTTGTGAGTTTTCAAACACAGAAAATGTCTGTCGTCTGCGTAATAGTCTGCAAGGTGAAGCTAAGGAATGCGTTGCTGCACTTCTAATGAGTAAGGTGAGCGCTGAAAATATCATACAAACATTAGAATTGCGTTTTGGCCGACCTGAAATTATAATTTCAAAAATTATTAGCCAAATACGAACCATTCCGTCTTTACCTGACTCATATCATAATGACATAGTGTCATTTTCGATTAAAATTAAAAACTGTGTCGTTGCTATGAAAACCATAAAGCAGGATGATTATTTAAGGAGTGCGGAACTCACTTCAGTAATATTATCTAAATTGCCCAGCATTTTAATTACTCGATGGGCAGACTATGCACACGAAAATCGTGACAAAAGTTTTAAGCCACGCATAGAAATATTATCTGAATTTTTGGACATCGAAGCGCAAAAAATTTCTAATATCGCGTTATCACTATTGAATACTTCGACTACTCATAGAAAACCTGGATATACTTATTCTGAACCCACCTTTCAGAAACCTCACAATTTAATATTTTCACAAACGAATGAAGTACATGAACATAATGAAAATACGAAGTGCCGTTTCTGTCACAAGCGTTCTGATCACTTATTAGTTGATTGTTTTAAGTTCAAGCGAGCCCTGCGAAAGGATAGATGGTCTTTTGTACGTCGCAATCGACTTTGCCCCAAATGTTTAAGTAGCGAACATGATAAAAACACATGTGAGGCACCAGTTTGTAACGTCGACGACTGTAGATTGCCACATCATGCGATTTTGCACTGGCCAATCAAAACACAAACTACTAATGTTAATGTAAATGACATCGAACCCTCGAAGGAAGAGGAACATAATAAATGTGTGGCTAACGTTTCACTAACTGACGTTGTAGCTACCAACAATTCGCCCACACCCGTACTTCTTAAATATGTACGCGTACAGATTCATGGCCCCAACGGTGACATATTTACCGACGCCCTATTAGATGATGGTTCCACCATCACAATGATTGATGACAAGATCGCCAAGCAAGCTGGTTTAACAGGTTGCTCTGAAAGTTTGCGAGTTCGTGGAGCTTGGGATAATAGCGTTTTGGTTTGTCAAACTGAATTATTATGTTTTGAGATATCAGGAGATGATTCTAAGCGTTTTAAAATGATAGCTCGTACAGCTAAAGGGATTAATCTACCGAGCCAATTTTGTGAGCCAGATAGATACGAGCACCTAAATACAATTAAGGATTCTATTTGTTCTGACCATATGAAGCCCTCAATGATAATCGGACAGGACAATTATCATCTACTGGCACCTTTGGAGGTTATAGAAGGTGATCCTAATGTGACTCGTACTGTTCTAGGATGGTCTGTACATGGAAGGTCTGTTTCGAAACGTAGACCACATGGAGTAACAAATGCATGTACAGTATTTTTATCGAATTGTTATGACAGTGAAAACACTTGGAGTGAACTCAATGATATCGTTAAGCGGTCGTATGCTCTGGATGCTCTTGGAGTAAGCATCAAGCCACGAAAGTGCTCTCAAGATTTAAGAGCTATGAAGATACTTGATGTGACGTCTAAGCAAGTTGGTGACTATTGGGAGGTTGGACTGCCTTGGAAAGATGACTCAGTAAAAATGAAGGAGTCTTACCCTACAGCATACATGCGATTACAGGGTGTGAGAAAGAAAATGCGCATGAATCTAGATTTTCAAACACGGTCCCAAGAAGAGAGTGCGTGGCCTGAGAAAAAGTTTGTTATAGATTCTGCTATGAACAGTCTCGAAGACAAGAAAGAAACAGTGGCTAATGTTGCTCACATAAGTATCAAATCTTCTTGCCTAGTCGATCCTATCAGATTTTCATCATGGACAAGACTTTTACGCGTTATAGCTACAGTTTTAACAGCTATTAATAAATTTAAGAAAAAGGATTCTACAGTTAATTCTACAAAATTAAACATAGCTGAAATTATGATGCTAAAACAATCCCAAGAAGAATCCTTTCCTGGTGACATAGGACTGCTGAAAGAGAATAAATCTGTAGCAAACAAAAGTAAACTGTTGAAGCTTTCACCTTATCTTGACGGTGACGGAGTTCTACGGATTCATGGACGTATAGATGCTGCCGAGAACATTCATACTGATACAAAAAGACCTGCCATCCTTGATGGCCGTCATCATGTCTCTCGTCTTATTATCATGTATTACAACACTTTATTTGCTCATGCCAACAATGAAACAATTGTCAATGAGCTGCGTCAACGGTTTTGGATAATACATTTGCGACCATCAGTGAGAACAATTGCATCGAAATGCTTAGTCTGCCGCATAAAGAAAGCAACGCCTGTAGCTCCAAGACAAGGAGATTTGCCAGCAGGCCGAGTTGCGCACCATTGCAGACCCTTTTCTCATTGTGGCCTTGATCTTTTTGGACCTTTGGACGTAACAGTTGGAAGAAGACGGGAGAAAAGGTATGGAGTTATATTTACATGTATGACAGTTCGAGCTATACACCTGGAAATTGTTCATTCACTCTCCACAGATAGTTTAATCATGGCATTACGGCGTATGGCTGCAAGACGAGGGTGGCCTACAGATTTGTACTCCGATAACGGTACAAACTTGCGCGGAGCATTTTCTGAGTTTAAAACCTTGCAATCCGAGACTTCTAACTATCGTGTTAACTGGCATTTTAACCCACCTCTCAGTCCGCATATGGGAGGCGCCTGGGAGAGGCTTATCCGCAGTGTTAAAGTCACTTTGAAAGTCATTATGAAGGAGAGAGCGCCGCGAGATGAAACTCTTGCGACGTTACTTTGCGAAGTGGAAGCGATAGTCAACAGTCGCCCATTAACACATGTATCTGTGAGTCCTTTCGATGCCTTTGCGTTGACCCCTTTTCATTTTCTATTAGGCACATCATCTAATCTACCTATTAGTTTTACAGATTCAGTAGATCTGTGCTCCCGCAAACAGTGGCGTGTAGCACAAAGGTTGGCTGATATGTTTTGGGCTAGATGGCTGAAAGAGGTACTTCCTTGTTTAACATCAAGAACCATGAGTCCTACTAGTGATGAGAATCAGTTACAGATTGGCGACGTGGTTCTTGTAGTTGACCCGAATTCTGAGAGGGGTTACTGGCCTCGGGGAAAAATCGAAGCCACCCTGGAACCGACGGTCGAGTAAGTCGTTGACGTTAAAACACGTTGCGCCGCCGCTGCGGCTGATTCGTCTGCCTTCCCGAGGGGGAAGGATATTAAAAACTCTTTTTATACATAGTGTCATTTTTATACTTTTTAATATAGTAGTTCTTTGTTTAGATTTTATTTTTCACTTCTTGTCACTGATCAAAATCGATTACACGTATTTTCCTAATTCTACATATTCTTTTCAATCCTGGAACCCAGTACCAGCGTATTCAACGCCAACAGGTATTATCAACTAAACGAGCGGTACCAAACAATATTACAACAAAAAAGATATTTTACACTAGGCCAAAAGAGTTTTGTGTGGTTTGCAATGGAGAACATTACATATACAAGTGCAAGAAGTTTGCACAACTGTCTATAATAGATAGAAAGAGATTTATAGAACAAAACAATCTTTGCTTCAACTGCTTGATACCTAATCATGGAGTAAAGACCTGTAAACAAAATTCAAGATGTCGCATCTGTGGCAAACGTCACCATTCGCTAATCCACACCGAGATAGATAAAACACCTCCTGAAATAAATGATAGACAAGACATTCCACATAGAGAACAAATATCAGAGTCTACACAACTACAACATGCTGAGAATACACACAGTTGACATTACATGGAAACATTTACAAGGTTTAACATTAGCTGATCCCGAGTTTCACAAACCTGCAAAAATTGATTTATTGCTAGGAGCTGAAGTATATTGCAAAATTATACTTGATGGTATAATTATAGGATCAGTGGGGTCTCCTTTAGCTCAAAAAACAAGACTTGGATGGATACTATCAGGGGAGATCTGTACAAAAAACAATTTGAATCACATAATCAGTATGCACATTACAACACAATCTGAAGATTTAGAGAATTTACAAAGATTTTGGGAATTAGAGTCTGAAGATTCCTATAAAAGTACAAGAAAATTAACAGAAGAAGAACTACTATGTACACAAATTTATGAAGATACACACACTCGAGATACGGATGGAAGATATGTAGTGGAACTTCCATTTAAAGATAAAACCTTTGATTTTGGTGATACTAAACAAATAGCTTTAAAAAGACTTGAACAATTAGAGGCAGTCGTTTATATAAGAATTATAAAGAATAATGGTGAAATACTTACTCAGTTAGTGACAGCTAAGACAAGAGTTGCACCAATTAAAACAATATCCGTTCCTCGTCTGGAAATCTGTGGAGCAGTACTACTTACAAAACTATTAAAAGAGGTATCTGATGTTCTGAAAATATCTCAAAATAATATAAAGTCTTACACTGATTCAAATATCGTGTTGGCGTGGATACAGAGTCATCCTTCGAAATGGAAAACATTTGTAGCAAATAGAACATCTGAAATTCTGAGTATCTTACCTGATATTACTTGGAGTTACGTAGAGTCTAAAAACAATCCAGCAGATATAGCTTCACGAGGTGCTCTTCCGAAATGTCTTCATCAAAATATTCTGTGGTGGTCCGGTCCCAGTGATCTCCTGAAAAAAGAAATAAGAAATAAAATATTAAAGAATAATTCAACAAATTTAGAAATGAAAAAAGAAAAGATAAATGTAATGACAAACCAGTTTACAGACGAATTTGACATATTAAAGAGATATTCAAGTTTAACAAAGTTATTAAGAGTAACAGCTTATATTCTACGGATATTCAACAAGGTCAAGGTTAAAGAAAAACATTTAAGTGGTTTAGAAATTAACAAGGCAAGAGAAACATGCATAAAATTATGTCAAATGGAAGTTTATAGGGAAGAAATGGATAGATTAAAAAATGAGAAAAAATTAAGAAGAGATAGTAAAATATTATCATTAAATCCATTTCTGGATGAGAAAGGTATATTGAGAATAGGAGGTAGACTCCAAGGAAGTCACTTACCTGATTACACAAAACATCAAATAATCTTACCTGAAAAACATCATTTCTCGAAGCTTTTACTTACCGATTTTCACGAGAAGACGTTGCACGGTGGTCCAATGCTAATGCTTAGTAACCTGCGAAGGAAATATTGGATAATTCATGCAAAATCCTTAACAAATCAAATCGTTAAGAAATGTACGATTTGTGCTAGATACAGAGCTTCGACTAAAACTCAGATTATGGGGTCCTTACCTGAACAACGTGTTACACCTTGTAAGCCATTCCTAAGAAGTGGTGTGGACTTTGCAGGTCCAGTTGACTTGAGATTATCAAAAGGGAGAGGTTGTAAGACACAGAAAGGATACATAGCTATTTTTATTTGTTTAGTTACACGAGCTATTCACATTGAAATAGTCACTTCTTTAAGCGCTCAAGATTTTGTGGCCGCTTTTAAACGCTTTGTTGCTCGTAGAGGACACTGCTCAGATATTTGGAGTGACAACGCGACAAATTTTATAGCTGGTAACAAGGAGTTAAAATCGCTCCTTTTGAACAGTCAGAGTGGTATGACAGATGAAGTAAAGAATCTTTTAGCCAATGATGGTACAACGTGGCATCACATTCCTCCATCGGCCCCGCATTTCGGTGGATTGTGGGAAGCCGGAGTCAAGTCTATCAAATTCCATTTGAAGAGGGTTTTGGGCAATACAACATTGACGTATGAAGAAATGTCGACTGTGGTGGTGCAGATAGAGGCATGTCTTAATTCAAGACCAATATCACCAATGAGTAACGATCCATCTGATTTACTACCTTTAACACCGGGTCATTTCCTCATTGGAGAAGCGCCTATTGTAGTCCCTGAAACAAACTATTTAGATACAAATATTTCTACACTATCCCGATGGCAAATAACTCAAAAAATTACACAAGATTTCTGGCGGAGATGGTCAGCAGAATATCTCTCTAGACTTCAACAAAGACCAAAATGGATGAGTAAAACTGACAACGTAAAAGTAGGTGATTTAGTTTTGTTAAAAGAAGATAATCTTCCTCCCTCTAAATGGAACCTTGCCAGAATAATCGATGTACACCCTGGAAAAGATAACTTTGTTAGAGTAGTTTCAGTTAAATCCAAAAACACAGTTTTAAAGAGACCAGTAACTAAAATTTGTCTCCTTCCAGTTGATCAGTAGAGTTTCTGTCTTACATTATATATTTTTTCTTAATTTAGTTTACTTAATACAATTGTTATTATATTACTCAACATTATTGTTAACGTTCCGATCACTAAGGATAACAGTTAGTCCTGTCCATAACTATTAGGGAAGCAGTTCACTTAACGGTTTTAATTTAACATTTTTTGATTTCAGTTCTTATATTACATTATTTACAATTATGGAAGGACCTCAAGGATGTCCTTGGTGGGGCGGGATGTTGGAGGTTATCACTAGATGGCGTGACAACCGCGTCATCTACGCAATATCTGTTACTTACTCGTGATGTACTAACCTAAAAAGTTTAAAAGTTAATACAAAAATTTGTTCTCGTATATTTCGATCGTTTTATTTTGGGAGAACCTCTAGTAAGCCGTTTCACTATATATGGGGTGACATTTATGTAACGCGGAAATCGTAGGTTCCCTATGGTTTACGATCGTTCCGTGCACTGTCAGGTTAGTTATTTTATCAACTAAACAACGACCATTAATATCTAAAATCAGTTTAAAATGATTTAAAAAATCTACACCTAGCTTAACGTCACATACGACGAAAGTCCATCGAAAATTACGTCTAAGTTTTAAATTTAATACAAGTGTCTTAGTGCCGCATGTTTTAAACACTGAGCCATTGGCTGCAAAAAGTTTGAAATCCGAAGTCGTACATAATTCACTTTTGTTTTTTACTAAAAATCTAGGTAATACAGAAATACAAGCACCTGAGTCTACGAGAAATTTTATATTAGACTTGTTATCACTTACTATTAAGCGGTAGTCCTTGGTTGTGCAGCTTCCCGCTACCGGCTGCAGCTCTGCTAGTTTTCCGACCTGGAAAACTCGTCCTTGTCCCTCCAGCTGCACGGGACGGCACATTTTCGTGCCCTGCTCCGGTACCTCCAATGATATGAGCACAGCCAGTCTGGATCTCGAGGTGTTCTGCGCGACCTTGCTCGGGCGCGGTGACTGGAGAAGTTTCTGCGCCTACTGCTGCTCCTCGCTCTGGATCTACCTCGCTCGCTGTTCATGTCCTCTATTTTCATGTTAATTTTCGCGATCTCTGCCATGACTGCTGCTATGTCGTATGCAGTCGTGGTGCATGGACTTCTTCGGGCTACCTCATTGATCTGTTCCTGCTGGTGAGTATCCATGATCTTGTCTGCGATCACCGCTAATTCTTCTAGGTTTTTTGTTGATGTGACTGTGAGTACTGCTCGAACTGATGATGGTAAGTGACCTTGCCATAAGATTTTTAGTGTGTCATCTTCTATCTTGTCTCTTGCTAATTCTTTCATTCGACGCAATAACTGACTGGGTTTTGATCTCCTAACTCCATTTCAGACACTAATTTCTGGATTTGTCTCGTTTCGGATTCTTTATATATTTGTAAAAGGCGTTTCTTCAAGGTTTCGAATTTATTATTTTCCGGTGGGTTTGCCAATATATCTGCGACTTGTTGTATAGCTTCCTTACTCAGCTTGGCTACAACCATGAAGTATTTATTCGCGTCCGATGTCTTTTGTGGCGATAAAATTGCATCTGTTTGTATGAACCACAGGCGTGGATTTTCAGGCCAAAAATAAGGGATTTTACTGGCTACTGATAATGTAGAAATGACAGCCTGCTGGTCTTCTTCCTTCACGCTCGCGGTCGGAGTTGGCGGTGTTGGCGCCACGAGCTGAGCGGACGATGCGAGTGCGCCGTATTGTGTATTCATTATTCTTCGAGCTATGTGTACGTAGCGTGTGACGGCGGACGTGTGACTGTCGTTCGTCGGGGTCACCAATGTTGGGTACGGCGCGGGGAGGTTAAATAATGTACACGACACCAGAGTTAAATGCCAACTATATTTTGAATAAATTACAGTGCTTATATACTTATGCTAGTTACATGTGTGCATGCGTGTTCCCACACCTACTTATTATTTACAAAAAATTTGAGACTGCTATTCTAATTATGCTAATTCTCTAATTTACATTTTAGGTTCGATCTATTGAAATTAAATGTGATTTAAGCTTTCTGCCCATTATCCCGTAGCATACCATGACCGTGCTAGGAACGTATCCGGCACGGAAAGCAATCCGATACGCTCTATTTCGCCGACTGAAGCGGGCCGACCGCGTTCTGAACCCGTTTACAACCCGTATGTAACCCGTATTTAATCTGTATGATGCCCGTATGTAACACGGCAGGAATCCTTTCAATACACTCGTAAAGCATCGGTTCATTATCGTACAAATATCAGTGTTGCGTAGACGCGTTAAAGTGGTGAAATATTGAAATAGTTATGGCTATAAGGAAACTTACGATTGAACAACTGGCAATGATTGCTATCATTTTGGATGAAGAGGAATGCCCAAAAAACACTCGACGCTACTGGATTCACAATTCTATAAAAAAACGCAAAACGGAAGGAGAATATTGGACATTATTCAGGCACTTAGTTGATGACGAAGAAAAGTTTTTTCAGTACTTCCGAGTGTGTACATTCAAATTTAACGATTTGCTGAAAAAAATTGAAAATGACATTGTCAAAAAAAACACAAACTTTAGAGAATGCCTGCTACCTAAAGAAAAGCTTGCTGTGTGTTTACGGTAAGTAAAAAACAATTTGTTTATTATTAATATTTAATCAAACTTTTGATCTAGTATTCATGGTAAAGCTTTATGCTTGATTATTATTATTCCACTCGTTAGTGTTCCAAAGCTCAGGAGACGGAGGCATAGGTGTAGCACTCGCTTGTACGCTCGAAGAAGTCGATGCTGGAGATGAAGCATAGGCATACGGTGGTGTAGCTGTAGCAAAGTTCGGTGGTGCGAGCTGCTGTAACTCCATTTCGGAAACTAAACTGAATATTTTGTTTTTTGCGATGGCTTGTAAGTAAGGAGAAAACTGCTTTACTGTATCTGATATGTGCAAAAAAAATCGGTCTAATTCATCAAATGGTATTATATGAGGCCGTACCACATTCTCAACGTATCTTTGGGCTGATATAGACCCCTCGTTAAGAAATACAACCTCAGTTTTGTGTCTTAACGTTATTCCACCCCACACCATAACACTGGGACCACCAAAACGTCTGTTTCGTGGATGCAGGGATCTGAAATATATTCTCCAGATCTTCTCCATACTGTAATACGTCGATCGTCACTGAAAAATTTAATTTTGCATTCGTCAGTGAAGAGCACTAGACTTCAGTTCTGAACATTCCAACTCACATGTTCTTGTGCAAGCCTTAAGAGGATATGTTGAGAAAAATGCGGTTTTTCTATTACGTGTAACTTGTTCAGGCTGTGGATTATTGATATGAAATTTTGGAATTTGTTTTTTGACTATATTTCGCAGTGTTTCGCAAAAGGAAAACATGTTTCAATGAAATTTTCTCGATAGAAAATAAATGTGAAGTTATGTCTATTTTTACACTTTTTTGGATCCCAAGGCATAACGGCAAAGAGTTATTTAATTTAATTTATTTTAAAGGGTGTAGAATAAATGTCTTTAAGATTCCTCAAAACCGTTTTTTAATCAAATAAAGTATTATAAAGTTATGAAATGAATTAAATTTGGCACATACGTTGTTTTATTCCGAGCGCGTTCAAGCTACAGCTATCTCTTTTTTTACATGTCTCAAGTAAATATTTCAATCTCGCTCGCTCACATTCAATAGAGCGATTTGTCGGCCTGCGAGCCTCATCGACATAGGCCCTTAAACGATTTGCACGGAGCGCTGCAGTTAACTGGATGCGAGTTAAGCGTCTTCTTGAGTATTGCTGGTCTTCGTGTAGTCGATTTCGTATAATTTGGTCGCTCATACGAGTGCCCATAGCTCGCTGTAATGCATTTTGTATGGCTCGGGCGGTAGAGGTTCACTCTCTTCGTGCGTTTAAACGGATGTATCGATCTTCCTGAACTGTTGTTACTCAATTATTTCCTGAGCCAGGAGATCTGGTGACATTCCCCGTCTCCTGGCACCAGTTCCAAACATTTTGAACAGCTCGTCCGGAATATCCAAACCTTAAAGCTACAGCGCGCTGACTCTACCTCTCCTGGATCAAAGTTAGGACCCTTGTAGCCATAACTGTGCCCATATTATGTCTCCTAACACGCTGTATTATGTAAGTAAACAAGCGCTGTAAACTTATTTCACTGGTATCCAAAGTAAAACAATTAAAAATTGTGGACTATTCATCAACACAAAAGCGCATATTTCAAGTGTCTTCAAATAACTCGATAAATACAACGTTTATGTGTGCCCACTTGATACTATTTGTCACTAGAAACATTACTGACACATCAAGAAACCTATAAAATAACAAATTCAGCTTCTTGTAAATATTAATCAAAAGAAATATTGTTTGACAAAACAAATTTACGCGTGGCCCTTATTTTGTTTTGAGTAGTATATTAGGGGAGATTTTACTTCACAAAAATATCAAAAATACAAATGTGATAAAGCAAAACTTTTATGTAATATAAATATTTTATATTATATAAATAATAATGGGTGAAATAAAAATGTTATTTCCTAACAAGAAAAACTTACGGTTGAAAGAAAATTTATTGTAAAATGTTAAAGAATTACAATTATTTAAGGTTTAAAATATATTATTTCAATTAAAAGTGTCTTTCAATGAATTGTCCCACGCCACCTAGTAACTATTTCCATGATTTTTAAATCAGCATCACAAATTACCTGAAACAATAGATAGGTTAGTATTTCTTACTCATAAATAAGCATGACTTCACTATCACTACATATTGTAGAACAAAGTTTTAGTTTTCATAGTTATTTTAATATTTTTTAAGAAAGTTTTGTATGCACAAAACATCCTAATTATACTTTTCCACTGATCCATCATATTCCATGCAAAGCCATGCAGGGATGTTATTATTTGTTGTATATTAATCACATTCCACATGGACACCTTAACCCTGTGGTAGGTTAAACTACTTTTCAACAACCAACGCCTCATCAGGGATATGGCAATAGACAAGTCATTGTTCCTTTATTTTGCAAGAAAAATATGAGTAGAATCAATCAATAATACCTGGACATTAATTGATGGGAATCCTTTACAGTTAACCACCATCTCGACTTAACTTTTTTATTTCTATGTGAGTACAGTCAATTGCAGCAATTACTGGAGGGAAATTTGCTATTCTGCGAAATTTTTGCATTGCTTACTCTTGCTCTGTTAATGTGGCAGGCATTTTTATAAATCTTTGTGATTTTCGGGCTATGGCTTCTGCATTTTTTTTTTGCATATCTGGCTTATAAAAGGTTGTGATACTCCGTTGAAATCGGCGGTGTCATCCTGGATCTATTAAAACAAAACAAAACATTACTTTAGAAGGATAACATTTAGTATAAATTGCTAACAATATTTTGATAAATGAAATAAGTATAAACTTTGAATCTACTTACTTCAACATGTCGAGTAAACCACTTGTATTTCGGGGGACACAGGACATCCTCTCTAGTTACAGGCATCTTTAGTCACAGATTACTATATGTAGCATGTCTTTAGTTAAATCTTCTCTTAATAAGTCCACTATTTTCATTGTATAACGTATTTCTATACTTTTGCATGAAATCTTCATCGAATGATTCCATGAAGGGATTGACTCAAACACGGTTTCTGTTGTGTTGGCGGGACGTTTTCAACAACTCAATGTCTTCCCATCCTCAATATAGATTAAATCGACCATATTAATATCCATTTTCGAGTAAAAACAACACAACACAAATCACAATGACAAAGAGAAACTTTGACAGATACGATTTAGACCATCGTTGAACTAGGGGTCGCTGAAATTTAGCGTTAGACCATGCTATGAACTAAGGTTTAGCGCAAAAACTCGTTTTGTAATATCAATTTTGCTTAAACTGTAGTTTTGAGATTTTTAAACCTGGGTTTTTAGTTAAACTGCGTTTTGTAATAAGGCGTTAGAATAAATCAAAATTTTCCGTTAGGTTTAGGCACTAAGAAAATATTAGAAATGTATTGCCCCTTTATATGTTGACAGGGTGTTATAGCACCTAGTTCAAGTAAATCATTTATTGATTTTTGAATATTTGATTCTTCTAAGTGAGAAAAATTATTAAGAGGAATTCTAGATTGAATTGGTGAAGAGCAGAATGGAATTTCATAGCCTTGTACCCAATTTAATATGACTTGGTCATTAGTAATAGTTTGCCAACATTTTTGGTATCTAGCGAGATTACCGGCATGTACCTGCTGTGAGGTCAGCGACGATGGTGAGGAGCACGCTGATAGTTGGACTTCTCGGGACGATTCAGGTGTTGTGTTGAAGGTATTAATGTTTTCTTGGGTGTCATTTTCTTTTGAGTTTGCACACGGTTCGGCCCCACACGCCCTGTGTTCCTTAGTTATAAATTGCGTGAGAGGCCAGCCCAGTTTCCCGATTGGTTGGTTGTAGATTTAGGTTTCCTTAACTGTCAACCAGATTTTTCTATTTCCTTTGTATTTTTAATTTTTTCTGACAGATTATCTTCAAATAGAAGCTCATTCCTCTGTATGGACTCAGCCATTTTGTTAAAGGATTTATCTAAAAGTGGAGCCAGTAACTGTCGTCTAGTTGTTGCTTCTGATTTATGCAGAGATGTTAGTAATATGGCACAATTATTGATTTTAAGTTCACAGATACATCGTTTCCAGTTAATATTTGTGTCATTGCTTGTCCTAGACAGGTTAAGGCTATGCGTAATTGTTGCTGTTTTTCCTGTAGCATATGATCTCTATTGCGTGCAGTATCTGTTAAGGCAGCAATGATAAAATCCAGAAATGGAAATTGTTAAAATATCAGATATTGTAATTTTAAAAGTAAAAGCTAAAGATACAGAAAATTACTCATATTATTATAAAAAATCTTATGAAAGTGATAATTTCAAGAAAGTGATAGTTGAGAATATTGGAAAAACAAGAAACAGTAGCACTAGTAATAAACATATTTCATTAAAGAAATTTTACAAAACTAAAATGATGATATGTGAGAAGAAAAAGAAAGGCTTACTTTGCTAAATAAAAAACTTATTACCAGATTTTACGCCCCATTTTTTAAGAATCTATAAAAGTATTTTTTAATAATAGTTATAATAACATACATACAAGTTTTTACCATTTGAGAAACTAGACTAGACTAGACTATTTTTTCTACTTTAAATTGTTTTCTATGTTATTTGTTTTCTAATTATTTTTTGTAAGTTCTTTTGTATTGAAAGTTTTTTTATAAGAAGATTGTTTTATTAGAAAAAAAGTTTATTTTTTGTTAATGTGGGCTAGTGGCATTAGTCATACACAATTATTTATGTTAGGAGATTGTCATTTAAAATATTGTTTCTGTCATACAAATACTTAATATTTGATAATAAGTAATATAATATTAAGTAAATACTAATATTTGAAATTATGAGAGTAGTGTGTACCTATTATAGTATTTTTGTATTCTATTTAAGTTGAAGACTGATAGAAAGTTAGCCATACAAAACAAAATATGTCATTATATAATAAATATGCATTAGTTTTGTATTTCTTTTCTATAAGATAGCAATGTAATTGAGGACCTTGCAGCTAAAGGGAGGCAAGTCCAAATTTCAAAACTGTTGGGTATTTAAAAAAAAGGTTTTTAAAAATTGATTGATGTACTTATGTCTTATCGTTATATGGTATTATATAATATGAACATATATACACATTTTATTCAAGATTTAAGGCAATTGAAGAAGTAATAGAATTACTACGATTTTTTAAAGTAAAAATCTGCCTCCGTTTTGCACCAAGATTGAAGAAAAAACCTACCCTATTTTGTATTAAGGATAATAAAACAGGTAAACACGGTTATTTTTTTATTTCAAGAATTAGTAATCAGTCCACAAAGAATTAAACAATCAAAAGAAATACAAAAACGAATGAGTGCTGAACAAAAAAAAAATTAAAGGTTAACTTCAGCTTGATCATCGTCGTCTTCGCTAGAAATATCATCTGTTGGTCCGACAGCTTCACTTTTAAGGGCCCTGTAGAAATATAGTTTATTTGGTGGAACATAGTTCTTTACCAACTGCATAACATCGTTGTATTTAGCCTTTTTCAACGGCAATGCATGATCATATAGCGGTTTCTGAGGCAGAACTGATAGTTGGGCTTGAGCATTTCTCATTATAGGAAAATAATCAAATACTGGCGTTCCCGTTGTAACACTGACTGCAATAGTTTCAATGTGGTCTTTACTATATTCAAAAATACGATATTGAGATATTTTGAATCGAATCTTCTCTGTATTTGTTATTACTTTTTTGAAATGACTCTCATAATGTTGGCTGAAGTTCAGTATCATATTTTGACTTGCATTTACAACTTTAAAATTTTTAGATGCTTGCGTAATACAATCGGCATATTCAGAAGTCGTAAATATGTAATCTTTCCTTCTATTAAACTTTTCTATTACGCCGAAACACCGATCACACGGTAAGAAGCTGTGTCCTGGTTCTGGAAATTGATGAACAATCTTCTCAAAAGATGAACACCGCATAAGCGTATATAGATACTGAACTAAAGTCGAGTTCTTATTTTGTGCTGCTGCGTTATCAGAAAATAAATACAGTACTTTAACTGTGCTTGGTAAAATGTCATTTATGTAGTGATTTATAAAAGATATGACTTCGTTTGGTGATTTTCGGCCTATGGTTTCGTCATATAAATAAAAGTGAGCAATCCCTGTTTTTGCTGAATGAATACAAAAATTATATGCCCAAAGTTGACGTTTATAAAATGCTTCACCTGCTGGAATTTTAGGTAATTGCATATTCTGCTGATAATCAAATGTTAATACTTCGCATTCTTCATTATTAAGAGCAAGTTGACTCTTCTCTTTTAAATCAACAAAAAAAGTGTCGGCCTTGGCTTGATGAAGACTCTTCTCTATCTGTATTTGTTGGGTTTCATCGCTATCCAATGTCTTATCTTTTAGTTTGTTACTCAGCATGTCGCACTTCTTGCAAGTATCTGAACGAGGTGACCCAAAACTGTATTTAAAATTTTGTTTAAAGTATCTGTAGTAAAAATCAAATGATACTATAGGCTTAGCAGATGCTTCAAGACCAAGCTCATGCTTTTTCAAATATAACTCGTACATCCTTTTAATGTTCAACTCTGGAGACAGATAATAACGTGAGCTTTTATTTCAACTTCTAATATGAGAGTCAACTTTAGAAACCCATTCACTTGGAATACGATTTGGTCTATTTTGATGTTTTCCACGATTAGACTGAGCTGGTGTAGTTACAGTAGGATCCCGATACTCTTTAGCAACATTGTCTACACGCTTTTTAGATATTCCATGGATAGATGCAAAGCCATTTCTGCAAATTTGTATATTTCTATTTCCTAATTTAATATAATATTTGTGTGAACAACTCCGTTTCTTCCCCATACCAGTTTTAGATCTTTCCCTTTCAACATTCTCAGTTTTAATTAAACCGCCTAAGTATACGTTTTGCACATAGGTTTCTTCCAATTTATTAAAATTTTCCAATATTAGTTTCCTACCTTCTTCATTAATTTGAACAAAACACTTATACTTCTTACAACAACAATCCGGTCCAGTTTTTCTTTCGCCTATTTCACGGCCTTTATAGTTTAAATAGCCCTTTCCAGTAGCAATAGACTTCTTTATTACATTCCGTTTCCATTGTGATGGATTCGCGGATTTTCTTTTTTTCGGCGCTATGCCACTCGTCGATGGGCATGGATTATCTGTATTAAATTCATCCAAAATATTCATACCTTTATCGTTCGCCTCATTAGTTTGGTTATGAAATGTCAAAAAACCAACATCGCTTCCATCATCATCTGAACTGGTTGAACATGACTCGTAGACAGGCGGCTGGTAAATATCTGACGAGCCGCTACTAAACGGTTCAGTGTCACTTATTTTAATACACACTTAACGTATCAAACTTAAAACAATTATTTAAAAGAATAATACGCATGTCCTTTCGGGCCGAGCACAAAACGTGCACTGACTTGTTTACAAATGATGTAATAATTTCATTTGTTGCAAGAAGGAGGCAGGTCCGGACCTGCTCCCTTCTTGCACCAAACAGAATAAGGTAGCAGATCCAAATTTTGTTACAGCGCGCTTGTTTGTCGTCGGATTTGCCTCCTAAATGCACCAAACCATAGCTAATTTTTTTGTTTAAAATGTAGGTGAAAAAACAGGTTACGGTTAAAATTTGGATCTGCCCCTCTTTTGCTGCAAGGTCCTCAATTGGAAATGTGGCATTATTTCAAAAAAAACCACTCCAAAAGATTTGCATCAAAAATACATAAGTCGTTGTATAAAAATTGTTTAGCTCACAAATTCAAATTCAAAAATCATTTATTAATTTAAGTAACACAATGTACACTTATGATACTTATTAAATGCTTCTAATTTTACATTTACTGCCAGTTCACAAATCAAGGGCGTAGAGCGGACGAGAAGAACTGGCAAGAAACTCGCCGCCACTCTTTTTAATCGCCAAGTTTTTGTTTTACAAATGTTTTATAAGGAGCTGCAACCATTACACCATGTTCCACATTACATCTTTAAGTAATTAACTATAATTATCAAAAAATATATATAAACGAAAAAATAAAAACAAAGATTTGTCCTTTATCAGCAGTATGTATGGTGAAATAGGAGCACTCACATTCTAGTGGGAACAACACGCAAATACATAGACGAAATAACTAATATCACCGCATGCACGAATTCAAGTTCGACCTGTCACCACAAGTAGCACCCGTTCACGAGCATGACGCATGGCCAGCCACACGTTTGTTCTATTAGGAATAGTGTCATTGTTCACTAAAAGATGTTGTCAAATTAAAGGTCATACTATAGTTTATGCCAATTTTGATAATAATTAGGTACACCAAAAACTGTTTGACGTATGTCTGACGCTTTTTGTTTTTTATAAGTTTTAAGTTTTGTTTTTGTACTGAAAGAGCTAAGTAGCTCATTATTACAGGAAAATTTGATATATTATACGTTGATTTAAGCAATTTCCAAAGTCGTCAATTCAAATAAGTCAATTTTTTGTTTGATTGAAAACGCTCTCCTGAAAAAAGTACATTTTTGAGATATGTCATTATCAAATTAAAGCAGCAACATACTTTAAATCTACGCCATGCGCGAGCGCGCGAAGTCGAAAAGTGATTTGACAGGTTACAATGTGACAGACGTATGAAGAAAGTAACAGCTATGTTCCGTTTTGTTCTAGAAATTCTCTATGAATCTAAATAACTACGCGCACGAGTTCGTTGGAGACGAATACTACCATGTAAAATTGTTTTCAGGATGAACCATATAATAAAATTACCTTCATCGTCCTTGTCCAATGGACCAACAAGGTCTCGAAATACTTTTTCTTACTCTGCTAATAAAAATGGTGCCCATATTCGGTGTTTTATTAACGGAATAAATCCAATACGCTTCCACTGCGCCGCCGTGATTATAATTAAAAAATTAAATAACAAACGCGTGAAGAAAATTCGAATAAGAAAAAGTTTCGATCGACAAGACTGAAGACAAAGATTGGAAAATATGGCGGACGAAGTAACGCGTAAACTGTTGCCTGATTTCAATGGTACAAACTTCAGCACATGGATATTTAGAGTGTCATGCATTCTCGAAGAAAAATAATGCAAGCAGGCTATAGAAGATAACATAGCGAAAGATGTAACGGATTCGGAGGTGTACAAGAAAAAAGACGCAAAGGACAGGATCATCATTGTCTCTAGCTTATCTGACAAGTATCTTGAATATGTGAGGGATGCTGAAAATGAAAAAGATATTATAAACAATCTGAGAAAAGTTTTCAAACGAAAAAGAACACTTTCGGCATTATACATAAGAAAAAATTACTCACCATGACATGTGACGCAAATGTCGAGTTGAATGAACATTTCACGAAGTTTGATACAATAATTAGACTACTAGAGGAAACAGGTAGCAAGCTAAGCGAACAAGACAAAGTATGTCACCTTTTTTTTTTTTTTTTTTTTTTTTATAGAGGGGGAATGCGCCTTATTGCCTAGGGGGGCGGAATGGACGTTAAATCGCCCCCCCTCCCAGCGGGTCAGTGCAATGCTAGGGGAGTGTGGGGTTAAAGTCACTCACGACTGTCTGCTATTCAGACAGCCTGGTGACCCCTACCCTCTAAAACCCACCTCTATGACCCTCTAGTTTTCGACATGTTGAGCCTCACGGGATCGCTCTCGCATGCTACCGGAGCCTCGGCGTTTGGTCTTTTGACCACACCATTAGTTGGGTGGGAGGAGGTGCGCGAACCTCCTCCTTCTCTGCCCTCTCCTTCTGGCTCTCATACCAGTTGTTACGGAGGACTCCCTGTCCCTCTCCGCTGTCTCCTTCTGTGAGTCTTTTTTACGTCCTCACAGAAGGAGACCATTGCGTTCCATGACTCGGTGCTGCCCAGCATAGATGTTATTACACTGGGCAGATCGAGGTCTCTGCCTAAGACGCTCGTGAGGTTGTGGCGGAGCCGCGACCACCGAACGCATTCCTCCAGGGTGTGCTGTGCCGTGTCTTCTGCCGCGCCGCACTCGTGACAAGCCGGCGTCGGCTCCCTCTTAACTACCTTGTGCAGGTACCGTCCGAAACACCCATGTCCGGACAGCACCTGTGCAAGCCTATATGTGATGCCCCCCTTTTTACGTTTGACCCAGTCCGGGAGGACTGGGCGAATGGCCTCAATTGTGCGGCTCCCCGCTGTAGGGCTGACTAGGTCCTCCCCCCACCTAGGCAGAACCTCCTCGGACATCACTCGCCGAATCATCGTCGCTTCCTCGGCAGATTGGCGAGTCCCTTCTTGTGTGCGTTCCGCCCGGAAGCGATAAGCGGCTGCGAGAACTTCCGCTTCTCGCTCCCAAGGGGGTGTTCCTGCTAATAGGCACGCCGCAGCGAAAGAAACCGTTTTAAAGCAATGGGCCGCCCTTGTCGTAATTACTCGCTGCGGCCTGCGTAACTGCCTTCGATTATACACCGACAAAGACTCCTCCCATATGGGGGCCCCGTAGAGAGCCATGCTGCGCAACACGCCACAGTAAAGCCTTCGGCAGCTTTGGTCGGGGCCACCCAAATTAGGCAGCAAGCGCCCCAGTGCGCCCGCCGCTCCTACCAACTTCGGGCCTAAAGCCCGGAAATGTGCCTCAAAGCTCCAGCGTCCGTCCAATATGAGGCCTAAGTATTTCATATCGGACCCTATTCGGACACGGACGCTGTTGATGTTAATTGCCGCTCCCGGAGGCGGCCCTCCCCTTGGTCCGTGGAACAAGATTGCACTGGTTTTTTCCAGTGCAACCCTCAGACCCAGCAACCCAATCCTGTCAGCCACCAGCGACGTTCCTATGGAGGCCAGATCTGCGACCTCCCGGAATGTTTCTCCACTGGCTACGACCAGGGTGTCATCTGCATAGCAGAGGACGCGCATCCTTGGAAGGAGCGCGCCCCTAAGCACCCAGTCGTAGCCAACATTCCAAAGCAGGGGTCCGAGGACGGAACCCTGAGGAACGCCGCATTCCATCGGTCGTCGAACCTTTCTTCGCCTTGATGCGGTCTACTGCCGTCTCCATCTCGGCTTCGGTTACAAGCCGCGCTTCTTCCCCCTCCTCTTCGCTTGTGTCCGCCTCCACGACCATTCTGGGGGCGACTATGCCCGAGGCCGGGGGGAACAGCTCCGACACAACGCTGACTACAAATTCTGCTGGGAGGGTCTCAGTTAGAGGGGCGCCGACTCCCTGCAACTACTTCCTTGCGGAGCGGTACGGACGCCCCCATGGGTCTTTGTCATTCAGCCCAACCCTCCAGCATTCCTTCACGCGCCTCCTCTTTCGACTTACTGATTGTAAGTTGGAGCTCCTTCTTGTACTCCGTGTAAGTGGAGTGGAGCTGCTCCTCTTCCCCTGGTTGTTTGAAAGCCCTTCTCCTGCATCTGAGGTAAGCCCTTCTTGCTTCCCCACATGCTTGACGCAGCTCTGCAATCTGCTGGTTCCACCAGTAGACTGCCCGCCGTGGTGGGCGGCAGCCTCTGGCCCTCGGCATCGCTGCGTCACACACTTCGGTGATCTCCGCCTGAAAGCGTGTTGCCCCTTCGTTGGCATCTGATACAGGGGCAGCTGGCGCTACCCAAGTTTGCACCACCTCCACCAGATCCCGATTTAGCCGGTTGATGATCCAACGAGGGAAGGCCCCCCGAGGACCGGTTGGCTCGCGCAGTCCTGGGGATGTGGAAATTTCAAACCTGATGTAGCGATGGTCTGAGAGAGTTTCCACATCCCCTTCAACCCTCCAGTTGTTAACCATCCGTGCCACCGCCGGCGACGCGAAGGACACGTCCACCACCGACTGGCCTTGCGTTCTCACACAGGTGGGGACGTCTCCTCTGTTGAGGAGGGAGAGTCCCAGTCCTGCTGTCCACTCCTCCACCGCACCACCTCTTACGTTGGATATGGTGTCTCCCCACGTCTGGGACCTCGCATTGAGGTCTCCCATCAGAACCACTGGTTTAGGTCGAGCTCGCTGGACTGTTTGACCCAGGCCATCTATGAATGCCTCAAAGTCTCTCAGTGGTCTGTTGGGGGAGAAGTAGACCCCAACTAGGACCCATTGCCTCCACTCCACCACAACGTACCCTTCCCCTCTTTCCCTAACGGTGAAGGGGGATCCACCAGGTCGTGCGACGATTGCGACCAACCCGGTGAGATCGCCAATCCAATGCGGCTGCGGGGCCACAAGATATTCCGCAGCCATTGCAACGTCAATCCCCCACTCCGCCATGGTATGAAGCCAGAGGTCCTGTGCCCCGGCGGAGTGATTGAGGTTCGCCTGAAGAAAGCTGATGGTCGATGATTAGGACGACATATCAGCTTCTCCAGACGACACCCGTGCTGCTGTAGAGGTAGTCGCAAGACCTCCCCCCCATTATATGTCCAGATGGTCTGCCCCCATCTGCGCAGATCGAGCATCTCGGCTCAGCCCTGCTGGTGGCAGACTTATGTCCCCCTTTGCCGCAGCGATAGCACACACTCTGAGGGGCACGTGTATTGCGTGTGCGCCAGCCCCATGCATTTGAAACAGCGCAAGGCGCGCTTCTCCAGGACCTTGGCCTGCACGGAGCTCCATCCTACAAGAAGACGCCCTTTCACAACCTTCTTGGCGGCAGCGACAGGGCATTGAACAAATATTGCCCCAAATCCGCTGTCACCCCTTCGCATTTCTCCCACCCTGACAGAGTCAGGCGGGCACCCCCCTTTGGCGACAATTGCCGCCACCACCTCTTCGGCCGTCACACTATCATCGAGGCCGCCGATCCGGAGAGGTATTCGCTTAATGGGTCTGTCCACTATGGCGTCATCCGAGAGAACCCCACGAAGCTTTTCCGCCAGGGAGTCCGCCCTCTCGTTGCATAGGGAGCCTGGCAGCTCGAAAATCCGCGCTCCCGTTGCCGACTGTCTTAGTTTGACCTGGTCTATCCCCAGGTCCGACAGTTTAATGCTCCCCTTAGCCTTCGCTATGACGGAGGCATACGTTGCCCCCTTCTCCACCGCTTCCTTGTTCAGGGTGACAACTACCGCCGCTGTACTAGGGATGGTAAGGTCCTGCTTCTTCTGTGGCGTTTTCTTCGCCTTCTTCTTCTTTTTAGCCTTGGGCTTGGCTGCCGATTTGGGAGCCGATGCCGCTGGCTGAGACGCTGTGACCGTCTTTTGTGAAACAGCTGTAGAGGGAGGGTTTTTTGTCTTCTTCCCTACCCCCTTTCCCTTCTTTTTAGATGCAACCACAGACCAGCTACCGCCTTGCTCTTGAGAGCTGGCGGGGGTCGGTGCTGGGGTAGCACTAATTGGGGTTGTGCTAATTGGGGCGGTTGCACTAACCCTTACATTACTTCCCACGGAGAGTGGGGTTTCCCTGCCCCGGGATGCCGCCAAAGGTGGGCGAATGATCGCCGCTGGCAGGAGACGATCCTCAATCCTCGCCAGCTTTGCCTCTACCATCTCGCCGACAGAGCGCAGAATCTGAGCATGCAGCTCTTCGGCGAAGTCGTTGGTTACTACCTGGGCTGGCGGAACAGCCTCCGCAGGAGTCACCACCGGAGATGTTCTCTCCGAGAAGTTTCTTCTCAACGCCTTCAACACGGTTTCCAGATCGGAAATCCGCGCCCTCATCCTTGTATTGTCCGTCTGCAGACGGACGGTCTCCTCCGTAATAGACCTGCGGGAGAGGGTCGCGACTTTTAAGTCCCGCATGAAGTCGCCTTTGAGGTTGCCGCTCTTAAGTGCAATCTCCGTGATCCGGTGTGCCCTTTTTGCAGCCCGGTCCATGATGTCCGGAGTTCCAAGTGACTCCAGCTCCGCATCAAATATGGCGTCAACTGGCGCCTGCCCCAAAACCGGCCTGGAAGACTCCTTCCTAGTCGTCTTTCTCAGGTGCCGCTCAAAGATAGCCTCTGTGGCGGCCTCCTTGGCCTTGTCCAGAGCCTTTCTGGCCTTGGCCAGGACCGCATCCTGTGTGGGAGATCTTCTCTTGAAGAACTTCCCAGAGGCCGATTCCTCGGTCTCCGTATCACTCCCCAAGTCAATTGCGCCCGGTATCCGGGTGTATGACCTTTTGCGGGTGCCCCCAGGTCCCGAAATACTTGATTCCGAGCCACTGTCCATTATAATGGATAAAACAACTAGATTTTTAACAGTAACACTTGCTTACTGCTAAATACATAACAAAAACCACCGAAATTTGACTAAAACTAATATATGAACAAAAGAAATAATCAAATCCGCGGGGAAAGTGAGGTTTAAAAACACACACAACGTTCCCCAACGGTTACCAACACCAAAAAACAATTATATTTAATATTAACACAAACTATACTAAAAACACAGGTTCAACTTAATTTGCTAATAAGTGAAAAAATTTAAAGAAAACACCCTTAAATCTAGAAAAAATTAAATTCTAAACTAGCTTAACCGATAGAATCGACGTGACCCGAGAAGGTCCCGTCAAGACTAGGTATAAAAGAAACCCAAAGAAATTTTTAGAACTAAACTAAAAACCACTATGTCGTCAACATAAACGAAAATTTTATCTTAAAAATAAAAACTCCGAAAACATTGAAAATCGCCAACAGAAAGTCGCGGAAAAAAATTATTTTGAAACAAACAAATTGGCCCCATGACATACCGCACAAAAAGTACAGGTATCGACCAGCTAACCTGAAAGTTATCCCTCAATTGAATTGCTGCCCTGGAGACCACAAATATGGAATTAACTATGAAATATGTGAAAAGTAAACTACTTGATGCTGAACTTAAGAACGAGAGTAGCAAAGAGGTGTCACAGGACTTCGAAGTTTCTTGACGTGCTTTAAATGTGGAATAGAGGTACATAAGGCATTCCAGTGCAAGAACAAATCACAGCAGAAAGAGTCACAAAAGGGCCCGAGGACATTCCAGAGGTGCGAGGCAGTATAATATAATAATAATAATAATAATATATCGTTTATTTCGGGTAAAATGCCCATAATTATACATCACAATTACATTAAATTTATAAATATAACACAAAGAAAATTATACTTAAATTTAATAACAATTAAAAATTAAAAATAAAAATTAAATTAAATTCTGACATACAATAATAATAATAATACAATAATAAATTAATTAAAAATCATTTGAGAATAAAAATAAAAGAATAAGGCCGTCTATCAAGATTTCACCGAGAAATGCAGTTTTGTCCAATGCTTCATATAGGGGGAGCAATACAATCTATCAGCGATAAGTTGTAGGAACTTGTTGGAGCTATCCCGCAGCCTGCGCATCAGCGATGCTGTTCGTTTGCGCAGTATGGCAGCAAAGCAATCAACTCGAGCTTCCGCGAACATCCCCGATGCGCTGCAGAAGCGGGGCAGCCCCATCAAAGCCCTGAACCCATTGTTATATTGGACCCGTAGAGCACTATAAGACTTTTGTGTGTATTTAATCCACAGGCTGCACGTATAAAATGTCTGGCAGTATGCTCTAAACAAAGTAGTTTTAACCTGCGTTGTGCAACGTGAGAATCTACGGGCCAGCATATTCGCTCTGACTGATAGTGCTCTACGTTCCCTCTCCATATCAGCGTCGTCAGCGAGCGTCTCCGTGATCCAATGGCCCAAATACTTAAACCGGCTTACTTTATTTAAAGAATATCCGTTGAGAGTGATATTCAGGGCAGAAGTATGCGTCTTAGAGCCTGCTTTAAAAACCATAAATTCACTCTTATTACCGTTGTAAATAAGCCCGTGGGTTTCCGCATAACGCTCGCAGACTCCGATCAGTTTCTTTAAGGCACCGATAGACGGGCCCAGCAGCACCATATCGTCTGCATAACTAATATTATTAACAAAGACCCCGTCTATTGAACAGCCTACTCGGGTACCGCTGAGCTCGCGAACCAACCCGTCTATGTACAAGTTGAAAAGCTGCGGTGAGGTTAAACCACCTTGCCTCACGCCGCATTCCAACCCATACACTTCCGAGCGTGCCCCCGACCACCTTACATAATTACATTGATTGCCATACCAATATTTAAAGAGCGATATCAATTCTCGTGGGAGCTCTGTTTCCTCTTTCAACTTCTTCCACAACCTGTCATACACAACAAGATCAAACGCCTTCGAGAGGTCTAAGAAACACGCGTAAACTGGTGTATTTCGAGTAGTGTAGTACTGGACAGTATGTTTGAGATTCATTATTGCAGTCTCAGTCGATAAACCCGCACGAAAACCAAATTGAGCATCGTGCAGCTTTAAATGACTCTGCAGGTACTTATTTAACACACTGTCCAACACTTTGGCTATAACAGTGGCAAGTGATATCGGTCTGTAATTGTTTTTACTAGAGGCGTCCCCAGTTTTATTTTTAAGAATAGGAACGACCACTGTTAACATTAACTCTTTCGGCAGGTAAGCGTGACTAGCACAGAGATTAAAGAACATTGCGAGCACCCTGGGTAGGTGAACACCTGCATTTTGAAGATGTTCTATACTTAATGAATCATGGCCAGGAGATTTGCCTCGCTTCATGTCTCTCACTGCATGTGCTACCTCTTTTACAGAGAATCTAACAATATTATTTCCACTGGGAATGGTCTCTGAGAAGGATTCTGCACGTCCTAGTGGAGAAATCACCCTGAACTGCTCTTTAAACAGGTTGGCAATCTGGGCGGGTTCACTATTTCCCTCTATACTCATTGGGACACACGGCTTCGGATTCAACTTACTTGTTTCCTTCCAGAACTTACTAAAATTTTTAGACGTGTGTTGTGACGCTAAGGTATCCATTTTTATTTGGGTCTCGTTATTTTGGCACCACTTAAGCTTAGACTTAAAAATGTTCCTTTTTTCTCGCATCTCCTCATATACACACCCAAAGGAGGGTTTGCCCTGTGAAATCCAATTTTTAAAACAAAGCCGAGCGTCCCCATGGGCTTTTCTAACATATTTATTCCATCCAATTACATATCTCTTATTTTTTCTACTATAAACATTTTGATTATTATTTCTAAAGTAGCTAGCTGAAGCTGACTCTGTTAATACATTAATTATTTTATTATACATATTGTCTATTATTATTCTATGTGTTAAATTATTACAAGTTTTATCTGCACACTCTCTGAAATCCTAATCCTATCCTAAAATATAGCAGAGGCCGAGGTTCATCAAGAAACAGGGGAAACTCATCACAATTTTGAAGGATGGCGCATACTGAGAACAATGGAAGTGGATATACAATAGCGTTCACAGCATTCAATGCTGGTGATGTCGAACACTATGTAAATGATTGTGTTCAATTAGTAAATGACTCAGGTGCTACTGAACATTTAATAATGTCACAATATGTACCGTTTATGACAGATATAAAAATGTTAAAGAAGTTAAGATTTTTGTGGCAAATGGTCAACATTTAAAAAGTAAAAGTAAGGGAAAATGAAGTTTATATTATAATAATATGTTAATTGAAATGGAAGGGTTAATTGTTTCTGACGAAACCGGCACAACAACCGTCTAGAAACCACAGAGAGTTGTGGCTCCAACAGGAGCTAAAGTAGGTAAAGTGACAAGTGGAAAAAAAATCCTGATTTACAGCGTAAGATTAACGAATATGTAAAACCTTTATGTTTCCTCTAGAACCCGATATGGCTAATTTGAAACTCAGTGACATTAAAATGATTCTCCCTCCTCCTTGTGTGTCAGGTATAAACTTATCTTTACTAAATATGGCATAAATATTTACTTTGACGCATTTGATGTATTTGTTCGTGATTCTTTAATTAGTCGGTAAATTAATGATGACTGTTTATTATACTAGTATTTGAGGTAGGCTGATTTTTTATTTTATCCAGAGGTTTATATGATAATTTAGCGTTATTAAGAAGTTAACTGCTGTGAAGAAAACTATACGAAACCTTTATAATTTAAAATAATAATTGATATGTTATGTTTATTTTTTGTTAACCAAGTTCTTGCTTCAACTGGTAGGTAATTAAATGAAGGCTGATTTTATTATTATTATTACCATAGAGAAAGCACTGAAAACCCTTTTTTTTTGTTATTAGAAGTAATATTTTTTTATTGTATTTTGTACAACAAAAATAAAAGACGATTATCAAAAATTGTATGGTATCTTTTCACAAATAAGGATTTTTACTGGTAACAAAATTGTGGTTCACTATTTAAATACAGGTGTTTCAGTGTATACTACGTATAGTACACAGTGAGCCAATTTTTTTTAAAACTTTATTCACGGTCTTTATTCGTTTCTGTAACCTGAATATGAGAAACTGTATAATATTGCCTAAACCACGACACCACAACGATATTCTTAACTTTAATTTCTAACAAGTTATATGACTTAGAAAAAAGGTTGGTTCACTGGTCAACAACGCACCCTACACGATCCTAAGAACGCCATGATTTGTTTATAGCATAGAAAAAAATGATTTGAATATATCAGTGCAGAGTTTAAGAGTAAGCGAAGCACGATAGGCGTTAACATAGATGAAAATTTAAGATTTGAAAAATATATTGGAACAACTATAGCTAATTGTCCTTTAAGAAAGTTCTAAGAAAGGCTAGATTCGACCACATCAAGCATATAAGTGACAAGCTTGTTTCTTATCCCCCTGGAAGTAAAGCGTTCTGGTCGCTTGCTAAAGCTGTCGAATCAAACTTTTCCCGTCCATCACTACCTCCATTGCTGAAACCCGATGGTTCACTGGCTCATGGTGCAAAAGATAAAGCGGACTTATTAGCTAACCTTTTCGCCAATAATTCACATCTAGATTCCGCAGGTCAAACTCCTCCTGGTTTACCGCATTGTGGCTCCTTCATGCCTGACATTAGGATTACCCAAAAGGATGTTCTTAAAACATTGCGGCAGCTGGATGTGAATAAGGCTAGTGGACCTGATGGAATTCCATCAATAGTTCTCAAGCAATGTGCTCCCGAACTGTCTCCGATCTTGACACGTCTGTACCATCTCTCTCTGCAGTCTGGTATAGTTCCTAAATCATGGAAGCTGGCTAACGTGCAACCAGTACCCAAAAAGGGCAAATCTGCAGACCCCACCAACTACCGACCGATCTCAATAACCTCCATACTCGGTAAGATTATGGAGCGTATATTGAATAATCGGCTCCTCACGTTCCTGGAAGATAATGACTTACTCAGTGACCGGCAGTACGGTTTTCGGAAAAAGCGGTCCACTGGAGATCTTCTAGTGCACGCTACTCATTTATGGGGAGAGGCCATCGAGAATCATGGGGAATCTTTAGCGGTTTCGCTTGATATCTCGAAGGCCTTCGATAGGGTCTGGCATGCTGGCCTTCTTAGTAAGCTTCCGTCCTACGGAATCCCTTCATCCATATGCACGTGGATAACTAGCTTCCTGAGTGAACGTTCTATCCGAGTAGTCGTTGACGGGTGCTCTTCAGATCCAATGACTATCAATGCCGGTGTTCCTCAGGGATCAGTCCTTTCTGCGACATTATTCTTGCTACATATTAATGACATGCTCCAGCCCAATATTTTTGGCTACGCTGATGATAGCACTGTCGTAGAACGATATTTATCTAGTGCCCGTGCTAAACCTGATGAGATTCGACAAGCAAGAGAAGGCATGGTGAATCGATTGAATTCTACTTTACAGGTTGTTTCCGAATGGGGCGACGCCAATCTTGTCGAATTCAATCCCTCTAAAACACAGGCGTGTCTCTTCACCACCAAACGGAGCCCCTTTCACCTGACTCCGACTTTCCGCGGCGTACCTGTGAACCTTTCTGGTTGTTTAAACCTATTAGGCGTTTCGCTATCGTCCAACTTGAATTTCGGACAATACATCGAGTCCAAAGCTCAATTAGCTTCTAAGAAACTTGGCATTTTGTCAAAGGTTAGGCGGTACTTCACAGCGGAACAGCTTCTCAATTTATACCAAGCTCAAGTACGTTCATGTATAGAGTACTGCTGCCACCTGTGGGCAGGTTCAGCCAAGTGTCATTTGGAAGCTCTTGACTCGATGGAAAAACGCGCCCGTCGACTTATTGGTGACTCTCGTCTAGCTCAAAAACGGCTACTGCCTCTTCAACATCGTCGAATGGTCGCTAGTCTGTCGGTGTTCTACAGGTTGCACTTCGGTGAGTGCGCGGCTGAATTGCACGAACTTATCCCTGCAGCTCCTTTTCACCATCGGACGGCCAGACACAGAGTAGGGTTTCATCCTTTTATGGTTGATGTACCACATATACGTACGAATCGGTACGCTTCCTCTTTTATCCTCCGTACCGCCAAGGAATGGAATTCACTGCCTGGGTCTGTCTTTCCCGATTCCTATAATCTTGATGTCTTCAAAGCCAGAGTGAATAGGCTTCTTCTAAGTAAGCATGCTCCCATTTAGATCGCATCCGCGCTTACCATCAGGCAGGATGGCGGTCAAATGCTTACTTATTCTTCATAAAAAAAAAAAAAATAATAATAATAATTGTTTTACCGATTAAAGACTGTATCGGATAAGAAAGCATCTTAATGTTGAATTCTGATGTCATGTACGGACCAAGATTCCTGTACAGATCAAAAAATGCAATCCAGAAAGTGCAGAACGCTTGTGCGAGATTCTGTTGGGACATCTTTTCAAAAATATCTTATGGACCGATGAATCTCACTTCAAAAAGTGAGGGATTTTTAACATCCACAATTATAATTCTTGGAACATTGAAAATCCACACCTGTCACGTGACTGAAACTTCCAAGAACAATTCAGCCTGAACTTGTGGTCAGGCATAATAAACGGACAGCTGATTGGTCCGTTCGAACTACCTAACCGATTGAATGACCTACTTAGATTTTTTAAGACAAGATCTCAATAATTTACTTGAAGACCTAGATCTGTTAACGCGAAGGAATATGATATTTCAAAACGATGGCGCTCCATGCCATTACGCGAGCATTGTCAGACAACATTTAAATGAAAGGTTTGGAGACAAGTGGATTGGAAGGTGAAAATATAGATACGGAATATGTACTTGAGTGTACAGAATATTCGAAACAGGCTGCAGATATGAATCCAGAACCAAGTTCATCTGATATAAATCAAAAGGGTATTAGTCCAGGCAACATAGTCACTGAAACATTAACATTAGGCCAAACTAAATCAAAAATTTCAAAGAAGCGTACTTTGTTGCCATTGACGACAGAACAGAAATCAGCCGTTTCAGCTTATTTCAAAACACACATTAATAAATGTAAGCCGCCAAAAAGAGGAGAGTGCGAAATATTAAAAGGATTATATCCAGATTTATTGTTGAATAAAGATTGGCTCAAGATCAAAGCTTTTATCCAAAAATAGATACTCAAAGAAGTAGTTTTATTTATATAAGCATGATACAATTAATATCATGTGGTAATAAGGTCTTATGTTTTCCATACTGGTCAAGATTTCAGCAAATACTGCGTAGATCTATAATATATTTAAATAAATCTAGTCAATTTCGTAAATAGAATTGCTAGAATAACGCTGGAATCGAAGCCAATGTTTTTTATATTATTATTACTTCATAGTATGCTCATGCCTAATAAATAAATTACGGAAAAACGAAGATGTCAATCCAAAAAAGTTAACTATGAAACTATTTGACATCTATTTACTGCTCCTATTACAATAGTGTAGCTAGGATTAAGTTAAAAGTGGTAATTTTTGGTAAAACTTACTACTCCTGTTCTATCAGATATTCCCAAGTTCAAAGATGAAAATCTGTACATTTTTACCTTCATTTTATTCAAAAAGATTAGAAATAATAATTAATTTTCTTCTACGACATTTTTTTTGACAATATGTTCTTTTTTTTTTCTTTTTTCATAAAACCTCATTTTAGAATATGCTAGTTATATAAATTAAACATTCCGCCCACCAAGGACTAGTCCTTTAAGAAACAATACACAACTTATCTACTACAACACTTAAATATAATAATACAACAAAGAAAATGTGACCGCCCACCATGACATTAAACACAAATAAAATGTAAATAAAACTAAAGTAACGTGAAATCCTTAAACTTACAGTAGTACAGATCACCCTTATAACGTTTTACTTTTTATTTAGGAAGAATACTAATTTTACTTAATGGTCTTTTACAATTACCATTCTTACATTTAATAGTTACTACACGGGTTACATTATCTGGTCCAACGTGTTTTCTTACAATTTTGCCTAATATCCATCTAGAAGGTGGAATATTATCATCTCTAACAATGCAAATATCATTAACATCAGGTTCTTGTAATTTTGAATTCCATTTATATCTTTGATTAAGATTTAATAAATATTCTTTCGACCACCTACGCCAAAAATCAGAAACCATTTTTTGAATTAATTTCCATCTATCTAATTTATTAACATTACAATCAACATAGCTTTCATCAATAATATTTTTAATAGGTTCACCAATTAAAAAATGACCTGGTGTAAGAGGGAGAGGGTCATCTGCTTCATTACTAATTAAAGAAATTGGCCTAGAGTTTAAACATGCTTCGATTTGTGACAAGACAGTCGCTAACTCTTCATACGTTAGAGCACTATCACCAATGACCCTTTTCAAATGATTCTTAGCACATCGAACTCCAGCTTCCCAAATACCTCCGAAATTGGGTGCTTGCGGTGGGATAAAGTGCCAATTAGTAGATTCCAGTGTTAGGAGTTCGCCTATTTTGTTTTGCATGTTTGACGTAGCACGGTCAAACATTTCGCGCAATTGTTTGTTTGCACCAACAAAATTTGTGCCATTATCGCTAAACAGATCTTGGCAATGTCCACGTCTAGCGGTAAAACGTCTAAAGGCGGCAATAAATCCTTTAGAAGTTAAATCTGTGACAGCTTCGATATGGATAGCACGTGTCACCATACAAATGAATAGGCAAATGTAGCCTTTATAAGTTTTTGCACCTCGTCCGGGAGAGAATTTAATATTAATCGGACCTGCATAATCAACGCCTGATGTCGTAAATGGTTTACCTGGCTTTAACCTTGCATCTGGAAGTTGTCCCATCAACTGTATTCTAGCTGCCTTGGAATATCTTAAGCATGTGATACATTTTCGGTAATGCTTTTTTACTTGTTGTCTAGCCCGTATTATCCAGTATTTAGAAAGAAGGAAATTTAACATGATCTGTGGTCCACCGTGGAGGGTTTTGTCGTGAGCATCCGATACTAGTAATCGTGTAAGATGAGACTTATCAGGTATAATAATTGGATGACGCGCATCATAGCTTGCGTGGGCCTGATCTATTCGTCCACCAACTCTTAAAATTCCATTTTGATCCAAAATAGGACAAAGTGTTCGGAGTACGCCTTTCTTCGATAGCTGCTTTTCGTTCTGTAGTAACAATATTTTTTCTTCAAAAGCATTCATTTGAACTTGTTTTATGCAGTTCTCTAACGTCTTGTTCATTTCTTTTACTGTGATAAATTTCGGTAAAACTTGTCGTTCTTCTTTTGACATTAAAAATCGTCTACAATATGATATTACTTTCAACATCTTCGTTAAGTTTGAAAACTTCATCCATACAAAATCTTCTTCATTGTATTTTGTTACTTTCATTGAAACTATTCTTTCTTCCTCATGTGTATCCTCTATCTCTGGCTTCTGTTCTTCTATATTATTCTTACTTAACCATTCAGGTCCATGCCACCAAAGAGAATGTGAGATTAAGTCTGTTGGACTCAAACCCCTAGACGCACAATCGGATGGGTTTGTCTCAGTAGAAACATGGCCCCATTGATTGTAGTCCATTATGAACAGAATTTCTGACACTCGATTGCTTACAAAAGTTGTCCATTTGCTAGCGCCGCCTTTTAACCAAGCTAGTACAATTGTGGAGTCAGTCCACCCGAATAGATATTCTTTAGGTATTTTCAGTACTTGAGATATTTCACTCAACAGTTTCGCTGCAAGCACTGCGCCACACAGTTCCAGACGCGGAATAGAAACTTCCCTTTCTATAGGAGCAACTTTAGTTTTAGCAGACACTAATGTAACGTTTACAGAATTGTCCTTAATAATGACCCTCATAAAAACTGCTGCTGCATAAGCATTACGAGACGCATCTGAAAAAGCATGTAGTTCAACATGGCTCTCATGTGTGCAACAAATCCACCTAGGAATTTCAATAAGTTGAATTTTAACTAACTCCTTTCGAAAGTTGAGCCACGATTCATTCAATTTTTCAGTTAATGGATCGTCCCAATCTAAGTGTGCTTTCCAAATTTGTTGGATTAAAATCTTTGCTACAATCACTACAGGTGAAATCCAACCCATGGGATCATATAACCTTGCGATGTTTGATAAAACTTGTCTTTTTGTGATTGGATATTTAACTTCTGGCAAGGTAACAGTGTATTCGAAATTATCTGATTCCCTATTCCATTGAACTCCAAGAACTTTGACCATGCTGTCAATTTTTATTGGTACAGCTACTTCTTTTTTATTATTGTCATCTCCGATATATTGCAACAGTTTTTTACTATTACTGCTCCATTTTTGGAGTTGAAACCCACCAGATGTCATTAAAGAGTTCATTTGGTCGTAGATAATTTTAGCTTCTTCGTTTGAGCTACATCCTGTCATGAGATCATCAATATAATAATCTGTCTTTGTAATGTCTGATGCCACAGGAAAGGTATGCTTCTCATCTTCTGCTAACCTTTGAAGTGTTTTAACAGCAAGATACGGTGCACAAGCTGTTCCGAATGTAAGTGTTAGTAATTTATAATGTTCAATAGGCATATGAGTATTTGGTCTCCAAAGAATTCGTTGAAAATTGGCTTGTGTAGGCTCTATGAGCACTTGCCTATACATTTTAACGAGATCGGCAACGATGCAAATAGGATGCGTGCGCCACCTCATCAATATATGTCTCAAATCTTGTTGAATCTTTGGTCCAACCATGAGTTCATCATTAAGTGATACATCATTAATTCCCTTGCTTGACGCATTGAAAACAACGCGAACTTTTGTTGTTTCCCTATCTTCTTTCACCACAGCGTGATGTGGAAGATAAACAGCTTTAGGATTGTCCACATCAACTTTATCGACTAGAGTCATGTGGCCAAGAGTTAAATACTCCTGCAATACTTTTCCGTATTCTTCATAAAGCTTAGGATCATTCTTAAGTCTTCTTTCTAAAGCTAACAGTTTTTTCATTGCTATATCCCTTGATTTTCCATACTGACATTCTGGATCATCATTTTTACACGGTAATGTAACAATGAACCTTCCATCTTGATTTCTAAGGCTGATTTTAGTCTCACGCTCACAGTCAGCGCTCATAGCTCAGCGCGTAGTTTGTCAGCGCTGAGGCTCAGCGTGGCTCGATTTAGTATCATGCTGACCGCCTTACTGTACAGACGACGACCAAAATGCGCTGACGACGTCCGCTCCGCTCGACACTAGAACGCTCACTGAAAGCAGAGGCGCTCGTGCGATCGTCAGCGCCGACAGCTACGCGGGCCGACGCGCGACGCGTACGACCGCGTAGCTATCAGCGCTGACCACCGTGCGCGCTGATAGCTACGCGTAATTCAAAAACGCTTCCTAGAAGTTCATATATCTCGGCCATCAGCGCTGACGGTGCGCGTGCCGTCGGCGTAAGACTAAAACCAGCCTAACAGTAGTATCGTTATAAAGATTTTCACAACTTTGCTCTTCTGATGAAAATGTCTTCTGAATCCTATCTGGTTCAGCCTCTAATTCCCAAAAACGTTTTAGATAATCATCTTCTTTTCTTACTTGTAAATGTAAGCCCATAATATTTTTATTACCTGAAACTGAATCGGATATTCTTCCTGATAAAACCCATCCAAAGGCCGTGTTCTGCGCAATAAGATTACCTTTGGGTTGTTTTATCATGCCTTCTAATAAAATTTCCGAATAAACTTCAGCACCGAGTAAGAGATCAATCTTACCTTTTTTTTTTTTTTTTTTACTTGGGGAAATCCGTTTCCAGACCCCCGCGCCGGGGCAGTTTATAATGACGCGGGGAGTGTGGGGGTCGAGGCCGGGAAGTGCAATGGCCCCCATACCCACTAAAACCCCAAGGCCCCTGCACGTCGCTTAAATGACAGCGCGGATTCCAGCGAGGCCTTAAACCCCGCGACTGTCAAGCGAGTGTCTTATTAGACTCGTCTTGGCCACTTACAGGATTTGCCGCCACTATTCGAAACAATAGCGCAGTCAAGTCCTGGGCGCGTCACAATTAATGGCGAGTGTCGGCTTTTACTATACTTGCCAAGTATATGTACACATATATCGGCTCGCATGACGTATAGTGCTGCCAAGGATCTCGCGTAAGTCTCTGTGGAAAGCGTTCGTACTCAACAGAGGACTTTTAACCGGTATTGCTCCTTGCCACATATAGCGCAGTATATGCTTCATCTACGCAGCTACCTCGTCCTCTGGAAATCTATCTGGTACCGGGCATTAAGGTGGGCGTTGCGCGTACTGACGACGCCGCCTACCTGGCCTCTTGCGGCGGAGATTATCGGCCCCGGGAGCAATCTCCCGGGCCCTCTCCGCTTCCTCTTTTTTGGAAAGTACGGCTTCGCAGAACGCTTTGAGAGCGTTCCAATGGTCGTCACATTTCGCTTCCACCGCTTTTTTAACAAGCGCCGGGAGTGAGAGGTCATCGCCCATAACAAGTGTTAGGGCCGTTCTCTCATGCTCCCACGCAGAGCAGTCTTCTACAGTGTGCAACACCGTGTCCTCAGCAAAACCGCAGTGATGGCACGCGGGCGTCATTTCTCTGCGGGCGATTCGGTGCAGATATCTACCGAAGCAACCGTGCCCAGTGAGTATCTGCACAAGCCTGAATGATAGTGACCCCCACGGCCGTTCGACCCAATTTTTTAATACAGGGCGAATAGCCGCCACCGTCCGATGACCAGCTCGGTTGTTTCCGAGCTCCTCACCCCACAGTCGAAGGATCTCCGCGCGACCTTCTTCCCTCCATCTGTTAACAAGCTCCAGGGAGATCAATCTTACCTGGGGTTGTATAATTCGGATCTGCTAATTCCAAATTTTCGAGTTCTAGCCAATCAGGTGTATCTAATTGGTCACTAGGCAGCATAGATGTAAGTGAATTTAATACGTACGCATTAACATAAATAGAAATTTCTGGATTATGGCATGACTCTAAACATAAAGTAACTACATTTTTAATATGCATTTGACCATCTCCCAGACCTGACACAAAACCATTAATAGACGTTCGTTTAAGACCTAAAAATTGAGCAGTGGTTTCAGTAACGAACGAGGCTTGTGAACCTTGATCTAATAAAGCACGTATTAATAATCTACTCCCGTTTTTTGACTGAGCCTTAACTAAAGTTGTCGCCAGAAGAACATTGTAAGATTTACCTTCACGCTTTGCAAAATTCGCCAGGATTCTCGGTTCTACTGTCGATGTACTTACTGCATTTGTATTCTCAGTCCCTTCTTTATTTTCTCCTTGAATGTTGTTTTCTGTGAATCCTTCCTTCTCAAAATGTAGCATTGTATTGTGTCTTCTACCACACTTTTTGCAACATGTCGACTGTCGACACTTATTAACCACATGCGTTGGTTGCAAACAATTGAAACAAAGCCCCTTTGATAAAACAAAATCTCTTCTTTGCTGAATTGTTTGTAGCCTAAACTGTTTTAAAAAATTAACATAATGATTTTCTCCACATAAAAGACATACTATATCACTCTTCTTATTTTCTGGCTGAACGGCTGTGTGAAAAGATTTAGGTACTTGTTTTCTCGGTAGTAGACTTGGCTTAAATGACTGCTTACCAGTATCAACCATCTCCAAGCTTCGAAATCTCGCTTCTAAGAAGTCTACTAATTGCGACCAAGTCGGCAATTCGTCTGTTAAAGTACTTATATGATTCTCCCATAGCTTATGAGTTTCTACGTCCAGCTTTGAAACCACCAAATAAATAACGATAACATCCCACGACGTCGTCGGTATTTCCATATTATTTAAGGCCTTTAATGACGAGGTAGTAGTGTCAAGTAATTGCTTAATAGTATGTGAAGATTCATTTATTATTTGTTTTTGTGAAAACAATATTTTTAATACTGCGTTTGTATTGTAGCGTTTGTTATTGTAACGTTTCGTTAACAGTTTCCAAGCCTCTTCATAGTTCTTATCAGTAGTTGAAAAATTACGTAACCAAGGACTTTATATATATAACAGGACTGAGTACTCGCAGCCTGATAACGAGCCGAGCAGGACGTTTAGTACGGAGGAGGTGTGTCACTTTCTAATAGGGTGACCACAATATTTTTGTTACGTGGGGCTTGTAATTATTATAATATTTGTAATCACAAATCGGGAACAAACCTACAGAAACCAAGATTTCAATAACATTTTGTATGCTAATAAAGGCTACTATATCACATTTATTTTATTTTTTTGGATGTGTTCACTCTATAATAACCCCATAAAAATGCCTAAAATATAATATAAACATATCCATTACAATTATTATTAATAACAAAGCTTGGTATGAAAAATAATATATTCTCCTGTAAGTCTACCATCACTAGAATCATTTCACAATTTTAAAAAAGTCTACTTTTTTCATATTTTGTTAAATATTTCTACAACAACTTGGTTTTAGTCCAAAATAAGTATACATATAAACTCCTCAAAACGACGGTATAGTCATGAATAGACTTTTCCATTGGGGGCAGATTGCCTGTGCTTAAACGGCTAGCCACTAGACCCTTAATTTTAAGTATGGATGATATAACAAATTCAAATAAAAGAAACAGTTCAATGAATACAGTTGCATTCATTGAATTTATTTTTCTTAAATTGAAATATGAATTACTTAATGCCTTCACTAACTGCAACTTATGGGTTCCTCATTACATTGAACAGGATGTGGAGGGCAAAATAATTTAAGTTTTGTAAAAATAAATGCTTTAGTATCATCAAAATCTTATTTTTGATAGTATTTCTGAATCAGGAATACATTGTTCGACGGGTTGTAACGGGGCCTTACTCAGTACTCTTATCTGCTTATTTTGTGTCTGCAACAAAATAATAATATAACTTCATGAATTTTATGCATTTGCTCAAAAAGTAGACTTTTCTGTGTTTTGCGTGCAGAAAGTTATATTAATATATGTAAGTAGGTAAGTGTCCATCAACTAATAATGGGCTTACCGTAAAAACTTACGGTATTGCGGCTTTCAATAACTGTTGGGAATTAGCTGTACTAAAGTGAAGGCTACATACAACGGAGCTTTAAGTAATCTTTTATGACATCAGAACAACATTTAGCCATATTTTTTCTGGTTTTCATTCTTCGGAAAACTGTCAAAGAAATAAAAATAATAATACATCATGGCATATGATAACACCAGGGATAGCGGACCCTTTTTTCAAGTTGGTTAAACAAATTAAATGAATGGCTTTGCACCTTATTTTTTTTATTTGGTTTACATAACTAATAACAATATTACACGCTGATGATAGCAATCGTAGGTATAACAAACGGATCATAAGACACTCCGACCAACTAATCCCGAAATCCCGCATGATATGGTTACCCTATTTGTTATAAATCTAAAATTACCTTTTTTCGGCTTACCTGTAAAATATTATGCTGCAAACATCATAGGATTCACTTTTACAAAATTGTACACAACACTTTTTCAATTGTACACAACCATTTCTTCGAAGAAACCTTACTAAATTACGAAAAATAAATAAAACCAACTATTATGACATTACATCGCATAAATGCAATGACATGCCATGACACATCAGTCATCAAATGATTGATTGACATTGATTAATTTCTATCGCATGACATGTGTTAGAAAGAGCTAAACGGCCTCCGTACTAGATATCTCGCTCGGCTCGTTTTGCCTCTGTCAATGTTGGAAGCCAAAATTGAGTCTTAATACCTATACCTTAAGATGTGTTTTTGTAATTTTATATTTTGGCAGTGCTCAGTCCTGTTATATATATAAAGTCCTTGTACGTAACAGATTTTCTGGTTCTCCCGATACACTGCTCTTTAAATAGTGTAACTTTTGAACTGGTAATAATTTTTCATTTCTATGTATTAGTGAAACAAACATATCATAGAATGTCTGCCACTTCTCATATTTACCAGTGAAAGACGGCAATTGTATTCTTGGAAGTTTAACATCGTCACCCTTTGTGGTATTTGCTACTAATGTGGGTTTATCTAAAAATTCCTCAAACTTCTCCTTTAGTTCGGACATATGTTCTGTATACAACTCTTGAAACTGATCGTAATTATCATCCTTAAAATATGATAGAACTTCTAATTGTTCAGATGTAGCTATTTGAATTAATTCTCTATGATTATTCTTGAATTCCGTATAATAATCTTCTAAAGTCGCAATCCTTGTGGTCACATAGGATTTAGTTATCCTCACTTTTGGACTTTTCTTAAAATTCGATTGCGCCTTTTCTAATCTTAAAGACAATTCTGCTTGAGTTTTAAGTAAGTTCGCAGCCATGCTGGTTTTTATATTATTTTAAAATTCAATTCTTCAAAAAATTCAATATAATTTTGAATATTTGAATTCATTTAAAAAATTCATATGAATAAATCATAGAAAATTCCTGATGATAATTAACGAAATTGTACCTATTATCTTCTTAATTACAGAGTCCAAAGTCCATCCCTGGTTTCGGCACCATGTACATTTTTACCTTCATTTTATTCAAAAAGATTAGAAATAATAATTAATTTTCTTCTACGACATTTTTTTTGACAATATGTTCTTTTTTTTTTCTTTTTTCATAAAACCTCATTTTAGAATATGCTAGTTATATAAATTAAACACGTTGATTGATTTCTGTTGAATAGACAATTCTCACTGTAACATAAATTATATATTATGGGCTAACTACGTTATTCCTATTTGAAAACCACAAGACTGAATAAATCATTCCGCCACCCACACATACGCGCATATCCTCTCTCTACATACACACACACATACACCCCCATAAACACATAGCTCACAATTCAAATTCCTCTTAACAGCGTGCGCGAATACACTCTTTCGCAAAATTGTTCATATTTATAAGAATTTACGTATAAACGTAACTGGCGGCCTAGCATGACCGCCACGAGAAAATTTTCTCGACCCGTTTTATATATGTCTTCTCGACTATATGTCTTCCGGGCCTAACATGGTTGCAATAAATACTAGACTTCTTATGTCAAAAATAGAGATATTTGTCTACGAATCCTAACATGACGCACCAAAATCCAAATTTTATCAAAGAAGAAAAGTTTCTGAGTTGGCGCAGGGAATTTCGCTGAGTTACCCATGTCTACTATATAATGCGCGTGAATCGCGCAAAATACAAAGAAAACGTCTGCAGGACCTTTGCGATCCCTTTGATTTGGAAGATAACGATTTTCAATCTCTTTGGCGTATTAAAAAGCCGATAGCTTTGTATATCATTGAAAGGTTCACCCCTGATTTGCTGCCTAAAACGTTGTGTAGTCTTCCAGTCCATTTAAAGGCTATCAGAGGCATATTGGCCAAGATCATAGTTCGTGCCAAGCACAAACTACAATAAGTGAATATTTGACTGAAGTCAATATATAGAATGTAAGAATGATTAAAATAGTCATAGATAATTAATTAATTATATATGTGAAATTGAAAATTATTAATAACACATATATTTTAGACTCTTAGCTACAGAATTGGCCCGGAGAAGTGTGGCAAACATATTGGGGTTTATTGACTGCACTCAAATTAAAATTTATCCCCCCCCGGGACCTCAAGGAGTCCAATATAAAAATAGAAGAGATACATGTTCTATATATGTGAAACTGGTATGTTTATTTCACAAATATTTACACTTAGCTAATATACAAGTGATTTTTCTATGAATTAATTTTACATAAACTTCTGACATATTGTAGATGTATTATTTGATCAAAACATCTTGATTTTAGCAGGTTTTTGATTTTATTTTAACAATAAATGTTTATATTTTAAACCTTGAATGTTTTATTATTTTTTTCAAATATTTGTATGTATGGGAAGCGCTATCTCGTTTCAAATAAAAGATACACATAAAAGTTAGTAAGTAAGTAAGTATTCTCAGAGAGACGCTAACGGAAACAAGCACAAGTAGAAGCCAAAAGTAACGTCTTTTTTTCTTTTGGCGTCCTTTTTAACGTCATAAACCTGGTGTCCGTGGAGCGAGTTCGTGGAGCTATAATGACCCTTGAGCAAACTGCGCGGGAAACAACTGATATCTGAGCCAGTAGCAATCAAAAATCGATGTCCTGACCTAGAATCAACCACGAATAGTCGGCGGCCGGGGATTGCACAATCAGATGCCACCTCTACTGATTGCTCTGTCCGTTTCCCTGGTTGTTCCCAGCGGTCCAAGAGCATGGAGCAATACATTTACTGGCCTTTTTGGAAAACCTTCTATGATACCAACATAGTTTGGTACTAGAAGAAGATCTGAAGCGAGGTTGATGAGGGTCTCGAGAACGAGATCTTGGATTCCTAGTTGCAAGACCTTCGACTTTTTTGTTAATTGCTCTATACATGTTATTAATTTCGTGAGCTCAAAAGGCGAGTCTGTAACAACTCTGCTCGTACCAACTGCGTGGACAGATGCGGTACCCGGAGAAAAATTCTCAACGATAGCATCGGCTATTTCAGCTACTTTATCTAATGCTAGATCTTTTTGTGCAATAAAAATTCGTTGAACTTCTTGAGGGAGTCTCCGCATCCACAATTCCCTCAAAATTGATTCATCTCCCATTGTGTCCCCTGCCAGGGAACGTAGATGACGGAGAAACAAAGATGGTTTTCTATCTCCAAGATGTTCACTACTCAAAAGTTGTCTAACCTGTTGGGCCCTAGAAACAGAGAGCTTTTTAATAAGCTCAGTTTTTAAATGTAGTTAACGCCCCTCTGCAGGTGGGTTTGTAAGTCCACTTCTTCAGCTATCCTGGTATCCAGCATAGACAAAACATAACCATATTTAGTGTAATCTTGTTTAATACCAGCAATTTCAAATTGTGCCTCGGCTTGGGCAAACCACACTTTTGGCTTATCTGCCCAAAAGCTAGGAAGTTTGACTTTTACCTCCCCTACAGTTGAAGGCTGTGTTAGCTTTAAAACTTGTTGTTGTAAAGCTCTTCGTTGTTCATTGTAAAGAAAAGTTAATAATAATATTTATACAAAACCCTAATAAGTATTTATAGGTAGGCCAGACCACTTATCCTAGGTTCACACTCAAAACTATACCTACTACAAAAAAAAATCGAATAAGTACACTGGACCTTAAAAAGTAAAAATAATTATAAAACTTAGAAGTAGAGGTGTAAAAGTAACGAAAAAAAAACGTACCCGTATGTATTCGTTACTATACATTCAGTACTCGTTACTATCGTATCGTTACTCGTTACTCGTTACTCCTAATACCTCATAACATGCTATGTTATGCTAGAGAAATTTGAAGAATGGCAAGACCCCATGTACTTTGAGTGTCGCAATTATACTTCGCGTACATTAGTAAAAACACCAGAAAACGATGGAACTAAGATCTAATAACATAAAATGTAATCATAGCATATTTTTTTGTAATGGGGTTTTGTCACAAAATCGTTTTAAAGATTTACCATATAGGTTAGGTTATGTGTGTTGTGAAACGTGTATTCATATATTGATTATTGAGCATATCTACATATTTGGAGTATTTAATAATAAAATATATTAAAATCTAATAATAATAATAGTACAAATAAAAGCGCTTTTCCTTTGCGTGAAATGAAACCTCTTATTAGTCTGTGCAATTGAGTGAACCAATAACAGACGCCCTTGCAGACGCCACACAGATACGTAAGATGACTTTGACAGATCACAGATGACAGTTGTCAGAAGCGCGAGCATTGTTTAAATGTTGCCAAGCAAAAAATGTAAAAACTAAAGATTATGTTTTCTTAAATAAGATGAAAAAATATAATAAAATGATTGTTAGTTTTTAAGCATCCAGCCAACATTCATATTCATGAGTAATATTCTACTGAAAATGCCAATGTTTTTCGTTTAGTTACTGCTATCTTTACTTCTTATTTAACAAAATGTTATTTATCATTTTTTTCTCTTTTCCTACAAAATAAAAAAAAACTTTAACTGGGAAAATAAACTACTATACTCGATTTATAAAATGCATATAATTTAGTTAAGGCTCGTTTCTAAAAAAGAGCGACACTGAAACTGCCAAATAAAATAAAAATGTTCTTGTTGCGCGTGCAAGCGTGCGATTTAATTAATTGTTTGAAAATTAAGTTACAGTGAAATAATTTTAGAATTTCATGAGAGACTAAAACTTTCACTTTCTTTTATTTCATACTATTACATAAAATTTATGAAATTTTAGTGGCAAAATTTTATGAAAACACTTTTTCATAAGTATATACTTTTTTTACTGCATACTCTGTTAAAGAAAACTTTGTTTTGAATATTTGAAATTTTGGCTCCATAATGCGCGCACATCGGTTTAAATATTTTTGAAGTATATCCGCACAAATTACATGTATTTTCATTTTTTTAACCAATCACGTTACGAATAGTTTGCGAACATATTTTTCATGTTCTTCCTATAATTTTATTATAAGATAATAGATATGACTGTATGTACTAGGTGCGGCATCGCAGCATTAATAATTTCAATTTGTAGAAATAATACATATTCATTACATGCCACAGCCAAACTGCATTTTTCACTTTGCCGTAGTTTAAACCAGACTTATGTTTATGTTATAATTAAAAGCTACAAATAAGCGTCCAAAATTATTTATTGTCAATAAAACTTAAACAACATTTCAACCATAAATCAACATGTAGCGACATCTATAATCCGCTACAAGAATCAATACAAAGACGTCAATTCCTGAATCGCGCTAACAAAGTTTCTGTGATCGCAGTGCCTTAGGGCCGGCCAGTCAGTGGTTCGACTGGTCGAGGATCCTCCCTTTAGCTTGGAGGAAGAGCACACCTCCCTTCCTCCACATTGGTGACCCCGACGTGATCCAGCCACCTTCCTCCACTTTGGTGACCCCGACGTGATTCAGCCATCTTCCTCCACATTGTTGAACCCGCAGAAGAACACCTACTTCTGAACATCATGAAACCTGACGTCATCACTCCTGCCTACAACATCATTCAGCAGCAAGTCACAGCCAGCCAGCACCTTCGGCTTCAACGGGTATCCTGTCCACTAGCATGCAGCGAGCGCGTATGCCTGGTCAACACTCTCAGCCACCTTCAGCACAGCACACTGTACTTCGGCCGGTCAGCAAGCAGAGCACATCTCTCCTGGTCGACGCAGCAATCAGCTTCGAACACTGCAGCACTCCGACTCACTGGAGCAACATGCAGCATCATCGCACTCAGTTCCGACTCACCGCGAACTCTGCGACATCCGATTCCGACTCACTGGAATCTCGGACAATCTGGCACTGGCAAGCAACACTCAACACAGCTGTTTCAACAACTCGATCGACCTCCGGTCTTCGGGGGGGAGTACTGTAGCGACATCTATAATCCGCTACAAGAATCAATACAAAGACGTCAATTCCTGAATCGCGCTAACAAAGTTTCTGTGCGCGCTAACTATATATACAACATCTCGACATCAACCACTGGGGCCTTAGGGCCGGCCAGTCAGTGGTTCGACTGGTCGAGGATCCTCCCTTTAGCTTGGAGGAAGAGCACACCTCCCTTCCTCCACAAACATAAAAATAGTTTTGCTTAGATTGAAATTAAACATAAAGTTTAACAAAAAAGTTTGTATCAATTAAAATGACAACAAACTCTTTTGTTCTTGGAATGAAATTAAACATAATGATAAAACCATATTTTAAACAAAACTAAAATAACAAAAAATAATAATTTCTTAGATTGAAATTAAACATAAAATTAAATAAAAAAGTTTGAATCAATTAAAATGACAAATCTCTTTTGTTGTTGAAGTGAAATTAAACATAATAATAATAATAAAATCATATTTTAAACAAAACTAAAATAACAAAAAATAATTCTTTCTTAGAATGAATTTAAACCTAGAGCACCGAAATTGCTTGGGCAAGCGTTAACATTTAAGATCCGAGACTTGCTCGTTGGGCCATTTTATGACAGGAATCTTTGGTTGATATTTAAAAATAAAATCTTTTCCATTCGCTTTGGTTGAATTGAGCTGCGCCTCTCACTTAATATTTGACCCGATTTGGAAAAAGTCCTCTCAGATGGTACCGAGGTAGCCATCACTGATAAATATTTCGCAGCCAAGTTTGAGAGTTCGGGGTATAGAAGTGCCCTCGTCTGCCACCATTTCAAAGGACACTCATTTCGAGGTATAAAACGTTCTTCTAGATATTGCCTCAAGGTAATTATGCTGCTGCTAACTTTAGAGTTCGAAGCAGACGCTGACATTACCGAAATGTCAAAATCTATCCAGATAGAGTCGTTATTAGTGTCGGTGTCACCAGTAGATGTAGCTAATATCAATTCTCTCTCGTTAGCTTCTATTGGCTGATTATTAAAGTTAAATTCGTTTTGCAGCTCAGTTTTCAATGCATCTTTGGCAGACTCATAACTTGACGCATCAAACCTAAATGCCAGCTTCTTAAAACGTGGGTCTAACAATGATGCTTTAGATAACACTGGGTGCCTGTAACAATTCTTAAACCTAATTTTAAATTCTGTTAAAATTTTATTTGCCAGTTTCTTCCCAGTATCTGTAATAATATTTTTTTCTAATTTGTACAAAATACTAAGCATACTTTCTGTCGAAGCTAGGATCATTGAAACAGTAACTTTTTTTTCTGAAGACATTTCTTCAGTGAGTTGCTTGAATGGCTTCAGAATTTTTATTATTTCTGGCAGTGTCTGCCATTCAGCTTCCAAAAGATTTTCTACTGGATTATGTAGGATTCCAAGAGACGCTTCTAAAGGTTCTTGAAGTAAGCAAATCCTCTCAATCATGTCCAGGGTACTGTTCCATCTGGTCACTACGTCCATTTGTAGCTTCAATGGTTTTTGATTAGGCCTCAGCTGCTCCTGCATTGCAATTAGTTTTTTCGTAGCTATTGGACTCTTGTGAAAATGTTCCACAATGGCTTTTATTTTTTTTATTAGCTCCCCGAGATCACAGTCCTGGAGTCCTGCACGCACAACTAAATTAAGAGTGTGAGCTATACACGGCAAATGTTCATAATTTGTTAATCGTATAGCCGCCTTCATGTTCGCTGCGTTATCTGTAACGCAGACAAATATTTTATTTTGTATGTTCCAATGGCAGAGCAAGCTATACAACTCATTTTTAATATATTCGGCCGTGTGTCTCTCATGACATTCAAAACATCCTAATAAAGCAGACTTCAACTCCCAATTTAATAAATAATGGGCTGTTATAGCTTGGTAAGAAGTTGTTGCTCTTGAAGTCCAGCCATCGGTGGTAATCGATACATATTTTGCATTTTCTAATTCATCTTTTAATTTTTTTTGGGCTTCTGAGTATTGCGCATCCAATAAAGTGTTGCTTAGTAGGTACCTTGAAGGAATTTTGTAGCCTGGTTCTAAGTAATTAATGAGAGCCTTAAAACCCTCGTCTTCAACTACAGAAAAAGGCTGCAGGTCTTTAACTATCATTTTAAAAATTAAATTATTAATTTTTTTTTCTCTTGCTACACCTACAGGACGTTGAATAAAGGCACTTAACTTAGTCTGTTGCGATTTTTTGTCATTTGTTTTAATTTCAGGTATAGTAGATTCTGTACTTGCTGATGTTGATGATTCAGGAGCTTCCAGAACTGCAACATCTGACCCAGAGCATGGATTGATGGTTTCATAGGTTGATCTGTGTTTTTTTAAAAGGTGCTTTTTTAAATTTGTAGTAGAGCCGCCTTTCACTGAATACAACGATTTACAAAGATCACATTTTGCCTTATCATCTTTAACTTGCATAAAAAAAACCCATAGCTTACTTCTTTTCTTATCCATTGTAGCAGGTAGGCAAATTAAACTGTCAAATATTAAAAAATATTAAAAAAACAATAAATATTCAATGTATTAATTTTTAATTGTCGGAAGTACAAGGCGCGAAAGAGCTAGAAAGCGACTAAGTAAACATGGGTAACTCAGCGAAATTCCCTGCGCCAACTCAGCAACTCAGGCGCAGTGTAGTGTGTCGGCTCCTTGAGTCAACTCAAAAATGCGCCACGATGCAGTAAAAACCTCCGAAACACACGCAACCCCACGCTCATAGTTCACTCAGTGAGTGGGTACTGCGCCGTGCACCAACACATTATGAATGTGTGAGCTGACTCACCCTGCGCACTGAAGCGTGCCGGCGCAATTGCGCGGCGCAGCGCAGTGTTACCCATGTCTACGACTAAGTGAAGAATTTGCGTCTTGTGTCTTCTATAGTGCGTAAGTACTTATATCAAATTTGTATAATATCTTTCTTACCTTGTTTCTGTTCCACACACGAACACAATACCTCTAATGAATATTTAAATATTTAAAAAACCTGGATAACGAATCTCACAAATCATCAAACAACGTTATTTTCTTTGTACGTCCTTAAGTTTACGTTATGTACCTTTTTAATTCACGGAAAATACGCACGCATGCGCAATACAATCAGTAAGAAACGTTTCAATACACGCATCAACGCAGCGTTACATTGCGTCATTGAAACAGCGTATGTACGAAATATATACGAAACATGCGAGTAACGAAAAGTATTCGTGAGTAACGTTTCGTTACTCGGTACTAGATGGCGTACCCGTTACTCAGTAACGAATACATACGGTTTGTTACAGCTCTACTTAGAAGTCACAATCACAACAAAAACAAATTAATATGCAATATAAATACAAACACACCATACAGGTTTATGACAAAATAATGACAAGTTACTTTAATAGCTTAATTATTATAGTCATTAAAGTTATATAAAGTAAAAGTATAATTTAAATTTATGACAAGAATAATTTTTACTAAGTTAAAGTTATTTTTAAGTAGAAGTGCTAAAGATTACAATTTTATTTAAAACAGAATTTAGGTAATACATATGTAAGGAAAACATAATATATTTTCCTATACAAACTCTTGTCTATATTGTATTGTATATAAAACTCTTTTGTAATATTGTCTTTGCCGTCTAATCGACGATGTTTAATTTATGTCACTTGACATATATGTAAGATATTTTAATTTTTTCATTATATTATTTTAATTTATAAAACCTAGAATATAGGCTTTAAATGTTGTTTCTTTTATATTCACAGGTGAGTGAATAATTTGTAAATATATATTTTTTATTTAATGTAAATTAATAGATATTTCTTTTGTAAATAAATCTTTTTTATTCACAGAGAAACGCAGTTGCGCCTTTATTCATTTACTCCCAGTATTAAGCGATCAATATCAATATCATTATAAAACAACATTTTCTGCACATATTTCACGAAACATGGAAAGATTGAGGTTTGATTTTATTATGAAACTGTCAGAAGATGGAAAATCAAACATCATTTGCATAGAAACGATCGCTACAACTGGTGGACAGGTTTTTGCAATTCCGGCTGAGTTTCAGCCTGCAAATTTACACCAAGCTGTAATGAAAACTCCCAACTACATTAAAGTAAAAAAGTCTTTAAATAAAAGATATCAAACTAGAAAAGTATGGATAACCATTACAGAAGAGTTATCAAATATATATTTAGATGAGGAGCAGAACATACAGTTTAATGATTTTTACCTAGAAGAAATTTTGGAAAAAGCAGATAATGCTCAAACTATACCTAGTGACTCTAATGAATCGTTGGAAAAACTTTTAGAGAAATTGATTGAAAAAAAAGAAACAAAATCTGAAACTCCAAATTTAGGGAAAATTGCAAAGGAATTTATGATTGAGAAATTTACTGGTCAGAACTCAAATGCTAACCAGTGGATAAATTTTTTTAATAAGGAGTGTGAACGTTTCCAAATCAATGAAGACAAAAAGAAAATTGAAATACTAAAATTTTTTTTGGAATATTGTAGTATAGATTGGTACAGTTGCATGCTAATAAAACTAACAGTGGATTCAGAATGGATCAATTGGGAGAAAAACTTTTGTGAGACGTTTGCAAACAAAGGATGGTCACCCATTAGGTATGCTCTAGCTTTTAAATATCAAACAGGTGCATTACTTGAGTATGCTTTAAAAAAAGAAAAACTGTTACTGGAAGTAAGAAAATCTATTGATACTGGGACACTCATAGATATTATAGCATTTGGCTTACCTAATAATGTGGCTGATAAAATTGACAGAGAAAGTTTAAAAGGAACGGAAGATCTCTACCATGAACTAGGAAAACTGGAACATCTTGTTAGAAAAACAATATATGATAAAAAGATACAACTCATTTTGACACTAAAACAAAAAAAGAAGAAAAAAAGCTATGCCAAGTCTGTATGTACGAGAAAAGAGGGAAACGTTACCATCCTGAGGAAAATTGCTGGTTTAAAGAGAAAAATCAAAAAGCATTTATCAAATCTGTAAATAACTCAGAATTGGAAATTGAACTGAATGAAGAGAATCCAAAAAACTAGAGGTGCCACCATTAATAAAAGTCAAGTTACTAATAAATGATACTTTAAATGTTACTGGAATTTATGATTCAGGTTCAAATGTGTCATTAATCAATGCAAAATTATTGAATATAAAGCCAAAAGAAAATGAAAGTAACATACAAAAAGTTAACTTGAGAACTATTAATGGTGAGAAGAAAACAAAAGGTATGGTGACACTAAAAATAAAAATCTTCGATATTGCAAGAAATATGAAAATTTTAACTATGATTTTCTAATTGGTTTGGATTGCATAAAATTGTTTAAATTAATGCAAAATGAAAAATTAGAGATCATTCAATGTAACAACCCAAGAGAAAAGAAAATAGCCTTAAATGAAGAGGATATAAAAAAAGAAAACTTCTCAAAAAATGATACTTCAAAGATAACAAATGTCAAAATTCCTGATGTACTAGGTGACAAAAATAAAGAAGACTTTCTTTTATATTCTGAGGTATTAAAAAAAGGAATAAAATACACGAATAAATGTGATATAAATTTCAATGATCAGATGGACTCGAATAGATTTGAAATATTAGTAAACCATCTAGATTTATACCAACAATCAGAAATTAATAAGTTGATAGAAAAATATAAACCAGTCTTTGCTAAGGATAAATATGACATCGGCACTGTACGAGATTATGAAGCTCATATTGACTTAATGGTAGATAAATTTTGTTACAAACGTCCTTACAGATGCACACCTGAAGATAGAAGAGAAATAGAAAACCAAATATTAAAACTTTTAAAGAATAATTTGATTGAGGATTCTTATAGCCCGTTTGCTGCCCCAGTAACTCTGGCATATAAGAAAGAAGATGAAAGAAAAACAAGACTATGTATAGATTTCAGAGAACTGAATTGTCATTCCTCAATCACAACCTTTTCCGTTGATTGAGGATTTAATGATAAAGACAGTAAATTGTAAATATTTTACTAGTTTGGATATAAATTCAGCATTTTGGTCAATTCCTTTAAAGATTCAAGATCGATACAAAACTGCATTTGTTACACAAGAAGGTCATTTTCAATGGACATGTCAACCATTTGGGTTAAAGACTGCTCCAGCCATATTCCAAAGAATATTGGGAAACATCATTAGAAAATATGAACTTTCTAGTTTTGCAGTCAATTTTATTGATGACATTTTAATTTTTTTCAAGAACATTTAGTTCATCTATCAAGATTAATGGAGGCAATACTAACAGAAGGCTTTAGACTTAAATTTTCAAAATGTTCTTTTGCAAATAATCACGCTAAATATTTAGGTCATATAATAGAAAACAACTCAATCAGACCTCTGAAAGATTATTTAACCGCTGTCAGAAACTTTCCAGTTCCTAAGACAAAGAAAAATATACGACAATTTCTAGGAAAAGTAAATTTTCATCATAAGTTTGTACCACACAGTGCAATTATTCTGGACCCGTTACACAATCTATTAAGAAAAGATGTGAAATTTATATGGTCCACAGAATGTCAGGAATCATTTGAAAAAATAAAAACATTGTTATGTTCAGAACCAATATTGAATATATATGATCCCGATCTCCCAATAAAAATTTACACAGATGCTAGTATAAAAGGAGTGGGAGCGGTTTTAAAACAAGAAGATAAAAACGGGGACAATAGACCGGTTGCTTATTTTTCAAAAAAATTAAACGAAGTTCAAAAAAAGAAGAAGGCGATTTATCTAGAATGTTTAGCAATAAAAGAAGCTGTGAAATATTGGCAGCACTGGCTTATGGGAAAAGAATTTATCGTATACTCCGATCATAAACCCTTAGAAAATATGAACATCAAGTCTAGAACCGATGAAGAATTAGGCGATTTGACATATTATTTATCCCAATATAATTTTAAAATTAAATATAACCCAGGAAAGTCAAATCAAGAAGCAGATTGTTTAAGCAGAAACCCAGTTCTAGAACCTTATGATAATAATGATGATTTTTTAAAAGTAGTCAATATAATAAATTTAGAAGATATAAAAAATGACCAAAACATAAATCTAGATATAGAAAAAGAAAAACTTATATTTGAAAATGAAATTTACTACAAAAAGAATTCAAAAAGAAAAAAAATTATACTATCTGAAGAACTTAGCAAGACTCTTATAAAAGATTTCCACGACACCTACTGCCACATTGGGAGAACTCAGATGATAAGTAAAATAACACCATTCTACACAGCGAAGAATATCATCGCAAACATTAAAAAAATCAAAACATTAAAACATCTGGGTCCACCAACACGCCCGTTTGAAATTATTTCTATTGATACCATTGGAGGCTTTGGAGGATCACGGTCGACAAAAAAATACTTACACCTTTTGGTCGATCATTTTACAAGATATGCTTTTATATTAACATCAAGAAATCAAAGCTCCAGTGATTTTATTAAACTAATTAAAAATGTGACACAGAGCTATAATATTGATATGGTACTAACCGATCAATATCCTGGCATAAATTCTAAAGAATTTAAAGAATTCCTAATAAATTAAAATATACGAATGGTTTTCACTGCTGTGGATTCACCGTTTTCAAATGGACTTAATGAAAGGCTTAATCAAACTTTAGTCAATAAGATAACATGTAAAATAAATGAAAGTGATAAAAAGATAGCATGGACTACTATTGCACAGAAATGTGTGGAAAAATATAACGAAACGGAACACACAGTTACGAAATTTGCTCCAAAATACCTTCTGGAAGGCGAGAATGTGAATATCCTACCATGGGAATTGAAATCAAGATGCACAGAAAAAGATTTGAAAAGAGATAGGGAACTAGCTCTGGAGAACACAATAAAATCTCACAATTATAATAAAAAATTATACGACCGGCACAGGGAAGATTATAAATTGGAAGTGGGAGATAGAGTCTACGTGGAAAATGGAAATCGACTAAATAGGAAGAAAATGGATGAATTGAGGATTGGTCCATACAAAATACTGAAGAGGATTTCCAATTCAATATTTGAAGTTGATACTGGACGCAAGAAAGCGGAATCAAATTTCTACCACATTACAAAATTTAATATATTTTAATATATATTATAAATTTTAATATATATTATAAATTTTTAATTTAATTATGCTGATGTCATGTATGGGCCTCGACTCCTCAGCAGAACTAAAAATGCAATACAGCGAGTACAAAATGCGTGTGCACGCTTTTGCTGGGACATTCCTGCTAGATCACATATTACTCCGTATCTAATTAAAGCGAATGTCTTAAATATGGAGTACCGCAGACGGATGCATCTAGCTACTCTTCTCTTTGGGGTCGTGACAACTAAGAATCCAATATATCTATTTAATAAGCTGACTTGGTTAGAAAATTTAGTTTATAACACCAGGGCTTCACAAGTTGTGTTAAGATTTCCAAAGCATTACACGGCAGTCTTTAGAGGTAGTTTTAAATATAATGCGACTAAGTGTTGGAATAACATACCTCCTCCTATAAAAAGCTCGAAAACAGTATTTGGATTCAAATATTCCTATAAAAAATTTCTATATTCCGAGTACATTAACCAACCTTAGTCGCATCGATACACTGAACACTGTACTATATATTAATATTATTTCACATTTATTATATTTTATAATATGTCACGTATATATGCACATTTATCTTCAATATTGTTTCTTTATATTTACGATAACGAGCATATAATTAAGTATTTAATTTAGTTTTTTTTTTAATGATTCTTTTTTTCTTTACTTTTTAAATTCTCTTTTGTGTTTACTGGCACACAAACAGTTACTCAGGCAGATGCTGAAAATCAGCGCTGTAGCCAGTACTGGTCTACAGCACAAGCTGAGCATCGGCCTTTTCTTTCGCCACACAGCATATTTAGTGTAGGATTAAGAATGTAATCATTAAGAATTTAGCCTAAATATTAAGAATGTTATGTAAATTTGTGTGTGGCATCGAATAAATGTTTCTTATTCTTATTCAAAATTATCCCCTGTGATTGTCGATGAGTAACAGTTACATGTAATTGTTACTCTCTGTAGGGGGGGAGATGTAAGGAAAACATAATATATTTTCCTATACAAACTCTTGTCAATATTGTATTGTATATAAAACTCTTTTGTAATATTGTCTTTGCCGTCTAATCGACGATGTTTAATTTATGTCACTTGACATATGTATATGTAAGATATTTTAATTTTTTCATTATATTAATTTAATTTATAAAACCTAGAATATAGGCTTTAAATGTTGTTTCTTTTATATTCACAGGTGAGTGAATAATTTGTAAATATATATTTTTTATTTAATGTAAATTAATAGATATTTCTTTTGTAAATAAATCTTTTATATTCACAGAGAAACGCAGTTGCGCCTTTATTCATTTACTCCCAGTATTAAGCGATCAATATCAATATCATTATACATATATTATTACACAATCTTGTTATGAATGTATATTGTTTTAAACATAAAAAAAAGCTTTGTATGAACTGAAGAAAATCAGTATGTCGACAATGTTTTAACATTGTTTGTTATTATGTGTAGGGTATTATGATGACTGTTTTTTGTACTGTTTGTTTTTATTTTCTCTGGAGGGTTTTGGTCGTGATCTTCCACGGTGACCGGCCGGCTTGGAAGATGTTTTTTATTCTTTATTTGTGTACTTGTCGTGTTTTTCATGTGAGAGGCGGTAATTGCTGTTGTTTTAAGTTTTTATCTGTTTGTTCGCTTCGTGGGTTTCCAGGGTTTTTGTTGGTTAAAAAACTAAGTATTCCTGGTTTAAGAACTCCTTCTGATGAACTTGACGATATCTGTAGTCCTTGTTTTGTGTTTGTTTTGTTCTTTTTGTTAACTTGTGTACCTTGTATTGTTCCTGTAGGATCGTTTATGCCCGGTGATGTTGGTAGGGTTATTTTCTTATTGCCTGATGCATCTGCGTTATTTCGGCGTATTATTAATTTATCATACCTGATGGTGGCATAGTTTCCTTTCTCTCTTTCTATTTTCATTTGTTCTAGTAATTCCTTTCTTTTTTCTAGAATGTGTTGTGGAAAGTCTTCATTTATATAATAATCAGTATTTTTTAATATTTTTCTCTGTTTATAAATTATTATTTTTGTGCCCAGTGTAGTGAATGTTACAGTAATCGGTCGGGGTTTTTCTCCTTTCTTCCCTATTCTCCTAATTTCTTGTATTTCACTGCTCTCTAGCTCTATAGAAAACTAGCGTTTTATGAAACTTATGATGTTTTCTTCTGAGTTTTCATTAGATGTTTCCGTCTCCGCTAAGCCGAATATAACGATGTTCCTCTGTCTTGATTGCTTCTCTAGGAAGTATAATCTTTTCTCCTGGTTTACAAGCTTTTCTTCTAGGTTATTGTATTTTTCTTCCAATATTTTGAATTTTTCTTCTAGTTTGAGATTTATGTTATGCGTAACTTGTTGCGTAACGTTATCTGCTGATTGCACAATTGTCAGTTTTTGTTCGTTAAGTTCGCTTTGTATTTTTTGGAGCATATTTATTACTTCTTCCATGGTTTACACGTTATTATGTTTTCGACTAGTAAGAAAATACTTTTGTTTTGATACTTGTGCTGCCCTCTATTGGTTTGGTTAGGTACTGTACGCGGAACGATGACTTAGAGACTGCTGACGGCTGGCTACCTCGAGCTAAGCTAGTTTTCAGTAAATCCTCTAGATGGCGTTATTACCTTGATCGATATTGATGTGTCATTATAATGTTATTGCAAAAATCATTTTTTTGTTGGTTAGGATAAATTTTTTAACTTTATTGTTGAATAATTCACTGTTGAATTACGTACTGTCATTCGTAGGTTAAGGAGATCAACTTTTTTGCGCATAGAAGTCACTGGCAGAATAGTAATACCGTTTTTTCACTTCACTGTTTTGCTTGTATTATGATGATGTTAAATTTCACTTTACTAAATTATTAAGGACCACTACTTACAGTTTTCACCACTTTAAAACCAGTATATCAACATGCATATCATGCAGATGCTGTGCAGGGGCCACCATGAACTTCACAAAAAACAATGTATAACGAGGAAATAGTAGGCATCTATCTATCCAGTTTGTAGTTTTTGATGTGGTTGGCTCCTTATAATACTGAGTCACCTACAGGATCCACTAGCGTTGTCACTGGTCTTGGAATTCGGGGGTTGGAACTTGGAACTGGTTTCAATAATCTCTTCAATATCCACAAGTAGACTTCTTCCCAAGCTTTTGTGATTAGGGATCACTAGTATAATGTGGTTTGATTCCCAAATTAAATATCACGTCGGGGTCACCATTTATGGGAAGCGCTATCTCGTTTCAAATCACAACCCTTGTTATTTTATTTAATCACTTTATTGCTATAAAACTTAGTAAGTAAGTAAGTATTCTCAGGGAGACGCTAACTGAAACAAGCACAAGTAGTAGCCTAAAGTAACGACTTTTTTTCTTTTGGCGTCCTTTTTAACGTCATAAACCTGGTGTCTATATAAATGTTGCCCATACAAAAATAGTCGTGATTAAAATAATGCAGAACATATATCTTGAGTGTGTATGCAAGTGGATGATACGCCACTTATATACGATAATAATTAATGTGAATGCCAGATATCCAGGCCGAGTACATGATGCCTTTATATGGCATCACTCAGGGGTAAGAGAAGAGATGATGAGACTGCATAGGGCAGGAATTGGAAGTTTTAACTTAGGATGATCAATATTAGTTGTAATTTTTATAAATTAAACGAAATAAATTTTCATCATTTCTTATATTGAGATACAGATTATACAAAAAAATGTTAAGGTACTTAGGTAGGTTACTTAGGCACATAGTTAAAATAAAATCAGTCTTTAGATAATAATCAACATTATAGGCAGCGGCACGTAAGTCTAGCGCTGGCCGATACGTGGAGGGGATTGCTGCGCATGTGTACTGTCGCGCACGCAATACATTATATGCCACTTTGATTAATGATTACCTAATAACGATATTAAGCTGAACGAAATGTGAAGGATAGCTGCTGCGCATGATTACCGTCGCGCATGTAAGTAATATTACTTATCTATAAGATATAATAAGACAGTAAAAAAGTGTCTGTACATAGAACGTATTTCCAAAAAAGACCTAAGATATTTTAACAAGTTTATGGGATGTAGAAAAATAAAAACATTATCTTTTAATTTGTAATCTTTTATTAATCTGAATCAGAGAACGGTATCACGCCTTCAATGGTCTCGCGACAAGGCCTTTTGCTTACTGAGGGCCCGGGCTCAGGACTGCTTCGTTCGTCGGCACTAGCGTCATCTTCATTGCTATCCTCGGAACTATCTCCATCGACATGAATAATGAATTGTTCTGTTACCAAATCCACGACATGATAACTCTTTGCATATTGCTCTTCTATATCCTTCACCTTTTTACACAACTTTTGCCAATCCCATGTACCCATTAGTAAAACCTTTTCTTGTATTAGGTCTATACATTTTTCACGTTGCACAACGCAGGTTAAAACTACTTTGTTTAGAGCATACTGCCAGACATTTTATACGTGCAGCCTGTGGATTAAATACACACAAAAGTCTTATAGTTCTCTACGGGTCCAATATAACAATGGGTTCAGGGCTTTGATGGGGCTGCCCCGCTTCTGCAGCGCATCGGGGATGTTCGCGGAAGCTCGAGTTGATGGCTTTGCTGCCATACTGCGCAAACGAACAGCATCGCTGATGCGCAGGCTGCGGGATAGCTCCAACAAGTTCCTACAACTTATCGCTGATAGATTGTATTGCTCCCCCTATATGAAGCATTGGACAAAACTGCATTTCTCGGTGAAATCTTGATAGACGGCCTTATTCTTTTATTTTTTATTCACAAATGATTTTTAATTAATTTATTATTGTATGTCATAATTTAATTTAATTTTTATTTTTAATTTTTAATTGTTATTAATGTTATTAAATTTAAGTATAATTTTCTTTGTGTTATATTTATAAATTTAATGTAATTGTGATGTATAATTATGGGCATTTTACCCGTAATAAACGATATATTATTATTTACTGACACTCCATTTTATATTTTTGCTGCCTACATATTATTTAATATCCGACCATGCCATTTCAATCGGATTTAGGTCGGGGTGGTATGGTGGTAGTCTCAGTACCTGATGACCTCGTTCAGCTAGGATTCGATCAATCGAAAATGTTTTAAATTTATCTTTGTTGATCTTTATTAAATTGTATAACTGAGGTTTCAAATGTGTTTCCTCGTACTGTATACCTTTATCAGTTAGCCAGGCCTGCATGGTCAGCTTTTTTAGAATTAGAGGTTGGTGCGCGATCCCACTGCTTATTATGATAGGACGCGTTGTCGACTACCACGACGGAACTGGGTTGTAGGTTGGGCATTAATTGGGTTCGGAGCCATTTTTCGTAGTTTTCAAAATTAATATTGTCGTGGTAGTCGCCTGATTTGGTACCAACTTTAAAAGTCAGCAACGCAACCCAGTATCAGACCCTGCGTGGACAATGACAACTCGCTGTCCTTTCGAAATAGGTTTCTTAAGCCCCTTAGTAGTACCATCGGTCCAGGCTTTTGAAGAAAGATTGAATCTACGTAAGATTCGTCTGTATAAACAATAGGCTTTCCCTCTTGGCGATATTGCTTTATTTTCCTTAAATATTCGATACGTTGCAAACGTATATTAGAAGTCTCAATCAGCACTTTCCGGTTGTTTTCGGTGTTTTTCCACCGAAATCCCAAACTCTTTAACTATTCGCCGAAGACTTCGTTCTGGAGGCCTATTACCAAAATCGAACGCCGAAGTTTCGGGCCGAAACGAAAGAACAACGAACTTCGTATTCAAACCTATTACCAAAGCAGTTCGGATTCGAATAGTACGGACGGACTTCGTTTCGTAACCATAGACATGAAGATATTGCAAAAAGATGATTTGAGTGTACATCCTTATATTTCCGATAAAAACGTGCGAAAACCGATAACAAATAAGAAACTTATAAAAAGGCTTTTCGTCATGAAAACTTGTAATTAAATAGTGGAATTGCATTATATAACTGTTATGCTATCTTTTTAAAAACGAATTCTATTTTATTGCAAGAAAATAATATTTTTATTAAACATTTCACGGAACATATGTCATTTATTGCATTCTATGTATCTTTACTTAATCTGTGGTAAGTTCACAATTGTTTCCCGCGAAACGCGCGAATTTTATAAATTAATTTAAAGATATAAGTTTCCAACTTTTCAGTTAGTATTTCCAACTTTTTACAGTTAGTAAAGTTAAAAGTAAGTATTATTTAATTATTTGTAGAGAACAAAAAGCCTAGATATTTCCATTATATAGTTTCATGTATTTTTCACAGTTAAAATAAAATGACGGCCACGGGTACTCAAATTGAGACATTGATGGAGTTTATGTTGAAAAATCCAGACCTAGCCCGTGGTCTCATTCATAGCGTTGAGGGGCGCGTTAAAGCCAAAAATATGTGGGAGGATTTGAGTAAACAACTCAATAGCCTCGGAGGTGCTGTGAAAACAGTGCAGCGGTGGAAGAAGGTAATATGATGGAATATATAATGTTAAATTATCTTATTATTACTAATCACTAATAATATGTAAATCTGTTTTAACCCTTTAAAATTTCGCTTCTGTTTGAAACTTAATGCTTGCATTTGCATGATTATTGCATGTTTGTTGCAAAGGTGTGGGCTGATAAAAAATACTTGGCGAAAAAAGCTAATGCAGCAGCTCGGCGATCGGCCACCGGCACTGGTGGTGGACCATCAACAGCTGGAATATTATCACACAATGACCTAAAGGTCATTGCTGTTATGGGAGACGGTTTTGGTGAGCCTGATATGCCAGGTTGTAATGTGCCAGCTTTTCCCAAGGTGATTTTTGTTGTTTATGATTTGAATGGATATAAAGTATATTATATAATATACTCACTAATACACTGAACTCCCTCTTATAGTGATGGATGGAAATAGCCTTTATATATAAATGACTGTGTGTGTGTTAATATGTTTTTTTTCGATTTTAGAAATAAGGTAGCTTATCAGTATACTATGTCTTTAGTTGGTTATTTTCTAAGTGAATTAAATTTGATTCTAACAAAGCACAAGAAAAATTGTTACCAACATACTAAAAAATACATGTCTGAAATAAAGGATTATTATTATAATTAAATATGTTTTGTATGGATTCAAAAAATTCAAATAAGGGTTATATTTATAATTTTATTTGTACTAAACAATTATATTATCATTGATTATATTAGTGTTCTTTTTAACTTGCAGCCTTTGGAACAGCCCACACCAATACCAGATGCCACATTTAATAACAGCAACGAAGAACTTGAGGCTACTGAAGATCAAAACTTAAGGCCCTCTAACAATGTTCAAGGTAGTAAATAGTTACACAGAAAAAAACAATGCAATGTTAGTTAGCTAGTTTTATATTTCCTTCTTAAATTTTACAGTATCACGGCGCTTACGAAGACGAATACGTGTGGGGGCACAAACAGATGCAAAATCTCAAATCCTTCGCCTCGAAGAGGAAAAAAAAGAAATAATGGCAGGCATTTTGGGAGAATTAAAAGTTCTAAACAATTCAATCAAAAATATCCTTGAAAAATATAATTGAATAAATTTTAAAGTTTTTTTTATTTATAATATATGAATATGAAATGTAAAAAGCCCCTTTCTTCATCTGCAACAAAAGAAATAATATTATTTTGTGATTATGACCTAATATTAATATTTAAGTGTATAATAATTATCTGCTTAATTTAGTACATTGATTTAACAAACTTAACTTATTATTTTATCACTTACAGATTGTTATAATAATTAAGATAAGTGAAAAACCTCTTGATTACCTTAAATTTCTGTTGAGCAATTGTATCAGCTCATTTCGCTTGCGCTGCCCTTGCTCTAATGGTGGCCCAGTGACATAATTGCCCAGCCTACTTTGGAGTTGCTCCTCTGCAATCAGTTCATCCTGTGTTAAATCAATGGGATTTAATCCTGATTGTACACACATGTTGTGTAAAACACAACATGCAATAGTAATCCTTGCAGCCATTTTGGGTGTATAATGGAGCTGCCGTGCTGCCCAAAGACATCTCCATCGGCCTTTGAGTTGCCCAAAGGTGCGCTCTATGGTGGAGCGTACTCTTTTATGTGTGGCATTATAGTGGGCTTCTGGTGAGCCATCTGGAGCTCCATCAACGGGGGTCATCAAAAACCTCCTTAGAGGATACCCTGAGTCACCTGCAATAATTCATCTATATTTTATTAAATAAAGAATAATTTTTTTTTATCAAAACATGAAATATTGTCAATATAATAATTCAAGAATGTTAATAAATATCACAAGAACAGACTTCAAAATATTTAAAAAATTGATAGGTATATTATTATAAATAATATGAATGAAATTTTAATAAGTGTTACACTAACCAAGTAGTATAGCGGACTCATCAGTAGTATTAGTGAGACTCTCCAGATGTTCACAAATTTCACTATTTTGCCAAATAAAGGAGTCATGTGTAGCTCCACCATATGACGCATCTACATTTATGATGTTGCAATTTGCATCACATATCTAAAATAGATTACAAACAGTAAATATATATTTTTAAAATGTGTGAGTAATTTGTATATGCTAGATAGCTTACCATTTGGCAATTAATTGAGTGAAAGTGTTTCCTATTAAAAAAACGCTCTTCGTTTTCTTGTGGCCTCACAATTGCCACATGGGTACAGTCAATGCAACCACATATGCCTGGTACACCACACTTTTCATAAAAACTGAAATATAAAATGCCAACTTATAAAATTACTACTGCATCAATCATTTAAAAACCTATCCTTAAGCATAGCACTCTAATCATAGTATGATGTGCTTCACTTAATTATCAAGTAAAACATAACACCTTTCTTTTATAGAATTTCGTTCTTGTCTGTTTTGAGGAAATTTTATGTATTTCCTTAAAATGGATGGACTATTAAGTGCCTCAGTAACTTGTTTGAGGCACTTTGACACAGTTGGCTGTGCCATAGGTCCATCCATATTAAGCCCTACTGCTCCTTGGTAACTCCCTCTCCCATAAAATGTAAGGGCCGTAAGAATCTGTAAGCATATACGAATAATATGTATAAATATATTAAATATTTTAACTAACAATGGATGTATTTTATATACCTACTAATGAATGAATTAGTGTTATACTTGTGAAATGTGGTAAAGTTGGAAACCTATAATAATATAACTTACCCTGATAGTAGGATCAATCCCTCTGGCATTTTTGTTGGGAGGCATAATCGGGATTATTTCATCGCACAGATTTTCAAATAAAGTTCGACTTAGGCGATAATTAAGAATAAATTCCCCATCGGGAATTTGTTTATTTAAAAAATATTGCCGAAGCCTAAGCCTTTCTTTGGCTCTTTCCTGATTTTCTTGGTGCAATACCTCTTCGTACAACAAAAAACGTGCCATTTTAGAGTAAATATAAATATTTTTTATCTTAAACGAAAGCTATAAGTCTGTCGTAAAATGTGAGGTTATTGTTGCGATTACAATAATGTCAAACAACGAAATAGTAAACGTCAAGTGAACTTGGGAATAAGGTAAACGAAAGGAAAAATGTCTAATCGCGAACTTCGCATCGATCGTCGGATCCGAAACACTTTCGTAATAGGAAAATGTACGTTACGTCAAACGAAACTTCGTATTTCGATTTTGGTAATAGGCCTCCTGAACCTTTGAAATTTATGTCATCTTCTAGCTGCTTTTTAAGCTTTCCGATGGTAGGAAGTTCATTATTTGTCTTGTGAAAGTTATGAATGGTTCTCTTTATTACTCCTTGGTCGAAGTTATCGATATTTGTGACCGGTTTTGTTCTGGAACGTTTTTTGCCAGGTGTTCTGAACACTCTGATCAAATCAGAACTTTTGGCTTGATTGGAGATGTTTCTTACCGTTGCAATTGTTTTTGTTGACTCTGCAGCTGTCCTTTTTTGGATTTTACCTAATTCGCTGATTATACTATTAAATTTTATGTTTCCTGCCTTAATGATTTCGGCAGTTTGTTTTATCTGGCTCAAATTTACAATGTCCGAATGACTGAACAAAGTATTTGTAGCTTCGTCAATCTCACTTTGGATTCGTTTCAAAGAATCAATTAATTCGTTAGATTCCCTTTTTAAAAAACAATTCACGTCATAAACCATTTTCCTGGCTTGTCTTTTCAAAACAGTATTTGTTCTAGGCATATTCACTTTAAAGTCACAAACAAACAACAAAACACTAACAAATTCAAACGTAACAAAAAACAACAAAACGTAACAACAGTAACAATAATATTAATGACGCGACTGTACACGGGATGTGCGCGGGGCGTCATATCGGTGCGGGGGACGGAATGCGACTGGAGAGCCAATCGACGCTACGCGCGCCCGCTCTTCATTCCGCTAGCCCCCCTCAGGTACCTTATTTTTTACTTCTGCGCAATAACGGTCAGCGCTAGAGTTTCGTGCCGCTACTTGTAGTAACATAAAAATCTAACTGAGTATATTCCTACAGCTAAAATAGTGTTTATAATTAAGTCCTAAAAATAAAAAAAATGTTAAATATTTATAAAATCAGTCTTTCACTTTAGACAATTATTAGTGAGAGCCATAATTAAAATGCATGTAAACACGCAGTGCAGTCGTAATAAAGGAGGACAGTAAGACTCCGCACCTGTGTTCTGTAACTTTGACTTATATTGTATTGTCTTCTGTAGCGATAGCCAAATAAATAAATAAAATAAAAAAATCAACATTAGTAACATAAAAATCTAACTGGAAGAATATTTCCAACTAAAAAGGTATTTTTTGAATAAGTCTTAAAAATCAAAAAAAAAGACCTTTCTCTATTTTCGAATTTACTCGCCATACCTGTAAAAATAAAGACACTATTATTATTTTCATAGTGGAATCGTCATTATAGGTGATTCAGGATATCCCCTGGAGCCGTGGCTCCTGACCCCAATTCTCGGCACTGAAAATGGGACGCCTGAGCACAAATATACCATTTGGCATTGTAAAGTTCGAAATGCCGTCGAGCGCACCAATGGCTACCTGAAAGGCAGTCTTAGATGCCTTGGAAGTGATCGTGCTCTACACTACTCCCCAAAAAAGTCATCACAAATTATTTATGCGTGCTGCATCCTTTATAATTTGATGAAGCATTTTGGGCATGTTACCTTTATTCTGAAATCATAGTTTATTAATATTTTTTTGAAGTGAACCTACTTTATCGGGGTTGGAAAAAAATTTAGTGTAACATTTTTTCGTTACGCGTCACATTTTTCCGTTACGCGCCATCTTTGAAGTGAAACTTCTTTATCGACGTATGGGAGAAATTTTGTAGCAGTGTAAAAAAAAAATCGTCACGTTTTTCGGTTACGCGCCATGTTGCTTTTTTATCAAAGTTTAGTATAGTGACGTAAAGAATTTAATGTAATATTAAGAACAATGATAAAAGAAGTTTCACTTCTTTCCTGTGTGCTCTGGTACACACACACAATTTTTTTTTATCAATATGGGTCTTAATATAATTTATTTTGCAGTGAAAGAAATTACTGAAATAGAGTTTGATGAGCACCAAAGTGGAGTTGAAGACATGTCACTGTTAAGTGTTGCTCGGGAAAAGCGAGCTCATCTCATACAAAGATATTTTAATTAAATAATCATATTCTTCTTAATTGTAGTTTAATTTTACACAGTTCCAACAACATTTATCAAAATTTGTATTCATATGAAAATTTAAGATTTGAAAAATATATCGGAAGAACTATAGCTAATTGTTTTTACCGAAGACTCTGTATCGGATAAGAAAGCATCTTAATGTTGAATTGCGCCTTAAGTTATGCGAGGCTCTGGTATTATCAAAATTCATCATCAAAAATATTTTGTGGACCGATGAATCTCACTTCAAAAGGTGAGGGATTTTTAACATCCACAATTATAATTCTTGGAACATTGAACATTGACAGTTCAGCCTGAACTTGTGGTCAGGCATAATAAACGGACAGCTGATTGGTCCGTTCGAACTACCTAACCGATTGAATGGCGAGTCCTACTTAGATTTTTAAAGACAATATCTCAATAATTTACTTGAAGACAGTGGATGGCGTAGAGGTGAGGGTGAGTCCCAGTATGAAATATCTGGGGCTCATCCTGGATGGCAGGTGGGGGTTTGGGGCCCATTTTAGGGCTCTGGAACCAAGATTGGTCTCGGCGGCTGGAGCGTTGGGGAGGCTCCTCCCAAACTTAGGTGGACAGTAAACTTAGGTCACAGCATACATAGATTTAATGGAAACTATTTTTTGTAGGGTACTCTTGTTAAACAGACGCCGTCCTGGAAAGTTGCAGCGTCTTCTTCTCGATACTAACGAATCTGCAGAAGATACACAAAATAAATATTAAGAATTCGACAGAGCTATTACAGTGACTGAAAAAGTCTTAATAAACAGCTTGAAACGCGTCGTGGAAAAAGAGGAAGAGGTGTTCCAGTTTTGTTTACATCCGACGTACAAGAAGATTTAAAACACTGATTAATGTGAGAGAAAAATATATAGAAAAAGGAAACCCTTTTCTTTTTGCCACGTAAAGGCAGCACCAAAGACGACGTGACTAATGTTGCCTCATCTTCACCTTGAAACTGTAGCGATCGCAGGTATTTTTGTGCCGTTACTGAATCGCGTTTGCATCGCGACAGAAGCGCGAAAGTATCACGTTTGTATCTCGACTGAATCTGGGCCCGTGGGCGAGGGCACACAGCTAGCGACCGCTTCGATGTATCGATGCGGACGCGCGACAGCCGTGGGCGAGGGGTCTTACAGTCACATATCTACGCAACAATCGACACATTTTTAGTTATAGTTAGTTTAAGCTGTTGTCATGTTGTACTGTGTTAGTGAATAAACGTTTTATCTATCTATCTATATGAACCGTCCACATCAAATCAACACACAATCACCTAAAAAATATTGATTATAAGAAGATTGGATTGGATTATTATTATAAACATACTAGAACCATGGACTGCAAAAAGGAGGATCACCATCCATCTCCAGAGCTCAGCCGATATATGCTTGAGCTTTTAATAAAAATAAACCAAATGTTGGTATAGGTTAATGGTTATTTAATTTAGTTTTATTTAATTTTGAATATCCACAGCGGCTTTGGCTTATGACACCTGAAGTCAATGCTGCACCTGGATCTCAAGCAGAAATATACATTTAGCGTCATGTGAAAGCCAGAAGCTACATTGAGCGTTGTTTCGGATTGCTGAAGTCACGTTGGAGGTGCTTACTGAAAGACAGGGTTCTTCATTTTGATCCTGTAATGGCAGGCAAAATAATACTGACATGTTGTGTATTACATAAGAAGGCCCAGTTACCAGCGCCAAGTTGTAACGCAGTGTTACATATTATTAATTATAATGCATAATACAGGTAATTTCTTTTACACGCATCACGTGAAGAAAGGGCCAAGCGAACGGGCCATGTTGGCGCTGGCATTCTTCTCGAGACCGAGCGTGAAGCGGTCGACGTTCTGTTATAAATAATGACACTTGCCACGTGCATTTTGGTTGTTATTGCTATGGTGTTTGGTATTCCCGAATTAGAGCGCTATCTCACCTCTTACCATTGAAAGGTTGTCTTGTTCGAAGTTCGCCTCTGAATACCACCGGAAGAACAAAATAATTGTTTTTCTACAACCGCTACTGATAACCATACCTACTTTAGGAAAGTGCTAAGGAGAAGTAGAAACAGGCTGCCTAAGCCCACGCCCCTTTCTTTTTTATATTATAAATATTGTATGTACCATAGAAAAATAACAATGAAAAGAATTAAATATCATAAAAAATGCGTCTAACAGTAAAATGGCTAAAGATTTAATTTATCATCAAATTGGATAAATTAAACAAAACATTCTTTAAATTATGACTCCGCGAAGGCTTTTCGCTTAGCGAATGAATGTGGAAGCTGCAGAAAGTGATCTTAGAAACAACAAATTCTCTTGTCAAAGAAGATTTTAATTACAACCAAACTTCGGAGACGTAGATACTTTGCAAAGATATTAGTTAGGTATAAAAAAATGCCTTTAATTTTCAATGCTAAACTTTAGAAACAAACACGGACCCACGAGGCTCTAAGTTTCATTGCATAACCAAGTATGTACATATATTATGAATAATTTACCTCGTCTTAAAACCTAACATATCTTATACATATATGTTTCACTATTTCTCTTTAAGGTGCTGTGTGACCTTTTACGCCAAAGGCGATTATCAGAGGGTAGTGAGATTGGCTCATTACCTTTCTTAGGAGGAAGTTAACACGTATGTATGGGATGTAACAGACGTATCCCAACCGGATAGAATTTAATAAAATATAATATATTTCCATCTACAACTGAAGATAAGGATGATTTCAAGAAAAAGTAAGTACCATAATATATTTACAGTTTAAAAAAATAAGGCCGGAGCCGCTAAAACCAGTGGCGATAAAGGCGGTGAAGGGGAAGACCCCTAAGGCGAAGCTGTGCTCCCACCACCGCCGACTAGCTCCCAGGAGCAGGGCGGAACCTGGGCCACAGTAGTGGCCAGGAAGGGGAAGGGCAAGAATGCCGCCCCGGTGGTGCCCTCTACGGCGGTAGCCGGACCGCCGCAGATGAAAGCGGTGGCCAAATCGAGGCCTAAGGCCCCGGTTTTGAAGACCCCTCGAGCCCAAGCGGTAGTTATGACGCTGCGGAAAGAGGCGGTCGAGAAGGGCGTCACCTATGGTGAGGCAATTGCGAAGGCGAAGGCCAACGTGAAGCTGGCTGACTTGGGGATCAGCCAGCTGAAGATTCGCCAGACGCGCACGGGGGCTCGCAATAAATAAATATATTTAAATAAATATATATATTCTCTCTTCACAAAGGTTACCTAAACTACTAAAACATAACATAGTAAAACTAGAACCTAACCTTGTGAGAGACAATATGGAGCTTCCGTCTGCGTTGGAAGGGGAGAAGGCCGATGCGCTGGCCGACAAATTGAGAGGGGTGTTGTTGAACGGCCGGTGAAATTGGTGGACTTGAGAGTGCTGGGTCTTGATGACTCAGCCACTGTGGAGGTGGTGGCTGCGATCGCCGCTAAGGGAGGATGCGAGCCCGGCGCGCTGAAAACGGGCTCAATTCATAGGGAGGAGGAAAGCTTCGAGACACTGTTTGTTAAGTGTCCCGTCGCCGCGGCTAAAAGGGTGGTAGCTGGCAGGTTGTTGGTCGGGTGGAGCTCGGTACAGGTTGTCACGTTGAAGGATAAGCCCCTGCGTTGTTTCCGTTGTATGGAGCTTAAACATACAGGGCCGAAGTGCCCCTAGAATGTGGACCGCACTGGACTTTGTTTCAGGTGCGGTATGGAGGGCCATCGCATCGCGACATGCACGGCGGCCGCACATTGCGCGGTATGTAGGGACGCCGGTAGACCGGCGGACATGTCATGGGGGGGAAGGAATGCCGACCTCCAGCGATCAAGTCGAAGAAGGGCGCGCGCAAGACCGCGGGGCCAACCGGTTCTGTCCGAGAGGCCCAGAAGGATGTAATGTCGGAATAGTATGGTTAGGTCCTTTAATTTCTTACAGGGGAATATCAACCACTCCGTCGCGGCCCAGGATCTTATCCTCCAGGCCATGGCGGAGTGGGAAGTCGACATTGCGGTCGCTGCGGGGGACCTCAATGCCCGGTCAAGGGCATGGGGGGACGTTAGGTCGAACCGAAGGGACGAGTTGCTGGAAGAGTGGTTGGTGGAGGTAGGGCTCGTTCCAGCTGTGGGGACATGTATATCGATGTGTGTGTCTCGACATTTGCATTATATATTTCCCAGTGTTCTTGGCGCAGTGACACGGGTCACTTGCGTAATAAATATTTATCAGTGAAATGGTTTTTCATTACGGAACACTCAGTTACAAATACCAACTCTACTAGTTGTAACATTGGTGACCCCGAGAAAAAAATATATTTTTGGTGGTGCAAGTGACTTTTGTGAACTCTGACAAATTAAGTGCCAATTTTTGTCATGAATCCGATACCGATGAATCCGATACCAGGACAGTCGTCTCAGCCCGCTGCCCAGCAGGGGCCAGCTCAAATTAAGCCGGAGTTTAGTGACGTGTCGGCAATTTCTGTCACTAATCGTATCCCCGAATTTTGGACCGATCAGCCAAGAGTATGGTTCATCAGAGCGGAAGCGGTATTGGGTCCTCAAAAGGTCGCTGATGAAACTCAGTTCCAGATCGTTGTGTCAAAACTGGGTAAAGAGGCTATTCAGCAGGTAACTGATTTATTGATAAAGCCCCCTGACAGTAAAAAATATGAAGCTCTTAAAAGTAGATTGCTGACTATTTATGAGGAGTCGGAGAATCGCCAGATACAAAAACTGATTGGCGAAATGGAGCTGGGCGACCAGAAGCCGTCACAACTTCTTCGCCGCATGCGCGATTTAGGACGTGAGAAGATACCCGACGACACACTCAGGATACTGTGGCAGAGCCATCTCCCCACTGCCGTGCGAGCGGTGCTCGCCGTTACAGAAGCTAAAGATATGGATAATCTGGCAACTGTGGCCGACAAAATCATGGAGACTTCGCAGCAGCCACAGATTTCCGAATTATCCTCATCTCAACATATAAGAGGGGACGATAAGATTTTGGCCGAAATTTCGAAACTGAGCGCTAGGTTAGCCAACTTAGAGAGATCTCGCAGCACTTCTCGTAAGAGAGACTCCAGTAATTTCCGACAACGTTCTCGGTCTCGAAATCACAGTCAACCCCGTCGCAGCCCTCAGAGCGAAGATTGGCTTTGTTTCTACCACTTCCGATTCAAGGAGCGCGCCAACAAGTGTGTGCAGCCCTGTTCCTGGAAGAAGGGAAACTAGAATGTGCGCAGGTACGTGAGGCGGATATCTGTGCAGTTTCCCCAACTCATCGCCTTCGTGTTATGGACTACAACAGTGGTTACAATTTTTTGGTGGACACAGGTGCGAACGTTTCTGTTATTCCGGTAAGAAAACGTTATTGTAATAATTATTCTAAGTTATCCGATTACAAACTATACGCAGCTAATGGTACCGAAATTCGAACCTTCGGTATTAAGTCATTAGAGCTAAATTTGCATTTACGTCGGCGGTATCGCTGGGATTTCATAATAGCCGATGTAAAACAGCCTATTCTCGGTGCCGATTTTTTAAGCGCATATGGTTTGTTAGTGGATCTGAAGTCACGCAAGTTGATAGATAAGGTGACTAATTTAAATATTTCAGCATCTATTGTGAACTGTAACGTAGCCACTGTGAACTCTATTGACAAAAGTCACCCATACTTTGATGTAATTTGTATGTACCCGGATATTACTAAGCCCGTTAATTATAAGAATAGTCCTAAGCATAATGTGTATCACCACATCGAAACGACAGGTTCTCCAGTTCATGCTCGTGCTCGACAACTTCCGCCAGATAAGTACAAACGTGTAAGGGAGGAATTCAAGGTAATGCAGGAGATGGGGATATGTCGACCTTCGAAAAGTCCTTGGTCTAGTCCGCTGCACGTAGTTCCTAAGAAAAACGGAGAGATAAGGCCGTGCGGAGACTATAGGCGATTAAACGCTATAACGAAGCCGGATCGCTATCCCGTGCCGCGGTTACACGATTTTACTTATCTGTTGGATGGAAAGACTATTTTTACTCGACTTGACGTTATTAGAGCTTACCATTGTATACCTACTTTCCCGGATGACATTGAAAAGACCGCGATTACGACACCTTTTGGACTTTTTGAATTTCCAATGATGACTTTCGGTTTACGTAATGCGAGTCAAACTTATCAACGTTTTATGGACCATTCGGTACTTCAAGGTTTTGATTTTTTATTTACTTTCGTTGATGACGTAATCATAGCCTCGGAATCAGTAGAACAACATAAAGAACATTTACACAAAGTTTTTGAACGTTTTAATCAATTCGGAATATCTATTAATCTCAGTAAATGTTGTTTCGGAAAATCGGAAATTGAATATTTAGGGCATACAGTATCTAAGAATGGCATTCGACCTTTGGACAGCAAAATCGAAATAATTAAAAATTATCCTAAGCCGAAAACAGTTGATGAGTTACGTCGTTTCTTAGGAATGGTAAATTTTTACCGTTCTCACATTCCCAACGCGGTTAGGTACCAAATAGTTTTAAATAATTATTTACGTGGTGCGAAGAAAAAAGACAAAACTCCCATTGTGTGGACACCTGATGCTGACGTAGCCTTTGATCGGTGCAAGGCGTGTTTACAAGACGCGGTCACGTTGTCTGCCCCACGTTGCGAGGTTCCAATTTCATTAATGACTGATGCGTCAAATTTTTGCGTCGGGGCGGTCTTACAACAGTACGTAGATAATAAGTGGAAACCGTTAGGTTATTTTTCACAAAAAATTTCGGATGCTCAAACCAAGTATTCCACTTATGATCGCGAGTTACTAGCAATCTATTTAGCAATTCGTCATTTTAAAGATTTAATAGAAGGCCGTAAATTACATATTTATACCGATCATAAGCCCTTAATTTACGCTTTTAAAAAAACTAGGTGCGAAAAAGAAACACCTAGACGCATAAGACAGTTGGCATTCATCAGCGAGTATACTACCGACATTAGACATATAACAGGGTCCGACAATGTGGTAGCAGATTCATTATCACGCTTAGAGACGATAAACTGCCCTACCTCTATTAATTATGAGGAATTGGCAAACGCTCAAGGCGCGGACGAGGAGCTCACGCATCTCGTAAATGACGCTAATAGTCGAACTCAATTCAAGAAAATAGTTATGCCCATGTGTACCAAACCTATTTTCTGTGAAATATCGACGAACAATATTAGGCCGTATTTACCTAAGCATTTTCGCAGATTAGCTTTCGATACGATACATAATTTAGGACATCCAGGCATACGCTCATCTAGAAAAATGGTGTCTAGTAAATTTTTTTGGCCGTGTATGAATCGTGACATTGGGATTTGGTCTAAGAATTGTTTAGCATGTCAGCGTACTAAAGTAGTTAGACACACAAATTCAGCCGTGCAAGCCTTTCCATCTTGTGGAAGATTCGAACACGTGCACATAGATCTCGTTGGACCTCTCCCAATGACGTCAGAAGGTTTCAGGTATTGCTTGACTATGATAGACAGACGTACACATTGGCCGGAAGCATTTCCTCTCAAGGATATTACAGCGGAAACTGTAGCCAAGTATGTGTATGATGGTTGGATATCGCGTTTCGGTTGTCCTTTAAGGATAACGAGCGATCAGGGACGCCAGTTTGAGAGCGACTTATTTGCTAAGCTTATGTTGTTGCTAGGCATCAATAAAATCCGAACAACTCCATATCACCCACAAAGCAATGGCGCCATAGAAAGGTGGCACAGATGTTTAAAAGTTTCTTTAACAGCGCGTTTAATTCAAAGAACATCATCCTGGGTTGACGAATTATCAACCGTATTATTAGGACTTAGAGCAGCTATTCGCATCGACAGTAAGCTAAGTGCAGCCGAGATGACGTATGGACAGATACTTCGCCTGCCGTCCGATATTTTTAATAAAGAGGAAATCAAAACAGGTGATGATTTCACTTACGTTCAAAAGTTGCGTGGCATTTTGAACAGTTTTAGACCTAGTCCTAAGTCTCATAGTAATTCGTCATTTTTTGTTCATTCTGATCTAAAAGACTGTGAATATGTTTTTGTTCGTAACGAGGTACATAAACCATTAAAGCCAACATACGATGGTCCGTACCGTGTGTTGAGTCGTAAACCTAAGGTGTATAAAGTTGAGTTTCCTAACAGAAATGTGCAAGTATCAATTGACCGATTGAAACCAGCATATTTCTTATCCAATGCAGGTGCAACAGTTAAACATGACAAGGAATATGACACCGACTTACGTACTATGACGACACGCTCAGGTCGCGTTACTCGGAAACCTGTACGTTTTGCTGATTTAAATTTCTAGGTTTTACCTTTATATTTTATAAGCAATATTTTATATTATGTTTTATTGACATTTTTAATTACTTGCAACTATATTTTAGCAATATAGCATATTATTGTAAGTTGCGTAACCACAGTTTTAGACTTTATATACTATTTAAAAACATGCATTATAATTTCAACTTACATTTACGTAACGTATTCGAAGTCACGAAGTTGTCGCTTAATTGTGTTTTAAATCATTATAATGGGCAACCAGTCTACCAGGAACCAAGACAATGTGGCTGTAGCCACTGTCGTGGCCCATCAAAGCCAAGTAGCTGAGGTGCAGAACAAATTAGTTAACTATGGCTACATGATTATAGCTTTGGGTGTAATCCTGACTATATGCCTGGTATTTGTTTTTAAATACTTTTTACATCAAAAAATAAGATTGTGGTTACGCAAGGAGACTCTGAAGGCAAACCAGAGTTTGCAGATGCGCGCTGCAGCGGCAGCGCCTGGCGCCGCAGCGTCTGTTCCGACCGTGTCAGCGACTAATTTTGTATAGTGTTTGTGTTTGTGGTGTACAAATAATACCTAATTGTAAACGGTCAAAATTGCTATTTTATGTCCTTGTTATTTTAGTCAACATTTGTTAAATTTTGTCAACCATTTTATTTTTTTGTGAAAATTGTAATTCTGTTTTTTTTAAAAAAAGGGGGGGAATATTGTGGGGACATGTATATCGATGTGTGTGTCTCGACATTTGCATTATATATTTCCCAGTGTTCTTGGCGCAGTGACACGGGTCACTTGCGTAATAAATATTTATCAGTGAAATGGTTTTTCATTACGGAACACTCAGTTACAAATACCAACTCTACTAGTTGTAACACAGCAAACGTAGGTGGCGTCCCGACGTGTGTGCGACCGCAGGGCTAATCGAGGGTAGACATTACGCTCGTCTCGCCTGCGGCCGCACGGATGGTAAGAAATTGGAGGGTGGAGGATGCGGAGACCTTGTCAGACCACATGTACATTAGGTTTGAGGTCTCCGCATCCGGGAGGGCGCAGGACGTATCTAGGAGAGCCCTGCGCCACTTCCCGAGATGGGCAATCGTTAGCCACGATCGCGAGCTGGCGGAGGAGGCGGCCATCGTGCACGCGTGGTGCTCATCCGGCACGAGTGCAGGGAGTGTTGACGAGGGGGCTGCCAGGGTGCGTGCGGCGTTGGTCGGTGTTTGCGATGCGGCGATGCCTTCTTGCTGGGCGGCGCCCCACCACTCTGGGCCACTTATTGGTGGAGTGAGGAGATCGCGGACTTGCGGTCCGTCAGCGACGTGGTACGGGAGTACCGCCGCTATCGTCGTAGGAGGCGGCGGGACCCCGAAGAGAAGGAGGTGTTGCGTGCTGCTTACGCGGAGCGAAAGAAGGCGCTCCAGGCCGCCATCAGCGAGGCCAAGGAGAGCGCGAGGGAGGTGATCCTGGAGGGCCTCAACAGAGACCCATGGGGGCGGCCGTTTAAAGCGGCCCGGAGGAAACTCCAGACGGCGGGGCCCCCGCTGACGGAGACTCTACAGCCGGAGTTCGTCGGCGGGGTCATGAGGCAGTTTTTCCCGGTGGCTTCGCCCTTAGAAGTTCCGAGGATGGCTCCTCTGGCGGTGGCAGAGGTGGGGGAAATACCTCCAATTTCAGACGGGGCGATGGAGCTCGCCAAGGACCGTCTTAAGACGCGGTGGAAGGCGCCAGGCCCAGATGGGATGTCTGGGAAGGTGCTGGCGATTGCGTTGGAGCACTTGGAGGAGGAGTTACGGTGACTGTTCGACCAGTGTTGTAGTGGAAGGACGGTTCCCGGAACTGTGGAAGGAGGGCCGTGTCTGCCTCCTTCCCAAGGCGGGGCGTCCTTCGGTAAGACGTTCGAGAAGATGGTGAGTCGGAGGATAGTCGGACATTTGGAGGAGGGGGGTCCGGGTCAAAAGGGGGAGGCTTACGTATAGGGTGGTGCAAGTGCTGACCGGTCATGGTTGCTTCGGTCGGTACCTGCATAAGATAGCGAGGAGGGAGAAGTCGCCAGTGTGTCAGGAGTGTGATGAGGGCATAGAAGACACGGCCCATCACACTCTGGCGGTCTGCTCAAGATGGTCAAGGCAGAGGCACGACCTAACATCTGTGGTCGGTGCCGACTTGAATCTCCCCGTACTGATGGGGGAGATGATTCGGAGTTCCGAGAAGTGGAACGCGGTGGTCTCCTTCTGCGAACGAGAAATGTTGCAGAAGGAGATCGCTGAAAGGCGAAGAGAGTGCGCCGCTCCAGCGGGCACGATAAGAGCGAGGAGGAGAGGGGAGCGTAGGAGAAGGTTCGCCCATCTCCTTCGCTCTCCGTAATGTGTCCAGATAAAGGACATGTGTAGGGCCATTGTGGCAAATCGCCGAGGTCGCGGTAGTTTACAACTGTTATCCCGCGGCCTCAACACGGCGAAAAGAGGGGCCAGAGGGGGTTTAGTGGGTCGGGTCACCAGGCTGTCTGGCTAGCAGACAGTCGCGAGTGACTCAACCCCACACTCTCCCGGCAATTTCAAAAGAGCCCCGCCGGTGAGGTGGGGGCGAGAAGAGCCTCTATGCTCTTAAAAGAGTATCTCGCCCTCAGGTTTGTTGAAACTTCCCCATCTATAAAAAAAAAAGCGAACTTCCCTTGTTATGATCGGGGACGTTCTTCAAAAGGACCAGGTCAAAAGTACTCGAAACCGACGAGTGTGTATGACAGCATTGATGGAAGTGGAAGTAACGAAAGTGGTATGTAAGGATGGGAGCATATGGAATGCCGTGATCTCTGGACATGGACAGATTTGAAACATCCCATGAAAAGAATGACCCTACACAAAAAAAACAGCCGAGGGCAAAATGGTTGCGGGCCATGCAGGACCTTTAAGTTACTCAGAAAAAAGGGTGGCAAATATAATTGGTGCTATGTCTGTATTTGGCGGTCCTGTACAGGAAACAAGTGTTGTAAGATATTTTCATACACCAACGTTGTGTCTAAAATGTTTTATTTATGTCAGACTCATTCATAAGCTATCTTTATTTTATAATTAAATAGATAAGAATTTAATTAATAAGCTAACAACACGCATTTTAATTTGCCAAACTTCTGATATATTAATTGAGAGTTGCAGGTATTGTTTCCCTTCTTCCTTCCGTCCGAACCTGTCCTTCTACACACCCCGCATACAGTCCACTTTAATTTTTGAAGATTTTTATATTATACTTGGCGCGTCCAACCATATCGGCAAAGTGGTGACCCCAACATGATATTACATTGGCAAAGTGCAACTACACAACCGACCTACCAACCTACCGACCGACGATCATAAAATTCTAGTCATTGGAAAAGTCAAGACACCCGGACGTGTCCATGCGTATTTAACTAAATTTCATATTAAAACGCAACAGCGTGCGAATTAAAGGAAAAATAGATCCACACAACCAGGCTACAACATCTCCTCAACCCGAAGCCGTAAAACCTCTAGCAATGCCACCCACGGTGAGGCTACAGATGACAGCAACTATGTCGATCTCACAAAGGATTCCGGACTCAGAAGTCGCCAGAGCGAGACCGACCAAGACTGGCTTCACCAATTCAACGCCATCGTGGGAGCACAAAAGTCAACTTTAAATAGCTAGGCTTAAACAAAACGAGTTAAGCGACATTAGTGATATTTTAGACAATATGCCCGAATATAATAAATTCGAAACATAAAAAATAGGTCAATTTCAGTTTATGAGGAGTCTGAATCTATGAAATTAAATCAGGTCTTAAATGAGATCGAACTCGGTGATCAAAAACCCTCTCAATAATACCCATATGACATAGCGAAGTTTTCAAATAAATCAGTATTTTCTTACCTTACTTTAATTTCTTTTGCTAGGTATTCAAGATAACGAGATAGAGGACATCTTGAACGAGTCGGAACTTGACTTAACCGATGAGAAAGATCAGGAAGTTGTGCCTGCTCCTCAGAATTTTTCTAGTTCTGATTCAACCGGTTCAACAAGTTCTTTAGACACCGACCACGAAAGTCGTCCAGCATCTGAAGTATCTTTGACTTCTTCAATAACGGTAGCCTCCAGTGGTCGTCCTAGAGCTAGAGGTGGACCAAGGACGCGAGGAGGGAGATCAAGCGGCCGCGTGAGAACGAGAGGTTCGCAACGACAAATTGATAATGCAGCACCCATGGACGTGCCCTATCTTCAATCAAGATACAACGTAGTCGAGACTGATAGTTGGTCTGAGGAAGATTATTTCAAGCAATATACGACATCTTGGAACAGATGGTTAATGCGACCAACAGAACATATCTAGTACAATAAGATGTACAAAGCCCGAATGATCAAAAACAGTTACCACACACAATCCGTAGGCGCAAAAATCAACCTGAACTTCAAGATGCTGGCAAATGTGTATAAGATGCCTTGCTACATTAAAGTCAACCATCAACAGGAAAGAATCCCAGTCCGACCAAGATGATGTTTATTACCTGTATGGTAAAATGTTAGCCAAAAAAATAAAGTCATTACCTGAAGATGACAGATTACCTTTCATGTATGAAACAGACGGCATATTCCTACGCCACGCACAAAATAGTCGAAATCGATACAACAGATTATCTAATAGCCCAGCTCAGTCTACATCTACTGCGTATGAGAAACCTAGCACATCCCGCTCAACATATTCCGAACACCAATCTCCGCCTCCATCTACTGCGTTATATGGAAGATCTAGCACATCTCATTCAAATTATTCCGAACATATAATGAATACTTCACCATCTCCAGTCACTCATAATCCTAACTATAATACATACACTGGTTCGAGAGTTACGGTAACATCAGATGAAATGCTAGATCTGGAGCATTCACATTCCCGACTATAGCAGAAGCACTGGTTCTAGAGTTATGGTAACTTCCAATAAAGTAATAAAATCTAGAGCCATTCACATTCCTGACTATAGCACAAACACTGATTCGAGAGCTATGGTAACATCGGGTGAAGTTATAGAACCTCAAGTCATCCACATGCGGGAAAATAGCAGAAACACTGGTTCGAGATTTATGGTAACATCCAATGACAGAATCTCCAGCCACTCATTATCTTGTACACGCAGAGACTCCATATGAAGTGACAGAAGGTCCACAGACTGAATTTGGAAATGTAATAAATAAAACATTTCATCTTACCTAACTGGAAGCTAAAATGTTGCTATTTTTGTAATACTGATGTTTTTTTTATTAGGATTGATCTTAGAATAGGAGACAAGTGCATGTCAAGCTTTACTCTTTCAGTTCTTTTCTAACTATTATTACGTATTTCATAAGAAAATGGTAGAAATTTCAAAGTGTAAAGCTTGACGTGCTCTTGACATAATCAAGATAAAGTTGGTTATGTTCTGATATTTAGTTATTGCAGGCACTTCTTTTAAGTTAATTCATTAATGATAATAATAGGTGATTATTTCCATTTTTAATAGGTAATTAATAAACACAATTTTAAGTCATATTTTATTTTATTATCTTAATTTCCTCCTTTAAGGCATACTTCAGGCATGATCTCCGAAATTATTTGAGGTGAAATTTTGAATAAGAAATGCAGGGTTTCGTAACTATCTCCAGAAGCCAATAATCTTAACGTGACAGTGAGATGCACTCGAGCTGGAATAGCTATTCGCAGTTCAGTATCTTGTTTCATAACCATTTGTGAAATCTTTTGTAGTAATAACTTGAAATCATCTAAAGACATTCGAGTAAGCTTTTTAAATTCACCAGAAGGTTCGGTAACTAATTCCATCAATTGTTTTTTCCATAGTCAAGCTGCAACAAATAAAATGACCCTATAAAACTCGTATTGTATGCAATAAAATAGTACTTTCAAATGCATGACATATTTAATTACCACTTGTGGTATGCTTGCAGTCCCGTTGTGTAAAAGGTTGATGTGCTTTTTGACGATAGTGTCTTTTTTCTGAATTTGTTCTTTTTGTTAAAGAAATGGGGAAATTCGCATTTGTTTGATTATAAAATAACCATAAATCCTCGGTTGAAGGATTTTCATTATCCTCTTCCTCGTATAGAGGATATTTTCGCAATTCTTGATGGTGGTGAATAGTTCACTAAGCTGGATTTATCTCATGTGTATCAACAAGTGTTATTAAGTGAGGATTCCCAATCCATGACAGCAATCACTACACACGTAGGTACTTTTGTTTATAAACGAGTTCCTTTTGGAATAAAATGTATTCCTGAAAATATCGAAAATCTTATTGAGGAAACATTATGTGGCTTGGAATCTACTGTAGCGTTCCAGGGTGATATCTGTGTGACAGGAAAAGATAGAGGTACTCATCACCCCAACAGACAATATTTGATAATAATGATTTTAAAATGCGTTTAAGACCTCGTGAAGGTAAACTACTTTAATTTATGTAGTGTTAGCATTATAATATATTCTGTTGTTAATTACTTTATTTGATATTGTTAGTAAGTTTCTATAAGTACCCAACCCTTTTATTTGTTTATTAAGAGGGGAAAGTGTTATGTAGGTAGAAGAATACCTGTGTTGTTAAACGTATCAGTCTGAGATATATAATGTTTTATTGACAACATTACAAGTACAATATGGAGCAATGAACTTGAACAGACTGATTGAGTGTTATCAAGCTGAGGCAATAGTCTGGAAGTCAAAACACGCTCACACTTACGAAATCATGAACCCCTTTCTTGGAGAAGGCGTGCAATGTAAACAGACAATTCTATAAGAATATAGGATATATTGTCTCATGTTTGTTGAAATAATGAATACTATCTGTCAGAGTATAGTTCAATCATATGTGTCACACTGACAGTTGTAAAAAAGGTGAAGACGCCTACGCTAAATATGTATTAATATAAATTATAGTCATTCTGTTTAAAATTGCCTTTGTTTTCATTTCATCAATTTTACTATATTTACTTGTTAGGCATCGGTAGACCAACTTCGCCGCCTATAAACCAACCTAAAACAAGGCAGAGAAAGGCCTTAACCAATTAAAGGTATTACAGGTTAGCCACAGGCGGTGGTGGTCCATGTCCGGACGCGTATGTCGATCCAACATATGCAAGTATTGCACCTGCACTCTTAGTGGAAATACTGAATGTACTCACCACACTCACTCACAATGACCCAGACTCAACATATTATTATTTAATATTGTTTTGAAATCCAATTTTTTGTTTTAATATTGTAGTTCTTGCTTTTTTATTACTTTTACAGATTCTGAAAATTTAATTCCAGTGGAACCTGTTATATACGAGACTTCTTTCCCAAACTATGCATCTTCATCCACTGAAAACTTAGTGATAACATTCAGCAATCCTCATCAATAACCACTCATATTTTCCCCTCCACACCAATTCAAATTGATCCATGCACGACTATATCTACCTTTATACATCCACTTGCTTCTACTAACATAGACATTAACAGTTTATCCATCACAGAGGAAACTCAAGAAGAGTGCAAATTATAAAATAAGAACTCTAAAATAGAGCAAATGAGTCACATAACCTTCATATTAAACAACAAATAGAAAATCACAACATAGAAATGGAAATTCAAGAACTTAAAAAAGAAAAAGTCAGAGCTGAGTTGGTACTGTTGCAACAGTACCATAATAATTAAAGGTATTTCTACTTAGCAATAACCCAGGTAGCACAGATGTCAAAATGATATCTATAAGTTATCGTTTTTAGGTTGCCTTTTGGATATGACTAAAAGATAATTAAAAAATAACTAGAAGTCACTTGTAATTGGATATCATTTTTTGAAGTCTGCATAGCAAATCATATCGACTATGAAAAATGGAACAATCATCAGAAACCAACAGCTAATCCTGCGTAAATTGACTATACTTGAATATAGATTCAATAATATCCTTGAATTGTATTTTCGTATCGCCTTTCCTACCAACAAAAATGAAAATTCGTAAAAACAGCGTTTTTTAGGTCGTTACAGTGGGGTTACCCCTTAAGTAGTAGAAATTTGGCCCAATTGTGAATAATAATTACAGTGTCTATTCACTAGTGATCTGACGTTAGTTATACTTTTGTTTAATATTTAAATGGATATGAAGTAGTCATGTTACATTAAAGGGTCTGTATGAATGTTGTTTAATTTCTAACATAAAAGTAAATGTTTCTACAGTAAAGAAAATATTTTAAAGTTTTAAATATTGAAAATAAAAATAACCCCACGAGGTTCCTGTTCCTGTTCCAGGTTCCAGTCAAAGTAAACACAATTAAATATTATACTTAATAGGAAACTCGTTAGAAGAAATTAATATTGGGAAACAATTTTTGTATAAATTGCAATGAATGGTGAATTTTCAAAGTTAAAGCCTTAAAAGGCTGAATATAATCCTGAATTATAGGAAATATCGAAATATTCTGTAAAAGAACAATATCTGCATACTAAAATTTAAAAAAAGTGACGACTCAAACCTGTTAACATTCAAACATGAAAAACTTTAAACCCCTTTTTATTAGGCTTAGCTGGCAAGAGCTGGAGCTGAAACGTCTCGAATTCAAAAGGCTCCGGGAGGTAAACCTCCATGAAAGATTGCCAGAGTTCAAATAGATAGAGATACTATCAATGTGCAAAGGGATTAGCTTAATTTCCTTAAGAAAATTGAGCAAAACGTAACAGGTACAACACTGCACATATTTGCATCATAACTTTTAAACGCCTGAACATATTTGGACATCCTCAAATTATTAGAAATATATTATTACCTCGATTTACATTGTCAATTTTTAAATATAAATAGACTTGTTAGATATTTTACCGTATCTGCAACGAGAAGTATTCCGAGAAACTGTCCCCACAAAATTTGTTATAAGTTTACTTTGTTATATTAATTCATTAAAGTAATTTTAACATAATTTGTTGTTTTTTTTTGGGATCCATCGCTAGCCCTCATGTAATTGGCGCAGTCGCGCGTTGAGTCAGTGCGCGTATAAGAACTATTCGTAGATCGACTACGTAGAATCTCTAAAGTGCGCGGACTGATAGACTTTCAAGTTCGAATCAACGATCAACAAGAACCGAGGACAGCGGACCACACTCAGCGCATCTAGAAATCGATGTATAAAGGTGTCGCCATATTCGTCGAAATGTATATGTAAGTTGCACATTTCTTAACGATTGGTTGTTACATTCCTGTGTTCCCAAAATTTCCAAAATTTTCCATCCTAGGACAACCCGGGGAATCGAAGCCCCAAGAGTTGCCTTTCGTATCGAGCTGAGTGATCGCAACCGAAATTTAGGTTTAGAATTTTTAGAAAATATATTTATTATAAGAGCAAAATGGAAGGCGAAACTTTTGCTATAGACATCAATAGCAAATAGTTACTCTTCTTATGGGGGTGGTACATATTCATTGAACCCCCTTTGCCCCGCACAAGCAGTATCGTCACCCCTCTGACGCATCAGCCCAATAAAAGGAAGCGGACAACACAGATGGCGGTCTTTAATCGTGTACCTCACATCGGTCCGGTTTAGCCCACAAAATTAGATATAAGTTAATTTTAACATAGTTTGGTTTTTTTTTGGGATCCACCGCTAGCCCTCACGTAATTCGTACAACCACTTTTACAACAAGATTCAATACGACTTTATTTCCATCAACAATAGACAGATCAAAACTCGATTTAAACAAAGTAAAAAATGCAGTGTTGCAAAAAGGTAATAATGCAGTGTTACCTACATTCGATAAATTTATAAACTTCTTGCAACATCAATGTAATGGCAGACTTTAGTTAACGGGGTAGGACGTAGGTCTATACGTAATATACATTATATAGAAAAAGTAAATATCTCTCAGGGAAACAGTCAGTCAAATCAGAAGAGCTGCACTTATTGTTTTACAATATGGGACACTCAGTTGAAGAGATTAAAACTTAACAAACCCTGATCGTAAATACTGGGTAACATAAAAAATGCTTTGTTTTAAGTGTTTCGGTAATCAAACAGTATTGTCCACGCAATATTGCTTAGATTTCTCAGTCAGTTTCAATCAGCAACTTATATTGGTGTGACAGAAAGCATAATCAACTTATTTGAAAATTATAGAACAATTAGGAAAAGAAAATCTTGGCAAGTGGGGATGATATTATCCTTCAGGAAATAATTTACATCGCCACTACACTGGAAACTGTCAACAGACAATTAGAACATTTCAAGAAGCCTGGCCAAGGCAAACAGCTGAGGTTACTAACTTAGATATCTATAAAATGTATACAAAAAAAGTTCCACCTCGACAGTCGGGAAAAACTTGCTTCAGATATATTAGTAGCAGACATATCTGTCTTTTTATAACACACGCCCTGCTAAAGAGAAAAAATTTATAAAATACGAATCAACAGGACATTTTAAAGATCATTGCAGAACTAAACATTTTGTTTAGCATATTTTGTTTTATTACTTAATATTTTATAATTGTTCGCACTTTAATTAAAAAAATACGAAACTTTTACAAAATCTGAAAAATGGACGGTTAAAGCATGTGAGACATGGTCATACGTACAATTTTCACCGGGAAAATAAATTTGGAACTGCATGGAGATGTACTAATCGTTCATGCAGTGTAACTATTAAAATTTCGGAGAAACATAATTTTGAACGAATCGTGTCAAAAAATACAGTAAAACCTGAATTTATAAAGGTAAAATATCTTTACAAATGTATGAAGAAGCTTTTCAAGCAGCCAAGTAGGTTACGAGTTATTAAATGCCATACCAAAATTTTCAAACGTTTCACGATCACTTTATTATGTGAGGAATCGTGAACTGTGTGCTTAGTGAGAGTTGTTTAAAACAAATCGAATGATTTTACCACTGCGTAAATGGAGTTTACGTCAAATTTACTAAAACTAAAGCTCAACTTTTTGTTAATGTTGCCAGCACTACAGCGTAAACCAACCATTATACCCAAATATATTGGCATTCGGATCTTCACACGGGACGATCCTTATAGGCAAGCATCATCGGTGCAAGCCTACTGGCGCCATGCCCTTCACACCTCTGTCAACGCGTTCGAATTACGCGAATCTGGTCGAACCCCTGTATCCACTAAGTGGATCAGGGAGAGGTGCTACAGGGCATGATTACGAGCAGATAGCACATACGCACATCAATGCCTTGCCTTCAAGGGTGAAGAATTCCCGGGGTCGCAGGACTGGCACTGAGTCGGATGTGAACTGCCGTGCTAGATGCATGGTCAAGGAGACGACGGCTTATGTCATCCAGCAGTGCCACCGAATGCACGGTGGGCGTATAGAGCGTCATAATGCAATTGTTAGAGTGATCGCGTCCTCAATGTGCGAAAGGGGCCATGAGTGAGGAGCCAAAAGTACGAACCGGAGTTTGGCTGAGTAAGCGGTGATCGCGATGTGGGATAGTGAAGGAGTGATCGTCGACGCACAGGTGGTCAGGTCGCAGACTTTTGACGACTCCCATCGCGAGAAGTACTCCAAGTACGGATCGCATGGGGAGCTCGAGAAGGTCGCGAGGTTCTTGGGGCTCCCTGGTACCATGGTATATACAAACAAAATTAGATTAATTGGAAAATCATTTTGCTAAGTTATATGAATATCATATACAAATATTACGTTACGGAGATTATGATGATGGAAATATGGATTTTTATTATTATGTACAGGATCATTATGAAAAAAAAAAGCATGAGAGAAACTTATGAAAAGAAAACTAAACTCACTTGCCACATCTGCATACGCCAAGAACTAGACTACCCCAAATTAATTTACGCATTTTCTGGGAATTATAATGAATGGATCACCTATTGACAATGAACACTGTAACTGACATACAAAAACATCATTTTTCAAGATCTAATTTAAAAGGAGAAGCAGAACAATTAAGTCATTTTGATATTTCTACTGCAAATTATCAGAAAGCATGGAGCACGCTTGTCAGTCGATATAGCAACAAGAGAATCATTTTTAATTCTATTTTAAATAAATTTCCTAACAAAAAAATAATGGAGTATTCAAAAATTTTAAAGGATTTATTAGAATGTCACGGGAATATACGGGTTAATTATATCTATTATAATTCTTATGATTAACTGGTCACGTAACACTCTTTATCTTATCAAATCGTTTCTTCTCTTGTAGTACTTCTTGCTGCAATCAGTTGACACTCATATTCATGTTTTAAAATTTAATGTTAGTATTAAAGTAGGGTGAGCAAGACGATTCAAGCATTTGACTTGATTGCTATCTATCTCTGTTTAAGATCATAATAATGTGTTTTAACTAATAATATTTGAGTGTAGCAACTCAGGTCTGTCATCTTTGACATGTTAATATGTGACTTATAATCTGTGCTGTTTTTCGTTGTTCTCTCTCTGAAATATAATGGTGAACATGCAAGTCGTTTCGATTCTATTTGGTAAAATTGTAAAATACTTCCTCCATCAGCAAAGAATTGAACAATCTCTTTTCTTATTTATATGTTTTCTTTTTTAGAGCATTGCCCTAATCTATGTTATGTTTTTTATTTAATATTTTAATTTCTCTGGTTACCTGAAAGAGATCGCTTCTCAGCGATAAGGCCGCCTTTTGTACGCTAGTCATTTTTAACTTTTGTATCTTTATTATTATTTTCACGTGTGGTGTTTAAGAAAGTGTTTTTGTTTGTTTGTTTAGGTAGGGAAATTGCTGCTATTATAAGTACTGATCAAGAAATATATATTTGGAAAATAGGCTCACACTGTTGATATTATGCACCCGTTATATGAATCTTTTCAATATCTTCGGTCAACCGTGTATCAATATACACGGTAATCCTGGCTGGTATCTTAATAAAATTGATAATAAAGGCGCTAAACTATCACAGACAAAAAATGTCAGGTGTCTTTTATTGAGAATAGCGCGTTTTAGTGATTTTAATCGTCTATCAGAAGAGTGGTTGGTAGATATGCAATGTAGAATATTAGAAGAAAGGCTTAAATATATTTTAAATATGCAGAAAAGTAACAGCAGTAATGCAATCAGATCTGCTCCTCTTCAAGAAGTCGAATCGACTTTAAGACAAGTTACTGAAGACGAAACAATTGTAAGTGAATGCACTGTACCTGGTAGAAATATGTATTATATGATCATAGTTCGTTATTAAAAGTTGGCGTTACTATGGTCTTGTTATCTTTACTTCTTTACTAATATTATTATGAAGAGGAAAGATTTGTATTTTTGTATGTTATGAATAAATTCAAAAATACAAATCTGGACCGATTTTTAAAATCTGTCACCATCAGCGAGTAACATAAGTGAGTAACATGTGAAGCCGCGTTACTAGTGTTTTATATTGTCACTTGTACAGTCCAGTAAAATAATATAAAAGGGGAACTAGAGTAGGTACGTAAAACAGATACGATGGCTACTGTTCGTATAGAGCTGTTAAGCCGTGGTAACTATGATTCGTGACGGATCCAGGACCAGGTTCTATTAATCAAGAGCGATATGTGGAGCTATGTAAAAAGCAGCCTGAAGAAGCCAGCTGAGCTGGCGAAGCCGTTGCTTTAGGAAGCGGCGGATGCCAAGGCGAGAGCGGAAGCCGTTGCTTTGGGAAGCGGCGGATGCCAAGGCGAGAGCGGAAATCATTCTTCCACTTAGTTCAGGTGAGCTGCGCCATATTAAAGGGACGACCACGTCACGCGAATGTTGGTTGAAATTAGAAACCATCTTCGCTTCTTCGGTCCCACTAAGAAAGCGACTCTTTTAAAACAGCTCATTCTATACAAGATGTGTGAGGAAGACGACATACGAAAAATATCGAAACGTGCAAAACTAATTATTAAAGTTGGTTGTCTAGTACATAATATTGTAAGAAAAAGATGGAAATGGTGATGCCGATTTTCCATGGTATATGGGGTCTAGATCTAGTGATAACATCTCGGCGGAATAAGCGAGTTACAAGCTATAGATATAAGAAATTTAAAACTTCGTCATGTTCTACTCAATGCTTATTTATTAAAGTGCGATATAAACTCCTCACGCACTGCATATGCCGATAAGTTCGTGCTATCGCGGTTTAGGCCTAACAAGCCCAAAGCGCGAACATTCTGAAATGCATTAATTACACTAGTTTACAAAAATTAAGATTTTTTTTATACCCCGAAAGAAATGTATATAAACATGTTTACCTACCTTCCTTTAACCTAAAAATGTTAGCAGAAATATTATATCACGTCACAATTTCTACCTACAGTCAAATGTTTTTTTTTCAACTACCCAACGTGCTGACGACAGTTTATTGTTTATTCGTTCGCTTCAAACGACAATTATCTTGTTTCGGATTGATTTAAGGGGTAATGCCACTGTAAATTTTTTGAAAAATCGATTCTTTTTTTATTGGCTTAAAAAATAGTTTAAACCCTTTAGAATAAGAAAAAAAAGGTCCCGTGCGAGAACAATTTTTTTTCCGTAGGAAATAGAGGTCGCCGCCAAGCGCGTCAAAACTTGCTCCGAAACGACTACCTGCGGCAAACATAACGGTGAAAAGGGACGGCAGAATAGGCCCCCTCTATTGCTCCCAACCGCCTGTATTGTTGTTCCACGTGTCCTTTCGAGCCTTTTGAGCATTATGAAGAAAAATTTCGTTAGTTTAGCTGCAGCAAGCGCACAGTAAAGAGCGATTTATTCTTCATAAGTGACGATTTTTGCGTGTTTTCCGTAGTTTTTTTTTTACGATTTCACTGTAAAATTTACGAACGCGTTAGTTGAAATGGGTGATCGAGTGTATCTTGGAAAAAAAGGTACGAAAACCGCGTATCCAACGCGGCGTCGATCAGGCGGGATGAAACGACGACCCCTGAACCAATATGAATGTGAGAGTGATGAGCAGGGCGTCAGCGCTTCGGCGAAAAAACTGAAGGACTGCAACGAGGAATTCGATGTGAATAGTCAATTCGGCTATAGAATAATCAATTTCTGCGCTGTTTTTTCCGTTATTGCCCAGCACGTGAAGTGCAAAACGTGCGGATCTGACATTGAGTTTCGAGAAAGAAGTCCTCGTGGTTTAGGCTTCAAAATTGTGATCGCTTGCCCAAAATGTCCCGATGTGGATATTCCGAGTTCCAAATTCATTCGCAATGCATATGAAATAAATCGTAGAATCGTGCTTGCAATGCGACTGATTGGAATAGGATTACAAGGAATCAAAAAATTTTGCGCGTTCATGGATTTGCCGCAGCCAATTTTTCATTCATTTTATGATAAATTGGTCAAGACGATAGCAATCGCAACAAAAGCAGTGAGAGATGCAAGCATGAAGAAAGCAGCGCAAGAAGAGAAGGAGGGAAGCCATAAAATCGGAAAAACTGACGGAATAACGGTTTCCGGCGATGGTTCATGGCGAAAACGCGGATTTTCATCGCTTTTTGGAGTCACGTCATTGATCGGCTGGTTATCTGGAAAAATAATCGACGTCGAAGTGAAATCAAAGTATTGCAAATCATGCGAGCACTGGAAGTCCAAAAACGGAACAACGGAATTCGAGGAATGGCAAATAAGTCACGCCGATGAATGCCAGGCCAATCACGAAGGATCATCAGGAAAAATGGAAGTCGATGCTGTCGTCGAAATGTTCCAACGCTCAGAAGATTTATACGGAGTAAAATACTCTAATTACATCGGAGATGGCGACTCTAAAACATTCAAAGGCATCGTGGATTCTAAACCTTACGAAAATTTTGATGTACACAAAAAAGAGTGCATTGATCACGTGCAAAAACGAATGGGCACTCGATTGCGAAACTTGAAGAAAGGAACAAAAGGTCTCGGGGGAAGAGGTAAACTAACTGCCAAATTAATTGACGAACTATCCATTTATTACGGCTTGGCAATCCGTCGAAATCCCGATTCCATCGAAAATATGAAAAATGAGATCTGGGCAACCCTTTTTCACAAAATGTCAACGGATGAAAAGCCTCAGCACGAAAAATGTTCAGAGAATTGGTGCAGTTGGAAGAAAGCGAAAGCGGAAAATGCCTTGGATGCGTATCATCACAATCAGCCAATGAGTGAGGAGGTTTATCAAGCCATTAAACCCATCTACGTGGAATTGAGCCGGGACGACTTGCTGGAGCGTTGCTTGGGGGCCTATACTCAAAACAATAACGAAAGCTTCAACGCTACCGTTTGGAGTTTGGCCCCCAAATCATCCTCAAGCGGAAAAACTGTACTGGATATCGCGACGGATATCGCTGTTTGCACATTCAATGGCGGCCTTACCAACGTCTTGCAAATATTCAAGATGTTGGAGGTGGAAATTGGTGCCCAATTATATAATTTCTGCACCGAAGCCGACGCCAAACGCATCACGCACGCCGAGGCATCTCTGAGCGACGCGGCAAAAAGTGCACGCGCGCTCCAAAAATCGACCAAGAAAGACGAAGAAGACAAAAATTTGGCCATCGAAGGACAAATGTATGGTGCTGGAATTGCAGACTAACGGTACACATTTTTTTTACCTCCTTTTTTTAATTTTTTCCCATAAAAAAAGTAGTCGTAAAACTTTAAACGCGTTTTTCTCGAAACACGGTTTTTCAAAATGGCACGCAGCATCACTCGAACAATTTTCATTTTTTTTACTTGAAATTTTTACCATATGTGAACATTAACATTATCTTGAGAATGTCGATCGGGATTTACAATAACTTTATTTATTGTTTTTTTATTAACAAAAAAGTAGCCGTTTTTTTCGTAAAAAATCATTTTTTTTTTTCAAACGCACGCCAAATCCACAAAAATTAATACTTTTTAAAATCCGATCGACATTCTCTAGCTATAACCCTATAGATTAACGGTTTTTTTTTTGTTTTTCTAGATTCAAAAGTCCAGCAGTGGTGCTGCGTGCCGCGGAGCCCTGCAAGCAAAACATGCCCCGGGAAGATGGCTGTGGAACCGCCATTTTGTTTTTTTTTTCGCTGTAAAAAAATTGGATAATAAAGTTCAATGTATGCCCGATAACACCCTTAAAAGTTTTATTTTCAATTACTTCAATTTCGGAAGCAAAAAATTCGTGAAAAAACCTTTCTTTTTGGACCATTACAGTGGCATTACCCCTTAAAATGTCGAGTAGAATGTATAAACAAAGTTCTGATCGATTTTGTTATGTTTGTGGACAGTTAATATTTTCTAAAAAGAGAAGACCCATTGTAGATTCATTAAAAAGTGCATATCTTCATTATTTTGAATTTTCTGTTGGAAACTATGATCCATCTGGACCATCGTGTGTTTTGAGAAAGCTGGAGAATCGTCTTACTCCAATGGTCATCAGGAGAAAACGTAGATCTTCCATCACAATTCACAAATGCTATGGAGATAACCCAGTAATCATGAAAAATGATTGTTACTATTGCGTTACGAAGATATTGGGATATAATAAAAAAAATAAGGCGAGTATTATATATGCCTAAGTTCCATTTGTTACCAAGCCCATTTTGCATTCAAAAGATCTACCACCACATCCAGTTTGTCCCGGTAATTCGAGTTCAAATATAGGTACTACTAGGTGACAATGAAAGTGATGGTGAATTAAAAAGTGAAAATTACAAAGAAATTATTACGGATTTATTGGAAAAATTTAAACAGCCATAAGTAAAAATGTTATTAAATATTCATTTTTTGAGTTTTTCCCTGAAAACTTAGGAAATATGAGTGACGAACAAGGGGAACGCTTCCACCACCACCCATGCTCAGATTATGGGATGAAAACATGTTAGGGGATTACTGTTGATCCATTATAAGAGAAACTGATTCAAATAAATATAAAAAGAAGGCAAAAATTAACCATATTTGCATTTTTATTAATACCAGCATTATGTTGTCTAGTTAAGTATATAAATATTTCTTAAACTAGACGTGACAGATTTTTTTTATTATTTTTTCTGGATAATACTACCCAAGTAAATAATAAATTAACAACTTTCAGCTGGGGTATGAAAACCGTGTAAACTAGTGTTATTTTGTCGTTATCACGTACATTAACTTGCTTATTGATAATTAAGTAGTAGATGTAAACACGCTGCTTTAACAATATCAACTGTTGTATTTACACCTTACTCAATTACAGACAAAAACAACCTCTTATGGACTAAAACCATCTCAGTTTTTGTGGCATTTGCAGAACTTGGCAGGTTGGAAATAAGGTTGATGGCCCCAATTGAACTTTCATACATCTTTTAACATGCATCGCTATCGGATTTATCAATCACACTTTACGCTCCTAAGCAATTTAAATACTAGATTTCGGTTGAAAAAGGACTGCCCTAATTTTTTTTCGTACTCAAACATGCCGAGACGGCATTTTTCGGAGGTTGACGATGCTCGGCTGGTCACTCTTATTGAAGAGGGTCACTCATACCGAGTGGTAGGTGACATGATGGGCGTTTCGGCTTGTGGTATTTCGTGCCTAAAATCGGTATCTGAAAAACAGGCGGCCAGGACAAAGTCGGCACCGTATAACAACTCCTCGGGGCGATCAAGCAATTGTTCGGCGTGTTCTGCAAGAACCGTTTATCGTTCTTAACATAATTGCTCGTGACTATCCCAAACAACAACAAGGACGACGACAAGGGGACATCCCGGCTTAAATGATTAGAAATCGTCTTCGAGAAGCCGGAGTAAGAGCCAGGCGTCCTGTTCGAATGCAGATGTTGACCGTGTTGTAATTGTTCAATCCACTGTTACGACTTATACATGAAAACAACGAAAGATGATGCAGATGATAATGTTCAATAACGTAGAGGAGCCTAAGTTGCCAGCTGAGGGAAGGTTAGATTTGTCATAGGTCGTTTTAGAATTTTTGACTGGTTCGTTGATGAACAGCCTACACTGGAGTCTAAACAGCCTAACCTTGATGGACGACGAAGGGTTCCTAAAAATCGGTATATTGTTCAAGATATGTGCATAATTCTCGCGATAAATTAAAAAAAAGAAAGAAATCACTGCTCTCAAAATACGACCACCTAACGGAGAAAAAAGTAGCTTTAAATGTACTGATCTCATAAAAAAAATGATTAATTTGGGAACTCGGGGATATTCAGAGAGAACATTGTGCGTCATACGAGCGAAATAAAACCAAAGAACCGATACACGAGCACTAAATACGGTCTTCTGAAGAATCACTTTTTTTATTGCCCTGATTACATTTTTCTCAAAACAATCGTGTGTCAATTATAACAGACAAATTAATAATAATGACAATAAAAAATAAGCCAATAGTTATTGCTTCTGAAAATAGTCAGTATACCAAAAGATGACATGCATACTCGTATGTACTACTGCCGGTGTAACAACAACAAAATATGTATAAAGTGCTGTAAAGATTTCAACAATTTTAAAGTACTCAATCCAATAGTAGACAGGGTGTTAACTATTGGGGAACACACACATTGATGTCAACTAATGGTTCTATTCTTTATTATGTTTATGTTTTTTAGTTTGGATGCTTATATCAGGCCAGATATTTCGTTCAGAATGCAGGCGAGGTGTGCCAACTTCAAATGCAACCTCCTTTTAAAGGCGGTAGACCTGGAAAATATGGTACAGCAGATTTTTGAAATGGCATCCCAATCTAATTGCAAGACATCTCAAAATTTGACTTCATCCAGATCTTTAGTGAAAAATTGGTTTGAAGGCCATAACATCTATTTATGGAATAATGATGACGAAGATATCTTAAACGAACCTCAGAGAGTATTTAATATGAACGAGACGGCATTTTTCCTGAATTTAATGGTGGCGACACATGTAAAAAAAGGAATAGAAATATTTTTTTTTTTGGATAAATAGTTAAAACAACATCTTAAAAATATTCCTGTAAATATTAAGAGGGAAAATCGCATTAATTATCGATTAAAAACTCATTTAAGTGCTTCGCCTCAACTCGCCGTTCGGGCGTTATTAAGCATATTCCATTGCATTCGACCTTCGCTACACTAATACAGCAAACAACAGGAAATGCGGCCTACCTATCCTAAAACTGGAAAACTTGAATCAGCTCGTGCTGCGAGACCACTAAGAAGAAAAACCCATGGAAGTCGACATTGTAATAGAGAAGAAGATACACAACCGTAAATAGTGCGAGAAATCTCTATAACGCTGGAGAAGATGTCCAGTAAAGAAAAAGCTGAAAACAAAAAGCATGAGCGGCCAATTTTAAATTTGAAAGTTTTTGGGGACGGTACATGGAAAAAAACGGGGGGGGGGTAAAGTCGTTGTATGGGGCGACAACCTTTATTGGACATTACTCTGGTAAATTTATTGTTTTATACGTTAAAACTAGTTAATGTGCAGCTTGTGGTCGCTGGAAAAATAAAACTGATACTGAAGAATACCGTGAATGGTTTGAAGAACATGACTGCCAAGAATACCATAAAGGCTCTTCTGGAATTCGAAGCTGTAAAGGAAATGTTTCCACGATCTGAAGAATTATTAGGCGTCAAATACGGAAACTACAGGGGATGATTCAAAAACCTTCAAAGGAATTCTTGATTTGAATCTGTTTGGTGACGATTTCCAAGTCGAAAAGCTAATGCTTCAGCCACGTTCAGAAAAGGAGAATTATTAGGCGTCAAATACGGAAACTACACAGGGGATGATTCAAAAACCTTCAAAGGAATTCTTGATTTGAATCTGTTTGGTGACAATTTCCAAGTCGTGAAAAGCTAATGCATCGGCCACGTTCAGAAAAGGATGGGCACTCGACTCCGATAAACTAAAACAGACAATCACCTGGGAGTAAGAGGTAAACTCACAGAAGCTTTAATTAAGAAATTATCTGAATATTTCGGATTAGCTATTCGGAGAAGCGAAAACAGCGTGAAAGACATGAAAGGTGCGACTATGGCCACATACTACATACATGTTCTCCACAGATGACGAATTACATGAGTTCTGTCCACCTGGTTCTGATAGCTAATCCTAAAAAGATCAAACATCCTGTTGTTCAAACCATAATGCAATAGATACATGTTTTATGAACACACTCAAACCAATATTTTTGATTTCAGATTGCTGAAACAGAATCTAAAAATCCCGCCAAATGATGCCTTTCGCTGTGAGGTTCTCAAGAGATTAGTTACTACGGCAGACGTTTGAAAAATAATAATAATACTATGACTTTATTTTAATATATAATGAATTAACATACTGAATTTAAAAATGATTCATTTATTCCTTACCTTTTAAATACACGAAACAGCTTAACAAATAATAATATTAAAACTAAATTAAATAATCATTTTCATTTTTAATTTTTTTTTCCTATAATTACTTGGCTCCTACATTATGTGTTTAGTTTGTATTAATTACAAAACTTAATGTTAAGGGGGTATTTCCGTCTAGAAGCTTGGTTTTTCAAGTAATTTTCAGGAATTATTTTTGCAAAAACTTTCAATCCTACAGTTCCTGGATTTTTTACCCATAATAAGACATGTTTGAACTAACACCCCGAATTTTTATGAAATACTTTATTGAAATATATACAAGTTATGCGCTGTTCTTCAGGTTCGTGGCATAAGATGGTCGTCCAAGTGGGCGCAAAGATTGTGGTGTTCCTAGTCGTCGGAAACAGAAAACCAATTTTTTTTTTCAAATTATATTAATATAGTTGTCGTCTGACCTAGATCTAACCGAGTACAAAATTTTTCATCGGAATCGCAGCCGTTTAAACATTAAGTTTTAATTTTCCTCGAAAATTGTCAACGGAAACATGACGGCAGGGTTAAAATATTCGAGCTTTCGGTTTCCTTCTAGGCCACACGAGAGGTGACGAGTCTCTCGAAAGGTGTGCAAAACCAGAAGTCAATCGGTCCGATAGTTTCTAAGAAAAGCGTGCGCCCGTTTCGAGCTAAACGCGTTTAAAGTTTTCACTGATTTGAAATTGAAATTTGATTTAAATAACTTACCCTCAGCTAACTATTTATACTGCAACTATGTGAGTTCAATGAATTTCGAGTTAATATTTCACAGATACTTTCTCTAAACCCCAAATGATAAGAAAATGCAAAAAAATTAAAATCGAATTTTTGAAGTTTCCAGACGGTAATACCCCCTTAAGGGGTAGACTAATTTTAGCACATGTTTAAACCCTAGTGGTTTTTTGATGCTATTCTTAAAGTAACTTTTGAATTTGTATTTTTAAATGGTAAATATATTAAAAAAAAAAAAAAAAATAAGCCTCGAAATTCAGGCGGTTACATGTATCGTCCCCCTTAGGTTTTAGCAGCAAAAAGAGAAAGAAATACATACCAGCAGACTAACACCACAGAAATGAACATATATCCTGCCTTAGTAGTTTTGTACCTGTTGAGCTTTTATACCAAAATTTATTAATGTTAGTTGCTGTTGTTGAACTTTTCTTATATAAGATAAAAATTATAAGAATACTCAAGTATGCTTTATTATTTATAGGAAATAAATATTGTTTATAAACATATCATTACCTATTGCTGATTAATAAAAGTCACTAATGAGTTGTACACAATCTCAATTTTATTAAAACAGTAAGTAGTAATATTAAATTTATAACACTTTATTCCTACATGCAAATTGTCTATTATTCATTTTTAAAATAGTAACATTATTTTCATTCCAATATACATTTCTATTATTTGAAAAATAAAACCTAGTGTGATAACTATCAGTTCATAGTGATGCCTTAATGTGTATTTTGAAATTCAGCATTTTCATATACAAACTATAATATATTTTTTATAATATATTACATTTAATATATATTTATTTATTTAACTCTTTATAACCTTAGACTATAATACAAACAGAAATAACTTAAAAAACTAATCTTAATTAAGGCATTAAATCCTATAATATATAGTTACACACACACACCCTATAAGTTAGTTACTTAGTGACCTAGCGTTCATAACTAAGTTCTGTAAGGCCTGTTTTCACAGTACAAATTTCTTACCTCGTACATGCAATTGAAGCAATAAATGACTTAAATCGTCTAAACGACACATAAAATTCATAATCTGTTTTACAAATTCTATTTCAATACTTTTCTTGGTTCAGACAGCTCATAATATGTGTGTAAACAGTTAATTCAATTCTTGAATGTCAATTATAGCACTTAACTTTTTGCATTCAATTATTGTTCCTGTATGTACAAAAAACTTGCATCATGTATTAGGGCCTTTATTACTACAAACTTAGGTATACTAGGTCTCTAACTTAAGCTAGTTGTAATCACTTGATGATAGCATAACTCAATTAATGTCAATAAATTGTTACCTTATTTTGAGGTGGAAAGTAACTTATTTGTATTTCAGATAAAGTCAACTAACTCTACTTAGTCCATAAAGAAGTTAATAAATCCCGCTGCAAGACTATAGTAACTAAAAAAGACTATTGTAACTAAAAACTGAAACCGGTAAATTTTTATTTTCCAAAATATGTGACTGACTGAGATACATTGATATTAGTTTTAAAGAGTTACTTTACACACTTAACTTACCACAGTAATTTTTTTCAGTATAGATGAATAAAAACGAACGAATATTAACAAAAAACCTTTATTATACCGGTATAACACCCATAGTAAATTAACCGGGATTCAGTCCCTGTAAAAATCAAAACTCAAAAAACAGTAAAAATCAAAACACAATCAATATAATAAAAAATAATCCTACTAAAATATTACCTTTGTGTATGTATTATTAGATTTTGATATCTTTTATAAATGTTACAAAATCAGTATTTCCTCATTTCTGAAGCAAAAAGGTTTTCTGAGTTATCGAAATCTTTATCTAGGGGTGAGACTTATATTTTTTCAAAAAACAAAAAAAAAATGCATTTAAGGTTTGGTACTGAATTCACTAAATTGCTTGTTTGTACTTCTAATGTTCACTGAAAGTATTAATAAATCGAATTGAATTGTTTTCTTAATAATTATTGAGTTGTGTTACAAATATCGTTGGCTCGTCAAAGACAGGCGCATTAGCTAATATCTACTATATAGTATATTTCCATTACAGCTTACCTACGAAACACGTTGTATGTTAAATTGTTAATTCATTACGGTAGATTTTGTGATCTTTTTATATAAGTTAAAGTTATCGCTGAAGTTGAACTGACAAAGCTTTTACACCGCTCACATCATAGATAATACCTTATACCACAGGCACAGAACATTATAATGGAGGATAATACTTACCAAAGAGTATATTAATTATAACTATATCCTACTCTGTGGCTTTTATACCGCTCACATTAGGTACTTAATCTGAGGCTCACATAATATTCAAACAACTACTTAAACAATCAATCAGGGTAACTTATTAACCCTATATAAGATATACTCTATGTTATTAACTTAAGCCCAAATATTAAGATACTCTTTGCTTAAGCCTTCAATCTAACATAAGCGCACTAGGCACTCTTCGGATGCTTATGTTTTTTAAATATTTATTTCATTCTGTGGATTGAAAGTAAGTGGCAAAAATTTAGAAACGAAAAATATTATTCAAAAGTTATTCTTAGCAATTATTGTAGAAGCCTCTAGAGGGTGAGTTTTGTTTTATACTACAGAGTACAGAATAATGTTTCAAGTTTCTAATAATGCTGTGATTGGTCATGAGTTAGTGGTTTTTCTTCAATAATTCTTGGATATTAAAATTAAGTAAAGTATAAAAAAGAATAATAAAATCGGAAAAATGACTTCTATGACTTCTAATGACTATCACGTTCTTAAGTACAATGTTACCCAACTATCATTGTAACTTTGGCGCACCAATTTTTTGGAAATTTATAGTTTATTTAGTGATATATTTTTTAAATAATATATAAATTTAGATTTACTGAGGTACTATCTCACCAAAACTACCAACTTACAAAACAATAAAGTATTAGTACTAAACGTGTAGTACCTTAAAATCCTTCTAAACTGGGCCAAAGTTATCCAGGTTGAATCTACATTGAGAGTCTGCGTCCGTTCTGACTCCTGCGACATTTTTAAATTTTTTTCATCTGGCAGCCTTCGATTCAATTCAATTTAATTTCATTGATACTTGAGTTCTAAAGAGTATTTTTTTACGATTAAAGAAATGTGAATTGTGATTTAAATTGAATACTTTTAAGTGATCACCATGTAGTTTCCTCGCTAGATTCGTGTTATTTTCATTTAACTTTTTATTTGCTACCGGAAAACCAGAAATTCAAATCAGCACTGACGCCGAAAGTATTTCGCCATTTCAGTATGTACCAATGTGATTATTGTAAACGCCTATATGTTTATCAGAATAGTTATACAAAACATTTGAAATCACATAAAGATAATTTTAAAAGAAAGAAATTTATCTGTGATTATTGTAAAAAATGCTATTTACAAAAAAAAGGACTAACACAGCATATCTTTAGAGAACATGGCAATAAAATAACACAACAGCATAATAGATTTCTTTGTGCTGCGTGTAGAATTACATTCTGCGAAGATAGGATACTGTTTAATCATGTTCGGAAAATGCATTTCAATTTGTATAATGCAATAAAGCCTTTACATTTCAAGAAATCTGTTAATGAAAGCTGGGTAGAACCTGTGAAAGACATGTACGTAGAAATTAAAAAAGTCCAAAGCAATGTTATGATTATAAAAAAATGTGATATTAAACCAGAGATATTTGAAAGGAAAGAGCTGGGAAGAAAAATGAAAACAAATGATATCTATGGTAATTCTATATATTCGAGAGCAATTTGTGATTATTGTAAGAAAGATATGGTTAAGAAGAGTATTATCAAACATATAAGGGAAAAGCATTTGAAATTAAGAAACTTTTGTTGTGACCACTGCTCGTCAACGTTTGCAAGGCATTATCAACTGCAGCAACATCAATATGTATGTCTTAAATTTTTAAAAAATGGTTAAATATTTTTCGATTAATTATACAATATTGTTTGATAAGTTAATTAGAAACTATCGAACCAACTGGAAAGACTTATTTAATGCTTCACTTCCTGATTAATAAGAAGTATATTTTATATTATAGATATTAAGATTTTTAACCCTTAACCACCTAGCATACGTCTCACAGACCCCAAAGATTCTCTCATTGAATTTTCTAAAAAATATTGCAAAGATGTCCTTCCTTTATGTGATTATTATAATAGATCTCATTTTCCAAATATGTTAGTTTATAAGTTTAAAATAGGAAGTGTTGATTACCTTATTGAGATTTAAAACAAAAATGTTAATTTTAATGTACCTTTATTATTCTAATAAATAGTTTAATGTGTTCCTAAACTGGCCTATAATTAAAAACTAAAACTTACCTCACAAAATTTTACAAACGTGAATCATTTTGCTCCGGGGTCTCACAGACGTATGTTAGGTGGTAGTGTGACAATAATAGATGCTAGCTGGTTAAGGGTTAAAATTTACACTGAATCATGTCAGGTAATTTCTTTATTTTGCTATATTGTTGGTTCAAAGGAAAAACTCATTAAGTGTAATAATTTTGAATAAAAATAAATTTTGATATTATTGCTTATTTTAAGCCTACATTTATGATATGAACAAATTAATAAGTGTGTGTTGCGCTTCATAGTTTAGTTATAGATCAGATTCCTCATTCTAACTGCGAGTTTACTATTAAAATGAGAAATAGTAGCAAATTTTATTTTTATTCAAATGTCACTCACTGAGTTTTACTTAAAAAAAATTATATATTATTGAGTCGTATAGAATCAAAGGCGGCTATCTGACATTTTTGGTCCGACAATCTACAAAAGAAAAATAACCTCATGTCGTTTAGACTGTTATGTTTTTTATATATTTGGTTTTATCTTTAATTCTTAATATTCATAGATACCTTAAACATGCAATGAATGATACCTAATACAAAATAAAGGAGAAAAACGTTTTCTTTTTTAAATTGCTAACAATCAGCCATAAGTCAGATAGCCGCCTTTGATTCTATACGACTCAATTGATAGCATTGCTAGTAAAAACATAATTTTGAATTAAAGGTTCTAAATGTGCTATATAATGTAACTATTCTGTGTCGCAGAGTTAAAAATTGTCTGTCTTGGAGTTCAGACATCCTTTATTTATTAATTATAAGTAAAAACTGTGATAGTATTATAAATCACTTTTCATGTTTTTGTCTATTCTAAAAGTGTTGTAGACATCAAACTGTCTTCCATAAAGTATAAATATCATTGTTATATCTAATCTTATAGTAAAGAAATCTAGTTTTAATCTGTTGATACAAGTGGTGGGACCATACAAGCCCAAAAACCCAGACTATAAGGTTATGTCTTTATATTTATGTAGTTATACAAGTTATTTATGAGTTTTGGTTTTGTATGATGGTCCTATCACTGGTTAATAATACTGTATTTAAATAAATATAAAACGACTACGTCCTAAATATATAAATTTTGACTAGAAAACTGTTTAATGACATTTCTCAAAAGTATTTTTATAAATATTATTATAATTATTAAAATATGTATAAGAAAACTTTTATTATTCAAAACTTTCTTTTTCTGTCATATTCAAAAATAATTCATTGTAGCTTGTACCTACTTTAATTTCATAGCCTAATAAAAAATATTTTTATTTTTACAATTTCCAAGTTCTAATATTCTAAAATACAACAACAGTTTTTATAAATAAATTGAAAACTTATATTTTAATAAAAAACTATTATATTAATATATATTTTAATACAAATGAGAACATTGAATTATTGATATTTTATTCTATTTTTTATATTCTGATTTTGTTAGGGAAATTTAATTAATTTTGTTATATTTATTTTAGTTTTGATTGTTAATGTATGAGTAAGTTGCTTTGATCTATAGAAGTCATATGCGCCTATAATTTTGGAGACAGTCGGCGTGTATTTATATCTACTTTGTTGTTGAAATATAAATAAATATCAGAAACTACAAAACGAACACATGTTAAAATATATTCTTCACTTTTAAGTTTTCATTATCACCATTTTCATGCAACTGATAATCAAAATGTTTAATTGTTATAGTTTCAAGTTAGGGCAGAGGAATCTGACCTAAAAAAAGAAATAAAAAAATTCAGCTGTTGTTCGATTTCGCATATTAATTGAGTAGGTATCTATTAAGGTTATTTTTCCTTGGCTGGCATTAACTCCGCAACAAATTGTTTATAAATATTAAATATATAGGTATATAAGTTTCAATAATTTTGTTGAATGTCCTCTAAGGCTCTTGCTTTGAAATAATTAAAATATTATTTTTTACTTATGGGTCGCGACCCATAGTTTGGGAAACCCTGCTCTACACCATTTCACTCGGTCTTTGTGTTCATCATTAATGTGCGTATCCATAGAGTACAAATATGTCTACTACTTGAGTTTTTGGTCTGATTCGATAAGCTTTTCTCGGAGCACCTTTAATTAGATTCTGAATAAGAGTGATTTTTAGGCTTTGTAGAGCGTCATCTCTGTCACACGATACACTAACAGTCCGGTATCTATTAGGAGCTGCTAAAACTTGTTTTATGATTTTTTTTAGAAAACAAAACAAAAAGAAAACATGTGGGTAAAAGACAACATATAATATGTACTATGTATGTTAATTTATTTATTTTAGTAAAAAACTAATCTTTATTTCCAGCCAAATAACAAAATACAAAAAAACTAGGTATGCGAAGCCTCTCCGTGTCATTTTACTAATCAGATTCTAAATTTTCAATTCCTTCCATATCACTATATCAGCTCTCAACGTCGTCGTCATCGCTGTCACTCCCACATATTTATCACCAGCCTATTAGTGCAATTGTCAGTTCTTCGATATTCATTTTCACATATTATTGCATGTTCACAACCATTTTTCCACTCCTCAGCTCCAATCATGATTAATTTTTCAGTCAATAAATTTTTCACCGAATTCAAATTCATATCCACATTTCTAGCGGCTACATAAGCCTTTTAATTGAGACCATATATTTTCAAAAGGATTGAAATCCGGGTGATATGGCGGCAATCGCAATTTAGTGTGCCCATGTTCTGCAAGTATTTTGTCTACGGAAAACTTTGTAAAATTTTCCTTGTGGCGACTAGACGTGTGCGCCGAAGCTTTAATCGTCGGCGGCGGGCGCCGGTCAAAAATCGGCGGCGGTGGCGTGATTTCGGCGTGAAGAATTGAAATAAAACTGCATAATTTGATTTGAGATTTATTTTTATTAGAGAAACAGTCTTGTTTTTATCAATCTCTCTAGCATAAACATTGTTATAAAATTGCACAATCAACAAATATCAGCAAAATAGAAGAAAAACAAACAAAAATAAACGGCGGTAATTATGATCAACAAATATAATTTTTTTGTTAAAATTTTCACAATCAGCAAAACAAAAGTAATTAAAAGTAGTTAATGGCTGTTTTGCAACAGCAGTGATTATATCATTGAAAAATATATGTTTGGCACCAAAATTAACAGTAAACCAAGATCAGCATAATAAAAGTAAAATAAATTAACGGCTGCCTTGCAACGGCTGTAATTATCATGCACAAACATAATTTTGTCCATTCGTGATGGACTTAAACGAGACATTTTTGCCGTTACTGTTAAACCGGCAATAGAAAACACTCTCTCGCTGGGCATGCTTGTAGCAGGCACTGATAAAATAGCCTTCGCTAATTTGTACAGTAACGGAAATGCTTGTCTGTCTTGCCAATATTTAATAATATTGCCGTCTTTCAAATCACTGGCATCACAAGATACCAAATACTTCAGGCATTCTTTCTCAATAAAGTCTTGTCCTTCGTCATTAAACGTAACTGCAACTGCATGTTTTTCTACTAGTCTAACCAGAAAATTGTCTTTTTCATCTTTATTTGACGTACTAGAGCGGCTGCATTGCACCTCAAGTTCACACGCTGGCACTACTTCTTTGATGTAGTTGACCAAAAAGTCCACTCTTGTCGTATTGTTACTTTCCATATAATTATCTATTTCTTGTAATTTTGTAAATCTGCAATCTAGCAAAGCAGCTGTTACAATAATTTTGGTGATTGGGAATCTGTGATTGAGCATTTCCGCCATATTTCTTTTCATATGCAACATTATTAACTTTTCATCATCATTCAAAGCTTCACATGCATCTTTTATTTCTGATCTGAACACTAAGGCGAAATTGATTGAGCAATTTGTCTGTGTGCATAAAACTTCCGTAATTGGTTTAAATTTTGCCAAAAACTTAGTCAGATCTTCAATGAGTTCCCATTCCTTATCATCAAATTTAAGTTCCGACATGTTATATTTTGCAAGCATGGCGTTCACTGGTTTTCGGTTGCACTTACTGCTTAAACTTTGTAGCATCGCTAAAGTACTGTGCCAACGAGTGGGTGTTACTGATTTAATCGATGGCACCGATAATGATGCTGATGTCGTAGTGGCTCTAGAGAAATAAACGTTAGTCTCCTCGTCTGACGGTACGTCTGACTCTGGTACAGGATCAAGTGGAAAGTTCTCGTCATCTTCAAGATGGTCGTGAACATCATCAATTTCTGTCAAAAATTGAGGTGCTGTTCCTTGTCAGCTTCTTATTCAATTTCAGGCAATCTATATCTCAGTGTTTTGACAACTTTCTTGCATTTTACCACGAGATTTTGTACTTGGGCAATACTTATACAGGGTTATTTGTAATATGCTAACAACATCTTAGGGGCAGCTTCTTTTGAGTATAGTGAACAACTTTTGTTCTACGACTTTTAAAAATACTCAATACTTTAACTGGAATTAATCGGTTTTTCAACTCGGTAACTACATGCGTTTTACATCCTCATTATTGTTCATTCATTGATGTAAAATAAATAAAGCATATTGTCATACATTTTATACCGCTTCAAGGATATTTTCATAGCTTTAAGAGCATCCAACTATAAAAAAACTATTTTTGTATGGAAAAAAATGAAGGATGATTTTTAGCCAATCTTTATTGTTTAGAGGTTCTGGATATTGACTTCTTAAGTTTTCATATTCGTCACGTTTTGGAGGTTTTCTGGATTTAATGTGTTTCGAAAATAAATTTAAAACTACACGTTTTTGTTGTGGTGTCCAAGGAACTAACACACGTTTCTTTTTTATTACCTTCTGTTCAACTGATGTATTAGAACAAGATGGGGTTGATTGCTTAGTGCACTCAATTGAATTTAAAGAAGTTTCGTTTATAGGAGGAGTGGGTTCTAACATTTCGAAATCGAGAATTTCCTCATTTTGGATATCCTCACCAATTATTTCTTCGTCCAAATTGATATTTATTTCGTCTAAAGTGTGACCTTTATACATATCCGCGTTTCCAGTTTCCATTAAAAGTAAACGCTTAGAAATTTTAGCGATTTTTGTTTATGAATTGACATTGTATGGCCCATAAATGATGCCAATTGTTCCATATCGTTTTCGAACATATTAAAAAGTTGGGTTAAAGTCGCTAAATGTTTACGAAGTCGAGTCGAAGTTAAAGCTTTTGGATTTTATGCACCACAAGTTTTTGCGTATTTTTCTAGTCTTATAACCGCATATAATCGACCCACCAGCTTTAGAGAATAAAACATAATTATCTGTGTTTACATATTTATGTCTTATAGAAATTAAAGTCTCTATATCTTTTTGTACGTCTTTGCTAAATAAAACTGGAACCCCTCTCCCTCTTTTCCCTCAAATAACAATCCGTTTCAAACTGTTTACTAGTATTTTTTTCCGTTGCTGATAGGACTTTATCAAATTCTTCATATTTATTATTTTCTTTATCTTTCTTTTAATCATAATTTTCGTTAAAGCTTAATTGCCACCTCTGAAGTTCTCTTGACTACTGCGTGTGCAGTAGTTTTATTTAGATGATCTTTTTTTTTTTTAAATCAATGCTAATGGGATTATTGTAGTTTTATTATACCGTTTCATATTTAAGTCGTCCGCAGCTTGGCTTGGTATATCAAATTTCCAGTTCGATTGAATGATACTGGTTGATGTTTTAAGATCTGTTTGAATTTCTGTTCTATTAACCCTCAGGGTACGGACTATAAAAAAGTTACGTTCAGTACGGACATGGGTTAGCCTAACCCGGCGACTTTGATTGGGTGTATATCGAGCTGTACTTTGTCAATTTGAATAAATTTTTTTTCATTTTGTGTGAAATTGTCTCAAAAATATGATAGAATTGTCAGATTAATCATTTAACTGATTGAAAGAAAATTATAATGAAAAATGTGAACGGGTCTTGAATTTTTTTTGTAAAAAAACGTTTTTTTTCCAAAATGCTGTAACTTTTTGAAAAAAAAAAGATATTAACATTGTATACCTCGCGTTTGAAAGGTAAAAAGTAGTTCTTTCAAATGTCCATAATGGTTTTTTGATTTATTCCAAAAACTATATTTTTTTTGAAAAATGAAAATACGCGTTTTTTCGAGTTAGCGAAAAAACGTTGTTTCGTTGATTTATGATGATAAAGGTTAAAAATAATTACTTTGAGCGTAAAAAAATTGTTTCTCAGATATTGTTGAGTAGTATCATATAAATAAATACCAAAAATAATTGTTAAAGACGAATATTTATTATCAAAAGTTTACAAAAGTCATATTACATAGTATTGCCGCACTCGCAGCACAGTTTCGCTACGTGCTCTTTACACATCGCCTTATGACATCTAAGACACTTATAATAGGGTGATTCGGCTCGTTGACGATCAGTTAGTGAATACGTTGATTTTTTACTTACATATCTTAAAAAATCAAAGCTTTATAAAGGAGTAAATAACTTTTAATAATAAAACAACCTTTTATCTACCTTACAGAAGTGTTTTTAGTAGCATATTTAAATATATTAAGTTATTAAATCGTCAAAAATAAAAAAGTGCATTTTTTTTAGCTTACGATCACCTTTCGTCACTTTACGTTCACATGCTTACGCCAGTTTACGATCATACAAAACTACTGAAAAATGAACTTTACATTTATAAAAATAAAGTTTAAATTAAGTATAGAGTACTTTATTGAGTCAATGCGATTTAATACTCCTCATCGCTTATTAACATATCGAACATTAGCTGTATATTAATCATTTTTATTTTTATTGGGATTTTTTTTCTTTCTCTTCTTATTTTCTTCTTTTTCCTTTAATTTCTTTTCTTTTTCTTCTACTCGAATTTGTTTCTTTCGCTCCTTCTCCATTTTAAGATTTTCTTTGTCTTTATCCTTTTTTTTATAATGTTCTCTCCAAGCTTGTGACGAAATAGCACTTGGTAATCTGGGATTGTTACGCCTTTTATCTTTTGGTGCTGGTGGCTCTGGGAAATGTAAATGCTGCTCGAAGACTTCATCAAAAGTCAATATTTGACCAGGTTGTCGATGTGAACTATTTGAGATATGTTCATGTGTTCCATTATCTTGCACGTGAACATCCGCAGAAACTGTAAAGGTGAAGCATTGGTCTTCTGATACCAATTCATCCGTCGGTTGTGAGACATGTGATATTTGAATTTCATCAAGAGGCATAACTGATATATTGTTCAGTGATATATACGAGCCTGGCTCAGGTAAACTTATATTTTCGTCAATACTTTCATTGGTGGTAATCAAAGTATTTTGTAAAATTGTGTCAAATTCAATGTTTTGGCTAGCTTGAGGAGCATTTTGTGATGTATTTTCTACATCTTCAAAAGTTAAATCGGGCGTGATATCTAATAAATTATGACTACCAATGAGGGACGTGCTTTCATTTGATGCTGCGGAATTTCTTGGTGTCTTAGATTTTGAGCGACGATTTTGTAAATAAATATTTTTTGCTTTCTCAATCTCTTGTAGGATTATCTCAGAATCTATATTATGTCTCGCCAAATCAGCCTTGATTGCTGATATAACTTTTACTGCTACATCATATTCTTTTGCATTTACCCCTGTTCTGCCACTCAAGTTTATTTTTTTCTCCCTATTCTCTCTTTCTATTCTTTGTTGTGTATCTTTTACACATTTTGTGTAATCTATTTCATTTTCATTCAAAGGGTATAATCCGCACTTTCTAAATCCGTGTCTTATAGCTTCTTCTAACTGAGTTTGAGATATTGTCTTATTCAAAATTGAGCAAAAGTTTAATTTTGTTACGACATGGTTAATATTTTCTGTCTGCCACTGTTTTACTATCGTCTTCCAATTTTGTTTAAGTGGTCTGAACACGCTTACGTCTGCTGGCTGTAGCATATGTGTGCTGTTTGGTGGCAAAGCATAAAGAATTATACCATTTTTTTGGCAAAATTCACTTAAGGAATAAGTCATATGAGATTTATGACCATCAATAAAAAGGAGGATGGGCTTCTTGATCTCATTTTTCATTAACCAAGCATTAAAATCATTGGTGATATATTCGTAGAATACATCACTTTTCATCCAGCCGCTTTCTGAGCGGCCAAGGACCCATGACTCTGGCATACTATCAACTAACGCTTTTGGGGGTCTAACATATATTATAGCATAATTTTCCACTAGCCGCAAATACTAATAAAACTGTTATATTTTCTTTCTCATTATTTTTTTTAATGATATATAAGTTTTTGTACCCTTTGGGTCCCAAAACTTTGCCACTTTTAGGACATAAGGAAAACCCAGTTTCGTCTCCATTAAAGATCCTATTTGGATCTTCAAATATATCAACTGCGTCTATGGATTTAATATATTCTTGCAGCTCTTTGAACCACTGTCTAATGCGATTCTCTGTTATAACTGCTCTTGCATTATTTATCCCTTCTGGCTCACGAATGCTGATTTCTGGGTGCCGCTTCAAAAAATTTTGATACCATGTATCTCCTGGTTTTCCATCTTTAAATGGAGTTTTGATACAAGACATTTCAATAATTTTTGCAACGCTATTTATGAGTTCTTGTTTATTTATAGGAAATCCGCATTTTGCCATATCCAAAACCCATTTAGTAAGTTTTTCCTCACCCTCCACGCCTAAAACAGGTTCTGGGCCTACTTTTGGTTTTTTATTAGCTGCCACTTTGCCACTAAGGCGGTCATGTACAGTAGAAAATGGTACACCGTAAAACCGACAAGCCTCTCTGTATCCTATTGTCTTGTTTTTAATGCATTCTATAGCATCCATAAGATTATCCTCTTTGTATGTAAAAAGACGCCTGAAAGGTTTTTTAGACACCCCCGCCGCCTGTTGGATAGAAAAATAATAATAAAATAACTTTATCTGGATTAAATTAGTAGAAAATTAATATAAAAGGAAACATTAATAGAAATATCAGCTTAAATAGGTATATATTACGAATAAAATGCGTATTAGTCGATAAAAGTTGTTTCAGTTAGTATAGTATTAAAATATATAAATTCTATAAATAAAATCCTTTCTTTGCCATGTAAAAAAGTAGCATAAACATTGAATGTAAGCATTAGTGTTAATACCAATTTATCTCCCTTTTTTTTAGACTTGCTTTTTGCCGATTTCGGTATTGGTGTCATCTGTAAAAAAGAAAAAAAATACATCCAACAAACACCAAGCAAATCATCAGTAAGAATCTGCAACCTAAGCTGTTCATGATAATTTGATAGAAACAGGAAGTAGACTTGGTTCGGAAAGTATTCTGAAATTTTGTACCTACAGCAAATTCTATGAAAGCTTATGGGTGTATTTTCTATTAAGCTTGCCAAAACTCGGGTCATCATAACGTTTCCAGTTTCCAACTAATAAAATATCTTTAAAGAACTTGGATTGGCGACACAAGAAGCTATCAATAATCAACAACAGATCATTTCCCGATCGCTTTATTTTAAACTATATTTACTACAGTATCATGTAGTCGTAAAGTACTCAATTTCCGATCACGGAAACTAAACTGGACCAGCAAAATATCAAAACATGATTGCTTACTAGTCGGTATACGATCATATCAAATTTATAATTTTGTAGGGAAACGAGATAAAATTCGACAATAGGTTGTTTTCCGATCACCTGATTTTTCAACACTTAAATGCGTTTACATTTCTGTTTAGTGCTCATATTGAGCCGATCGCCATCTGACGTATAAAAAAAATATGTTATTCTGAATCTTAGCAAGTAATAACATTGCCTCAAATGTCATGCAACACGTTAGAAAAGCTCCACAAAGATTAGACCAAAACCGCCAGTTGACGATCATGTGATCGTGAAATGAAAGAAGTTTAGTTTTACATTGTCCCGTGACGATCACCCTAAATTTTAGTAAATTAACCCTTTTTCGCAATTAAACATAAGCCTAGAGAAATATACGGTTATATGTTACAATCACAAACACAAATTTAATGCATAATCTTTACAAAAAACATGATTTACTTACAATTCAAAATTGTGCTGCTTACTATTTTTTTCGTAAGATTAGACGACAAATTACACGCAAGCGCACCGGCTCAATTTCGTCAGCTTACTGATTGAAAACTAATGCCTTTGCTTAAAATAATAGGTGATGTTAATGAAAGGGATAGGTAGAGGAAACGTTTCCAAGCAATATTAGCCTTTCTGCGGCGTTAATACTGCTAATTTACAAAGTTTTCGTGAAATTGATCGTGAGCAGGCTGTGATCGGTGAATGGGCCTATTCACCCTACGTTTCTCGGTCAAGGGAACTTGGACATAAGTTACATCTCTTTTGCTTTGGAAGTCTATTGTCGACAAACTCATCGCGAATGTCCATTTCTTCTGGCAACTCACGAGAATCCAAAAACTCTTCAATCGTATTTCGCAGACCTATCCTCAGAGTAGGTTTTGCCAATCTTTAATGCGTGTTCTGTAATAAAAAATTACAAGAAACAAAATTGAATGAGTTATAATTCACTACGAGCAGCAAAGATTTCGATATAAGACGTACGTTCCAGTGATTGAGATCTACTACAATACTTCGCTTACACCATGTACAACGCGTTATTTTGAGGTTAGAATCTACAAAATTAAGTAAAGAGTACGTATTCTTACTTACCTTTTTATTCCTCAGCGGCAAACAGACGAAAATTAAAACTTTATATTTTTGAAAATTTTGGATTTTGTAACGTTGGATACGGACTGGGTGTACCACACCCGAGCACAATGTTCATATGTCTCTAGCTCGGACACAAAGCGGAGACTGACTCTGCCGCTTGGGCCTCTAATAGTGTGTACCTATAAGTTTTTTCCCCCCCTGGTCCGGACCCCCATCGCCGACTTCTCTTCGTATGGCGCTTCTTTCAAATTTCGCTCGGGTTACGGTAACCCAGTCCGTACCCTGAGGGTTAATACCAGCTTCCGCTTTGTAAGACTCAAGTAATCGTCGTTGCGCCTGCCATATGTGCATTTTTGTACAGTTTTGGGAAACAACGAAAAACGTATTATTGATTCACATACGGAGTTTTTTTTAACGGGCAAAACACATATGGAAGTAGTTAAACTCGTTTCCAGTTCGAATATCACCAAAAGGATTTTAATAACGCATAGAGAATAAAACGAAAGATTATTTTTTGTGCAAAAACCAAAAATAAAAAAAATGCACATATGGAATTTGGCAGGCGCAACGACGTAATGCTATATTACATTGTTTTAACGATGTTGCAATATTCATGGCATAAGTAGGTGAATCATAACGGTCTAGCTGCATTTTTAAAGGCCAAAACTAGATAATTTTCCGGCTTCAAGGCGTCTAATAAGCTATGAATGTCAGGTTTAACCGTTTTTAGCTCACGCATTTTTCTAGAGCAGCGGTTCTCTAACTTTTTTGGTGACGGAACACTTTTGGAAAGCAAAATACTTGATGGGACCCTACAATAAAACAATAGTTTTTAAAAGGGTATTCTTTATTAATAAGCATAATAAAAATTCAATGTAACAGTTACTAATTATTTCTTACTTTACCACATGGCAAGTACAATAATAGAAGATATTAAAAAAGATAAAATCTAACTAATGGGAGGTATGAAACTGTTTTTTATTTTTCATCAATTGCTTGATATACTCGTAAGGTTTGATAGAAGACAGTTGAAGTCTCATATCAGGTTCGGCGTCCAGTCTATTGCGATATTTTGTTTTCGTGACTGCATAGGATGAGAATCCCGTTTCGCACAAATATGTTGTTGGGAACGGGAGAAGAATAGTTAGTGCCATATTGCCAAGCATTGGATATTCATCACTGATTCTGCACCAAAAATCGTTGAGAGGCGTCGTTTTGAACTGTGACTCCATACTTGTGTATGATGACATTTCTAAAAGAGATTCATATATCTCGTTTGACATACTTTCGGGCTTTTGCAAGTTGGGTAAAAAAGGTTTATGAAACCATGAATTCAGTTTCATTTTTGTATTCTGTTCTTCGGGAAAATACTTTTCAAAAGAAGAGCGCATCGAATGCATGTCTAGCTTAACGGTTAAGTTTATCTGAGTTTTCGCAACGCGCCCATGTCGGCGAAGATACCCACAAGATATGACTGACTCTAACTTTTTAGTTTTTATTGCTTATTTTTATAATGGTATAAGAAATTATTGTATTGTCATTGGTCCTTGATAAGTATGCAAAATTTCAAATTAATCCCACGTTTTAAAGTTCTAGATAAATCGAGTTTAAAGATTTCGTTACATTCATACAAAAGCCAAGCTTATAAAATAGCTATTTAAAATAACAATTGTACACTACTGTATTACTTTTGGAAACCATCCATCATGACAAATTAAAAACGTAAACACGATGTATTGTAGAAACCTAAAAGCTCTAATAAATTTGAACAAATCAGTGTTTTACTTACGTGATGGTGCTGCTTAGAGTTAGAGTTGTCTTGCTGATAACTGAGGTCACGTCAGAAAAATCTGACTCATTACCAGATTCATCAGTGGTTTTGGTACATAAAGATTATCGCTTGACACAGAAAAGTCAGCATCATCATCACTTCCCGGCACCTTAAAAGATGTTCCTTGATTTTCCTCAATGTTTACACAATTTTCAGGACTATCTGTAGTATTAATAATATCACCCTTTTAGGTAGCTTCGTGATTAATATCTTTATCAAAAACGGCACTATTTATGGTACTATTTTGTCGATGTTCGGTGCTAACGTGAATTGTATTGCTGGTTGAAGCTACGCATATTGCCGTTTCTTTTTCTCTAAATTATTCCTAAAAATATGAATGAAAACATTTTTTAAATCTTTTTACATATTTTTTGAACGTAGGTATGGGTGTTAATTTTTTAAAAATAAAATAAATTTAATAAATTAACGTGTTTACATGATAATGTAAGCACATTAATTTATGTGTGTTATGTTTTTGAAGATTTGTTACATTAACCGCTTTTGTTTTCTTGCTTCTCGTGTTATATGTCTGTACTTGATCTAAAAAATAAAATAAATTTAGTAACATATATGTTACCAGGATGAGAATTACATAGTAAAATATACTATGTATGTATCTTTATCCTTAATATTTACAAATTAGAATCACCTTAGATCTATCAATAAATACCTAGTTTGTCTGATGACAATATTCTCACTCATCTACTGGGTAATGATCATACAAAGCAACGGTGCAGTTACTGCACCATAACCATGATTGTTCAAGTAATATGAGTACATTATGACCAAAGTTCAAATCAATAACCATATGTTGTGGTTGCGTAGGTAAACCCACAAATCCACAATTTATACAAAACGTTCGTAAAATAAAATGCACCGTATCCCAAGGCCAAAGCAAATCATTATTTATTTAACAATTGTTGAAAATCTGATCTAGTTAGAAAACCATCTACATCTAAAAAAATAACCATCTTGGATGTTCAATGGCTCAGTGGTTTATTCAAAAAACGATGACTTTTAAATTAAATTTTATTCGTTTAAATTAAACATTAATCGTTTAAATAATAATAAAAAATATGGCGAGTTGCTTTTACTAAGGTTGTCGGTTGTCTTGCAAAAATTCGTTGTGGCCGAAGATGATGCGCCTCCGCCGGGACTCGTTGCTTGTTTGTGATGTTTCCGCCTTGTTTACACCTCCGCGACATAGATGGCGCCAACATACCGCCGGCCTTGGAAGCTCCTACGTAGCTTACAAAGGTATTACTTATATTGGAGAAAGTGGCAGCGGGCAGATCTTCGAGAAAGACCGCTGCACGTGACCCGATGATGTCCGTATTTCAGCAACCCGTGATACTCCATCCCTGCCCGGAAACACGTTCGATTCTCCCCATTCGCCACTTGAGTGGGGGCTGATGATCATCTTTCAATAAGACGAGGCTGTCAAGTTGAATATCGTCTTGGTGGGCCTTCCATTTTGTTCGAATTTGAAGCTCTGAAACATACTCAAGAGACCAACGCTTCCAGAAGTGTTGTCACTTGAACGTATACTAACAGTAAGTAAAGACTAGGTACTGACTGTTTAGTCGGATATTTAGATGGTGTCTACTTTTAAAAGTTTACGCATCTGATTACTTTATGGATTACAAAGTAATCAAGTGTGTCACCGAGATGTCTTTCGTCGAGTTGAACACACTATTCAAAATGGAGACTTGTGTTCTGCGCCATACGTTGCAGTAAACTTGGTTCAATTGAGCTGATTTCGCGACGAATATTTTCTTTTAAAGCCATTAGATTGTGGATTGTCATTATAAACCCTCTCTTTGAGGTAGCCCCATAAAAAATCCATGGAAGTTAGATCGGGCGACCTCGGTGGCCATGGGATGTCCCCAAAACGAATGATCAGTTTTTGGGGGAAATTTTCCCGAAGCAAATTAATTGAAGCTCTGGCTGTGTGTACAGTCGCCCCATCCTGTTGAAACCAGGTGTGTGACGAGTAGTATGGATGAGCTCGCAGCTTTGACAAAAATATTCCATAATCATACGTCGATAGTTCTCACCGTCTACATTCGTCGCCTGGCCTCGAGAATTTTCGAAAAAAATGGTCCAATTATGTCATGTGGGGATAAGGTACACCAAACAGTTACCCTGGGGCAATGTAATGGTTTTTGATATTTCAATCAAGGGTTGCGGGTTCTTGGAGACCAGTAACGGCAGTTTTGCTTGTTGCCTCGTCGCTCCAAAAAATGGGATTTACAGTGCGAAAACGCTCCAACATCGTTTCACAGAATTTTTTCCGTAAATTATCCGTAAATCACTTTCTTTCAGTTCTTGAACGATTTGAATTTTAAAAGGCAGATTCTTCAGATCCTTTTTTAAAATTTCATGAATACTCGCTTTTGGAAGTTCCAGTGACGTTGCTCTTTTCCGTATTGACAATAGCGGATTTTCACTTAAACTGCTTTTCAATGTTTTCGGGAGTCCTTGAAGATCGACTGGGTTCTGGCCGTGGGACATTCATAACGAGCAGTTGCGCGGAATCTTTGCACCCGCGAATGAATTAAATTTACACTCGGTCCATCACGTATTCGCCGAATATCGAAAATTTTCGGCGAGCAATTACGTAAGAATCATTCACTCCTAAAAATGCCTCCACGGCGAACGCGCGATGCTCACTCGACCACTACGACATCGTGAATGACAAATCCGCACAATCGACAATTCCAACGGCGCCACCCTCCCCTCGCATGATTTATTACTTTTAGAAATAATTAAGTGCATAGAATATATATAATAGAATTTGGTGAGGTTATCACTAATTCCGCCATGTTGAACTGACTCTCAGTTTGCAAAAACCATATTAGGGGTTTGTCGGCGATGAACCGTTTCTCCGGATCCCACTACCCTCCGCGTCTAGTCGCCCGGCGCAAAAAGTACTGAGCTACTGGATCCGGTCAACATTCATGAAGCAACTACCCAGACCCTTTTTCAACCCCGAATACCTACCCCTGACATCACACCGGAACACGACAAGAGTCATTTGGCGGTGTAGCTTTATCAGGAGGGTGGTGACCAGCTGCGGCATTACACCTACCACCGGAAAGATTTGTTACTCGTTTGGCACTGCCAAGGGAATACGTGTAGGGAATCGAGAGTCTTCGCCTACGCACGAGAGTAACATCATCCCCAAAAATATGTTCAAGTATTCTTCGAGATTTTTGATTATCTTTTGTTTCCGTATACCTTTATCTATAATTCCAAATACTCGATTCAGCGGTATAAATGAAAGTCCTACTACGGGAAATACATAGTATTTCAAAAACTTATACTCTTTCCGGGCTATAATTTATCAGCCACTTTATCATTGTTACTTTTGCTGTCTGCCGCAGCCATCCTCGCAATCAAACATACTGTTTTTATCCCAATTTTGTTCAACGAAGTCGGTTCAATACCTAATAATAGAGGCAATTTTATTTGAACCATTCGAATAGAGGCAATTTCAGATTAGCAGTAAGCAAAGGCCTTATTGCCTTGAAAGTTTTGTCTTAGAACTGGCTTGGATAACGGTACAGTTACAAAGATATAATTGTCTTGAATAATAAGTGGTTTCATTAGGAAGCTTAGGCATAGGGCAAGTTTTTTAACAATCAAAACAAATCGTCACTATGCCGCAAGCCATCCGTGCCAATAACGAATATGCGACCGTTTAGAGTCCAGCATTTGGCTACACCAAATCGTTTTCTTGCAGCCATACATGTTTGGTGACGCTCTTTTGTCAAAAATTCTGAGAGTGTAATGCCAGAGACTTTGAGAGCAGTTTTCAAAAATCAAACTTTTTCTTTAATGGAAGTATCACTGAACTTAATTAGAATTGATCTACCTTTGTCACCAGCACGTGATCCCATTCTATGGCAGTGTTTTATACAGTCTTCAGAAAAGAAAAATTTTCATCGCTTCTCTCAGGCAAACCATGGAGTAATAATATTTTGCGCCTGCTTCTCATCTCTTGTTGTCCATTCAATTTAGCCAGTACGCTGTTTTTGTATAGTTTCTAAGGATTTGAGAAATCAGCTGCCATTTGAGATGTTGAGGGGGTACCTGCTGTTGTTGACATATTTTGCAAGTCTTGCTTAAACTCAGCTATCTTCCTTTGGAAAAAGTTAGCATAAGATTATGAGAAAATAAGCTTTTCTAGATTCTTTCGTATTTGATTTTTACTTCTCACCATAACCTTTCCTAAAAATAACTTAAGAAACAAAAACATCGTGGCGCGTACGGTGACACAGCTACAGGTAGAGTACGGCCGGTACACTTTTAAATATAATTAAAAATATAATTTTAATAATAATAAAAACTATAAAACTACGGTAGAATTAAAATATTTGCCCCACTTTTCGTTTCGAGCATCAAGAAGAATGCTTTCAAGATTTTTCTTAAAACTAAAGTTACTTGCTAAGGATTTAACTGGTAGAGGAATATTATTCCAGCATTTCGTGGCAGTATGTTTAAAGCTCATACGAAATGCTGCAGTCCGAGTAAACAATTATAATAAAAATAATTTCATTTTGTATTTTAGTGCTGTACTCCTAATAGCAGAAAGGCTGAAGACCTCTGGCCTTTTTCGTGGTTAGGTTCATTTCTACCTCTAACCTCTTTTGGGAACTCAGTAGGATGCTGGCTCTCCCTTCTTGTGGTGGTAGGAGGGATGCCTCGTCGAGATGGACTAGCTCCTCTTCGATGATGTTGGACGCTCCGAGGCTGGTGATCTTTGTTGCCAGTTGTCAATTTAGTCAAAAATCAAAAGTTTTTTATTTCAAATAGGCCTTTGCAGGCTCTTATGAAACGTCTAGTTGCACGGTTCCAAAAAGTGGGTCTCATGGAGAAGAACCGGCAAGAAACTCCATGGACACTCTTTTCAACAATGGTTTAGCTTACAAAGACTCGGTTACAATAGTAATAATCGGCTGAGAAGTTTATATAATGCTAGGTAAACAGAGATTCTATACAATGCAAAAGAAAATTGAGTTTTTACTATTAGTGTAAATGAGATACACACACTTGCACAGCGCAAGTTGCCAGGGAAGCCGCACATGCAGAGATGAATTAGCGCCATACATCTTTATCGTCAACATAGTCTTGGATTTTATAATACGCTTTTTTAATTAGGATTCCTTTGATGACATTTTTAGTGTAGTAACTCCCGTGTTGGGGTTGTCGTGGTCGGAGAGTTGCAAGGATGCTTGATGGTTTTGGTTCCGCTACGGCTTCTTGTTTATTTTCCTGTGAGGTGTTTTCAAGCGTTGGCTGCTGCCGTCTCTTTTCGGTAAGTTTAGCTGAAACAGGTGGCTTTTATCAGCACTTTCTCCCTCAGGGATCTGGTAGCCTTTGGTGGATTTTGGCTTGTGACCCTAAGCCCTCTAAGTTTTTGATGACATATTTTTTGTCTTTTTATTTTATTTATTTACAAACAATCACAAGAGAACATTTAAATTTACATAATGAGAAAAAAATAATAATTTTAAATACAATAATAGGTTAACATTCACACATCACATTCAGAAAGTCTCAGACATTTTGACATAATTAAAAGTCTTGTGATGACGAAAATCTTGACGAGGTCATTTGGTTGGCCTCGACTTCTTGAATCAAACGAGCCCGAACACGGAGGTATTCTGATCACGGGTTTGTTGTATAACAATAATCTAAATTGGCGGATTAGGGCCTCCGTAACCACGACTCCCTATCTTCATAAAGGCCTGAGAGTTCAATGTCAGGAGTTGATCTTTTGTAAGATTTAGTCCCTAGACATTTCATAGGAATGAAGCATACTACTATCACTGCAAGTGATATGAGCAACAACACCATTATGATGATCCAAACCCAAAATTCTACATCTTTCGTAAAGAATTCCCACATGTCTCCCCTTTCTCCCGATTGATTATAGATTTTGTCGGATATGAACTCTTCTTCTGTGGAATTGAGCATAATATGTCTGTTGTATTGGGTTGGATACTGAAATGTATTCTGAACAGGTATCTTTGCCAGAAATGGGTTGCTAAAGCTTGTGCTCGCTGGTATCTTAGGTAGAGTACAGATTTGTTCTGGTCGCGTGAGGTCAGGTTTGTATTGTTGCAGCACCGATTTGCTCGAATGGCCGCCCAAAGCGACCATAAGGAGTTACTTCCATTTATTGATAGTCGGTTGCTGTTGTTGATTGTCAGCTCTTGTCAATTTTATTACCTCATGGGGATTTCTCATGATTTTTCCATAAATAAATAATCAGCATCATCAAAAATAAATCTATTTGGTGGCCATAGACCCGTTTTTTGGATGCTAATGACAGCATTCTTGGTTGTTGTCGCTCTTTTTGATTAATTATCCAAACTACATGAGTTTTTTGAAATGTCGCCAAACTCAACATATTATGTATATATAGATAGCCACTAGATTTATGCGTTTATAAGCCGTTATAAACGCATAAATCTAGTGGCTATCTATGCATCTGGTGTAAAGTGTGTGGTGCCAGTGATACAAATCTTTCGTTCAAAGGTAAAACTACTTTTATATTTGATAACTTCACGATTAGAAGAAAAATAAATTGGAGAGCTCCGCTATAGCTTGCGTTTTTAGGCGTGATTTTATTTTTAATATATTTTTTTTTCTCAAGGCTTTATATAATTCCCTCACGCCTTTTTTCAATATTTTAACGATTAGTTCTACGCTTTTTACTATAAAGCTTCGCTACTTTCAAGTGTTTTCGATTATTATTTTTCTATCGCTGTACGCATTCGAATAAGCTGCATTAATAATCCTACTTTTAGTGTTCACATTCCCGGTCAAATACTCTTTCTTCTACATAACCCCACGGAAAAAAGTTCAGGTCAAATCAGGTGATCAAGGTGGCTAGGCAATCCATCGGTATCTAACTAGGTCGGTAAGACGCTGGCAAATTAAGTGCGACACATGAAGAGGTGTGCCATCTTGCTGAAACCATGCACGACGTGCATGTTACTCGGCCAGTGACAAGTTGTCTAGCATGCATATAAATGAGTATTTATATACTCCAAGTATGACGCACCGTTCTTCCACGGGCAACAGTATTTTATATTAAAAATAATGACACAAGCGTCGGACGCACGCGTCTCCTGTGAAGCGTGTGGATTCACCTTTGCCCATAGGTGACTGTTCTCCACATTCGCCTATTCCACATTTCGTTCTGAAAGTCGATTTGTCCGTCCAGATAATGTGCTCGATGAAACTAAGCTTACTTTCTTGCTGATTTAGACGCACTGGCAGAATCCTTAACAGCGGACTCGATTGTCTGGCAATAAAGCTTGCAATTGATGGATTTTGTATGACCGCACTATGCGTCACAAAATTTTATATACAGTCGAATGCGAAGCAACTAGTCTACCTTGTCGACGTCTCAGGAGTTCGGCAGCAGTTCGCGTTCGAAGAATAAAATGCTTTCCTATGTTCACATCCAGTTGGTACCCATCTCCAGACGCCAGAGTCGCTATGGGCCTATTTTCCAAAACTCGCTGATAAGCAATTGTAATAATTCGCTTATTATGAGCATAACAAGGATGGCGGGCATTTGGATACTTGTTTCGGTAAATTCTCAATGCTTCTGCGGCATTTCCTTACGCTTCTCCTAGACACATGATTCCATACTCCTCAGAGGTGTAATGGTCAGTACTCACATACGGTATTACTCAATTATTATATACGAATTAAATGAAAGTAATTTCCTTCGCACCTACTCGAGGCGAGCCGTCGAGCTTGACTCAAGCGTGTGTACGTGGCCGCGAGTGGCGCGAGTCGAGCGTCAGTCCGACATTGTTAATCGTCGTGAAAACGCTTGTGAATAAAAAAAATGTATTTACGAGTTTATTCCAAAGGTGTTATAGAAGAATTTATTTAGGAACTGCGAGACTTGCTAAATTTAGCCACCGTCTCCTTTGTTGAACAGACATGTTTTGGCTCGAACGGTTCGGTGAATACTGAACGGTGCGCGTCACTCGATAGTTTAATGCTGAATGTGTGGACGAAAGCCCATGCCATGGTTTTTACTCGACATGATAGCTCGATCGAGCAAAACCGTATGTGAGTACGGAGCTTAAGATATACGGATAAGGTATTTTTGATAAAAAAATAATTCACAACACTAGACACTAAATTAAAAATAAAACGATGACTTCATCAAACTAAAATAGAACTAAAACTATTCCTAACTACAGTATTCAAAACATTTAACTTAATTATACGAACACGGACAGAGCGCAAAGAGTTATACTTGCAAGCGTGGCTAACAAACAAATGACCTAGCCAACCGACATTGATACATCACCTTTTGTATTGTACGTTGTGAGGTGTTTTCCGGCGTTGGCTGCACCGTCTCTTTTCGGTAAGTTTAGCTATAACTGAGGTGGCTTTTGTCAGCACTTTCTCCCTCGGGGATCTGGTAGCCTTTGGTAGTTTTTGGCTTTGTGACCTTTGAATTTTGGTTGACATATTTTTTGTCTTGTGATGGCATGGTATTTCTTTTCTTTTAAATTAGTATTAGACTACTGCTGTTCCACTGCTGAGCACCACGTCTACGCTGGTGAAAGCATCACGTGTTGAATGGCCTTTGTGTGTTTCTATCGACGTTTTCACAGAACCGGACAAAGGATTCTGAAGGGGCCAAGATGTTCTTCTGGTCTTCCTGATTCTAACACAGGGTTCTCAGAGACAGGGATAATAGCGGTGGTGATATTTGGTGGCGTCAAAAAATACTGACCCAAACGATGGATACACGTGTCTCCTGTGAAAAGTGAGGATTCACCTTTGCCTATAGGTGACTGTTCCACATTCGCCTATTCCACATTCCGTTCCGGCTGAAGGTCGATTTCTCCGTCCAGAAACTGTGCTCCATGAAACTAGGCTTATTTTCTTGCTTAGACGCACTGGCAGAATTCTAAATGACGGACTCGGGTGTCTGGAAATAAAGCTTGCACTCGATGAATTTTGTATGACCGCACTATGTGTCCCAAAATTTTATATACAGTCAAATGCGAAGCAATTAGTCTACCGTGTCGACATCTCAGGAGTTCGGCAGCAGTTCGGGTTTGAAGAATAAAATGCTTTCCTATGTTCACATCCAGTTGGTGCCCATTTCCAGACGCCAGAGGCGCTATGGGCCTATTTTCCAAAACTCGTTGATAAGCACTTGTAATGATTCGAGCATCAGATGGGTGGCGGGTATTGGGATACCTGTTTCGGTAAATTCTCAATGCTTCTGTAGCATTTCCTAATACTTCTCCTAAACACATGAGAATCGTTTATTACAAAAAATTGCTTCATTGATTGATATTTAAGAAGAAAAATGTCAGATAGGGGAATAAAAAAATTTATTACAACAAATGTTCAAATTGTTTTCCATTAGCCTCAATACACGCCCTACATCTTCTTAAAAAAGATCTACTTATTAACCGGGCATATCCTCGAGAGTTGATGTCCTCAGCAAGTTGAAAAATTCGTTCACGCTCGGCTACGCTCTCAATGGGCTTTGAATAATTTCTTTGAGAACGCCCCAATAAAAAAAAACAGGGTATTTAAATCTGCTGAACGGGCTGGCCACGAGATAGTGCCTGAACGTCCAATCCACCTTCCCGGATATTTCTGGTCAAGAAAATCTCTTACTTGCACTGCGTAATGCGCTGGTCAGCCATCTTGTTGCTACCACATGTGGCGACGATCTGTTAGTGGTACACTGGTACATCCTCTAACAAAGTTGGTAAATTTTCTCGTAAAAAATGTAGGTAATTCGTGCCATTCGAGTTCTCAGGCAGCTCAAAAGGCCCAACAATTTTGCCGTTTAAAATTCCGGTCCACAGGTTTACTTTAAAGTGATACTGGGATCTGTCTTCTTGCATTAAATGTGGCTGTGGAGACACATGTCACTCGTGAAAATTATGTAAGTTTATGTAACCATCTTTTTTAAATGCAGATTCATCTGACCAGAGATTTTTTTGGATGAATTGGGGATTTTCACTATGCCTCTGTAGCATTGTTCTACAAAATGAAATCCTTTTAGTATAATCTCGAGGGAGAAGACTTTGAATTCGTTGTACATGAAACGGATGCATTTCGGCTCTTAACTTCGCACATAACGCACCTATAGGATTTAAATGGCATTTTCTAAAATGTTAGTGTAATGTAAAGCTATGTGATCGGCTTTAAATAATAATTTAACTGATGCCATTTTAAAGCACTTGTCATGATTCGAGCATCAGATGTGTGGCGGGTATTGGTATACCTGTTTCGGTAAATTCTCAATGCTTCTGTGGCATTTCCTAATACTTCTAATACTTCTACCTAAGATGCCATCGAAAGGAGTCGTTATCTTTTTTGCGTTAATGATATGAAGTTTAGGATTTAGATTAAAATTTTCTTTTTTTAAATTAATTTCCGCTAATCCTAATGTTGAAACTGGTTCGTTAGTATTAATTCCTTTTATATTCTCTTTTATTTTGGGATTCAACCAAGTTCTTTTTGGATCAATAACATTGTGTTTTAAAATAGATATCGTTGCACCTGAATCAATTAATAGATTTAATTTTTGATCGGAATTATTCGATTTAAAAGTGACTGTTCTTTGATTCGTTCCAATGTATGCCGATATTAAATGAAAATGTTGTGTGACGTCTTCGTCTAAGTTTTCATTTTCATTATTATTTTCAGATAAATAGTTTATTTTCTTGTTTTTAGTTTTGTTTTGATTTTCATTATATTTTTTCTTCCTGCATTCTTGAATAGAATGTCCTTTAAATTTGCAATAGAAACAGAATTTGTCCGCGTTATAATGAGAATTAGGATTTGGATTAGTATTAGAATTATTATTTTCTTGTCTTTTACGTCTACAATTCTGTGTTAAATGACCAGATCGTTTGCAGAAATTACAGTAGTTATTAGAAAATTTATTTAAATTAAAATTATTAAATCTTTTATAATTTAAATTTTTTTCTTCTTGAATAGCGATCGAAAATGCTTCGTTTAGGCTGTTTATATCGCGTGCTCTGAGCATTTGTGAAATTTGTGGATTACAATGAAGAATGAATCTTCGCAGCGCAGTTTTTTGGATCATTCTTTTCATTGCTGGAAGTTCATCAGGATTTTCTATTTGATTAGATTCTGCGTTAATGCATTCATTTTTGATCCTATCGAGCCGTTTGTAAAATTCTATAATAGACTCGTTTGGATTTTGGCGAATAGTTTCGAGTTCTTCGTGAACATGAGTAACATTTTTAAATGTTCCGTAGTATTGTTTTAACGTAGCGCGTAATTGTTCCCAAGAAGAAATTTCCTCAATGTTTATTTCATTAATAACATGCTGGATATTTGTGATACCACATAGCAAAGCAATTGGGGTTTTTGTTTAGGGAGCGCTAAATTGAATGCACTATTGGCATTTATTAGAAATTGGGGTAGATCTCTGCGATCTCCGCTAAATGTTTTTATAAATTTAAATAAAGTACCGAGACTTAATGGTGGTATCGATTCCTCATCGTCCGAAATGTCTGGAGAAATTGACGAGTCTGGAATATTTGAATTAGCTTTTTTAGTTTGAAAAGCTTCTTTAATTTGAGAAGCGTCTTTAGACGTTGTGGGCTTTAATTGCTCCACTTTGTTTAAAAATAATTAAATTATCAATATATGACCTCAATAGGGTATTGATTAGAGAATTGAATAGGACTTGGGATAGGATTGCTGGGATTAAATTATCTCGAACAATCTTACCTCGAGTTAGTGTCCTATGTGTTACAGGAATATGCTTCAATCTTGCCTCGAAGTGAAGTCGTTGTCTGGGTTCAGGAACTGTTGAGGTAGTATTCTGGACTCAGGAACTGACTTCTCTTTTGCAATCTTTGAAGTTAAGGGTTTGCACCAATTCTGCGTCGTCGAAAGATGACTTTCTTCGATAGAATTCTGGAGTTATACGTCGAGTTTTCTCGGCGTCTGGCGGTTTATTAAGCGGTTTTGATGTATCCCACCGCTGTCACCAGAAAATTGAACGCACTCTGTTGTATCCCCGGAAGTCACTGAGATTAATGGTGGATCTCTTTGGACGTCCACGTGGATTATCTTCACGCCGCAGGAGAGACAGAGGCAAGAGTCGTGGGCAAGCTGTCACCTTTATAGAGTTAGGTCCGAAACTCTTGATGATAAAATCTTGAAGTCTTCTATTAATTGATCTTCATAAGATTTCTGTTAAGTTCTTGAATAATTATATTAGATCTTGAGGATCTCAGGTGATTTACAGATCTAGAAGATCTCTGGTGGTTGTTAGATCTTAATGATCTTAATTGACTTGCATCTTGAGAAATATTATAGATTCTTCAAATAAAAGAGTCTTCTTTAATAAGTAGATTTATTTGATTTCGCAAAGGACACTTACAATGAATTAACCGGTGTGGGTCAATTTCTAGTAACAAATGATCGATGAAGCTCGGTAGCTTCGGTCTTTTATAGGCGAAGTGTTGTAAATAGAATGATTCTAGATTGTTCTAATGAATAATAGCGAAATGTTTATAAACATGATGACTTATATCTAGATTGTTCTAATGAGTAATGTAAACAATGTCTTTGTTGTGTTTTTCCATTGTTCTGGTGGGTTACAACAATATATTTCTTTCTCTATTTATTGTTTTTACTAAATTATTTCAAAAAAAGAACTAATGAACTATTATAGCGAACTAGTTCGCCATTGGATTATGAACTAAATTGAGCGCTTAAATATTCTTAAACAACAAATGCAATGTTTATTATGTTTGCTGAATATGTTCCGAAACATCTTAGCTACTAACAAAATATAAGAGACGTAATGATAGAATAAACGATCAAAGAGAGGCGAAATATTTATTGTTCTTTTGATCGTTTCCCCCCCCCCCCCCCCCCCCCCCCCCCCAATTAGCGCCAATGTAGAACATTCTATGTTTGTCTATGACTATTTCGCTATGGTTTTGTTTATTTATCAATAAGTCGGTCAAGTAACCTACATTTAATTATGAAATAACCATTTTGTCTTTTATGAAATAAATGAAAGAAATACATATAAATATAAAAAAATTATAACTATGTAGAAAAAATATCGAATTTAAAAAATGATTTCTGATCTAGCAACAACAATCATTGACATTTTGCAACTAATGACACATTTGACACTACGTAATATGTCAAAAGAGAAGAGAGAAGAACTATGCAGAGACTATGAAAACGAAAACTTTTTGGAAAAGGGAAAATGAAACAAATGATTAATTGATGTAACAGTTCATTGTAATTGGGGTGGGGTTATGACTTAGTTTAGTCATAACCCCACCCTGATCTGCTTGCGACGCGGTGATGCCGCCAACCCGGAGGCGCACGAACGGCGATCGGCTCCGAAGGCGGCGGGCGCAAAGGTATCGGTGGCAAAGCCACCGATCTGCGCCAGCCGAGCTCCCACAGCCGCCGCTCGATTCGCGCCCTCCGGCGCAACATCACGCGCCGGTCCGTGTTGCCAAACAAACTAAAGAAGAAAACAAAACTAATAAATAATACGTATTTATATTTTGTAACATAAAAAGTTAAAACTTCGGTAGGAAGACGTTCATGATCATTTCACATTTATATAACTTTTATAAACCTATAGAACGAAACAAAGCGATTTAATATTACATAAACTAGTAACAAATAGTTAAAAGAAATGAAGATTACTTACCGAATAAAAAATATCCACACAATTATAATAATTACAATGATAAACATCATTGTTACAACGTCTCAGCTAGGGTGAGTTATGCAAAACGATACCAACCTACCTACAGCGAAACTTTTTCTCCATGTTGGCATTACTGTTCTTACGTCAACGTCAAAGCGACATAGTGAGGGATATATCAAAACAAATGTACGATAAATTCTAGTGTTGTACTTAATTTCGATATATTCTTATCAACAAAAATAATATTGCCTTTTAAGGTCTATAATAAAAAAAGGAATATAAGAAAACAAATAAAACAACATTTTTTATTTTGTATTTATTTTATCATATTCTGCAGATGCAAATACATATTTTACAGTATTTTCTTATAAATAAGACAATCTTTTCAATGGTATGTGTTTCATTTCTAAATTTATTGGCAAGGCAAAGTTAAAGGCGATAAGATGTCCAATAAATACACTGGATTGAAAATATCGAGGTATTTTTAGCACTATTTCACAGTTTAAGCACATAAACAACCACATATGGAGCAATTACAATTTCACCGATTGTGAATTAATAAACGCCATTTTGAGTTTTGAAATTTTCTAACACTCAAATGACCAACATAAATATATTAAAAATTATTTTATTATGTTGGCTATGAAGTGCAACCTCCAACCTTTTATGATTTGCAAATTGAAATGGACTTTATATCCTTGCAATAAGGTCGAAAGTTTAAAAATCCTTGAATGTGATTTTCTGTTGTACCGAAGTGTCCACCCACTGGCCGTTAAAGTGAAAAATCGACATTGACAGAGACAGTCATTGATCGGTAAAATCGGTAAACCGTAATGTAATATAAAAATATAATTTGTATCTTTATATTTCTATTGAAATTTCCCTCTCCATGCGCCCTCTTTCGAGTGTCAATCGCTGACATTTACAAATATACATCACAATATAATAGGCAAACATAATATTGTCTTTTATTAAGGCGAGTATAGTCCGTGTGACGAAAGAAGAACGCTGATCTCGAACCTGTGCAGTGAGCGATTTATCGATCAAATTGGTTATAGGGGTGGGAGAGACGGGGTAATGCTCTGCCTCTACGTCGGTGCGCGCACGCTATTGGTTCATCAGTTAAAGGGACAAAATGGATGTAGACAAAGTTTTAAAATGATTGTGGACCCAAATCGGGTGGAAGGCGCCCACTCCCCGCGCCTTCCTGTGTGTGTCGACCTCTGACATTTGCACATCTCCACCACTAGCATGCAAAATGTAAAATAAAATAAGTACAAATAAATAATTGGACGCTATATAATAAAATTGAACTGTTATGGACACTAAAGATTAACACGAAAAGTGTCGGAAATAATATACACAGTGTTAAAGCGTTGATAGGAAATATCAATCAAAATAAAATAAACATTAACAGATAAGGTACTTTTATTATGTGCCGAACGAAAGAGTTCCCTTGTAATAGGCAAAGTTAGTTAGTTTTGCTTTAGAGAATATCATGGGTACCCATGATATTTTTTAAAGCAATCAAGACACAAACCAGGGTTTTTCAAACAAAGGAGACAATAGTATATTGTAGCCTTGCGAATTTTTCGTTTTTCAAGGCAATTTCGGCAATCTTTTCTTTTTGTTTTGCCTTTATCGTTTTTGGGTAACGCTTTCGGAAAATGTATAGGTCCACTAATAGTTGAAGTTGATGGGCCTGCGATTAAATAATTATTATTTTGCATAGATCTATTGGTATCATCGACCTTTAATATGTTTTAATTATATTTATTCTAAATTGTTTAAATCGAAGAGTTTGAACATTGGATGCTTTTGATTGTTCATTGAACATTTTAAAAGCATTCAGCAACATGACATGCATGAAATGCATCAAATTTTTTTTATACCACCTGGTTGATTTATTATAAAAACTATAATACGATAACATTTGATCTTTTCTATCAACGCCTTTCATATTTCTATTATATTCCGCTACAACTTGTGGTTTTTGACTTATTTGTTCAAATCTATTCGTATATTCGACTAAATGTGAGTGATGCTCGGTTGAGACCATCAGTACATTCCTTTTATCTCTATAATTTGTAACACAAACTCCCCGATTATTATAACTTGCAAGGAATGTACCTCTTTCGATTCTCGCCCGAGTTATGGGTGGATTTCCGACTATTTGCCCGAAGCGTACCTGTCAAGTAGGTACCCTTCTCTAGCAATTTTTCAGCTAACGATACACTTCTATAAAAGTTATCTGTATAAAGAGAGTGTCCAGCGTTAAGGTAATCTTCCATTAGCAACATAACAACTTTCTCCGTATGACCCCTACCTTGCAATTCAATATCCTGAGATCCACAATACATATGCATTTTCTGCGTTAAGCCTTTAGTGTCCGTAAGAACATACATTTTAATTCCATATTTATGCCTTTTCCCCTTGATAAATTGTCTTATACTTAAACGACCTCGCCAAAGTACTATAGTCTCATCAATAGTTAAATTTTTAGGTGGTGAAACTAAATTTTTCATAAGGCTATTAAAAAAGTTTATAATAGGTTTTACGTACCGATTAGGATCTGTTAAATTAAATGTATTCCTATCGGTGAAATATAAATTACGAAGCAAAAGAAGAAATCGATCGCGTGACATAAAGTGTCTAAAAGGTAAATTATATATTGATTCAGTTTTCCAATAATCATTAATCTCAGATATTGAAATATTCCCCATATGAAAAAGTAATGCAAGAAAAACTCTTATTTCTTCTACAGTTGTATCCTTCCAGTTGTTAATTCTACTGTGGGGTAGGTAAGTTGTTACTTAAACATAGATTCAATGCATGTGTATTAATACTACTCACAAGAGTTGCCATAAATACGGAATTAAAAACAACGTCAAAAAATCGATAGGAGATTCTGCTAATCCAACATTAATATGGCCTACGCTCGTAAAAGGTAATTGTCTAAGCAAACCCGTCTCCGTCTATTGGACAGAATCTTCCTGAAATGGGCCGAGAAAAAAATAAAATTTTGATGCAAAAGTATGCTTGATTCTTATTTTTTGTGGGCAAACTATACCTTTCCGTCTTATATTATTAAAACCAGTGCTGTAAGGAAGAGCTGCATGTTGTTTTAGTACAGTGCTCATTATGAATAATAATTGAGGCGTATAGTTGCAAAATACTCTAAAACGATTCTAGGAAAAAGATGAGGAAGTACTTTTTTTATTTTATTATTTACTATTCCAGAATACAATTTGTATCTGTTAACATTTTTACTGTAGAAAGCACGGCAACACTAAAGAAAAAAATAAAATCGTCAATATAGTCATAAAAAATAAATAAATAAATAAAAAAGTTTGATTATAGCGGATTTTGAAACTCATCGTTCATTATAGTGGGATTTGATATTGACTCGTTACGTTTTAGGGGACTTTGCAAGCAACATAAAATTAAACTTGGATGGGTTTATACATCGTTCATTGTGTATAATCAGGTTTATAGGATAGGTAACAGTGGTTAGTGTTAGCATTATATTTAATAAAACAAGTGTGTAGGTATATAAGAAATTAACACTTTTTATTAAAATTAATTTAACAAGACAAACAGGTAGTTACTGCAAAGTATTATATAAAAAATTTTTTTTTTAACAAAATGCTTAAAATTGAGTAATAAACTTTGTAATAATACCCTGCAGAGTTGTTATAAAAGATTACACATAACTATTATTTTCTGTAAATCCAGATTCACACAAGTCAGACATAGTAGGACTTTCAATCATATTTTCCGGTTGTTCTTGTGCTCTTTCTTTAACTATTTTATAAAAAGTTAATGTCTCCAAGGTTTCCCAATTATCACCGAAATGCGTTTTTAATAATTTCAAAACATCGTGTAATTTGGCAGCATTCTGGATTATTTTATTAGGTTGAATGATATCAGGTTATCTTTTCTCTAGGTCATTCAATATTTTTTGAATTGCGCACGCTTGTATTACACCATCCCAAGCCAAAAAAAGGTGCATTTCTAGTAACCATTTTTCACGTGCTACTTCTCGTTTCCACTTAGATTTTATAACAGGACGTTTCCTAGACTTGCCAAGTTCAGATTTTTTAACAAATTGTACTAATTCATCCATTATTTAACACTAAAACACAATATTAACGTACGTTATTCTCCACAACCACAACAGAATCGCCATATTGCGAATGAATGAATGAAGTGCTCTGATTGGTCACTTTGATTTTAGGGCCTTTTGAAAGTGAAACATATCGTTATAGCGGTTTTTGCAACTAAACACGAATTAGCCTTTAAATAAAATACTGTATACCGGATTAAAACGCGATTTATTATTTAAATAAATAATAAATCGCGTTTTAATCCGGTATACAGTATTTTATTTAAATGTGTGATACTCGCGTTAATAAAAGACAATATTACGAATTAGCCTTTGTAAATTGGTACGGTTATAGTGGGATTTGCTAGGAAGTTTTCTTTTTATTTCAAAGAGAATTTAAAATACTAGCCGTTGATGTAAAAAAGCCAATCTATTAAAAATGTTGTTTTAGGGGGTTTTGCAACTATACGCTTCAATTGTCGAACTGTTAGTACTTCACAGTGTTTATAAAGCAGGTTAGTTGGAAAGAGGAATGGGCGAAATGTTGACACCTTGAAGATCGCTGAGATCGATGAGCCTAAAAACTTTTTGAGGTTGTAGTTTAGGAGTCTGTCAGATAAGTTTTGATGGTAGAGACAGGTAAAGATATCATTATCCTGCATGGATGTAGGTACTCCAATGACCACTACTCTTGTATTTCTCTTGTAAGGCTCGTCGATGGTAAGGCCTGAGTTAGTGAGCTGCACCGAGTTCTTTAACTTCTCAATGTCTTCTTTAGTCTCAGTGCTGATTATGACTCCACCATTCTTTGTCTTTCTTAGGCCTCTTACTTGCAGTTTCAGTTGCTCCAGCCAGATAATTTTTTGAACAAGTGATTTTGTTTCTTCACTTGATTTTGTCTTGCTGTTAGGATAGATAGCAACTGAGCTGATATTTATAGGGGTTAAGTAGTTGTTGTTGCCTTTTTTCACCATATCCGCGAAATAAGGTCCTGTTGCAGGTTTGTCGATACTCAGCTTTAGGTCGTGTAGCCGTTCTGATAAATCCCGTTGCTCTTCTAATGTCTCGATATGGGTGTGACAACGCAGAGCTTTCATTTTAAGGGCCTGGTACTGCACTGCCATCTGTGATGTACCGTGAGCGACCTTTCTGCATAAATTATTTATTCGTAATTTCTGCTCTGAGTTTAATTTTCCCTCTGCAGTAATCGAGCATACTTCATTAAGGTACTGATCAATATTCGACATCCATGACGATATCTCGGGTGTTGAGATGGTTTCCTGGGCTTCATCTTTAGTTGCAGGTGGAGGCGGTAAGAGTCCCGGGGGTGGAGAGCGCAAGGTTCTGCTTCTGCGGTTGAAGGGGCTATTCTCCATTGTAATACAGTTCCTTGTTGTATTAATTTGTTAAAACATTTTATATACACGGCAAGTATTTTATTCATGGTTCTGCACCAATTACATATAAAAATCATAGTAGATATAGTAAATATCAATCAATTCTGAACAATTCTCATTACATTTTAAATATTCATTTTTAATTCTTGCATACGAGATCAGTTTTATATTATTAATTGATGATTTTTTTTCGTATGTAATGCGTATAATCGTAAATTAAGGTAACAAGAATCTTAAAAATATTATAAAAATAAAAAAATAACTTAGATCTTAACTAATTATAACATATATACACCCTCAAGAAAACTGCCATGCGGTATGGTTCCCAGGATACTAGCACTATTTCCTCGCTGAATGGCGAGGCTGATTCGCTGGGCGAAATAGGTACCAGCTCTGGGCTCCCCTGAAGCATGGACCAGCCGCACGGACAAATCCTGCACAATTTTTTTGGTATGTGCCGACCAATGACCCAAAGTTTCAAATGCTAATGTCGCAAATTCGTAAGAACCCATTAAAGATGAATATTTGGGGCATTTCAGTATTTGGGCCTGATCTGGCCTGGCCTTTTTGATGAATTTGATTTTATTATATAATACACTACGTCCGGAATAACTGAAAATGTATTCTCTGTCTTCCGAAAGATAAGTTTGATAAGCCTTATTTATACAGGGTGTCCCGTAAGTAGTGGACCAACGGGTTATGGGGAGTAGTGAGACTTATTATCTAATAGAAATACTAAAATTCATAGTCCTAGGTCTTCTAGTTATTGAGTTATGCTTTATTTTCTAAATGTGGAGAAAATATCATCCACGTAAGCTAAATTCTAATTTTATTATATCTGTTTTTTTATTTCATGGATTTTTTTTTGTTCAAGGTAGTTACGAATACTTAGGCTTCCTAATAAAAATGATATTTAAGCATAATTAACAACAACCAGAAAATTGGAACATAAAATAAATGCAAATTTTACGTTAAAAAGTTTTCTAACTGAACTTTGAACCATGCTGGTGTAAAAAAAATGTATTGTAACCTCGTGAAACTTTATTTTTAAAACATCTACATTTCACACTTATTACAAAAAGGTATAATCCTGTGGTATAAAGTAAGATTTTTCTTACTTTATTCAATATCACAGGATATTTTCAGGAAAAATAAAAATACGATTTTTGTAAAAACCCTTTTATTCAAAATTTTTTGTTAAAGCAAATGTTCAAAATGCTTTCCTCTTGCCCTTATGCATAACATACATCTTCTTATGAAATTTCTTCTTAATTTTTTAAGAGCCTGTTCATTATTTTTTATTATCACAGCTACGTTATTTAATTTTTCTCGTAACTCCCTTTCATTAGAAATGTTTTTCTCGTAAACGGCTTCCTTGAAATAGCCCCATAAAAAATAATCCAAAGGATTTAAATCTGGAGATCGTGGAGGCCATGTACCATGGCCAATAGTACCTCCTCGTCCAATCCATCGATTTGGGTATGTATGATTTAAAAATTCAGTCACTTGTCGTGAATAGTGAGCGGGGGCACCGTCGTGCTGTAACCATATCCTCTCACGAACTTCTTGCGGTATATCTACTAGCAAATTAGGAAGATCGTGTCTCAAAAAATGAAGATAACGGTCACCGTTAAGTCTCGGTGGCAATTCAAATGGACCGACAATTTTGCCATCTAGTATGCCTGCCCACAAATTCACTCCAAATTGGTGCTGGAAGCGATTCTCTCGGACTATGTGAGGATTAACAACACTCCAATGATGAAGGTTATGCATATTAAATACTCCCATTCTTTTAAAACACGATTCATCGCTCCATAATATGGAGTTAAAAAATTGTTCATCTTGTCGGCATCGACGAAGCATCTCTCGACAAAAAGTTATTCGTCGCTGATAATCTGCAGGTAATAATGCTTGCACTCGCTGTACATGATACGGGTGTAAATTATTCCTCTTCAATATGCGATGTACCGTACTTCTTGGTACATCAGTACGTCTAGCAATACGGCGAGTACTAGTTGAAGGATCTTCTTCTACTGCTGCCAGTACCTGATGTTCGTCGACAGTTCTAGGCCTCCCTTCTCGAATTACAATTCCAGGAATACGACCTTCATGGTATGCATTATTAACTCTTAGAAAAATTCTGTGATCGGGATAGCGATTCCGATTTGGATAGCGCTCACGATACCTACGTGCCGCTTGCCGAGCATTCCCATCACAGAGGCCGTAAATAAAAAACATTTCTGCATATTCACGAGGAGTGTATGAATTCGGCATTTTTGTTTAAAAACCAAGTCCAACAATATCCAAATCACAAGCACAATCAAGGTCCAATTCAAACGTACTTCAACAAACAATAATATCGTAATGACGGGATCGAGATAAACGCGTGTGTAGTTCCAAGCTATAAGCAAGTCACTGTAAGATTTGACAATTAGAGAAAAAGAGAGTGCGTTCAAATATCGTCTATGATTGGCTGGAAAGAAAACAAAAGATCCAGCGCGCACCCGCAGAATAATTCTCGGAATAACTTATTGACAGTTTAGTTCAATTTTTTTTTTTAATATGTTATGCCTCATAATTATACCTTTTTTAAATTAGTATGAGATGTAAATGTTTTTAACGTAAAGTTTCACAATGTAACGATACATTTTTTTTACACCAGCAAGGTTCAAAGTTCAGTTAGAAAACTTTTTAACGTAAAATTTGCATTTATTTTATGTTCCAATTTTCTGGTTGTTGTTAATTATGCTTAAATATCATTTTTATTAGGAAGCCTAAGTATTCGTAACTACCTTGAACAAACAAAAATCCATGAAATAAAAAAACAGATATAGTAAAATTAGAATTTAGCTTACGTGGATGATATTTTCACCGCATTTAGAAAAAAAAGCATAACTCAATAACTAGAAGACCTAGGACTATAAATTTTAGTATTTCTGTTAGATAATAAGTCTCACTACTCCCCATAACCCGTTGGTCCACTACTTACGGGACACCCTGTATTCATTTCGCGTAAGTATTCTGTGAATTGCTCTTTATCTTGCAAATATTTAGATCGGCGGATATTTGGGGGCTCGGGGCCCCGCGGGGGCTGCGGGTGCACCGTCGGCGCGGCCGCCACGGCGGCGTATGACGGCGTAGTGGACGTGCTCGACACGGCACAGTCCATGGCTGCAGACGCGCCCGCCGGGGCGCGCACAGTTTGCGCAGCAGGCGCAGCGGGTGGGTTACTAAAATAAAATAAAAAATAATTTTTATTTTATTTTAGTAACAAGATTTGTCTTAATTACAATAAGCTTTGAAAATAATTAGCAATTAAACTTTCTCTTTGACTTTTGCTCTTGAAGTCTATTTGCTTCTCTGCTTCTGAGCATCTGTCCTTGTATTAAAATATCTTCCCATGGAGCTGGTAGGATCAAATCGGGATCATCTGGGGGTAATTGCTCTTTGCTACAAAATAATTTTTATTTTATTTTAGTAACAAGATTTGTCTTAATTACAATAAGCTTTGAAAATAATTAGCAATTAAATTTTCTCTTTGACTCTTGCTCTTGAAGTCTATTTGCTTCTCTGCTTCTGAGCATCTGTCCTTGTATTAAAATATCTTCCCATGGAGCTGGTAGGATCAAATCGGGATCATCTGGGGGTAATTGCTCTTTGCATCTGCGGAGGTTGTTATAACTGCTGCAGCCGTTATTATAATCAACGCTTTATCGAGTTTCACCCGTAGCCCTAAAGCTAACACAGAAAATCTTCTTTTCCACACACCGTAACATATTTTCACTAGATTTCTTGTCTGGATTTGAGATTCATTATACAGATGTTCCGCTTGAGTTGAAGGGTTTTGTAATGGTGACATCGTGTACGCTGTTATAGCCCAACCACTACTATTTCAGCATTTCCATATCTACCACTGTCAAATTCTGTTTTCCGACAGCTGTTATTAAATATAGGTAGTGCTATCATGAGATGAATCCGGTCATCTTGCAACTATATCTATGATTTCGAGGTTCGCATTACAGATAGTTTGCACATTTATTGAAAAGTAACCTTTCCTATTTCAGAATTATTTGGCTTGTTCTCCTCCATGTAACCGTAATTTGACAGATGATAATCTAATATGTGTACAATCCATGGCACAAATAACTCGTGAAAAACGAGCGATTGAAAAAAATATCCTGTTCCGTTCTTATTTCTTGGGGCGTCTCGAGGATATTTATGTACTCTTTATGTAATTCTGCTACGGCCGTACTGACACGGTGAACTATATTGTTTGCTGTAGGTATACAACTTGCCAACTACAGAAGTCGCCATTGTTTAATTGTGTTCTAGCATTTGCATATTATCTTATTGGAGAAATTGAGCAGTCTCTATAAACAATTAGTAATTTTAAATTTTAGTATGAACATGTAAAATGTTAATCATACCTGTTCGATATATATTCCAGACGATGTTATAAATATATATTGAAACAAATTATTGTGTAAGGTTGTGTCGATTCACAATCACTAAAGCTAATTACCACAACTTATAAAAATACCTGTTGTATAACACATTTGCCTCGCTTAATTTAATAATGTAAATATTAATTTCCTTTACTTCTTTATAAAATATTTCCAATTCATCCGCCATTAAATATATTTAGAAAAACATATGTCATTAAAATTCATAATAACTAACAATACATAATAAGTAAGACGAGCTATATAAGATTAAAATATAACTTATGTATGTTAAATGTTTCTATGTTCCAAAGTCCACTCGATCACAATCCATATAAGTACACTGTCCGACACATTCCGAAGTCTTTCAATGTCTTCAAATAGTTATCGAATACTTTCAATATTTTACACGAACATTCTTAACTTTTTTTTTCAATTCACTGTGTAAAGGGATTTATTTCCAAATGATATCTGTTCTTCATTTTCAACGTCTGTAGTAGGAGGTAAAGTGGGCCATTGCCGTCTGAAGGAACCCCGAAGAATATATTCGTGTTGTATCTGTGGTGCATTAAAAAATTACAAATACGGCGATGCACAGTAATACTACTAATAACATTATATTAGTACTGGAAGCGTGAAATTTTAGGTCTGCTAGTGATGCAATGTTTTCTGCAGCAGCCGCATTTTGGTTTGTAAATATGTCCTCCTTTTCCATCTTCGAATTACACATATTTAATTAAATTCCGATCCGCCCGCGCTAGGCATGGCAGGGTCGCCATACGAGGGTTGCCTTTTATATTTCGGGATTAGAGAACAAAAACAAATATTAATCATCGAAAATCACTTAATAGTTTTTCAAAATCACTTTATTGTTTTTCAAAATCACTTTATTGTTTTTCAAAATCACTTTATTGTTTTTCAAAATCACTTTATTGTTTTTCAAAATCACTTTATTGTTTTTCATAATATTCCCCATGAAGATCTATACACTTTTGCATGCGTTTGAACCAATTGTCGAAGCACTTTTGCCACTCTGATTGAGGTATCTCCAAAACATGCATTCTGAATGCAGCAACCGCTTCTTCAGATGTCGAAAAACGTTGACCTCTCAGTTTGTTTTTTATGTACGGGAATAAAAAGAAGTCATTCGGTGCCATGTCAGGACTATACGGCGGATGACTCATCAAATCAATGTTTTGGGTGCTCAAAAATGCAGTTGTTTGAGCCGATGTGTGAGAGCTTGCATTGTCGTGGTGAAGAGTGATCCGATCCGATGTGTGATACTCGCGTTAATAAAAGACAATATTAAGAATTACTTGTTTTATGCAGCCTTGTGGTTGGTGCATTAATTTTGTCTTTATTACGAGTACTGTAATAATGGAAGCTACTATTCTTCTTAAAGATAGGGTAAAAGTGCAAAGTTGCAGCTTCGGTATCCTCTGAATGTTGAAGATTATCACCATGTAGAGATGGAGAAGGTGATGTGTAGTGATGACGTGGTGGTTGAAGCGGTGGCAGATGTGTAATAGAGTTAACCACTCTGGAATTGTTTGGGGCAGATTGATAATTAGTAGTTCACCTTCTTCGCGAAAGAAGGTGAACTAAAGGTTGGTTAATCGGCGATAACAGACGAGTCGTAGACGAGTATTTGTTAGATTATTTTTAGCTGTACGGGTAATATGTAAAACATCCTTATCGTTAATCTCAACTAAAGAAAGCCAACTGCCTTTCCAAGAACTGATTTCAACTCCATCAAGTTTTCATTCTTGTGTCCAGGAACGCATTGTATTTCAATATTGTTCTGACGAAGTTTCTGTTCAATATGATTACAACGCAATTCAAGATCAAGTACTCTTCAGCTCCTCATTTTCTGTTTCCAATAACATATTGAATACAATATTACTTTTGAATTTTATTTGGTTTAGCTCTATCATCTCTTTATGCTGAGTATTACTTATTTTTCTTTTGGATAGCAATCATCTTCAATGATCTTCAAGTTTGGATATGGCAAATAAATATTTGATTAGAATTCTGTGGAAGAAAGAAATTGTAGTCATTTATGAAAAGCTTTGCATCCTTTTGGAAGCTTGAGGATTCCTGTTCCAATGTTATTAAATATTATAATCGTTTAAACTATTATAATAAGGAATAGACAATTTGTTCCTTCTTTTTCTATTTCTAGTGGACTGCAAATAAAACTTAGATAAGAAAATAAGAATTCAGTGCAGTGCTTAACACGTGTAATCTATAATGCGAATAATTAATATCTACCTTAGACATATGTCCTAAATCTAGATATTCCTGCATGAAATTAGCGTATTATAATGTATAGTCTGGCGAACGTTTGAGTAGCCTTTCTAATGTGAAAAATTGGCGTTCAGCTTGAAAGTATGTATCTCCTAAAGCGTCAGGCGACTGTTTCAATGGAATACGTACACAGAATCTTCCATCTCTATTGCGCGTAGTAGTACGATTAAAATGATCCTCGCATGCACGTTCTTCCTCAGTCTGCGCGTCTCTGACCTTAGGTACTTCCTCAAGTTCCCATATCATTTTTAATTGCGATTCTAGGGGATTAGAAAAATTGCATTGAATTAGAGTAGAATATCGCGTAGTATTTAATATTGGAGCGGAAACAATCCATCCTAACATTGTATTTTGCAAGTAAGGTCCGACTGACAATCTTATTTTACCCTCCCCTAAGAGATCCCAAAATATATCGGCACCTATCAAAATATCTATTCGCTTAGATTCTAAAAACTGTGGATCTGCTAACTGTATGTTATTTGGTATGCATAGCTTCGTGTTAAACTGACATACGGTCGAGATATTAGAAGTAATTTCTTTTAACACAAAACATTTAATTGTTTTAGTAAAAGTATTATCAACACATGATTTTATAATGATATTACATGTTTCGAGCAGTTTATCACTGAATTACCTACTCCTTTTATTTTGTTAGTGAACTGTATTAATGTTGATTTTAATAATTGACATAGGGATTCAGTAACAAAACAACGCTGGCTGCCGCTGTCGAACAGCGCGCATACCTTATGATAAACGCCTTGCGTATCGGCTACCTCGACTATGGTTGTAGATAACAAAACAGATTCTATGCCTATAGATGTTATGCATCGTTTTTGCATATGTGTCTTATTTACCTGAATGGGTAGGATGTCTGAGGGCAAGGTGCCGGCCGTGGCGGGGTCGGGAGGAGCGCGTGAGGCGCTCGGACTCGCGCTCGCCCTCTCAGTCAGTGTGTGAGCTGTCAGCAATGAATGATATGATACTGTACTATTAGCGTTATCATTGTGAAGAAATGAATTATGTTTTAGATTACATTTCCTACACGTACCGAACCTACAACTTTCGATCTATGTCCCGAACGTAAACAATTCGCGCATAAGTTTTGCTCGCGTATAAATTTTAATTTAGATTCTAAATCGCTTTCTATACATTTTTGACACGAATATAGTGGGTGTTTAGCGTTGCATTTTAAACATAATACGAAATTGACGTTCACTCGGCTTCCCGGTGGAAACATTGCAATGTGATGTGAAGTGTGTTTTAGAAGACGGGTATTGTTTTTTAACTTCATTGCTTTGCCCGTTCCTGTGTGATAATTGCAATGTTTCCAGTATGTCAGCCCTGCCTCTAAGAAATTGAATTAAATCGGATAACTTAAAAGCCTGGCGTTGAGAATTATTATTATGAAAATATCGTAGACTTATGAGTCAAAAGATACTCAAAAGAACCGTCAAAGATAGGCATAAGTATAGTGGGTAATTTAATGGACTGTATATGGGCGTTGTGACTGTGACCAGACTGGTTTCGCGAACAATCGGTGGTCTCAGAGCCAAGCACAGATTCAGCGTGAGCTATAGTACTGTAATAACTATCTTCAAAGATCTCACTTATTGAATTTATTATGTGTTCCTTCTTTTTCTATTCTATTCTCTCTATTTATTAAGTGGACTGTAATTAAAACGACGATTCTGTTAAATATCGATGTGGCTGTGCACAGCGATCAGCTCAAGCGATACGTCCGTCCTCCTTCCTTCAATTCTGCGAGTGCCCACGCCGACACTAAACGAAACTGGTTTTATCGCTTGAGCCGAGCATTGTTCACAGCCACTCGATTCATACGTATATTACGAAACTGAATTTACATTTTACTTTTATTTTTAATCAATTAAATTTGTTATTCATTTTATAATCATTGTCGTGCACATTATGGAATAAGTTAATTTATCCTCCGTTATTGCAAGATACTTAGCAGATGGATTGATCATTGTGAATGAATGAGGATGTTCTATATCATGAGGAGTTGGAAGAGAAAAGATATGGTAAAGATTGTTAACTTGTAAATTACTTAAAGGTATTTTTACAACAAAAATTAAAATAGTTGAATTCTTAATAAAACTAGAAACTTCTGATATATCTAATAAAGTATGTATATTATTTAAATTGATTGGTAATGGAACATTCTGAGTAATAATATTGTTATTTGAGCTTAATCCATTATAAAGTTGATTATAGGATAGAATAGAAGAATGATCTGTATTTTGTTTACCAAGTAAAATAGATAAAATTATATATCTTAGATTAAAATTTAAAATCATTAAAGAACTTTCTAAAGCACTAGCAGTCATACTTAAATGAGTAGCCTCCAACTTATTAGTTGGTTGTGAGACATTATCTAATATTTTATCTAATTTCTCAATATTTTCACTAAATATTTACTCATTATTATTTAATTATTGCATAGTACTATTAAAAGTTGAAATAGTAGAAGATATTTTCCTTTAACAAAGAAGCTAAATGACGCTGATCATCTTGTGAATTAATTGCATCAGAAAATAGTTTTGCATCATCCACAACGCGTTTGCTATTCGGTGAGCCGCGCGTGGCAACGATGTAATAGGAGCTGAATTGTTCAGTGTCGATGTTCGGCGCGTTTAGAAAACACGCGTGGTCGGCTTTGTTCCTTGGAGTAGTCTCGATGTAGGTTGAAATCAGTAGACCCACCAGCTGGATCACAGGGCTGGGCAGTGAATCCTCGGTCACGGTGACTCCTCTTGATTGAGTTTTGTGAGGACCTCGGTCAAATTAAACAAAGACCCAGTCGCCAAGTATTAGAACGGTAGACGGTCTATTTCGGCTGCTTATGTCCGAAACGTCACAGTTAAAGAAAGGAACCGTTCACAGGAACGATGAAGCCGGAATTAAACTGGAGATTGTAGTTTTGATGTAACCACAATAAATGGCAGGAACTCGTCGGCTCCAATGGGAATACATTTTTCCCACTTTACTTCTGACACCAAATGTTAGTTTGTAGGTATATTTGCGGTTCTATAAAATAAACTTTATTGCAAATAAAAACAATTTTAATATCATTTTTTCACAAATATTAAGATGTGCCACTGATTACTTTTTCGGACAGAAATACCGCGTCGCGAATTAGATTAGAGACTGACTCAAAAAATATAGGAAACATTGGTATTTATAACCATATATTGCTGATTGACAAAATAATTAGGGTTCAGCAATATATGTACAGAAAACGGTATATAACAGCACGTACCATCTGCCTCTTTTATTTAATCTGAGGTTATCTACATTTAATTTATTGATTATTTTCCAACAGTGGAAGAGTGGAATCGGCCTGGCTCTAGCAGCCAATTCACTCCTTTCCACTTTTGAATGGCATTGTATTACAGGATTTGAAAATTACTCTCCTGAGGAGATTGAGGCCTGATTTTGAAAGCTTGCAGATAAAAGCTAGTTGCATATTCCAAGAATAACAAAGAATGAAATGGAAAATGATTTCTCGTATGAAAAAAAAAACTGATAATATTTGATATATGTCTGTGAATATAGACTATGGATTTTATGATATTGTTTGTAATTTTAATAGTAAATCAATTAAAACAAGTATAAATTCAATTGGTTATTTTTATTTTGACACAAGTAATATAAATATATTTTTAATTAACTATTGTAAGAGATAGTCTAAATTTACTATTGGCCACTTGATTGCATATTAACTATTAAGCATCCCAGTTTTAACGGCGATGAACTATCTAATGCTGGAATTTCCATCTGATGAAATTCTTGATGAACTGTAAAACAAAAACAATATTTAAAAATAATAATAATGAAATATAGGGGAGGGCCGGGCAAAGTGGATACCTTAAGATATATCTCCTGATCTTCATTGAAAACAGGACGAAATCGACCCAATTTTGGAACAGTGGATCCGGTTTTTACGTGCCTGTACAAGGTTGCATAGGCCAACCCATACTTTTTAACTGTGCTTTTTATGGGTTCTCCAGCTTTGCACAAATTAATAGCTGTTTTCATGACCTTCTCATCCCACGACCTTTGTTTAGTTTTTTTTTATATTTATGAACCATCTGAAACAAATAAACAACATGATGAAATCACAAGTCAATAATAACAAATGGCGGGCAAAATGGATACCATATTCACTTTGCCCTATTCTCTTTGCCCGACTAGGTAACTTTTGAGGTTAACAAATTTTGTACAAAAACGAATAATACTAAACTTCTGTGAAAGATACAATAAAAACCTACTTTGACATGCTACTGAATTAAAATATTTTTTTCAATTTGAAAAAAAAATCCTTTTTTTTTACAAAAACACAAATCTCCACTCTGCGGGCGGCACGCGACGCGGCCTCCTGCTTTAGTATTTGCCGTGCACTAAATCAAGATGGCCATGACCGTCGAACGAATCATTTAGAATTAGTGGGGACTATTCGCTTTGCCCGGGGTGTTCACTTTGCCCGGCCTTCCCTACGCATAAACGTCCTTACTGGTTGCTATGTAAGGATAAGGAGGTATAAGGACCTGATTGAGGTAATTAGGTAAAATGGATAACTTATAAAGATTGTATATATTCGGGGAAATTATAGGAAATCTTAACACTATAACTATCTTATTATTAGCGTAATATGACCCAGTATGAATAATGCTATAGTATTCGCGAAGGTCTACATCTAGTAATTGATCTCTATTATAAATTCTATTTTGCAATACATGCTTTCGTCTCTTTCGATTTTTTCCATTAGTGCCTCTCACTCTTTCCCCTTTTTTGCCCCCCGAGAGTGAGGTCGTAATCATTATGGAATAACGAGAGCGACTGGTCGCCCTTTCTGTACCAGTCACCCGAAAGCTGTAAATTTGCTCGCTTGTTGGTAAATTGCTATTACCCAGATCTACAACTAACAAACGTCCGCTCCGGAGGACACAAGGAGGTGAGGCAAAGGAGATAGCGGAGGGGGCGAGCTAACCCCTAAAAAATCCACCGGCGCGAGACGATCAGTCGGACAAGCCAGCAGCCGCGATTGTTGTCATCCGGTTGAACCGGCCCCAGTTCATATGAGAGCCCCTCAAGGCAAGAATGGGAATCTCTCTTTCGTTCACACATGCGGGAATCGCGCTGTTTGAAACCGCAAAATTGTGATGCTAATCAGACACCGCGGTTGGTATGCGATTTTCGTGCGGGTATAGCGTCAGTTTCAAAATGGAGGTCGACGAAGAAGTGTGTGTGTTACTGTGGTTGCTCCTTAAAAAAAAGAAAAGAAAAAGGCGGTATTGGGTGCATCCAGTATTAAGTGACCGACTAGTACATGGTCAGTTCGTAACGTTATATCCCAATTTAAGAATGTATGATAACAAATTTTTTGACTATTTGATAATGTCAATCAAATCTTTTGATGAACTAATTGAACTGATCAGGCAAGATATTTCAAGCTCTGAAACGCATTTGAGGCCAAGCGTGTCACCGGAAGAGAAACTCGTAATAACTTTAAGGTAAGTTTAATTTTGTTCTTCAAAATCAGCATAAATATTCTCTATAAAAGTAGACGACTGAGAGCCAGAACTTAATAATAATAATAATAATAAGATGCGAAAATCCTTACACGGACGACATCTTCACGATCTGCAGCTACCTATCGTTGACAAAACGGCGTCAAATGAATGGCTAAGGCGTGGAGAACTATTCCCTGAGACAGAAGGATTCATGCTCGCAATACAAGACCAGGTAATAGAAACCAATAACTACAAGAAACATAATAAAATTACCAAATTTCACAGACGATCGCTGTAGAAAATGTAAGGAATCATCTGAAACTATACAACATATAACTGGCTCATGTAGAGTAATAGCACAAACTGATTACAAACATCGGCACGATCAGGTAGCAGCAATAATTCACCAAAATCTTTTATTTAAGGAGTTATATACAGTTAGATGGCCGAAAAAAAGCGAACATTCCAGAATTTTTTCTGAGAAAACTTTTAAATTTATTGAATTAAAAATTTGTACACATATTATGGTATCTTTTAACTGTATTTTAAGACTTAGTATTAGTAAAAATATTTATTTGGAAAGGAGCTACAGCTGATCTCCGGAAGCTCCTCTCAAAAAAGACGTTTTGCGGTGACAACTATATCTCTGAACTGGATGCTCTGAAATTAAAAAACCAAACAGATTTCGTTAAAGTAATGTTAAATCTAGTAATTAATCGAAGGAATAAGCAAAATAATTATTTTTGACAAAATGGCGGTTTCTCAAAAAAAAAAATCTATTTTTGACCAAAATTTCGGCCTTAAATTGTTTATAAAAAAATAAATATTTATCGGTGAGAAAAAGTCTTCGATTAATTAATAAAAAATATATTTAAGAAGCTCGTGTTAAAAATTGAGACTAATCGATTCAGCCGTTTTCGAGTAATGTCCGTCACCGACTTTGAAAACACCATTTTGAGAAAAACCCGTTTAAAGTTTGAAAAGCACTTTACTTAGGATAAATATTTTTTTTTTTAACTTACATGGAGTCGTCTATTCCGGGACCATATAATACACCCTTCGCCGATTCGGCAGCTTCTAATAACTCGAGCTGATGTTGTCTACGAGCCATTCTTCCATCTTGGCTGCTCTCACGCGCTCTGAGATCGGAAATGTTCACGCGCTGCTCATCTTCTTTTTCGGCATATGAATGCGCATTGGGCCCAAGTGCAATTCCTATTGCCTTCATATAATACAATAGTGATGTCATTTATTCATTAAATATACCGGCAGATATGTATGCAGCGACTTCCACAGTTTTCGAACCGGCCGCGGCCGGAACAATTTTGGGAGAGATTTTCCAAATCAGTTGATTGTAGCTCTCATTGTTGTTTTAGTTAAAATCACCTACACATTTTTCTAATAAATTGTGACTGCTGAGATCTGTATAAATCGGAAGTATAGCCTCAGCAACATCTTCTGGTAATGGCTCATAATCATGTTCGAATGTGGAATATTCGCCTTGATTTTTTTGTTGAGTTGAATTGAGCTGCGGCCTTCTGCCAGCTGCACCATGAGTCTGGTCCGTCCGGGCACTTATCGTGTTGAGGTTTTTCGTCAGTTAAACAATAATGATAATATGTCGCCTAGATAGCATTATACATTTTTCAACAGAATCGAAATTTTCCTTATTGCTAAGCCGTAATAAACTGTCAACTTATCGATCATCTTTCCAGTAAGTTTGCTTGCCCATCTAAATACATAAGAAGGGAACAATTACAATAGGCAGGTGCATAAAAGGGACAGAGCTCCAAGTAAATGCTGCCACTCCGGCCTTGTACTTTCAAGCACTCTGAAACGCCTTTTCAAATTTGCGTGTAACTTCGAAAATATTCACCGGAACGATATGAAATTTTCTGTATGTATTCTTAAATATATGTACATTAAGATAAAAAAATAAAAATAAAATCGATTTTTTGAAAATTCTAACTGTATATAACCCCTTAAATACAAACTCATTTTAGAAAAAAAAAACATACTATAAATATACCCCTGAAACAGTATTAGGCAGTTGTCCCACCAACGACGAGAAAACGACTAACTATCGGCTATTTTCTCGCTCAAGAAACGTACAATAGATATACTTTCCGTGTGAACAAAAGAGATACATATACAAACAGTTGATCGCTGACTGTTCACACTGCCGGCGAGCACTCGCTTCACTAGTTTGTCGCTGAGCGACAAGAGCTATGAAAGATAACACTCGCTCGGCGATACTCGCCAAGCGATTAAAACTCACGCCGAGAGAGCAACCAGTGGTTATTTCTCTACAGTGCGTATCTGAAGGTACACGTTTTTATTTTATTTAATATGAATATCGAAAAATCATTTGAATTATCATTGTTATCTAGTTCAGACGACGATGATGATGAATTCTATGATAGGATTTGTGTAGTGGCTGCGGCAATTCTGAATAAACGTAAGAAAAAAATGAAGAAAAAAAGAAGAATATGGATGGAAAATATTAATTATTTCAGAAAAGAATGCAGTGAATTCAAACTATTCTATGAATTAACAAATCATGGCTTTCGCACATATTTTAGAATGACAAGAGACGAGTTTGAATATTTGCATAGTTTAATAGAAGATGACATTAAAAAAGAAAATACAAATTATAGAGAAGCTATTGGTACAAGAGAGCGTCTCGTCATAACATTAAGGTAAGGCTCCATCGCTTGGAGTGATTTCAGCGGCAGACATTGAATATTGGATCTCTTCGTTTTGGCTACGGTAGTATGTTCTCCAATTCCAATTTGCTGCACACCAGAACCGCTGCGTTCAGGTGAGGCAGAACCGTGTCCGGGAGAAAAATTTGTCTGACTCGTAGAAGGGCGAGAGTTGTAAGAATAATCGGTTGAGTAGTAACCGGTATATGAATAGTTTGTATTAGAAATATTGTCTTCAGCATCTATTACCAATTGAAACAACTTTCTTTTTATTGTTCTTTGATAATAATCCGGCATCTGCTTTGTACTATGATACATTGAATCAAAAAAAGCTTTTAAAGGATCACTTGATGTTAGTACTTCTTTACGTAACTCATCCCTCTGCGCAGTTCGTTTTGCTCGATTTTCATCCATATCTTTTAAAAAATTTAACAAATCCTCGTCATTATGAATTATTTCATCCGTCTTCCTTTTTTTTGGAGCTGTTATCATATCTGCTGAATCATCTGTATTAGCTGTTTCCTCGAAACTTGTCGAAATATCAGGATGTGGTGTAACATTTGTATCTCGTTCCGCATTTGTCATATATGGAAGCAAAAATTCCATGTGACTCATGTACTTCCAGGGTTTTATTTGTTTTTGTGACTGTCCACTTCTTGTCTTCTTGATTTTTTTTAATTTTTCACGGTGCGTGTCTCGCAAATTTTTCCATTTTAACTTTGCCTTAAATAAAACAAATAATTATAACACACCACATCAGAATTAATTTTATGTTATTAACTAATATTATTTGATATTTTTATTTATTTTCAGATATCTTATAACCGGAACTATATATACAGCATTGTCAAAAAGCTATAGAATAGGCCGTTGTACGCTCTCCGAAATAATACCAGTAGTATGTGAATCTTTATGGATCAAGTTACAGCCAAAAGTAATGAAGCTCCCTACTGAACCCGAATGGAAAGTTATAGCAAAAGACTTTAATGATTTGTGGAATTTCAATAATTGCCTTGGTGCAATTGATGGCAAGCACGTGGTAATTTTTTCGCCTCGTAAATGGGGATCACAGTACTTTAACTACAAAAAAACATTTTCGATTGTATTGTTAGCAATTGCTGATGCTCATGGAAGATTTATAATGATCGATGTTGGATCAATGGGTAGATACAGTGACAGTGGAATATTCACAGATAGTAATTTCTACAATGGGTTGAGATTACCCGCAGATGGTAAAAGTGACGTAACGTTTTGAGGACGGGGTAGGGGATGAACGACCTAACAGCTTATGGAATCTTTGGCACGTCAATGAAATGTAGCTTTGTCGTATTGTATATAGATCTGTATCCTTATAGAGTTGAGCTGTGGGGTAACGGAAAGGTTTCTTATGAGCTACTTTGAGGACAGCTCTTTGTGCTCGCTCCATTTTGATCATAGTTGTATTAAAACAGCTATTTTTTCTTCTAGCACTTGTGTTTTCTTTCGTTTGGGAGGACGTATTTCAGTGGCTTCGGTTACATTGGCGATTAGTTGACTTGTCTCCTCACTTTGCCTTTCATTCTGTTCTTCAATATTAGTTGTAGTGTCTTTATTACACTATTCTGCAGGAAAGAAAGTCTTGAAAAATACATATATTGGGCTCCTTTACGAGCACCTGAACCAGAAGGAGTCGTTTTTCCTTTTTTGTATTCTTTATTGTAGCAGTCTCGTATGTTTTTCCATTTTTTTTGGAGTTGTGTACCTAAAAAAATATATTATTAATAATTTTCTTGTTTCAGATATCTTTGTACGGGTTGTTCATTTGGAGAACTTAGCTACAATTATCGCCTAGGAAAATCGACTGTTACAGGAATTGTCCGCGAAGTATGTAAATCATTGTGGAATAAGTTGGTAAACATAGTCATGCCCGAAGCGACTGAAGACATCTGGAAGACAATAGCACAAGACTTTGAGAGATATGCAAATTTTCCAAATTGCATTGGTGCTATAGACGGCAAGCATATCCGAGTTATAAAGCCTGTTGATTCGGGATCTTTGTAACATAACTATAAACATTTCTTTTCCATAGTGCTCTTAGCACTTTGCGATGCCAACTATTGCTTTACTTATGTTGATATTGGGGCTTATGGCAAAAGCAGTGATTCTGCTATATTTAAAAAATCGTTATTTTATAAACGACTAACAGAAAAATCATTAAAAATACCAACACCTAAACCAATATCTAATATAGACCCAACACCAATGCCTTATGTTATAGTTGGAGATGAAGCCTTCGGCTTAGCAGAAAATTTAATGCGTCCATATTCAGGCAAATGTTTACCACATGAAAAAAGAATTTTTAACTATAGGTTATCGAGAGCCCGACGTAACATTGAGTGTACTTTTGGTATTTTGGCAAACAAATGGCGAATCTTTCATAGGCCTATAAATGTAAACATAGATTTTGCCGAAGACATAATAAAAGCCTGTTGTATTCTACATAACTATATGCGGACTAGAGATGGTCTACAATTTAAAGATACTTTATATACTGCACCAATGACTAATCTTAATACCTTGCATGCGGGAAGAGGGACACGGTCATCTTTGAATATCAGAGATAAATTCGCTCATTACTTTGTGAACGATGGGCGTGTTCCATGGCAAGACACAAAAATATAGCTACAACTAACATACCGTACTTGTAATGTTTAGGTACATAAATGTAAACAAACAGAATAAGGTAATAACGTTGTGACTGTAAAACAGCCGAAATTTGTTTATATTAAAGTATACGGATAGTATATTATACTAGCGCTTCATAATAATAATTGTAATAGCTAATAATTCTGTCAATTAATTTTTAGTGAATAAACCTACTTACTTAAAATATTCTTTTTTTCCAACGTGTCTTCACAATCTCCAAATATCTTCACCAACTCTTGCCAAGCTCGGTTCTTGATTATTTTATTTGAATGATCATCACACTGAATATCCCATATTGCAGGTCTCTTCTCCACCTCATCAATAAATAGTTCAACGTCGAAACGATCCATGGCGGGCTCACGCGGTAGCCGCAGTGCAACTGAATGCGAAGTAAAGACTCCATAGTAATAGAAACGCGCGGGAGTATCGCGATTCTATTTTCTGGCGGTTGGGTTGCGGAAACCGTTCGGTTTGATTAACCGCGCGGGTATGTCTGAACGATTACTTAATAACTCTTACAAATAAGACCCGCGCGATTTCTATGCGATTCTGAAATCGCGCGGTTCCCGCCATGTCTGAACCAGCGCTTAGACTGCCTTCTCCGATTCCGAGGGCACGAAGATCTCTGTGTTAACAGCAACTCCATTCCCCCCGCCACGAGATGGTGCAGGAAGTCGCCTTCATCTTGTCGGCACTAGGCAGTCCCAGGAGCCTCGCGACCTTCTCGACGAGTTCCCCATGCGATCCCTACTTGGAGCACTTCTCGCGATGGGAGTCGTTAAGAGGTCTGCGACCTGAGACCACCGTCCTTAATATACTACGGAGCATATTATCTATTACTAACATTATGTGAAATGTACTCGAAGTACGCGTTAAAGCTAAATATTTTTAAGGGTATTATTTCCAGTTATGTTTTTAATAATTGTACTTAATTTATTTATTAAGGCTGTTTTGGTATAATGGTCCTAACCGTCTCATGTACGGTAACATAGGTCATTATCGTACTGAGAATAGTCTGCCTCCTGAGGCAAAGTTCTAGCGGGGAACTATTACCCTGGGTTTGCAACACTATATCTACAATGCGGTTTCGTCTCGCGGATCTGAAAAATTATTTATTAAGGCTTCCCGAATTCCTCCCAAATTTTCGGGTATACCATTTGAGTTTATCAAACGTGCCGCCTGTCCAGTAATTTTATTTAAAATATCGTTAATCAAAGATAAATTAGCTAACTCCGCGTCTGGATCATTCTTTATAAATCTTGTTAAAATATGCGGGTTGCCATCAAACTCTGGCACTACTCTGAGCGTGTTGTATATAACATCAAGGCCTTGGGCCATATCTGAATCTGACCTTAATAAGTTTAAAATTTAAATTTGTAAAACTATCTACACTAATGTTCCTAGAGGTCTGTTGATACGAAACAGCCTCGGGATCACGGGATTTTCTAGTAGGGAAAATGTTGGAAAATTATTAAACTAAGGAAAAGCAACACAATAAGTAGTGTTGTGTGTTATATTGACATTCTTGTGTCTGTATCGATTTACGGTTACGCCGGCTCACGCTGAGATACTCTAAGCCGCTGTCTCCACGAGCGAGAGAATCGCGACAAGTCCGCCCTTATATCGTCGGATAATCTCCACGAACTAGCGATAATTCCGCCGCGTATCGTCGCGAGTCGTAACGGAATCGCAGCGTTTCCGCGGCGACTCGTAACGGTATCGCCGCGACTCGTAACGGTACGGTTGAGTGATTAAAATGTGGGACTATATTTCGTCCTTGAGTGATAGCTTCGTCAACTTCCTGTTGAACTTGTAAGGCTTCGAGGATGACGCGTTGTAAAATATGTAGAAAACACTTCTGACCGTTAAATGGGCTGTCTCTAACAGCTTTCACCATGTTACTGTCTGTCAATATAATGTGGATCTTTAACAACCAGACGTCTGCTATTTCCACAAATTGTGTGCGTATGTTATCAGCATTGTGTTGGCCAGAAAATGACTTCATTTGAAGCACTCTGTGCTGAAGTGTGAATTCGTCATCCAACCAGTGGATAGTGAAGCTCAGGAAGGAAAACAAATTATTTAAGTTTGTCCACATGTAAGATGTAACCGATACGGTGTTGGTCTTAGACAGCTCATCTTGAATAGTCTTTTTCAATTGTTCATAAAGTTGTGGAATGACAGTTTCACCTACGTGTTTTCGGCTCGGCATTTGGTATTTAGGTCTGGCGGCAATCCGCGCGCTTAGCGTAAACAAGTTTAGACCTGCATTTGTGCGACGGAACGGAATCAAATGTACCGAATGTTCGTATTCGGTGAAACCGATGTTCGGCCCATCACTACTTATTTCGGAGATATTTTGCTCCGAAAGTCCTCAAATTTTCTTTTGATGAAAATTCCGTCAAATTTTTCCTTCGAGTTTTTCTCGATGCGGTATTTTATTACTTGCGTTTAGGCGCGTCGATTGACGTGTCGCATTTCGTTTTTCCCCCACTCCTTCTGCGACCACGTGCCACGTGGTTTTCACAAATTTTCCTTTTTTCCCGGGATTTATCACCGGGAAAAATCCCAAACTTTGGTAGGATGTTGGGGTGTTTGAGGGACACCTTTTCTCGAACTCAAAACTATATGTCTCCGATCGTAATTTGGCGCCGCACGCACTTTTCACTTTTATTTTGATAGAAAAACACGTTTTTTTGATCTTTTTCGCACTTTTTGTCATTTTTTCACTAAGCCACTTATACCGTTTGTCGTCTCGAGACGCATCCAACGATGTATAGCACTTGTATCAACTCGCGAAAATACCACTTAATAGATTTTTTGACTGTGGAGCGAACGGTTTTGTGGCCGCCTCGAACCGCAGATCGACTGTGACTCTGGAACCTCTGGAACTGTTGGACCTGCCAAGTTTTGTAAATGTCTCAAAAATTGAGACGGTTTCCTATCTCCCAATTCTTCTTGAGCTGAAAGTTGCTGGATACGCTTTTCTTGAGATTCTGTAAGCCTTTTTATTAATTCGGTCTTTAATTTGAGGTACTTGTTTTCTGAGGGAGGACTTTTAATAATGTCTTTTACCTCCTGCGCAAAATAAAATTGTCCCTCAATCTGAGCAAACCATAACGCGGGATCATCTGGCCAAAACGGAGGTAGCCGCACTCCAACTTTGTTAACTTCATTGTCTGTAGAAGCTTCTTGCGCCATCTTTTTCTCGAATATTCTCGAACGTCGGGGTCACCAATTATGTGGACTGCCTTAATGGGTATTATATTGAATGAAACTAATCCACATATAACAAACTGTAATTTAACAATATTATTTGAAATAAAAATGTATAATTAAATATGAGCACATTTAACAGAATACAGAGCAAAAGGAATAACATGCATTCGCCGTGAGATCTAGCCGCGCAGTGCATAGAGTACATTTATATATTGTCGGATTCCTGCAGCAGCAACAGAAATAACGACACGGCAAACGGATTCCGCTGTCACCGGGGCACACCTTTTAGAGTTGATGTCCGGAACTCTTGGTAATTGAGGATTCTTGTATAGCTCGACGACTGACTCACCCTTTATTGTTATAGTCAATTCTTGACTAAGAGCCCTTCAGTTGTCTGATAGAGTATGGAGTTTACCCTTTTATTGTTTACGGCGCTTGTGCCTTAAGGGTTTTAACCAATTTAGTTAACCGTGTGTAAATGAAAGATTCAGGTCCTTTGATTGTAATTATATTTGAAATAATGCACACTAATTAACTGTACTCTAAAGCTAATCCTCAATGGATTTCCTAACACGACTATATCACAAAGACTGTGGTTGAGGAATGATCGATGAGCCATGGAAGTGTGCTGCTTTTATAGTGAACGATGACACAACGTTTGGATTGTTCTAGTTATTTCTAATATGAGTCATCTATGTTTACATTAGGAACAATTATGGTATTCTTCCATTGTTTCATTGTAATGCAACAATATATTAGATAGAGACGTCACTATAACCAGTATATGGTGGATATATGGCGTGTGGCGCCATCTGATGCTAAGGGCAAGGTGTCTTTCTAAGCCTTTATACTTATTTTTTAATTTAATATTTTATACGACGAAAGGGAATGAAACAAAATTATTAATATAAGCTTTTTATTTTTTTAATCTTCTTTTACAATAATCATATGACAATTTTTTATTGAGTCATTATCATAATCAGTCCTGAACCCATTCAATAGTTTATTTGCACTAATTAAAAACAAAAAAAATTACCGAAACTTTTTCAATTTTTACAATTATGTCTTTTTTATGAAGCTCACATTTTATAAATGAATAATCGATCACTATAGATAATATTGTTTTGATGTATTGGATTATATTATATGAGTATGATTTTTTTTTTTAATAAATCAATGACCACATCTTGAATATTCGAAAATGTTTTAATTAGTTCCAGTGACGGATATGTGAGGCAAATTTTATTGGTATCGTATTCTCTGTATTTTAATATACTTTCATTAGTATCTGTACTGTACAGAACTTCCCTACATTTGTCACATTTGACCTTCAATTTGCGTAACACATATCCAATTGTGCCCTTACTTTGGGATCGTTTCTTTTAGCTGATAGGTCTTTAATGTTATGGTCATTGGCTATATCCTCAAAATCTACTTCTGTGCTACAAACTGACATCTGATTGGTTTTGAAAAACAATCTTTTTAGGGATTTAAAAATAAAACAAGAGTCTACTTCACAATTCGACCCCAGCGAATGTATACTGCTTAAATTATTAATTAAAAGTGAAGCAAATGCTGCTTCAAAGGCAGCACAAGAAGGAGTATTATTTCTATATCCATGGCTTCTTATACTGCCAAAAAAGTTTTCTAATGGGTCTTGGTTGAAATGACGCATACAAACAGATGTCAGTTCGTATTTTTTTTGTAGTACACCTATAACATATTCAATATTATCAATAGTGCTCATAAAGTTTTTAATTGGTACAGTGACTGATTTACCATTCTTTTTTATAAAAGTCATTGAGGACAAAACTTTTTTGGCTTCAGCCCATTGTTTCCTATGCCGCTATTGTGGGGTTACAGGGCCCAGCAGAACTTTCCATTTAGTTTTATTAAAATTACTGTGGCTACCATTTATTGAATCAAGAATTCATCCAAGAATTTTATCACAGCAGCTGTTTCCTCGCATTCTTGAGGCAGAACTCCTTAACCTGAAAGAACATTGTTGTTGTTAACTTTTATAGTAATATTGTCGTTTATTAACGCGAGTATCACACATTTAAATAAAATACTGTATACCGGATTAAAACGCGATTTATTATTTAAATTATTTATCCCGACGTTTCGGATGCTTTTCAGCAACCGTGGTCGCGGGGACTTTAAATAATAATTCGCGTTTTAATCCGGTATACAGTATTTTATTTAAACTTTTATAGTATTCAAATAATTATTAATAATTTTGGAAAAATAAAATCATTTTGTTTAAAACATGTATTTTATTAAAGTTGAATTAATAATACTTAAATTGACATCATTATATTGTTTTTTCAGTCTCAACTCCTTCATACAATACACAATATATTATACATACTTATAAAATCCTTAAGTTTTAAATTTTAAAAACCTACTATACACACATGCTAAGGATCCCATATAGCCAGCTACTCTTCGGCTAAATACTTGGGTGGCACATTTCACTTTCATTTTTGAAATCTTTTGTGAAATTATGTCTGTCAGTTAACTTTGGTATTAATCTTATCCCATCATAGGTTCCATCTTTTTCATACAATTTCATAATATGATCCCACTTAGCGGTGACTATCCTTCCATTTAATGTAGCTCTGAGATTTGATTGTAGTAAATTATTTCTGATTCCTTTTATGAGATGAGGTGGATCATATAAAGGCACAACTTCATTACCATCTACCTCAAAGATATTATGAGTACAATAAATTCCTTTTCTAAAATAATTTGCCTTTGTTTCCTTTATCAGGAAATTAACAGCGCTAACATTAGTTGCACCTTGGTTGAGACTCTTGCCATTACCCGCAAACCGATGGAGTTAAGTTTACCAATGATATTCTTAATTAAGGTTACTAGTTCCATTGTGGGTGTTGTCGAGGCACAAAATGAGTAAGCCAATGGTTGTTTATAATTTTTAATCATGATCAGCAATTTTTCTTTTTCTTGTTTCACCATCATCTACAAATCCACCTATACAGTCTCGTCTCTTAATAAAATCAAAATGAGGCATAAGTGCTACTTCATCAAAAAGAAGAATTCATAGTCTATGAGACTCATTCATTTTGTTAACTTTTTTTTAGTTCTTGGAATATTTGTTCATTAAGGCCTGGCTGCAGTGCAGCTCTTGTTATCATCCTGCTCAGGGTTAATGGTGAAGGCAAAACAAAAAATCTTCTGAGCCATCTGTATGCTCTGGGACCTTGTTTGTAATGAGCCAAAGCCATAACCTTCTCATTTTTAGTAAAACGTCTCCCTAGTTTTTTCTTAGTTACTTCTCTAAATTGTAGTTGGGTAAATAGATAGATAGATAAATTCTTTATTGTACACCAGAATACATAAAGTGCTTAAAACTAGGTTACAGAAATAAAAATTTAATTCATGTACAATATACGGTCGGCCTTATCGCATATTGCGATCTCTACCAGGCAAACCTCTGGGTAGAAAACTTAACTAATAAATAATGTTAATTGTAGTGGGTATGTGCACACTAACACTAAAAGTGTATAAAAAAGGTGTAACTAAAATTTAGTAAATAAACAATTTTGACATGTCAGATGAAGATAGCTTAAATTGAAATAAAAAGAGAAAAATAAAAAGAAATACAAAATGTTAAGGGAAACAATATCAAAAAATATATATATACCATAAAACAAAATGAATGAAAAATATTGTTGACGCCACAAATTTATAAAGATTGTATATATTCGGGGAATTGATAGGAAATCTTAACACTATAAGTACCTTATTATTAGCGTAATATGACCCAGTATGAATAATGCTATAGTATTCGCGAAGGTCTAGATCTAGTAATTGATCTCTATTATAAATTATATTTTGCAATACATGCTTTCGTCTCTTTCGCTTTTTTCCATTAGTTCCTCTCACTCTTTCCCCTTTTTTGCCCCCCGAGAGTGAGGTCGTAATCATTATGGAATAACGAGAGCGACTGGTCGCCCCTTCTGTACCAGTCACCCGAAAGCTGTAAATTTGCTCGCTTGGTAAATTGCTATCACCCAGATCTACAACAGGAACTCCATACCCCCCGCCACGAGATGGTGCAGGAAGTCGCCTTCATCTTGTCGGCACTAGGCAGTCCCAGGAGCCTCGCGACCTTCTCGACGAGCTCCCCATGCGATCCGTTTTAAGGGCATTATTTCCAGTTATGTTTTTAATAATTGTACTTAATTTATTTATCAAGGCTATTTTGGTGTATATAATGGTCCTAACCGTCTCATGTACGGTAACGTAGATCATTATCGTACTGAGAATAGTCTGCCTCCTATCGTAAAGTTCTAGCGGGGAACTATTACCCTGGGTTTGTAACACTATATCATAATACAATGCGGTTTCGTCTCGCGGATCTGAAAAAATATTTATTAAGGCTTCCCGAATTCCTCCCCAATTTTCGGGTATACCATTTGAGTTGATCAAACGTGCCGCCTGTCCAGTAATTTTATTTAAAAAATCGTTTATCAAAGATAAATTAGCTAACTCAGCGTCTGGATCATTCTTTATAAATCTTGTGAAAATATGCGGGTTGCCATCAAACTCTGGCACTACTCTGAGCGTGTTGTATATAACATCAAGGCCTTGGGCCATATCTGAATCTGACCTTAATAAGTTTAAAATTTAAATTTGTAAAACTATCTACACTAATGTTCCTAGAGGTCTGTTGATACGAAACAGCCTCGGGATCACGGGATTATCTAGGAGGGAAAATGTTGGAAAATTATTAAACTAAGGAAAAGCAACACAATAAGTAGTTTTGTGTGTTATATTGACATTCTTGTGTCTGTATCGATTTACGGTTACTCCGGCTCACGCTGAGATACTCTAAGCCGCTGTCTCCACGAGCGAGAGAATCGCGACGAGTCCGCCCTTATATCGTCGGATAATCTCCACGAACGAGCGATAATTCCGCCGCGTATCGTCGCGAATCGTAACGGAATCGCAGCGTTTCCGCGGCGACTCGTAACGGTATCGCCGCGACTCGTAACGGTATCGTCGCGTTTCCTTGACGACGCGTTGCGAAAGAAAGAATTCAGTTACGTGCCAGACGAGAGTGAAATAAATAGTGTCTCAGTCGATAAAATAATTCTTTATTATGGATATAGTGTTGTGGGGTGCTTCTGCAAGTACGCTAGTGAATATGCAGTTATTGTTATTGTTAAGAAGGGAAAAAAGCGCCGTTGGTGGACACATCCCATGTTGCTACGTCGTGAAAGTCATGGACATTTCCATGTGAATTATGCAGAATATCGAAATCATCCAGAATGGTTTGAAGATGAATATTTAATGCCAATTTCTGTTTTCGATGAACTGTTAAGTTTACTATCAAGACACTTATCAAAGCAAGATACTAATAATATGAGGAAAAGTATCGGGCCATGTGAAAGATTAGCAGTAACACTACAGTAAGTTTAAAGCAGATTTATTTTACTTAAACTCTTACATCATATTAAAACTATAAGTTTACATTCCATCAAAGTGTTCTAAAAATGCCTCATTTCCACGCTCGTCGCGATACTGTGGTTGAACATTATTTCTTTGTATATCTATACTCTCGCGCATAACATTCGATATCTCTTTATTAGATTCCAGATACATTTGGACTAATGTTTTCTTTTTATTAGACGTGGATGGTTCCGTAACACTAGGGGTGGTATTAACCGAACTGTCGTCATCCTCAAAAACATCTTGACTGTCCTCATTGAACATGTTTGACGATGTTGAAGCGTGTTCTGTGTGTTTCTTTAAAAAAAGTAATGCATCATAATGAATATACTTTCGTCGTTTTGAGACAGCTTGACCGGATTTTGAACATTGCTGCAACTTTAACTCCTTACGAAATTGATCCCTTAAAGATTTCCATTTTGTCATTAACTCAAGTCCTGAAGCAAAGAGATAACTTTTTATTTAAATATTATAATAATATATAAGTATACATATATTAATTACTAGCTGATGCCCGCGATTTCGTTCGCGTGGGGATCACTTTATGCTGAACTTTTGAGCAAGCTTTCTTCATATTATATATCCTTGCTAAGTTCTCTTAACGTTTCTCCTTCGGTTTCCGCTTGGTTTCAAGAGTACCTGAGCGATCGTCGACAGTGTATACGTGTTGATGAACACCTCTCGTCTTGGTGCAGTGTTACTGCCGGGGTTCCCCAAGGATGTGTGCTTTCACCACTTCTCTTTTCTATCTTTATTAAAACTATCACTATCAACGTATCTTCTCTTTACCATGTCTATGCTGATGATTTACAAATTTATACCCAAGCCTCACTTGAGAATCTTCATCATGCTATAAATACCACTAATGCTGATTTAGCTACGATTGTGCAATGGAGCAGGTCGCATGGCTTAGTAGTTAATCCTGCAAAAACTCAAGTTATTATTATTGGGAGTTCAAGTATGATCTCGAGAATTAATTGGTCAAATCTGCCGCCAGTTTCTGTAGATGGTGTCACGGTACCTTTTAGCTCGTGCGTAAAGAATCTCGGTATTTACGTGGATCAGACCCTGTCATGGACAAACCAGATACAGGTGGTCAGTAGGAAAGTGTTTACTGCCGGAGCGTCGTTACGGCGGTTAAGCAATTTCTTACCGATTCCAACTAAGATAGTCCTGGCGCAATCTTTGCTCCTTTCAATCCTAGATTATGCGGACGCATGCTATCTAGATATAACTGAGGAGCAACTTAACAAATTGGAACGGCTTCAAAACTACGCTATTAGATTTATTTTCGGTTTGCGTAAGTTTGATCACATCTCGGAGTATCGTTCTCAACTTAATTGGCTACCAATTCGACAACGCAGGGACATACATATACTTTCTCTTCTATATCGTATTCTCTTCGATCCTACAACTCCATCTTTTCTTAAAAAACGTTTTATCTTTCTGGGCGCCTCTCACGAACTAGACTTACGCTCAATTGATAACTTACTCCTTTTTATGCCTCTTCACAACACCAAAATGTATTCTTCTTCGTTCTCTATATATTCGATTAAGTTGTGGAATAATTTACCTCTTCACATTAGGAAAGCTCAGACTCAATTACAGTTTAAAAGCTTGCTCAAGGTGCATTTCCTTCAGTCTCTGAAGTAGTCTTACTTTTATGGAGTATTGTGTATATATGTATGTTGTGTGTACACACACACATGCGAATATATATATACATATTTTTCATTGTTGTGGGTTATTATTATTATTTGTTAAAACATATTGTTATGATTTTTCGGAAAACATTATTATTATTATTATTCTTTTAGTTCACTTATTATGACTTGTTTCTTATCTCTTGTACTTTATCTCTTTTCTTATTTGTATGTTTTCTTTTTAGAGCACTACCCTAATCTATGTTATGTTTATTTAATATTTTAATTTCTCTGGTTGCCTGGAAGAGATCGCTTCTCAGCGATAAGGCCGCCTTTTGTATGCTACTCACTTTGACTTTTTGTATATTTTTATTATTTTTACGTGTGGTGTTCAATAAAGTGTTTTTGATTGATTTTGATTGATTGATTGATATCCTCCATCCTCTGTACTTGGTGATTTCTTTTCGGAAAGAGCTATCAGAGTAGTCATTGACGGTTGCTTTTGCATCATATTATCGACATGTTTAATGGTGGTTGAGGTTGGGGTTAAAATTATGATTTGAAATTCAAAAGAAATACCATAGTAATTGAAAAAATTAACCTGACTTTAAAGAAACTTTAGGGAGATGCATATCAATCAAATTTTACGTCACCAAAATGCAGATATGTGTCTTTTTTCCACTAATCAGAGTTCAGTCGAAGATTGGATTTAATGCATTTTCCGTCTTAAATATATGCACGAAAATTGTACGGGGGTTTGAAAATACTTGCGACACATGGAAAAAACGCCAAGAAAATGTCTAAATACGAATAAAATGAAGGTATGGAGAAATGCAACGTAAAATGAATGAAAAAATAGTATGGCCATGTTGGCCAAATACTTAATTTTTAATAAATTTAATTAGTGTGGAAGATACTATATCCACCTCTATATTTATTTCATTTAATTGATCACTTTTAATTTCAGATATTTTTGTTTAATTCCCTTGGAAAGGAAAGGATTGATGAAAATGCGAAATAAACGATCTCATAAGAAATACATTTTTATTATATAATAGAATAGTTCAATAATACATTTTCTATTTTCAATATTAGTTCTTTTAAAAATAAAAAAAAATAAATACAAAAAAAACATTTCCCTGAGTGATGATTCGAACTCGCATCTGAAATTACGTAGTACGACCGTATATCCACTATGCCACGAACACATATCAGAAAATGGCGAAATTATCAAACTATTTCATTTACATATCAAACTGTGATTGACATCTAACTTTACTGACCTAGGATTTTCTTAGTTTTAGCTAAGGTTGTCAAAATAATGTATGTCTGACTTACCTGTATGTCATGGATTTCTTAACTCTATAAATCTGCTAAAATCAACTAAAATCCTTACTGATCTTCATTATGAGTCTCATTCATAACATTCATTGATTCAACTATCGAGCTGTACGCAGCAGATGAGTGAGCAGAATTTGAGTTATTATCCTCAGTTGGCGATATGACATTTGAAAAAGCTACTGCAGATTCATAGAGCTGTTCAGGTGTAGAAGTGGTAGAATAGTTATAATTAGGATATGGCGATGATCGCGTTGTGCAATTGTATGTAGAATTTGCGTTCAGACTAGAATTAACATTATTTTCTGGCGGTGATAAAAAGCTAGGTGTCGAAGTTGTTGGAGGTGAAATCTCAATGACTAATCCTAGAACCTTTGAGCGAAACTGCAGCTTTTGATAAGCACTTAAATTATTTAGAATCGGAGCAAGAGACTCAAAAAATGACAAATCATCAGGACTTAGGTTGGAAGTGGAAGTATTTTGGTTCAACAACGTTATTAATTCGTTTTCAAAATTTGATTGATCGGATTTCCGTTTATTTCTCCTGTTTTGATTCCATCTGGGAGTATCATTACTATTTTCTGTGTTTTCTTGTTGTCTTTGGAACTGGGATGGAGTACTCAAGTTACTCGCAGATGTAACTGCTTCATATGTGTCTCTAGTAGTCAAATCTTCAGATACGCTAGACTGATTATCGCTTAATGAATCTGTGACTTCATTTTCTGAAGTACGATCAAGGAATGTCATTTGCTCGAAAAACAGATACTTCTTGTGTTTTGCAGCGCTTCCCGATGGCGTATTTCGCATATTCCCTTTTGTTCTGAAATAATTATCTCTCGCTGATTTCCATCGCTGGCGTATTTGTTTATCTGCAATAAAAACATAATTTTTATGCACGTAATGAAATTTAATGAAAATACTTTTTTGTTTCAGGTTTTTGGCAACGGGCTGTACTTTCTCCGATTTATCCATCGCATACAGAATGGGAATTACTATTGTAGCTACTATAGTAAATGAAGTTTGTTCGGCTGTATGGCAAAATCTTCGTCATGAATATATACCTGAACCAACTACAGAAATGTGGCAGCGTATTACTGAAGAATTTGAATTATATGCAAATTTTCCAAATTGTTGTGGGGCGATAGATGGTAAACATATACGTGTAATAAATCCGGCAGGTGGAGGCTCTATGTTTTATAATTATAAACATTTCTATTCTATCGTCCTTTTGGCAATGTGCGATGCGAACTATTGTTTTACCTATATTTACATTGGGTCTTGCGGAAAAAACTCAGACTCTACAATATTTCAAGAGAGTTCACTTTTTCGAAAGTTACAGAACAATACATTGAGGTTACCTGGTGTAAAACATCTGGTTTTATAGGCCTTTGTGGCTTTGCAGAATCACCACTTTTGCTTATTCTATTTTTCATCGCTTTTCGATAGTTGTTTCTGATATTCGTCCACATCTTGAGACATTCTTGAGCTGAAAATAATATAATAAACATACAAATGAATGGTTTGTTAGTTAAACGTATGTGTCCGGCACCCGCAACACAGGTGATATTATGTATTGTACTTTGTGATATTGACTATATGGTCGATAATGCAATGTGATGTTGGAGCTTCAAGATGCGAAATAAAACATGTGTCACTTGTTCAATTGTATAATTGCGACTGCTTTAGAAATAGGAATAAGTTTAATTTACAGTTTGGGGTGCCCAGTATACAACTTTGAATTTGCATTACTATAAAATATAAAATAAACACAACATGCCGCCCACCAAAGTACGACAGGACTTTGAAGTATAATACAACTATTATATTATTAAATTCACATGCTTATGACACAATTTGATATGATAAAGTTGAATGAATACACTGATATAACCCTTATACATATACAAATGTGCCTGTTAATACAATAGTTGTCTGTAATATTACACTGTTGAAATATATAGAAAGTTTACATACATTTATAGTTGTTTATTTCACTGTAAGATTTGAATTAAGTTTGCATACATGGGTTGGAAATACAAATATCACTTCATTACTCCTATTTTGATTTACATTTTGTTTGAATATTTAACATAACTTAAGCATAATTAATCTTAAGTGTCCTTCGACAACATAATAAATATAGTTTACCTTAAAAAGTACTACATAAGTTTATTCTTAAAATAAACATTAGAGTACACAAGTAAGAAATATAATTGATTTTTAAACATGACATTATAATATTACATAATAATTAATAGATAATTAACAGTCAAGTTTTACCAGCAAACGGACTGAATTATAATATAATGCTCAAATGAAAGAATTAAAATGAAACTAATAATCAATTAGTTTATTAAACTAACATGCTTTTTATATTTGTTGTGGACTGTATTTTGTAAATTATTGTATAGACATTTGTAAATATTAATTTTAGTTTAGTGTATATTCAAAAAGGTGTATAAACATATGTGTATAAATATAAAATTGCATCTTATGTTGTATAATTCATAATGTAAATAGAATGTGTAAATTTATGTGTATATTTGAAATTAATTATGATCACATGGCATTAAGCACAATTTTGAAATAGACCTTTTAGTTATTGTATTCCCACTTTTGACACTATACACTCTTGTTATACCATCAACACCTGGATGTTTATTAACAATGCGCCCTAATGACCATTTTCCAGGCGGCAGATTATCTGTTTTAATCAAAACTATATCACCAATTTTTAACTCTTCTTGTCTCTTAAGCCATTTAGGACGTTGTTGGAGTCTTGATAAATATTCTTCTTGCCATCGATGCCAGAAGTTGTTAACAATTTGTTGAGAAAGTTGCCAACGGGAAAGATTAGATAACTTGATGTGTTCCATATCCGCTGTTGGGACAACAATAGTTGCCTCTCCAACTAAAAAGTGATCTGGTGTTAGTGGATTTAAATTCTCAGGATCACTATCTATAGGACACAATGGTCGAGAATTCAAACAAGCTTCAATTTGGCACAATATTGTGGTCATTTCTTCAAAGGTAAGATGAGTTGTAAGGATTCTGCGTAGATGGTATTTTATAGATTTCACCCCTGCCTCCCATAAACCACCGAAGTTGGGGCTGTAAGCCGGGATAAAATGCCATTGTGTTCCTTCAGTTGCAAGTGTTTCTGCGATTTCTCCAGTGAATTGTAGTTGAGCTTGTTTCCAGGCAGTGCACAGTTCCTTATTGGCAGCAACAAAGTTGCGTCCTTGATCACTCCACATATGAGTACCTACATCTCCCTCTTCTAGCGACAAAACGCCTAAATGCACCTATAAATGCTTCTGATGTTAGATCACCAACAAGTTCAATGTGGATAGCCTTCGTCGACATGCATATAAATATAGCTATATATGCTTTAATACTTTTATTACCACGACCTTTTGACATTAAAATTTGTAGTGGTCCAGCAAAATCTACTCCACTATGCAAAAATGATCTTGAGGGAGTCACTCTCTGTTTAGGTAAGTCACCCATCATTTGAGTTTTGACAGTTGCGTTAAGTTTTGCACAAATAAAACATTTATGAATATGTTTTTTAACCATAGATTTAGCTTTGACAATCCAGTACTTAGAACATAGATAATTTAACATTTGCTGAACACCACCGTGAAGAGTTTTCCGATGAGCGTCATCAAAAATTAAAGGTACCAATTTGTTTGTATTACCCAAAATCATAGGTTTTTTTTTTGTTTTCAGATAAATTTGAATGCCTTAGACGACCACCTACCCTGAGGATTTGTTTCTCATCCAAGAAAGGACTGAGAAAACGGAGTGAACTTTTGTTTTTTACTTGTTTATTTAATTTTAATTGTTCTATTTCTTCTTTATATTCTTCCTCCTGAACTTTATGAATACAAAATGTTAATGAATCTTCTAATTCTTGTGTAGTTATTTCCCAACCAGTGTTTAAATATTTTTTATGATTTAAAAACCTTTTGCAATATACAATTACTTTACATAATTCCAATAGACTTTCAAAATTTTCAAATTTAGTAGTTATAAAATCTTTATTATCTTCTGTATTCAGGTAAGTATTAACTTTTATAGTTTTCATTTCTAATTCTGTTTGTTTTATCTCTTGTTTACTAATTTTTATTTCTTTAGATCAGATATCAACATTCCACGTGAGGCCATATCTGCAGGATTTTTACTTGATTCAACGTAATGCCATTGGTTATTATCAATATTGTCTAAGTCAATCTGATGATGCATAACAAGTATAGATGGTGTATCTGATTCTTCATCACTAATATTTCCAAATAATATCCAACCCAAAAGTGTATTTTGAGCACATGGAGTACCAGGTGGTCCTTTTATAATTTGTTGTTGTATAATTTGTGTATATTCTGTACCGTTATAATTATATTGAAAAAAGAAAAAAAAAAAAAATAGTAGTAATAATGATTGAGTAATATATTACAAAATTAACTATTACGGTACATAAATTTATAAATATAAAAAAAGAAGGGGAGTGGATTCGTGCGGCCTGTTTCAACTTCCTTTTGGGCACTTTCCTGTAGTAGGTTCCAGTTGTAGATAATAAATAAAATGTCTGTTGTCCAGTGTCCAATGTCCAGTTAACAACAAAGGCGGACTTCAAATAAATAATTTTTCATTCGTTAGAGGGAAGGTAGTTCCTGAAATTGATAACATCCATACGTTAGAAAACCACTCCTAATATTCCAGTCTGGAATTCCATCCACGGCATTACCTACTACTAATTTTTAAGTACCTAGGAGTAGTTCCGCCGTGTTGGTATTACCAGAACGGAGTTTACAATTAAAATAAAATAAAAGAAATAAAACGTAAAAATAGCAAATAACAACTAATTAATTAACCCTAAAAATAAATAAATCTAACTTTATCTGTATATAAAAAATGACTGATACTTCTACAATGAATCAATTAATTAAGATAACAATTTTTTTTATAAAGCATTTATATTAATTAAAAATAAACTAACTAACTAAATCTTAATTCCAATACTAATAATACTACATATTTTTTATACCAAAGAAACTTACCCTAATTCGGGAATAAGAAAACACAAAGCATTACTATAAAAACTGATAAAAGAACTGCCAAAATGCACGTGGCAAGTGTCATTAATTAGTAATTATCAACATCAACCGCTTCGCGCTCGGTCTCGAGGTGAATGCCAGCTGCAATGCAACGCCAACACAGCGCGTTCCCTTGCCCCTCTCCTCACACCGCATACGCTGTTTGATGCGCGTTTAAAAAGAAATCTAACCTATATATTTTAATAATTTAGATGTAACACTACGTTACAATACCCCCCCCTCCTACATAAGGATTTCGATTCCATTAAGAAATCCGTAAAAAAAATTAAATTAAAAAAAAAAATCAAAAAGAGTAAAAAAAAAAAATAAGACATTAAATCATTTGTTATGTCCAATCAACTTCAAGTCCTTTATGTGCCAAGTACCTAAGTCCTTACCTGACATGTCTTCCAATACATAAACAAGAGGGGACTTTTTAGCGGTGACACGACATTTAATATATTTTGGAGCTAGCTTCTTGCTAAAATATTTATCTTTATCACTGAGGACATAGGCTCGTTTATAAACTACATCACCTATATTAAATTCAAAGGGTTTCCTTCTCATATTATACGATGCTGTATTTTTAACATGAGCATGATATAATGCTTTTTGAACTTTATTAAAAATAGAACTAAGACAACCTATATTTTCTGCATAAACTTCCCGCGGCATAAACACAACTTCATTTCCTAAATCAACATCAGTATAATGTGAACCACAAACTACTAATTCTCTACCAAATACAAGAAATGATGGAGTATAACCGGTAGCTTCATTTACCGAATTGTTAATAGCAAATCGGACACTTGGAATATATGTCCCACGATCTATGATCACTTTCTACAAATGTAGAAATACAAGTAATTATAGTTTTATTGTACCTCTCCACCGTATTCACCTGAGGAGTATATTTAGGCGTAAAAAATACATTAGGTATGTTATATTTCTTGAAAAGAGCTTTCGTTTGAGCGCTAATAAATTGTGAACCATTATCAAGAAATATTGATTGAGGAACCCCGTGAACTAAAAAAATTTCTTCCTCTATAATTTTAATAATTATATTGGAGTTTGCTTTTTTTATCGGATAAATATGACAGAATTTTGAAAAACAACAAGTTATTACTAAAATATAACAATTTTGTTTACGAGTCACTGGCAAGGAACCCATCAAATCTATTGACAACATCTGATACGGTCGAGAACATTGCTTGGGGCGCCCCATTTCTCCGAGTGTAGCGTGGTTCTGAACCTTATACTGGAGACATACTGGACAAGAACTAACATACTTCACTATATCCGTATATAAACCCGGCCAATAATAGCTAAGAGCAATACGTTTGTAGGTCTTGAAAATTCCTAAGTGACCGGCTGTAGGGACATTGTGATTTTTAGCGATCACAGCATCTCTAAATTCAGATGGAACTACTTCTTTCCAAGAAAACTCGTCAGTAAGTTCACATTTATTCTTACTAAGGCGATAAAGAACTTCATTCTTTATATAATAGTTAGGGTACTTTGCAGGTGTGGCTTTGCAGTTATTATAAAGGTTTTTATACCAATCATCACTAGAAGTCGCAAATGATCTGGCAGTTATAATAGAAGCAAGAGGTATAGCTCTCGATAAGGCGTCAGGTATAACATTATCTACGCCACGGCGATGCTTAATTTCAAAATCAAATGACGATAACCGAAGACCCCAACGTGCAAGTCTACCGGTTGGATTATTTAATGAAAGGAACCATTTCAGTGCACTATGATCAGTATAAACAGTGAAAGGTTTTCCATTCTCCAAATAACAACGCCAATGTTCCAATGCGACGAGAACTGCAAGAGTCTCTCGTTCCGTAATACTGTAATTCTTTTCAGGTGAAGTTAAAGAACGACTCATATATGCAATGGGATGTTCTTTACCATTAATATACTGCGTGAGCATGGCTCCAACACCATAATTACTAGCATCTGTATGTACTTGAAAGGGCAATTCAAAATTCGGGCAAGAGAGAACCGGGGCTGAAACTAAACATTCCTTAAGCTTTTTAAAAGCTACATCTGCTTCCTCAGTCCACTGAAAAGCTGATGTATTATTTTTAGTCGAAGTCAACTTATTTAACGGTCCTGCGATTGTGCTGAAATTAGGAACAAATCTGCGATACCATGTAGCAGTACCTAAAAAACGTTTAAGCTCTTTGCGATTAGATGGCGTTACGTAATTAAGTATTGCTTTAACCTTATCAGGGTCGGTTCGTAATCCATGTTTATCAACCACGTAACCTAAATATTTAAGTTGACTTCGAAAAAACTCACATTTATCTAAATTAATGGTTAAATTTGCTTTTCGCAATTTTTCCAAGACACGAAGTAAAAGTGATACATGTTCATCAAATGTGTTACTTACAATGATAATATCATCAAGATACGCGAAAATACGATGGTCTATACTCTATATCACCAAATAATGTGTCAACTAAACGTTGTTGCGTAGCTGGAGCGTTAGTCAAACCAAATGGTGTAGTTTTAAATCTATATATTCCACGGTTTGGAATATAGAATGCAGTTTTATCCCGGTGCTCTTCAAGTATAGGAATTTGCCAGAATGCCTTAGATAAATCTAAACTACTAAGAAATCGGGCATCACGTAAGTTATCTAAAATTTCAGATATATAAGGTAAATTGTAAGCATCACGCTTGGTCACAGAATTTAATTTCCTACTGTCTAAGCAAAAACGTGGTTTTCCGTCTTTCTTATTTACTAAAAGAACAGGGGACTGCCAAGCACTTTCACAGGGTTCCACAACATCCAATCGTATCATTTCATCTAACTGCTCAATAAGAATCTTTTGTTTCTCCGGCGAAAGCCTATAGTATCTTTGCCTTATTGGCGGAGAATCACCAGTATCAATACAGTGGGTAGTTAAATGAGTCCTACCGAGACCTTTGTGGTGAAATGAAATATCTTTATATTGATCGACAATATTCTTGGCGATAGCTTTCTGAGACACCTCTAAATTGTCGTAAGAAAAAATTCTCATGATCGACTTATTTTCGGAAACATTAAGATCCATTAATGGCATTGAACATAATTGAATCGAACCCAAATATTGAGGACATAATTTAAATGCCCAACAAAAATCGACTCCTAAAATCAGAGACGATTGAACTTCTGGAATAACAAAAGTTTTCAAAATATGGAACTGATTCTCAAAGTATATAGGTAAGTCAAAGTAACCTATACTATTTAATCTCTGACTACCAACGGCAATAATTGATAACCCATTATCTGTATATAACTTAAAACCGCGGTTTATTAAAGTATTATGTGCATTGTTACCAATAATAGTAACCGCTGAACCTGAGTCTAATAAGCCAGATACAGTCATGTCATTTATTTGAATATTTATATATGGTCTCGAATCATCTAAAGGTTTATTTTGCAGAATTGTAGCAATTTTATACGAACTAAAAAATCGACGTAATGATTTCAACCATGCTTCCCAATCACTCTTATTAAAATAAGATTTACTAGTTAACTTATCGCTACAATTCTGCACGTTCAGTTTTTTGGCACATCACACTTAGCACAATCAGGTTTTTTAACACCTTTATTACCGCATTTGAAACACAAAATTTCAGTATTTTTACATTCCTTCAAACTATGTGAATTATTACGGCATCTTGGGCAGTACGACTGATTGACATTAATATTATTATTATTAGAGGTATTAGCAATAGCATGTAAATATTTTTGATTAACATTACTATTAGCAGATTTGAAGCTAGATGGATCCTTGTAATTATAATTTTTATTATAACATTTTTGTTTATAAGCGAACTCTGGTGCTAATAGTGAATCAGGAGACAGTGACGAAGGTTCATGAAATTGAGATAAACGACACTGAACAGATTCGTAATTTTTACAAAGAACACGTAACTGATCAATAGATTTAATATCTGTCGCAGAAGCGAGTGTACTTGCATAGTGTGGTCTAATATTATGCAGAATGATCTCAAGTCTATCTTCCTCTAGTAAAGGCTTCGACAACCGAGAAAACATACCCGATAGAATCGATAAATATACAGTTATGTTTTCATTGACACCTTGACTTCTGGCTCTTATCTCAGCTAGTAATCGATAATCATAATCAGGTTTATCAAAGTCTTGTTTAAGAAGAATTATAAGCTCATCCCATGACGATACTTGCTCCTTAACACTTCGAAACCAGTGTAAAGCGTCATCTGTAAAAATTTCTGTAGCAAATGCAAGGATCTTTTGATCTGAAATACCGCGAGCTTCGCTATATTCATTTAATCGTTGAATGAATGATCGCACACATGTCTTACCATCATATTTAAGTCTACTTAACTCAGAATTAATTTTGTTACCATCACACGTCACTGTGATATGAAACAGAGTTTTCTGTGAATCTGTAATCGAATCATTAAGAGCCAAAGGATCAAAAGTCTTATTTTGCAAAACTAATAATTTTTCATATAATTCCTTATACATAGAACGACATTCCACATAAATGCTAGATACATTCTCTTCTGGAATTATGCGATTAAATCTGTGATAAAGATGAAAGAATACATTTTCTAATCGTGACAAAATATTCTTATCAATAGTATCTACAGCCAATGACGATTGAATTCTTTCTAAAATTTCTAAACAACTCGATAAATCTTCAGAGCAACTAAGATGTGAACATAAAACGTCCTCAGAAGGAAAAGCTTGACTTAATTTACTAATTTGTTTCCGTAATTCAGCAACCGTGCTAGCTGGCGTTTCACCTCTTACCGCAACTTCATATTCTAATTCTGTTTTTTGCAGTGATAAAAACTTAATATGATATGGCATTTTAAAAAAAAAAAAATATATATATATATATATCTATTTGAATAACGGTAAGTTTCAATGGTTAAAATAAACAAAATAAGAACAATTGTAATAATAATAAATCTACAACTATAGCTAAATCTACTTAAATGTATAATATTATTAATAAAATACCCCGTTCTGTTACAATAACAGTATTTAAAGAAAACGCACTGGTTTGATATCAGTAACTAAGCATAAGCAAAAAGAAAAAAAAAAACAAAAAAAAATATAACTAGTGTGAAAATATGTTCAATAAGAAATACAAAAGGAAATTTCAAAATAATAACAAAACAAAAATAATAATAGTTATGTTATGTATATAATCTTAGTTATGTATCACTATTCCAGTTACTGCTGTAATTTTAATATTTGTACAATTGACACAAACAAAATCAAAAACAATAGCATGAAATAAAATTTAAACACTATTTTCACCTTAGTTACGGCAAACCAAAAAAATAGAAAAGCGTTTAACAAAAAAACAAACAAAACAAAACTACCACCACGAACAACTAACTAAATAAGAAGTAGAAACAGATTAACCACGATAAAGGGCGCCAATGTACCGTTATAATTATATTGAAAAAAGAAAAAAAAAAAAAATAGTAGTAATAATGATTGAGTAATATATTACAAAATTAACTATTACGGTACATAAATTTATAAATATAAAAAAAGAAGGGGAGTGGATTCGTGCGGCCTGTTTCAACTTCCTTTTGGGCACTTTCCTGTAGTAGGTTCCAGTTGTAGATAATAAATAAAATGTCTGTTGTCCAGTGTCCAATGTCCAGTTAACAACAAAGGCGGACTTCAAATAAATAATTTTTCATTCGTTAGAGGGAAGGTAGTTCCTGAAATTGATAACATCCATACGTTAGAAAACCACTCCTAATATTCCAGTCTGGAATTCCATCCACGGCATTACCTACTACTAATTTTTAAGTACCTAGGAGTAGTTCCGCCGTGGTGGTATTACCAGAACGGAGTTTACAATTAAAATAAAATAAAAGAAATAAAACGTAAAAATAGCAAATAACAACTAATTAATTAACCCTAAAAATAAATAAATCTAACTTTATCTGTATATAAAAAATGACTGATACTTCCACAATGAATCAATTAATTAAGATAACAATTTTTTTTATAAAGCATTTATATTAATTAAAAATAAACTAACTAACTAAATCTTAATTCCAATACTAATAATACTACATATTTTTTATACCAAAGAAACTTACCCTAATTCGGGAATAAGAAAACACAAAGCATTACTATAAAAACTGATAAAAGAACTGCCAAAATGCACGTGGCAAGTGTCATTAAGAGGGCCCAACCCGTCTTACTTTCCATACAAAAGCTCGTACCTGATTATGGCGATGTAACCAATTTTTCTTTGAAACTTTTGAACTAATAGGTATATCATGCACTATATCTAGGTTTCTATCGAAACAAAATCTCAAAATTTTCAGAAATAAATTCAGTAAAAGCCTCCAAAAATCAGCTTTTTTGCAAAAAAAATTACCTGAACTTTGGACGTTCATAATGTACTCATAAATTGTGAAAGTAAATATTGTTTCATGATAGAAACCTTGCAAATATAATGGAGATTCTAAATTACAAAAAAATATTTCACAAACTTGTAAGGACTACTGAAAAACACGTATTTCCTAGAACAAGTTTTATGAAATTTCCGCACACTATTTTTCGTTCAATGTTATCGCGTTCTCACTCACTCGTTAGCGGTAGAGGTATGCGTTGCATGAAACAAAAAGCTTTTCAACCATGCTCGCGTTGACGATAGTCGAACCGGGAAGGGCCCTCTTAATTAGTAATTATCAACATCAACCGCTTCGCGCTCGGTCTCGAGGTGAATGCCAGCTGCAATGCAACGCCAACACAGCGCGTTCCCTTGCCCCTCTCCTCACACCGCATACGCTGTTTGATGCGCGTTTAAAAAGAAATCTAACCTATATATTTTAATAATTTAGATGTAACACTACGTTACAATTCATTAACCCCTAGTAGTAAATCTATGCGCCCTGATTTGTTAAAAGTTGGATCTGCTAGTTGTAAATGTTGTAAGTGTGGCCATTGTTTTTCAGGTAAAGATTTAGAAGGTAAATTATTGGTTATCTCTTTTGAAATAACATAAGCTTCAACACATAAATTAAAATTGTTGTAATTAGAAAATATTTGAAATGTAACTGAACTGTTAATTTTTGTTTGTGTAATTCCAATACCACTAATATTTGCTTTTATTGGTTTCTTATGTAAGTGTAAAATTTGAGTCGCACGTTCACTGATAAAAGACGTCTGTGAACCTGGGTCTATTAACGCACGTAAAACAATTGTTTGACCTAACTCATTGACAACCTTTACTAATGCAGTGGCTAATAGAGCATATTTATGTTTTACATTACACTGTGATGTCATTGTTTGAATGGATACATCACTCTCTTTTTCATTTGAATGAGAAGGCTGCGATTGTATATTAGCAGAAACAACCGGGGTCGCACCTTCATGAGAACTTGATAAATGTAAAAGAGAATGATGTCGCTTATTACACAGTCGACAAGACATTGGTAAACGACATTTCATAACTGCATGCCCTATCGATAAACAATTAAAACACAGCTTGTTATTTTTAACATAAGTTTGTCTTTCAATGGGTGACATCTTTGTAAACATTTTACAGTGACACAATGTATGATTCTCATTACAATAAACACAATTATTTTTAAATGATACATGAAAAGATTTGTATGGTTTTTCTTTGTTAAAACAGGTTGGTTTTATAAACTCTAATGTACGGAATTTTGATTCTAAAAAATCTTTTAACTTGCTGACGGTAATGAATTTAAATTATTATTATCAAAAGAAAAACTTTCCCAGTCTTTGTGGGATTCTGGGTCTAATTTTTGCACCACCAGATATACAATTATAGGATCCCACGATTCTGTACTTATTTCTAAATTACTTAAAGTATTTAAACATTCATTTGTGTTATCTAATAAATTTTTCAATAAAGATGAAGATTGTACTGTAATCTTTTTGTGTAAAAATAAACGATTTAATATACTGTTCACTATAATCCTCTTGTCTCCATACCTGTTTTTTAAAGTATCCCATGCTAGAGCGTAATTAGATTCTGTGATGCAAATATGACGTAGAAGACTCTCTGCTTCTCCCGTGAGACTGGATTTTAAGTAATGTAGCTTCTGTACATCCGATAATTGTTGATTCTTGTGCACCAAACTAGAAAATAAATCATTAAAAGTGGGCCATTCTTCATAATTACCGGAGTATGTTGGCATCTGAATACGAGGAAGTCTCACAGAACTTTGAATTTCAGCAACACTGTTGTTAGGGGTGCTAGTATGTTGAGGAGATAACGCGGTTGAAGCCATGTGCATTACAATTGCATCTTGAATATCTGCTTTAAGGCATATACATATATAAATCTTCCATAACTGCATATTCATCGCTGGCGAAATAGGTTATGTGATTTTTACAAGTTCTTGATGCGCCGACCTTATGGAAGACCAATATTCCTCGATGCATGTCAAACGGGCCTCTAAATATCCTTTTGTTAATCGGGTTTTTGGACATTTTTTTAAATTAACCTGAGTTTTCCTCAATAAATTTCCAGCTTCTTCCAAAGACAACAACAGTTGTTCAATTGCACTCATATTGTAATGAAAATATCAATTATTCAATTTAAAACTTGTATAACAAAATTGACGATGATAAAATGACTTGCAATATTCACAGTCACTGTGTTAAATTTTCTTGCGGTAGATCCGGCTCGAAGGACCAAAAAATGTACTTTGTGATATTGACTATATGGTCGATAATGCAATGTGATGTTGGAGCTTCAAGATGCGAAATAAAACATGTGTCACTTGTTCAATTGTATAATTGCGACTGCTTTAGAAATAGGAATAAGTTTAATTTACAGTTTGGGGTGCCCAGTATACAACTTTGAATTTGCATTACTATAAAATATAAAATAAACACAACATGTATAATGTTTCGTAATCCGTATGGTATGATTTAAAATATGATATTAATAGGTACCTAAGCTATATTTAAAAATATAATGTTTCTTTTCAGGTTTTTAATAACAGGAGTCAGTTTCAAAACTTTAGCATTCAATTACCGAATGGGATTTAGTACAGTTCGTTGTATAGTCCATGAAACCTGCCGTGTAATCTGGAATATTCTTGGCCGTGTCGTTCTGCCAAAACCAACAACAGCACAATGGAAGATAATTGCTAAAGACTTTGATGAAATATGGAATTTTCCAAATTGTATTGGTGCCATGGATGGCAAGCACTTCAAGATACGAGCTCCAAATAATAGTGGAAGTATGTATTTTAATTATAAAAAAAAAATAGTATCGTTCTGCTGGCTGTAGCAGATGCTAAATACAGATTTGTCATTGTCGATGTAGGCGCTTATGGTAGAAATAGCGACGGTGGTATATTAGATCATTCAAAATTGGGTTTAAAATTGCAAAACGACACATTAAATATTCCTCAAAATGTGAGCTTACGAGGAATAACTGAAGAATTACCCTATGTTTTTGTTGCTGATGAAGCATTTCCACTAACGAAAAATATAATGAGACCGTACCCTGCGAATCAATTGGCAAATATAGAGAAAAGAGTTTTTAATTACAGACTAAGTCGAGCAAGGCGTATCGTGGAGAGTGCTTTTGGCATTCTTCAATCAAGGTTTGAAATATTTCAGAGGAGAATGCAAGTACAAGCAAAATATATAGATAACATCATTTTAGCCTGCTGTTCTTTACATAATTACATCATTAACAATGCAACGACGGAACTTCCAAACCCACTACAGGAAAGTGACATTTTGGAAGGTTCCGTGGATAACAATGTAGTAGGCGATAACGATACTATCATGTGCAAGGGTATGGTCGTTAGAGATCAATTCAAACAATATTTTAACTCTGAACATGGGTCAGTTAGTTGGCAGAATAATATTGTCAATAGATCATAAAATACTAACGATCTATAAGTCAATGTAATTAATCATTATCATATTGATGGTACTTATTATAACTCAATAAAAATAAAATGTTTAAGATGCTTACTTACGTGTTTTATTGAGTTCTTTGGCAATTTGCTCCCACGCATTATGTTTCATGTGTTGGTCACTGTAGTGACGCGATTTTATATTGTATAAACACTCATGTAGACGAACTAAATTAATAAGCTTTTCTTCCGCCATGACATTCGATGTGACAGCAAACAACCGGTACACACAGCGGTTACCTCGATTGTGTTGTGTGAGTCAAATGATGCAAATGGCGGATGCCTCCCCTCGCCCCGCAGGGCAAGCTATCCCCCGAGTGTTGCCTCGGCGCCGGCGGCGTACCGAAGGATGCCGAAGCATCCCGAAGCATTCTCAAGGCTGCCGATACAGCAGCCTCAAGCATACCGAAGCGGTATTTTTGTTATTACGACCACATATCACGGAAATTTCTACTTTATTGCCATTATGTTATAGTATATTGCTATTTGCCACCTAAAATCCTCAGTCGTACCGATGCCGATAATGGGCGCCGGGCGTAAGGCGACAACTGGACGGACATGAACAGTTTAATTGTTTTGCCATCTCTTTGAACTCCATCTTTTTTGCTTAAATAAGCTTAGCCTAAATTTTTAAGATATTTTCTTTTTAATGTTTCCAATCATCTTTTCGAATATTTCATCTTTCCAATCGCTTTTTTGGTACGTTCTAATAGATGAACATCCAGAAGAGTCATAACTGGAGACGTTACTTAAGTGTGGTGTACTGTTTTTGTTATTGGAACAGAACTAAGTAAACAGAATGTTTTTTTATGGAAATAGAAATAGAAATAGAAAACATTTATTTCTCAGGGTAAACACAATACAAAGATAACACACGATAAAAAATACAATAACAATCAAATATATATGAGATAGTTTTTTTTATATCTGTATTCACCCTCAGGAAAAGGGTAACTGACTCAGCATTTTGTCGTAGCCGGAGCTGCGACGCTGTTATTCTGTCAGGACCTTGTACTGAGAGGTGTGGCTGCAAGGGTTATAATTATGAAGGAGAACGTGCACTAAGAGAGGATATAGGATTAGGAAGAATATAATAAATTGAAACTTAAATGGAAACGTGAATTCAAGTAAAATATGATTTAAAATAAACAAAAAATGATAAACTAAAAAATTATAAACTAATAAACTAATGATACTACGACTGATGGAAGCTGGGGTAGCTAGGTTCCATGTTGGATTCCTTGTAAATGTAAGAGGTATTCTTTTAATTTTAATTTAAACGAGTATCTAGAATTCAACTCTCGAATAGGTGGTGGGATATCATTCCAACATTTTGTTGCTTGAAACCTAAAACTACCCCTAAACGCTGCCGTTCTGTGCTTAGGAACTGAAAAAACATTTGTGCAGGGTCTACGTTTTTCAAATGATCGCCACGAGAGTTTATTGTAAAGATAAGAGGGAGATTTTGTATGAATCACATCAAATAAGAGGCTAGCATAAAAGAGCTTAAGTCTATGTCTTATGTTAAGCATATTGTTCTCATTTAGGTACGGTGTGACATGAGTTCTGGGTGGAATGTAAAAACAGTATCGCGCGCAGGCATTTTGAACGCGTTGTAAAAGTCTATTTGTTTTTTTTAATATACAAGGACCATAAACTGTCATAGCGTAACTTATTTTTGATAAAATTAGCGTTTCACATAAACGAATACGTAAATCAACACTTAAGAATTCACGAATTGAATATAATACTTTTAAGCGGTAAAAACAACTACGCGTTAAGTTAAGAACATAGTTTTCAAATTTCAAACTACTATCAATGAGAATACCTAAATTTCGTGCTTCTTCTACGCGTTCTAGAGGGGAATTAGAAATTTCAATTTTGGGTTGTAAACGTGTTATATTAATTACTTGCTTTTTCGAACCAATGACCATAAATTTTGATTTTGTTGAATTTAAAATAAGAGAATTTTTTGTGGACCACTTTGATATGTTAAGGAGATCGCTATTGATTTTAGAAATGCTAGAGTCAAAAATGGCTTCGTTTATAGGTAAAAATAGTTGTAGATCATCGGCGTAAAGGTGATATTGACAGTGTTTTATTTCGTGTATTATGTCGGCCGTGTACAATATAAATAAAATCGGTCCTAGGATTGTTCCTTGGGGAACACCACGATTTATCATTTTAGGTTGCGAAAGAGCATTAAAATTTCGTATAAGAACTTGTTGAGTACGATTACTAAGATAGCTTCTAAACCATTGTACAGCATGAGGATCGAACCCGTAATATTCTAATTTGGTAAGGAGAAGATCTATATTGATTGAGTCAAACGCGCGTGAAAAATCTAAAAGAGTTAAGATGGTGGCAGTACCATTATCTTGTGCAACCAAGATTTCGTCGACTACATCGAGCAATGCCGTCGCGGTGCTGTGTTTCTTCCTAAAACCCGATTGAACGCAGGGGAATATTTTATTTAACTCGCAATATTCTACTAATTGTTGCTGTATTACTCGTTCAAGTATTTTAGAGATATAAGGAAGAATGCTGATGGGACGTAATTTTTCTGTTATTAGAGTTATCAGTTATGAGTTATTATTAGATTTAGAAATTTCATTTATCAGAAGCTAGATCTTATTTTTTGTATGAAGCAGTGACATAAATTTTATTCTACATTAGAAAACATTATTTTTTGAATGATTGACTTTCATCTCGTAGTTAGTAGACGCAATATCCCTCTGGAGGCTCCAACAGTAGTCTACAAGATTAATTCAATTTTTACTGCTATACGATTGGCCTCAGGTACCTTAAGTAATTCTTTGTGTTTGACTCTCGATGATTCTTGATGCCCTTTTGCGCGTAGGGTCCTGAATCCAGCTCGATGGTCCAAATGTTGAATGATAATGCGTGATAATATATCAAATCGTATAATTTCTTCTTACAAAGATATGCTATAACAAGATCGTGCGCTGATTTTCTTTGTTCGTGTTCTTCCTTGTAACGGTTGAAATCGAATGTGTAAATTAACGGTCAAACTTGACAATGTATTAAGAAATGTCAAGTATGACATCTGATGTTTAAACAGATGTGGAATGCCTTTATTTATTTATTTATTACAATTTGTATAACTATATATTTACAGTTATTAATTTTTAAAACTACATATTATTTTCTAAATATGAAAAACACATTTTGATAAAAATATCGGCCGTTATACCAAATATTTCAGCATATTTATACTGAGATATATATTTATTAAGCAGCCTCAGGGCCGACTGTGTTGGAGCGTGATAAGCCACCTGTGTGCGCTGCACGGTTTCCGCGAACAGTCTGCGTGTGCGCAGAGTTGCAGTGCATTCAGGCACCCAGAGGCCACACGACTCCAACACTTTCGGATTGTTGATAAAATTGTTTAATAGTTGGTAATAATGAAACATCTTTAAAAAATGTCTTCTTAATTCTAACGTATTTAGACCGACCATTCCCATTACAAATGATGATGGGTATAAATAGTTCGGGTAATACCCATATAAGCGCCTGTATCAGAAGCGCGCAAACTTACGTTGAACTTTTTCAATCGTTAAAATGTACTTTGCCTCGTGAGGGCTCCATACAGTAGCATTGTATTCTAGCACACTTCTAATGTACGCATAATACAAACAAAGCAGTACCCGATGATCAGAAAAATAGGAAGCCTGCCTTATAACAAATCCTAAAGACTTACGTGCTTTAAGGCATACCTTTTCAATATGCTGATTAAAGGTAAGTCCTTTGTCAAATAAAATTCCTAAGTCCTTAATTTCATTCACACGACTAAGCGTTTGTGAGTCCATCTTGTAATTATACAACTGAGGTGACCTCGCACGAGAAAAAGTCATCACCTTACACTTAGTTATGTTAAAGTCTAATTTGTTTACTTTACTCCACTCATACACGTTGCTAATATCAGTTTGTAAGGCTATACAGTCTGATGAGTTCTCAATTTTGAGATAAAGTTTTAAATCGTCAGCAAACATGAGACATTCAGCATAATTTAGGAATTTAGGGAGATCATTAATCATTATGAGAAACTGAGTAGGTCCCAGGGTAGTACCTTGACTCACACCAGAATTGATAAAATAGGGTTCGGAACGCGACCCATTTAGTTGTACGTACTGGACTCGATCAGAGAGATAATTGGCAAAGTATTTTATCAATTTTGGTGTAAAACCTATTGCGGAAAACTTTTCTAATAATACATAATTATGAACACGATCAAATGCTTTTTTAAAGTCGAAATAAGCTACGTCTATTTGTTTTTTACAATCTAATGATTTACTTGCATAATCTACAAAGGTGATCAGATTGGTAGTGGTCGATCTGCGCGCACGAAAACCATGCTGACAGTCGGAAAGATAAGGGCTTAGTTGTTGAACCAAATAAGAATTTAAAATTGACTCTAATAATTTCGAAAAAACAGAGAGAACAGCAATGGGTCTAAAATTTTCAATGCTACTTTTACGTTCACACTTGGGAACAGGTGTTACTCGTGAAATTTTCCAGTAATTCGGATAAGTAGTAGTTAAGATAGATAAATTAAATATATGAAGTAAGGGTCTTATAAATACACTAATACAGTCCTTCACAAGATATGGTGGAACCCCGTCTAGGCCCGCAGCAGCGTGGGGCTTCAGGCGGCGCACAGCCACTCTTATGTCGGACTCCAATATTGCATCGATAGAAATGCGTGAGGAAACATTGCTAAGTGCCTCAGACACACACTTATAGTCAAGGTTCGGTTTGTCGTCTAAAAATACTGATTTAAAATAAGCCGCAAAAGCATTTGCGGCATCAACACCGGTTACATTTTTCCCATTATATTCAAAATTAGTGACGGTATGCTTAGATGACTGCTGCTCTCTAATAAACTTCCAGAATACAGATGGATCTTTCTGTAAGCATGATTCAGTACGTCTTATGTAACTATCATAAGCATTACATATTAAAGATTTTACCTTTTTCCTATAAAACTTGAACATTTCTTTATTGAACTCTTTACTGTATTGTTTATATTTCCGTAGGTGGAAATATTTAGATTGAATACAGTGAATTATTTCTGATGTAAACCATGTTGGATAAGAGTATCTACAGGTATTCATATTTTGCCTATCCCTGAGTATTCTAATGGGGACACAATCAGTAAAACATTCAGTTAATTGTTTATACAAACAATCAACAGCTTCATCCACGTCACTGCTGCTGCATAAGTTATCCCATTGAAGTAATTCAATGCGTGCATATAGTTTATTGAGATCTGCTTTGCGAAAATTCCATTCACAAGGAGATGACACCGACTGTGTTTTAGATGGAATCGACTTATTTTTAAAAGAATTATAGGAAACTTTAAATTGCACCAGCAGTGGAGGATGATACTTATCTATAGGTACAAGTGGTAAAACGTCATCGTGAACAGATAGCTCATTACACTTACAACTACTTAATATTAGGTCCAACATACTACCAGTTGAGTTAGAAATTGTATTATGCTGTGTAAATTTACAGTACATAAGCATATTATTGTAACGAGTTTTGACAGATTGACTGCTAGAATTTAGATTGAAATCGCCAAAAATCACAATCTTATGTTTAGTAAATTTGTCTCTTAAGTCTTCTAATATTCTAAATATATTACAAAAAATATCATCCTTCGCGCTGGGCGGAATATATAACACACAACAGAGCAGTTGTTCCGATTTTAGTTTCACAATTGCAGCAACAATTTCTAAACTGTTAGCACAATAGGGAAACATATCACTCTCTAAGTAAATTTTTTTAATTATAAAGCAGTCACGGATAGCCAGAAGAACGCTATCCGTGACTGCTTTAGGGGAATATTAAATGAAAACTAATCCACATATAACAAACTGTATTTACGATTTAACAATATTATTTTAAATAGAAATTAATAATTAAATACGAATTTACGAGCACATTTAACAGAGTACAGAGCAAAATATACTCGTATAACATGCATTCGCCGTGAGATCTAGTCGCGCAGTCTCCCCGCCGCGCCGCGGCGACCAAGTATTTGAGAAAGTTGTTTTAGCGGCGGTGGGGCGCGGGGTGAAGAGGCGGTGGTACAGCGCACCACTCGCGCGCTTAAATTGCTGCGTCATTTTCAATATTTTATTATAACACTCGATCGGAGACCGGGTTTGCGTAGATTCTTCTGACGCCACAAAGATAAACAGTTTGTCATCATCACCTTCCGTTACGCTGCAAACCAGTGGTTGTTGTTGATTCCTAGAGCTTATATTGTTTATGTTCAAGAATTCAGCATCAGCGGCAGTCATTTTCTTTCTTTTAATATTTTGATTCGGCGGCCTCATTATGTCACCCCTTTCATCTGCTGTAGACTCTTCATTACCTGTCTCTGAGTTTTCAGAGGTGTCTTGAATATTGCTTTCTGTTTTTTTATCACGCACTGACCTTTCGAGAAACATAAGACGTTGAAAATATATAATATATTGAATCTTCGAAGCTCCAGAGCCTGATGGTGCATTCTTTGTTTTTTTCATTTCACAAACAAATGTGTCGCGAAGGCCTTTCCACTTTTTTTAAAATTACCTGAAATTAACAAGTTAACAATAATTTTTCAATTTTGTTTCAGGTATTTAGCAACTGGCTGTTATTTTGCTGACTTACATAATGCCTATAGATTTTCGCAAATAAAGAATGATTTGATTTGATTTGATTAGGAAAATCAACTGTAATCAACGATTTTTAAAAACTCCACATTCTTCAAAAAACTCACGGAAAAATCTTTGAACATTCCAGGACCAAAACCACTATCAGAAATTCGTACAACACGTTTACCTCATGTTATAGTTGGAGATGAGGCATTTAGCTTATCAGAAAATATTATGCAACCATATTGCGGCAAGAATTTAACCAAAGAAAAACGAATATTTAATTACCGTCTCTCTAGAGCAAGAGGTTATATTGTTGTTTTGGAATCCTGGTAAACAAATTACGAATATTTCTCAAACCACTGTACATAATGTACATACTGAATTAGCGCAAATCATAATTAAAGCTTGTTATGTTCTTCACAATTACGTCAGGTTAAGAGATGCATACAGATACGAAGACACATTGTTCGAAACAGCTCTAGATGGTCTGAGTACGACTACAATTCGACCTGTACCCTTAGTATGAGATTGCAATCGAGCTAACGAATAAAGTTTTCGTGAGCTCGATGAAACTGTCAGTTTAAGGGTCAAGATTTCGTTCAACGTTAAAACTATACCGACGATCGTGTAGCTCGATAGAATAGATGCAAAATACTCTCAATATTAGGTGGCACTCAATTTTATATTTATTATGTACAGACAAAAATAAGTTCAGAGTGGATATTGATGTAACTGCCAGTGTTTAATAGAATTAGATCCAACTTTATGATGGAGCATGTTTTGAAAATGTTGAATTTTGAAAAATGCTGCTCTGTATTTTATTTTATTTTATTGAGCAACACAAACACACATAACAATACATAAACTTTAAATATCTTACAATAAAATAATTTAACTTATTGTTAGCGCCAGTAGTGTTGACAAAGTGGTCTTTTAATAATAACTGAACGTATAATGATAACATAAAAATTAAAAAAAAGAAATAATAATTATAAAACTAAGACTACTTGATTGATTGATGGAATTAGCCTCGCGGAGTTGTTTACGAAAACGTTGTAAACTACTCCCCACGATGTCCAATTCGGGGTGTCCTATTATAACATTACACAACATATTATATTACATTAGTAACACTATTACTAATTTTTGTGTGTATATTTAATTTATTGATTGCTTTCCAGGAGTGAAGAGTGGAATCAACCTGGCGGTAGCAGCTAATCCGCTCTCTTCCCCACCTCTGAAATATTGGAGACTGGCATTGCATCGCATGATTTGAAAATTACTCTCCCGAGGAAGTAGAGGCCTGATTTTGAAAGCTTGCAGATAAAAGCTAGTTGCATATTCCAAGCATAACAAAAAATTAAATGGAAAATGATTTCTCATCTGAAGAAAAAAATGTATAATGTGTGATATCAGCCTGTGAATATAGACTGTGGACCTTTATGACAGTGTTTGTAATTTTTCTAGTAAATCAATTAAAACAAGTATAAATGAAATGGGTACTTTTTATTTTGACACAAGTAATAGAGATATATTTTTAATTGACTATTTTAAGAGATACTTAATTCTGGTCTAAATATACTATTTGCTAGTTGATTGAAAATCTTAATCTAATGCTAGAATTTCCATATGATAAAGTCTGCATAAAAATTTCCATAAAAATCTATATTTGATCTATATTTAACTTATTTTGGTCACATAACAGGATTAGAATATCAGAGGTATCAATATGAAGAAAAGGTCTAGTATTCTGGCCTTTTCTCTATTTCGTCTATACACAATTCTGTGTCAAAAATTTGGCGCTCCATTTCCCTCGATACGTGCACTTGCTCTAGAGTTCGCGCGTTACCTGGACGCAACAATGTGTCCCTAATATCTCGACTCGCGCGCAATACGCGCATATCAAGCGCGAGTCGAGAGTCTGGCGAAGTCCACGCGATTTACGCGCGTATTATAAATTCGCGCCTGTGGACGCGATGTATTGGCTCCCAGTACTTCGCCAACGCGCGTATGAATTCGCGCGAAACGATTCGCGTCGAATTCGCCCCTTCTGGACAAGCTCTTAATAAAGCCTACACTAGAGTGGCTTCTATAGATAAAGGAGTATCGAGTTTTAAAGCAACGGGAATATTCCCTATGAATCCTGGAGTTTTAGTGATGATGACTTCATTAATGAGGAAGTCAGATCAGCTGTGCCGGTGGCTGATGCTCAACAGCAGCCAAATAATGTCACTTCTATTCCATCTTCATCAAATCAGGCTGTTAGTGCGCAACCATATACTAGCCCTGCAACAAGTCCATCTATTTTTGTGGTCAGCAAATTGAACCAGAAATGATTCAGAGGAAAGGTGCTGTAACCCCAGATCCAATTCCATCCACATCATATTCAATAACCGATCGGCCTGCTATTCTGGACATCCAATATTGACTTTGCTAGTCTCCATTTTAGGCCCACAGCCTCAACAGCTCATCTCTCAAAAAGAAAGACCGTTGAAGATCAAACAGCATTCTGAAATAATAACAAGCACTCCCATGAAAGCAGTGTTTGAAGAAAAGAAGAGGAAAAGAACTGAAAAGGAGAATAAGACAAAGATAATTAAGAAAAATAAAGGAAAATTTGTGAAAGGAAAATGTACCAAAAGCAAATATACCAAATAGATTAAAAATAAGAAGACTACAACCAGAAACAAAAGGATCAGAAAGTCAACAAAATATTTATTTAAAAGTGATGATGAAGATTCATCTACTGATCAAGTAGATGAAAATGCTATGCGATGATGAGTCAGAATATTCTAAAGAGGATGATTTATGTGCAATTTGTTTAGACACTGGAAAAAGTGGGGAGATGTGATACAGAAGTTGCGGAAACTGGGACCATAAAGAGTGCTCTGGCAGTGATAGTCCAGATTCCTATATTTGTGCATTTTGTTTGGATCCCTAAAGTCTGTATATGTTTTTCATTAATAATTTCATATTTCCTTCTCCGCTTTGTTTGAAAAAAGTATTTTTAAATTGGTGTTACAAATACTTTTATTGTATTGATTATTATAATAACTAAGATCTCATTTAAAGTACGTTTTGTTAATTTTTTGGTATAAGAGTAATTATACTGGCTCCCATTTCCCGTTAGAGCGTTAAATGGGCTCTCATTAGCCGCATTTGTCGGGTAATAGGAGCCACTTACTATTTTGTAAAACTATGATTGTACCTTAATACATGACTGTAGTTGATTATAACTGTGATTAAAGTATTCTTTAATAATAAAGGTAAGAGTTGATAATTAAAAATTACAAGAATTTTGAAAACGTGGTTTTTATCAAAACTTTCCCTTAGTACGCTCCCATGGCCCTGTTCTCCCCTAAATGAAAAACATTGGTTTTACATATTAAGGTTTATTTATTTACATTGTGCAATATAATTACAAAATTGTACTTATTTATAAGGTAGATTTTTATTATAATCATTAAAAGTTAAATATAATATCATTACAATAGTATATACCACGCGACACTTGGATAACCTCATTCAAAGATATTAGGATTTCAAATAATAAATGAGAAGTTTTGTTTGAACATTACACAAAAAAATTAACTTATGTAGCTCTCTACAAATATATCTTTTATTGAATTCATTTAAGATTACTAGAAAATATCGAAATTTCCTAATCAAATTACATTTGCTAGTGCGACAATAGGATAACCTGACACCTTAAAATTTAAATAAAAAACGCCGTAGCTTATAAAAACATATTTTATTAATATTTAGTATGGCGACCCTTTTCAATTATGACACTGAATATTCTCTTCGGCATAGATGCGTTAATCAAGTCAGATGGGATTGTGTTTTGACTGTGATACTGCTTTCCGTCTACATAAACCATTCGGCTGAGCCAGCTCCGAATGTTTTCTATTATATTCAGATCTGGGGATAACGCTGGCCATTCTAGAAGTTGAACATTTCGTTGCTGAAACCATGACATTATACATACGGGGTCTAAACGTCCAGTTGGTGTGGCAAAGTACTTTTCCCAAAAAATGTGCAGTGTTTATATTGAACAAGTGACCGCAGCTCTTAATCATCCAAATGTATTAAACAAATACATAAAGTTCCCAGATACTGTTGCTGCTCGACAAGTTGTTAGTCAGAAGTAAGAGGGTTACTTACTATTGCTTCTGCAAGTCGTCAGGGCCGTGGTTCTCGCATAGTCAAGGTCTACATAGCAATTTTTGTATGCTTTACTACAAAGGCACTTCATTTAGAATTGGTAGGTGACTTGACAAGTCATAACTATATTCTAGCCCTACGCAGATTCATTTCCTGTTGATGCATTTGCAAGACATAGTAAATATGGAAATAAAAATGTTCAGTAGATGTCATATATTACTAATGTAGATGCGGCTTTCACACGGCAAGAATTAGCAGTGACTAACAGGCACTGTCAAATGTCAAAAGTCAGAATCATTTGACATCGAACTTAAATGTTTGCAATTTACATGTAGGTACATTACATACGAATTCTAGATTTTAATTTGAGACAAGAAAATAATACGTACATACCTCCAATAAGTAATGACAAAGTCCAAAGATAAAAGGCAAACAATGAAATTTATAGCTATAAGATAAATATGATCATATTGTGAACCAAAAGAGTAATTATACTTGCTTAAAACTTCATATTATGCAGTGAATTTGTGATATATATATGTCACCAAATGCTAACACTACAACGACCAGAGAGTTCAAAAATATATAACAAACTGAGGATCTTATTTATTCTTGTGAACCCTTCGAGATCGAGTGGCAACTTGTGTTTCTGCACTGTGCTCCCCAGCTACCGATGGCACAGCTACCTCAGGTTGAACAAAGCCGGGGATATTTTGGAGATCAGTCATAGCACTAACTCTATGCCTTTTGCCATCTGAGCCTGCAACGATCACCATGCCGTCTTTGGTCCAACACTTATTCAACCCAAAGCGCTTACGAGCAGCCATAAATGCTTCATGACGGGACTGTGTTAAAAACTCAGATATTGTGATTCCAGTATTTTTTAAGGCAGTTTTACTGTACCAGATTTTATTTTTTGCCAAAATATCCTTGAATTTTACCAGTACTGGCCTAGGTTTACCCGGGTTTAAGCGACCAATTCTGTGGCAGCGATTAATGCAAGTAGCATTAAAAGTGTGGTCCTTGAGGTGTGTTGTCACATATTTAACAACTACTGTGCTTGTGTCTTCCTTCTCAACCTCTGGCAAGCCATGAATGAGGACCATCTTGCGTCTTCCCCTCATTTCTTGTTGATCATACAATCTATAGAGGAGCTCAACTTGCATATGCAGTGTTTGTAATGAAGACATTATGAAGCTTCGAAAAATGGAAAACTCGGTTGCAGTACCTGTGTCAGTGATTCCGGTGGTTCCGGCCTTTTTCTCGAAGTCGTCCATCCTGGCTGTAAACATTGCTGTCATGTCGGTCAGTGACTTTTGTAGAGAATTGGTATCCATATTAGTGTTGTGTTGCAAGAAGTGACGGAATTTTTGAAAATGAATAGCTGGTAATGTACAGATCTTTATAATATCATTTAAAAACACTTAACACCACTATATATATTTTAAATTCAATAAAATCGTTAGAGCAAAATTTTTATGTGTTGCTAGTGACATTTCACATCTACCCTCCATTCAATCTACCATTTATCTAACTTCGTCAACATTTCAACATTTCTGGACACGATGGAGTAAGGAATATATTGCTGAACTATAAAAACGAACCCAATGGCAAACTCCAGCGACACCATTGAAAATTAATTCATTAGTACTTGTGAAAGAGGATAATTTGGCACCGCTGAAGTGGAAACTGGGTCGCATTGTAGCACTTTTCGCCGGTCCAGATGTTGTTCGTGTTGCAGAGATAAAAACGACAAATGGAACCATAAGGAGGTCCTTTGCGCGAATTTGTCCTCTACCTGTCAGTGATACTGCTTAAGTTGGTTGAACGCATAGCCTTCAACGTCTTGGGGGATGTTGAAGATACAAAGCGCCTGCACATTTTTATAGCAAGAACGCCTACATATTTTTTCTATTATTGTATTTTTTTGCTTAATTACAACCTTGTACAATGAACAGAGTGATTTCAAATAAATTGATTTTGATTTTCTTGAGTATTTTTATCACGATCTAACTAAATATTAGATCTAGTTAGTAAGCTATTTATTTTTATTTTTTAAGCTTTGACACAGGCAGATTGTATACTAAAGTAATTCCTAATAATTTCCCCATCTACTAACCGTTTCAAAAATATTTGAATTATGAAATCGTAAAGTACCTGTTTAACTGTTTACAGATTCCACACTAAATATGGAATGCCTGGGGTTATTGGTTGCATTGATGGAAGTCATTTCCATATTTTTAAACCACATTATACTGTGGAACATTTGTATTATTGCCGCAACCAATTCCATTCTCTTAATGTACAAATGGTATGCAGGTATTTTATTGATGAGTATATCACGTAACTGAAGTTATTCACAGTAGCCAGAAGCACTCATAATCTACTATATAAAAATAAGTCGGGTTTTCCTTCCTGACGCTATAACTCCAGAACGCACGAACCGATTTCCACAGTTTTGCATTCGTTGGAAAGGTCTCGGGCTCCGTGAGGATAGAAATATAGAGCATAGAAAATTCAGGAAAAATTTCAACAGAAAAGCGGGAATATCGTTTTTCTTTTAGAATAATTATATAATTTCGAAGCCAAAATTGTGGCAGAACAACGTCTGCGGGGTCCACTAGTCATATTATAATTATCTTTAATAACAGATCTGTGACAGTAATGGCAGGATTATAAATATAAATGCTAAATATGGTGGTAACTGCTACGACTCATTTGTGTGGCAGAATAGTGATATCAATGGCTACATACAAACTTTAAACCTGCATCGAGAGCCAGTATGGCCTTTAGGTACACAGTGAAAATCAATTTCACTTATAAAATATATTGTCTTATAGTACATAATGCAAATTAGGTTTCTAGTTTCTTTATTTTAGGTGATTCAGGTTATCCTGGGACCGTGGCTCATGACACCATATTTAGACCCAGTTGATATACTGCAGGAGAACTATAATGAGAAGCATATAAAGGCAAGAGTCATTTAAGAGAATACTTTTGGGAGATTCAAAAACAAGTGGCGTTGTTTGAGTAAAGACCGTGGCCCTTGAAATGTGCCAGAATCATTCAAGCCTGTAGTGTTCTGTACAACTTTTGTATTGATTATAGAGTTGCCGAGGAATATTTGGGTTAGTATCAACAAAGTTTTATATTGCTTTGATGGTTACCATCCGAAAGTAATCTACCTACATACAAATTTATGCCACAGGAGAATATGACCACACCTAGTAAACATTATGTTCATTTTCAGATGATAACGTCCAAAATGCCAATTCTAATGATGATGTCCTCATTGAAGTGGGTAAAAGAGCATCTACTGATTTATTAAAAGGCAGAATATTAAGGGATCTGTTAGCAAGAAGGATGATGCCCAATTAAATAATTATATCAACAGGGTTGGTCCTCTTAACTCCTCTCTGCCTAAGAGATAAATTATCCGAATGGGCTGAAGGTGACTTCGGAGAATTTCTTTTATTGCAAATAAAATATAGTTTAAACTTTACTATAACAATTACTATTACTACCACAATAAAATAGAGAACTAATGTCCATATACTTATGTTATGTGTCACTACACTTTCCACCACTATTTCACTATTACTATTTCTGAATTGTGAAGAGTTATTATTCGAATTATTTTGATAATTGGATAAATTCGAGTTTGAACGTTATGAGTTGAGGAATTAAAATTATTAGATTGTCTCGGATGAGAGTTTCTGTTTTGAAGCGAATTAAAAGTATTAAAATTTGGTCTAAAATTTTGATTGGAGCTTGGGTTCTTACTATCGTAAACCGTTTGGAAATTTTGTTCTTCCAACACGGTTTATTGCTTGTTTGGCCTGTCTAATTTCGGGGTTGTTTTTCATTTATTTTGGAAAATAAAATAAAATGCTCCTTAAATGTTGGACACGGTGACAGAAGTAACTTTCGTTCTCATCTTTTTTTTAGAGAATCTAGTTCCATAGCCAGACAATCTTCTGACCTTGGATCGCCAAAGTGTTGGCTTTATAATAACTTAAGGTTGACCCAAGTATCTATTTGTTCCCGTTCCCCAACTAAATTTGCAGCTTCTAGTAATTACATGAAACATTTATTTTGTAAATTGCCACCTTGGAATGTCTGTAAAATATATTCACATTTCTTAATGAATAATGTTAATAATCTAGCATCCCCATCAAAAACAGAAATATTTTTTACCATTTCTACAGGTACTCTTAATAACAAATCCTAAAGACTTACATACTTTAAGGCATAAATTTTCAATATGCTGATTAATGGTAAGTCCTTTGTCAAATAAAATACCTAAGTCCTTAATTTCATTCACGCGACTAAGCGTTTGTGCATTCATCTTATTATAACTGAGAAGTCCTCGCACGAGAAAAATCATCACCTTACACTTAGACATGTTAAAGTCTAATTTATTTACTCCACTCATAGACGTTGCTATTTGATAAATTAAAACAGAAACATCAATAATATCTTGGCTTTATTCAGCTATTAATTTACAATATAATTTTATATGACATTTATGTTTCTTTTAATTATTACGAACTAAAGAGGTTACATATATATCAGTCACCCCCGTCTAAAATGAAATCATGAAGATACGCTGGTGGGCGTCTGTCTCTTGCGGAACGACGCAACTCTCCGTCATCTTCATTACCTTCAGACGTTCTGAAAGGTTCATTAACCTCAGGGTCATCTTCACCAGCATCAGTTGTCTCAGACTCATCAGGACCATTAAGCTGCAACTCCATTAGTGACCCCAAATGGTATTCTTGTAAATTGATAGAGTTAACCATTTGCTTCAAAAGCTGTATATATTTTCTCTTTCTGAAGGATAGGAACTTGATGATAGGCGCTCTTAAGATCGAATTGACTATAATAAATATTTTTGGCAACATCAGCAACTACACACTCTATATTTGGCAGGGGAAACGCATCGAGATCGGTAAACGTATTTATAGTTTGAGAATAATCAATGACCATTCTTTTTTTATGATGGCCTCCACCAGCAATTATAACCTGAGCACGCCAAGGTGAGATGCTAGGTTCGATCACCCCGTCATCTAAAAGTTTGGTAATTTCTGCTTTAATAAATTCACTATCATCTATACTGTATACCGCCTTAATGGAAAATAGACGTGAGGTTAGTAAATATGGTAGCAGGTGGTAGTGATGCTTGCATTACGTTGCAGATTCTTAATGGTACATTAGTTCCACCAAATTCAAGTTCCAAGGAAGAATGTTTCTTTAGAACGTCGTGACCGATTATTATATCATAGAATATTTAATTCTGTTTATTCTTCATAGATGTCGCTAACACCAATCGAAAAAAATTATAAAATATAGAGAGAAATTAAAAATTGATCTCATCAGATACGAAGCAGAAAAGAAAAATTGAAAGTAACGAATAAATAAATGTCAGAAATGCTTTGCGGAAAAGGTGGAGAGAACAAAAGAGAAACCAAAACAATTATGACAGTCAAGTAAATAAAAAAGAATCTTAATCTTCACAAGAGAAAAAAAATCAGTTCCCCAGTTATCAAGGCATAAACCTTGGTAAACGCTGATGTTGCGCTCAGCGTTTCGCCGACACGGGATTGCATGCGGGATATTTCGCAATTGGTCATTATATTAATATTATTTCAATTTGTAATTAGTCTTGTAGTAGATTTCATATTGTAAAGACATATTAAATAAATAAATTATTTTTTTAATATTCTTTCGGTCCGCCTGAACAGAACTCCCCAAAAGTATATTTTTCTTTTAAGAAAATTTAAGATAGCGTACAATTGTTAAGCAACGAAAAATCAATAATTACAAAAAATAGAAGCATTATGAAAGAACGATTAAGAAAACAAACCGCCAGTGAAATAGAAAAATTAAATGATAAAATAATGAAAAGTAAAGCTCGAGAAAAAGTTTTAGAATCTGTAATGCGGAATGCATACAAACAGAGCAAAAGTCAAAAAGATAAACGTGTTTTTAAAAATATTGCGTAGATCTAAATTGAAAACTTTTATGTCAAACATTTTGGGCTTAAACGGCCGGGTTAGAATAATACTGAAACCGAAAAAACAAATACAATAATTTGTAAAAATTAAAAAAAACACATATTAAAGCTACATACCGAAGTCATAAAATCATAATTTCATGAACCTAATATATTTTCATCACTTTATTTAGAACCAATTTTTTTTTTTTTTGAGAAAATAACTCATTCCACTTGTCGCATTTGTAAACGAAAACATCATTCATTGTTGCACACCAAAGCTGTCTCAAACACAGCTGCAATAAGTTCAAACATAGTAGAAGTAAAGAATCCAATATTCACCTTTTAGGGAGAGACATCAAATATAGCAACTCATTTTGTCCAAAAGTCAACTCCATCAGATTTTGTTGGCAACAGCTCTGGTTGGAGCACAACTGCTGAGAGTGTTATTGGACCAGGGGTCTCAAACATCACATATAACCGAATCAGCAGTACAGTTACTAAGGCTCAAAATATGATAAAAGATCTGATTTACTTTTAATAATAATAAAAGAATGAAGAAGAAGATGTATTGACAATGTCGACTGTCAAAAAAATATGATGTTACCAAAGAACCTGATCAATCAGCGTATTTTAGTTGTTGGGACCTCTAAAATTAAATTACTGAAAGAAAATTTTCTCATGTATTATGAAAACGACGAAAACGACGAGAACGAGAACGAAAATGAAAAACCAAAAGGGCCAAGTGAAATTATTACTAGTGCGGTATTTCTGCTGACAAACTCAAGATCCTCTTCTGCTGCATCAACATCTAATTATTGTCATTTGATATTAATATCACAATACATAATTGCCAGTCTAAACTTGTAAGCACTGTAGTGAACACATGTACTAAATTAATTGTGTTTTTTTAGCCTTTTCGTCCATACACTAACTTAACTCATGACAGACATTACTCTTATACAAATAACAACAAAAAATAATTTGAAAAGAGAAAAATTACAAACATTATGGCGAAAATTGGAAATAGTTGAAAGTTTAAAATTTAACACAGACCTTAGTCTTGATAGTAATTCACAAGAGGATCTTATTTGTGAACCTATCGAAGAAAATGAAAACTTTATTTAAATTTATTATAATTTCATTCTTAAAAAAAGTGTCAATTTCATTTAATACTTTGTTATAATTTCATAAATATGTTTTTTTAATGTATTCACAATTTATTAAAAATGCTGTATAACAACCCAGTCACAACCAAAAGCCGCCGTTTCCAGTTCTAGTACATTCCTAATCACGCTAACTCCACGAATACAATAGAATCCTTCCATGTTATAATTTTTTTTTCTGAAGAAGAGCAGTGTTGTGTAAATATTTATAAAAGTACAACGTGTCGTGATAAATAATGTGAGTAATAATTTATTATAATTAACTATATACATTTACATTGTTACAGATAAACTGATCCAGTAAAGTTGGAAGACTGTAGAAGATGCTTTCTTTAGATGTAAAGCTTCTATGAAAAAACTCCTTTCGGGGGGAAAGATGACTGGTGTTTGTATATGTTTATTGTTAACAAGATTTCGGATGAGCTAGTACCAACGTTAATAACCGTTAAGGGCGCGGAGAGCTATGACCTGTTAGTTAATTTAAGTACACCGGTGAAACTGACAGAAAAAACATTAAATGAAATCAATGAAGTTATGCAAAAGCATCTGAAGCTTAAGCTGAGCGCTTTGGCTGAGCGATATAAATTTCGAAAAAGTAACCAAGCGGTGTCTGAATACGTGGCAGTGCTTAAAAAAATGTCTAAAACTTGTGATTTTGAGTCATGGCTAGAAGAAAGTTTAAGGGATCAATTAGAATGTGGTATGAGGAGTGAAAATATCCGCCAGCGATTGCTTGATATATTTATAATTTCAAAAAGCTTATAAATTAGCCGTGAGTTTAGAAGCTGTAGAGAGGCAATAGGAAGTATAGAAAAGGCCGTGTCTCGTGAATCAATTTTGAAAATCAATTGAAGAAATTGTTAAGGATGTTCCTCCTGCCAATATTTTTAATTACGATGAATAAGCAACGATCCGGAAAAGAAAATTGGCATCTATAAGAGAGGAGTTAAATATGCAGAAAAGGTTTGTTTATATGACACATGCAATATTGTGATCAGCCTTGGTGTTCATCGGGTTCTCGGTTTAATCGTACATTTAGTAGCTGGATTGACGGTTGTTTTGAATTCAGGGACTGATTCAAAACATTAAACGGTTTCTAAAGTATTTGAAATTAAATTTAAGTTAGAATGTGACTAGTTTCAATCTTCGGTTGAAATGCTAAATTCATCAGATATAAGTAGTAGTATTATATCGGCGCGGTTACGAAAATTAGAGTCACATCTTGAAAATTTAACGACAGCATATGAAGAGATACTTGGGGTCTTAACAGACGAAACATTAATAACGGATTATGATCGGCGTTACGCTAAAGCGAATTTACAATATGACACCTTGGGGGCTAAGTCAATTGATCTCTCTAACTCCCAAGAAAAAACCTCAAATTAACCTTACAACATTTAACGGGGATTTATTTAATTGGTGTAGCTTTATTAATTTGTTTGATTCGTTAGTGTTGTCACGGAATGATATTTCTAAAACGGAAAATTATCATTATTTATTTTCACATATTCAAAATGAACCTAGGTCAATGATACAGCATTTACCTATGGTTGACGGCTTTTTGGATATGGCGTTAGATATACTCAAGGGTAGGTATGAAAACAAACGGTTGTTAGCGGATACCCATTTATCTAGAATACTTCACTTACCATTAATTCACAAAGCGACGGGCTTGCGGTCACAGATTCTAAATCCATTGTTAGAATCAACAAGGGTTTTAAAAAATCTAGAATTACCTACGGATGAATGGAGTTACATCTTACTTCATATAAGTTTGACAAAATTGCCATTAGAAGTAAAAACTAGATTTGAACAGTCACGGCGGAAATAATTCGGCGTTACCTACATTTGAACAACTGATAAACTTCTTACAACATGAATGTAGGTTACTAGATACGGCATCGGGAGAATATAATATAGTTAACGGGGTAGGACGTAGGCCTACACGTAATATACATTACATAGAAAAGTTAAATAGTTCTCAAGGAAACAATAAATCCACTCAGAAGAGCTGCACTTATTGCAACAATATGGGGCACTCAATTGAAGAGTGTCATAAATTTAACAACTTTACGAACCATGATCGTAAATACTGGGTTACACAAAACATGGTTTGTTTTAAATGTTTCGGCAATCATCTGGCATCATTATGCAAAAGTAATATTCAATGTTCACAATGTGGGCATAGCGGTCATAATGCATTAATTTGTAACAAAAATAACGATAATTCTTACACGTCAGTATAAAAATGGACACCATACAGTGCGAGAAATGCTTGCGTCAAGGGGCAATAAAGTTGACAAAGTTATTGGACGTCAACTGCCATCATCTCAACACATGGTATCGGATCACTTGAATAGAAGTGAAAAAATATTTGTACCTGCTTCGGGTACAGGGTCTTCGGAACGGCGTCAGTCGCAATAGCAATTAATGAAAATACATAACAAAAATTATAATTGTAATGTTGCTTCAATGCCTCAATTAGCGGATAATGTTATTTTACCTACGGTTATTGTTGACGTAAAATCGGTACACGGTTATTTTGTTAAGGCACGGGCCTTATTGGATCTCGGTTCGCAAGTTACTATTATTAAGAGTGATTTGGTTTCAAGTTTAGGATTAAAGCGACACTATTCACTAACTCCTATAACGGGTATAGGCGGAATACAAAATAGTGAGTGTCAGCATATTGTTAAATTTTACTTTAAACCTGAAATTTCGGTACAACCACTTTTGTCGGTTTCGGCGGTCGTTATGAAAAGACTTACTAGTTATTTAAAGCAACAAATAGATTATACTAAGTATACAATAAAATTATCGGATAATGGGTTCTATTGTAGTCAAATAGATATTATTTTTGGTTGTGATATTTTACGGAAAATACTAAACGGTGAAAAGGTAGACTTAGGTTCAAACGGTCCCTATGCGATGGGAACAATTTTGCGGTTTTCGGTTCGGTACCATCTTATAATAATGATAATGCGGAAATAAATAATAAACAACTTTATTCAGGTCTTACTTTAGTGGATGTATTCGAAAGATTGGCGGTCGGAGGAACCCCCTAGGAATAAAATTAGGGATCCTGCAGAAATAGAATGTGAACAATTATTCACTTCAACTACGGTTCGCGGTTCGGATGGTAAATATATTGTTCGGTTACCAATTATATCGGGTCACCAACGGCTTGGCGACAGCAGGCAAACGGCACTAAAGCGTTTTTGTCTATTGAACGAAGAATGCAACGGAAAAAGGATTTTCGGGATAAATATGTACAGTTTATGTCGGAATACATAGAACTCGGTCATATGAAGGTTTCCAATCATGATATTAATAGTGACGAGGAATGTTATTTTCTTGCACATCACGGAGTGTTTAAGAAATCGGGAGATCTAAATAAAATACGTGTGGTTTTCGATGGTAGTGTACAAACTAGTAACGGTGTGTCTCTCAATGACATATTATATTCGGGCGAACGGTTGCAAAATGACATAACACAAATTATTATTATTAAGTTTCGATCTCTACGTTTTGTTTTTACTACGGACGTTAAAATGATGTTTCGGTAGACTTGGATACATCCAGAGGATCATAAATACCAGTTAATTTATTGGAGATCGTCTCCATCGGATTCGCTCACTATTTATGAGCTAACTACAATTACGTACGGGTTAAAATCAAGCTCTTTTATTGCTATAAGATGTTTACATCAACTGGCTGAAGATGAAAAGATTAGGTACCCTAAAGCCAGTCAGGTTTTACTGCAAAATAGTTATGTTGATGACATATCGGGGGGTGGGGATACGTTGAAGGAAGCGCACGAATTAAAAAATAAATTGATTGCACTCATGAATACGGCGGGATATGATTTGTGGATGAATGGTCTTCCAACGCCTCAGAACTTTTAACGGGTTTGTCGTCTGACTACCTAGAGTCACCCCGTACATTTGACGTATCGGACGGATCGGGATTTGTAAAAGTATTAGGTATTCAATGGAATCCACAAGAGGATAGTTTTACATATAGGATAAATTTATATAATAATACGGACGGTACAATTACACGGCGTACAATATATAACGACTGATAAAGGCAAGCGTGATTCAGGCGGCGCCGAGACTTCTAGTGAACAAAGTGTAGTTATACCTAATGAGATTCCTACAATAAAACCAAAACGAGGCACAAAGAAAACATCATCTGACGATATATTAATTGAAAGCTTGACTGAAAATGTGACAGAAAAATTAAGTAGTGATGAAAATGATTCCGTTAAGCAATTCCTATTATGTTTGCTAAATGATTTCAAAGCGATACCTGCTGATCATAAACTAGACGCGAAAAGTGACATCATAAATGTAATTATGCATTACAAAAATAGAACTTCACATCGATACGAACCTGGAAGAAACCAGTCTTCGCTCGCAGACTATTTCAAAGGATACAATATTCGAGACTGTGTGAATATGACAACTGAATGTTAATATTATGCCCACTTTCATCGCAAAATACCAAAGGTATAAGTTCAAAAAAAAACGAAAAGCGACTCCTTATACGAGTAGGTGTATAATTTATAACATTTATGTGTGTTGCACCCTGTTTTGAAAAATATCATTGCTCGTAATTTAGCAGTTTTAACAAAATTAGCTAGGTTTATTTTGAATAGATTTGGTAGTATTAAGTTTATTATGATTAATAAGTGCAATAATTAATATAATTGACAATTGATATTTTTTAATTTTATGTGAGATTTTTACCATTGCCAAGACTGAATTAATTATTAATGAGCTAAAATAATAATTATATTTGATATTTTTAAGTATACATTTAGCGGGTTTTTTATTTGTACTCTTTAATTATATTTTGCACTTTTTTAAAGGAAGAAGGTAAACGACATAAAAGCATTGCTCGCTTTTTTTGAGAACAGCAAGATAATTAACAATAAGTCTTCCTACGCTACCATCAACAAGCTGAAAAATGAATTAACGTATTTAAATAAAATACTGTATACCGGATTAAAACGCGTTAATATGTAATAATTGTAAAACAAAAACTTGGCGATTAAAAAGAGTGGCGGCGAGTTTCTTGCCAGTTCTTCTCGTCCGCTCTACGCCCTTGATTTGTGAACTGGTAGTAAATGTAAAATTAGAAGCATTTAATATTAGTAATATTAGTAATTTAATATGTATTATTTTTTATTGACGTTCATAGATGTACATTGTGTTACCTAAATTAATAGATTATTTTTTAATTTAATTGAATTAAATATGGCAACTTTGTGACATTTCAAATATAAGACAACTGTCATCTTTCAGTCTCCCGCGACCACGGTTGCTGAAAAGCATCCGAAACGTCGGGATAAATAATTTAAACAATAAATCGCGTTTTAATCCGGTATACAGTATTTTATTTAAATGTGTGATACTCGCGTTAATAAAAGACAATATTATGAATTAACGTATCTACAACTCGGCGTCAATCAACGGCGGCTACATCAAGGTTAGTTGTAGTCGGGAAATGCTAACTTTAACAACTACAGAACATACTCGTAGTATATATTGTAGAAATTTGTCTTTTTTAAACTGGAGGTGGAGCACCAGAGTACACAACCCCAGATGAGATCTTCGACCATGTACCCTCTTTACTAGGAAGTACAGTAAATGGGTGAGTTTGGGAGTGATGCAGGACCAGCTGAGTTCATCAGTGACAAGGACACCAGGGCTTTGCATGTGCTTGATAAGGTTGTGGGAATAGACGGTAGTCAGAGGTGCCAGCTTTGTCAATAGACAGTGCATCATTGTCTATAGATAATACTGATGATGTGGTAATGGAAACAATTTTGGTGGTAGAACAAGGTAGTGGGAGAACACTAGCTCATACTCTAGATAAACCAAAGAGGTATACATTTTACACTCCAAGAGCTAGTAACTATCTGTTTGTGTAGTTTGTTAAATATTTCATTTATTTCACGTTTTAATATTTATCATGGTTTGCAGATAAAAAAGACTATAAAACTAGACGAGAGACGTACAGCAAAAAATGTAGCCATAGCAAAATATTATTCTACAAAACAAAAAATTCTTGATGCTAAGCTGGAGAATATATGAAATTACAATTAGAGATTAAGTTGCTCAGTAAGTGAAGTGAACATTACAAGGTCCGACAGCGTTTACGCTCAATTATCTTCCTTTTTTGAAGATAGTGACGGCAAGAGTCAATATTTAAGTATTTTTTAAAAATAGTAATCATTTTGAGATATCTTAGTAAAATATTACTCGCACTTAAAAGGGAAGAAGAGCCGTTTATGACTTTGACATATTCTGAGGAAACCTCAGATTCTTACGTCAGTCAAGACGAGGCGAGCCATGTACTTCAGGACGAGACGAGTCATGTAGACGATGAGAGTCATCGAATTCAGGGCGAGGGCAATCTTGGACTTCAGGAATTTTGGCGTCGGGATGTGACGACCCCATCGCTCGCTGGTAGAATAACCTTTGTGAGAGAGATTATTCCACCAGTGCAGTCAGTCAAGCTTAGTGGTAGTGCCATGCTGTACTCCTTACAGCCGAATGGGCCGGCACGACCGGGGAAATACCACTCTCTCACTGGACACCGACGTGAAGTAACGGCATTGCTGTTGCGTTCGGTCTGTGAGAGTCCCGGGGGACCCCCCCCCCCCCCCCCCCCCACAAACACACATACACATAGCAGCACAAATTAAGGTAACACTATCCCAGGAGGGTACCACGTGCCGTAGCCGTAGAGAATCCCTCTCTGGACGTTCGCGCTCAGGACCCTCTGCATCGCTTGAGAGTGAATGCCCAGGCTGCCCTTCGTATTCTGGGAGGGGCGATATTGCGCTCGAAACTTATACATCTGCCTGTCACGCTTACCGTGGTCTTTTGCAACATCTGTTTCAATTTCTGACCATGAACAGAGATACAATGATGACCAAATACCAGAAATACCATTGAATATTTATTCACAAATAATTTTTACGATCTGTGATGATCCTTTATTTTTATAGGACTATGGAGTATGGAAGCGCCGCTGCTTTCCTGTAATAGCCCTAACGCTGCGATTATCGCTAAGAAACGCCCAAGCTCATTATTGCTGCAGCAGTTGTGCACAATATCTGTAGAAGTTATAATCTGCCAGAAGTTTCTCCAGAACTTCTGGAGTTACCAAGGACCACAAAATGTAGGAGTACAAGATATCAAACAGCGAGCGAGTGATTTAGTTCTGTTTATCCAATGTACTGTAAGGATCTGTGTGACCTATCGATGCAGTTACGAATATCGTCAGATCGATTTTAAAATGGACTACTTAAGGGCTCCCACACATAACTGCGATGCGATGCGATGCGACGCCGCATCGCAGGAATTTGCGATGCGATTTCGTGCGGCAAAGCGTTGGTTCAGGTGACCATACGGTAGTCAGTCGTATTGGACGTGTTATTAGGAATAGTGAATGACGCGATGAATCGCAAAAAAATTACAGTTGCACTGCTATTATTGTTAAAAAGATATAGAAGAAAAAGAAGATTTTGGGTTCATCCATTTATCACGATTATGAACCCTAGTGGAAACTATTTTAATCGAAAATACTATGTTTTGAGAACAGCTCGTCTTAACAGCTTTACTTAAAGAAAAAGAGACAAATAAGGATTTCGAAATTGACAAGTTTTTTTCGAGAATTGCTATGTTGGTTCTTCACGACACAATACTGATATCGAAAGTCCTTCGGGTTATAACACCTACAATACAGGACCTTCGGGTTGTAACACCCACAATATAGGATCTTCGGATTATAACCTCCATAATGCAGGCCCTTCCGCCGGATCTTCGTATTATAACATCCATAATGCAGGCCCTTCTGGCTATAATACCCGCAATGCAGGATCTTTGTATTATAACATCCATAATGCAGGCCCTTCCGACTTTAATACCTGCAATGAACAGCTTTCACAATATTTTGTTTTTAGTTAGTTTTAGTTAAAGAAGATTGGAGTATTATTATTCACATACAAGAATCATGGACTATAAAAAGGAGGATCACCTATCTCTAAATCTCCGATATATAAGACAATTAAAAACTCTGGAAGGACTTGCTCACCTGTGTATTCTAGTCCTACTGCATACCTTTCAACAAGCACTTGTTGAGTCTCCGGAACCTCAAAATGTTGCCACAACTCTGACTATGCAACCTACAGTATCACCTGAACACAATGCAGTAAATCCTTAAACATAAACAGTACATAATAATTCCTCAGATGGTGCATCACTGTGTTATTACATCGGATATTCTATCACAAGCAATATCTTCTATCATGGGTAACGACGAATAATTTAAGTTAAATTTAGTCAAATAAAAATAAGCAACAGAAGTTTTTTAGTTTATTTTTTAACGATGATTTCTGTAGATAACTGACTCAATTAGAATTTAATTAGAATTAATATCATAGAAAAGAGATGTTTGTAGTTTGTCCGTAATACAGCACTTACAAGACGTAGTTTGCGTAATCAAGCCAAAGCACTAGATAGATTCGGAGTTCGAATAGTTTCACTACAGACTTTCCAAAGAGCTATTCCAGAATATATGCGTTGATATAAAAGCGCATTCAAGTCTATCCAGAAGGACAACAAAAATAAGCATTGAGCGAAAAATTGATTTGGTTTTTAGTTAGTTTATATATACACCTATGACAATATTTATTATTATACGTGATTATATTAAAGGTTCTAACAGCATTTTCATTTTATGTCACAGGCTCCTATCAGAAACCTGTAGGTATAAGCTATTTGTAAGGGCTCAGCCAAGCCAGTGTGTCCAATGTGATTAGAGAAGTAACAATGGCTTTTAATGTAAGTGATGTACTCAAGAAGTTCAAAATAAAGTTGAACCACTTTATAACCATGACAGCTATCCCTTAGAATTAAAAATCGTTTACAAACATCGCAAAAAGAAGCTTATCAAAACTTATTACAAAGCAAACTACTTAGAAAGGAGAAATATGATCTAAACAGTAATCCAATTACATATAAAGAAAATGACTTAATATTAGTTAAAAATGAGACTGGAAACAAACTTCGAAATTTGTATAATGGTTCATACTTAGTAATTAAAGATGTAACACCAAATGTGGAAATTTTAAAAGACGGAAAGAAAGATTTAGTTCATAAGAATATGACAAAACTGTATTATTCATGATATTTTTTTATTTTGTGTCTTAGTATATAAGTAAAAATCGTAAGAATAAAGTTAGTTACAATCATGCTTGTCCGAGTTTGATTACGAACCAATCCCAACATCACAATATAAACTTTTCTGAAACCCAGCAGGAAAGGCAAAATATCATAATGGGTAAATAATTTTGAAAATTATTATTGTAGAAAAGTTAGATTTATTCATCTTTGTTTTAGATTTTCCAACAAATTCGGATTTCCTGATTGTTTGGGTTGCATGGAACTCATGTAGCTATGGATAGAAATGTTTGACCGTGCTACGTCAAACATGCAAAACGAAATAGGTGAACTTCTTACACTGGAATCTACTACTTGGCACTGCATCCCACCGCAAGCACCCAATTTCGGAGGTATTTGGGAAGCTGGAGTTCGATGTGCTAAGAATCATTTGAAAAGGGTCATTGGTGATAGTGCTCTAACGTATGAAGAGTTAGCGACTGTCTTGTCACAAATCGAAGCATGTTTAAACTCTAGGCCAATTTATTTAATTAGTAATGAAGCAGATGACCCTCTCCCTCTTACACCAGGTCATTTTTTAATTGGTGAACCTATTAAAAATATTTATAGTATCTAATTTTAATAAATTAGATTTTAGGAAATTAATTAAAAAAATGGTTTCTGATTTTTGGCGTAGGTGGTCGAAAGAATATTTATTAAATCTAAATCAAAGATATAATTAGAATTCAAAATTACAAGAACCTGATGTTAATGATATTTGCATTGTTAGAAATTATAATATTCCACCTTCTAGATGGATATTAGGCAAAATTGTAAGAAAACACGTTGGACCAGATAATGTAACCCGTGTAGTAACTATTTAATGTAAGAATGGTAATTGTAAAAGACCATTAAGTAAAATTATTATTCTTCCTAAATAAAAAGTAAAATGTTATAAGGGTGATATGTACTAGTGTAAGTTTAAGGATTTCATATTACTTTAGTTTTATTTACTTTTTTTTGTATAATGTTATGATATTGTTATGGTGGGCGGTCACATTTACTTTGGTGTTTTAGTTTTATTATAACTAAGTGTTGTATTAGATAGTAATAGTAAATAAGTTGTTTATTGTTTTTTAAAGGACTAGTCCTTGGTGGGCGGAATGTCTAATTTATATAACTGGCAAATTAAAAAAAAAGGTTTTATGAAAAAAAAGAAATAGAAAAAGAATAGATTGTCACAAAATGTCGTAGAGAAAAATTATTATATTTTACAAATTTCGTTATTATTAATTCTAATCTTTTGAATCCAGTGAAGGTAAAAATTGTACACCCACGCTGCATGAGGAAAGGTTTTATAACAGAAATCATTAACCAAGTATTCAATTTAATCATATATACATATTTTTACAGATATGTGACAGTAATTTAAATATTTAAAACATCAATGCATCATTAAGAGAAACACACGATGCATACATTTGGAAGAACTCTGAAATACAGGAACAGCTCCAAGGACATCGCAGGAATAGAAAAACAGTTTGGTTGCTTGGTATATAATTACGCTATACTTGAATTATACTGTAAAAAAATATTTAATCTCATTACAAAGGTGGTTCTGAATATCCACTGCGACCCTGGCTTTAAACGCCAATTGTGAATGCACAATCAGGTTCATCTGATGAACATTACACGAATATACACTGTTGAACCATAAATACGGTAGAGCGTTGCATCGGTGTTTTTAAAGACCGTTGGAGAAGTTTACTGGCACACAGAGTAGTGCATTATGACCATCACATGGTTGCTAAAATTATAAATGACTGTGCTGTACTTCACAACATCTGTAACAGGCGTCGGCTTCCAGTACCACAACTGCCTAATTCAGATATTGTACAAGACTCCCATTACCAAATTGCGCAACTATTACTACAAGTTAAGCCCGTTAGAGATGTTTACTGGCACACAGAGTACTGCATTATGACTATCACATGGTTGCTAAAACTATAAATGACTGTGCAACAGGCGTCGGCTTCCAGGACCACAACAGTGAAAGAGTATTTAGTGGAGCTGGACTTCTTTACGCACCTCACCGAAACAGGCTGCATGGAGAAAGAGCCTCAAAATTTAATTACTAAAAGATTAATTTAAGGATACAGCAAGTGTTTAAGATTATAATTATGTGTATTAATTTATGCAACAATATTTAGGTACTTATAGCAACTCAAATCTGTCATTTGACATTTTGTTATGTGACTTTTAACAACAAGTTTAATTATTCTGTTGATCAACTGCTATAAACATGATAATTGTGTAGTTTATTTATATTTCATTATTTACATTATTTATATTGTAGCAAGACAGACAGACCAGAGATGGACCGTTATTACAACCCAGTAGAGCGGCCCACAGGGTAAACGATGTAAACGTATACCAATAACACGCTGGGAAGACGACATAAAGAGTACAGCTGGTCCACTCACGATGAAAATAGCACAAGATAGAGAAACATGGAAATCTTTGGAGGAGGCCTATACCCGTAAAAGGGTTCCTGAAGATTATTTTTTTTAATTAAATCTTACATTTAATATAACCACTAACATACTAATACTTAATATTCATACGAATTAAAATTACTAATAATAAAAAAATAATATTAAGAAACAAAGTGTGTAAAATGAAATATCAGGAAATAACCGGCTTTTTTATTTTTTTATTTTATTTTATTTATTTATATTTTATACGGCTTCTCATGGAGCTAAACTAGCAACATGCCAATACGCCATAGAAAGCCTTCTCGGCCTTAGAAGAAGAGTTAGGAATCTGGACATAAGAGAGAAAAACAAAGATACAGACATTCTCCACAGAATCGACGAATTAAAATGGAAATGGACTGGACACATGATGCGCTCTAAAGAGGGAAAGTAGAGTACAGAAAGTCACAAATTGATATCCCAGGAAAAGAAGTAGAGGAACGCAAACTTGTAGATGGGAAGACGAAATAAAGGTGACAGCTGGATCCTACTGGTGAAGAGTGACAGGTGACAGAGTTCAGTGGAGAAAGTTAGAGGAGGCCAAGAGGCATACCGAGTTAATTGACGTAATAAGAAAATATATAGTGGAATGGAAAAATTAAAAATTAAAGCCAAAGGTTATTAACAATTTTAGGATATTAGAAGTACATATTTGTTTTGCTTAAAATGTAAACTTTATTTTAATAAAAATGCAGTTAATTTGATTAGACCTCTCATGTTCTTTTTTTACGAAAGATGTTATCAATTAGAATTTTAGAGCTAAGAAGAGACCCAATAGAAATACGACTGATGATCTAAGTGATAATGCTATACCAGAAGCATTAAAACTTTAACAAAAATGATAATGCCGATTCGGAAAAAAATATCCCTACGTATGTTTAAGGACAATATGTCGCAAATGAGTTGTGAAAATATGATGCCTTTCCTCTAGCACATGTAAAGCATGCCATAAATAAAATAATTAAAAATAACTAGTTTTCTAGAACTTTACGAAGCAGAGGAGGTGCTCTGGAACGTAAGATTAAAGGAATACAAAAATAAAGACGCCAGGAACCCGATCTTGCAGCGGAGTTTTGATATCGCTGTCAATGAAGTAAACAAAAGTCATCAAAATTGGTAGCCCATATATCAAAGAGAAAGCAAAAAAATAAATAAACCTCTGAGCACTGAATCGGATGTGGAAGAAATTTATGTGCATACACTAGTGTGGTACCAAATAGCGAACCGATTTTTGACTGATATTGTGAAATGTGGAAAAACATTTCAAAACGTTAGGATGTTCTATTTTACAAGATTTTACTTTATTTTCACCTGGCTGGCTGATTTTTATTTTATATAACTTTTAAGTTTTTTTGGCGTCGGGATGTGACGACCCCATCGACCGCTGGTGGAACCTTTGTGTCAGAGATTATTCCTCCATTGCAGTCAGTCAACCTTAGTGGTAGTGCCATGCTGTACACCTTACGTTACAAGCATGCACTTACATCCTACTCGACAAAATCACCAAAGCAATAATCCACACCGACTCACAATCATCAATAGCCGCACTCAAACACAGATCCAACACGCATCCCTTCGTCGCCAACACACACAAAACTTTACACATGATCAACAACACATACCTAAACTCTACAATACTTTTTCGCTGGGTGAAGGGCCACTCCGGCATACCAGGCAACGAAGCTGCTGACGAAGCCGCGAACAAGGCATCCAAACTACACAAGGCACCTGAATCAATAGCTTGCCCTATATCACACATTAAAAGACTCATATGAGAAGACACCCGACAAAAATGGGAAAATAGATATGCCTCAGAATCAACTGGCTGCCACACCAAAACCATATTCCCCAACCTAAATGATATCCCCCCTTTTTCCAAGCAATCTCGATCTCCTTCCACATAACCCTATTACTCACTGCCCACTACTACGCCAAGTCATACCTTCAACGTTTCCACATTTCCGACGACCCCATCTGTCCCTGTGACGACTCATCCACTCAGGACTTGGATCACTTAGTTACCACTTGCCATCGTTTCACCCGCACACGTTTGGCTCAAGAAGAGACTTTTCTTCCTAGGGCAGAATCCATTCATCATTTCAGATATCATCTCAAACCCAATCGGCCAAATCTTTCGATATCCATATCAGACATATAATTTATAATATCAAACATTTAATTCTACCTGATTTAAAATTTTTTGTATTCTTCTTCTCCTTATTCTCTTGTAAATATTGCTTTCTCTGTATATTTTACTTATATTAATTTTTATGTTACCCTGTAATATTAGTTTGTATTTTTTTTCTTTTTAGTGATATAATAGTTCTTTTTAAAAATTGACTTTAGTTTTATTTACATTTTATTTTTGTATAATGTTATGATATTGTCATGGTGGGCGGTCACATTTTCTTTGTTGTTTTAGTTTTATTATATTTAAGTGTTGTATTAGATAGTAATAGTAGATAAGTTGTTTATTGTTTTTTAAAGGACTCGTCCTTCGTCTCGTCAAATCGTATACATACACGTAAACGGAGCAAAAAACAAAAGGCATCCCCTGTCATGCTAACCGTGGACTTTTGTAGCATCAAGGGACTTCATTGCAACTTGAACGCCGTCCACTACCACTTTGAGACGGCGAAGCCTGCCCTAGTCTTTTTAACTGAGACGCAGATATATTCTCCGGCTGATACCCTACCCTACCTCTCATAGCCGGGGTACAAATTGGAACTTTCTCGCTGTAACGTCACTCATAAGTATCATCAGTTCCGGATGTTTGAAGGTTTGATGTGCCGGTACTACCTGTGTTTTGTAGATAATATCTTTACGTGACCCCGCATCGTTTTCTGGATATAATGATTCCCTCTTACTACGACAACTTACTGCCTGATAGCCAGACTCGATTTTTGCCTACACTATTAACCAGGGTTTCGCTTAACGGACTGACTGGGCCTTTTGGAAATGATGTGGAAAAGGAAAAGGGACCCGATCTTTGCCATAAGTGAGAAATTAACCCTCATTAAGCTTGTGGCAAGAAATGTAATGTTGTCGAATCAAAAAAAAAACCGACAACATTACTATAAAAATGAAAAATGAGGAGTGGCAAAAATTCAATGCCATATTGAGCATTCATCCCAGAGACTGGGGTATGTTAAAAAACCTATGGGAAAATTTAAAGAAGAGGGCAAAAAGAATACTGGATAATTGAAAGATTTCTGGAACTCATACAATTTTGGGACGTACGGTAGCTGACTCTTCGTGCCCGAGCCTAGTTTTCTTCCTTGTGGATAATATTAGGTACTTGAATAAGTTTCCGCCGTTTACTAATAGATGCCGTTAAAAGTAAGTGTGCGTGTGGTTTAAGATAGTAATGCATTTATATAAAAGCACTGTAAACAAGCTTTAAGATCCAGTCTATTTCATTTTATTGCAGTGTTATTAATATTTTTTTTTATTGATTTGAAAATGTCATATTTCGTGCCTACAAAACTGCACATGCGGGAGGTTTTTTTTATAATGAAAGCTGCATCTGAATGTCATCGTTTACTTGTAGAAGCTTATAGTGATAACGCTCTACCTAAAAGAAGTTATAGAGAATATTTTCAGCAGTTTAAAAGCGGGTACTAAGACGTTAAGCACAAAGAACGCTCTGGTCCCCAAAAAGTTTGAATATTATGAGTTAAAAACATTATTGAAAAAAGACTCACATCAAACACTTCAGGAGTTGATGAATCAACTGTCAGTAAACGTTTAACAGCCATATAATTTATTCGTAAGCAAGACTACTGGGTGACACATGTTTTGAAAGACAGAGACATTGAAAGACGTTTAACAATCTGCCAATTGCTGCTTCAAAGACATAAGAGGAAGTCGTTTTTACACCAAATCGTTACCGTTGATGAAAAATGGATTTACTTCGATAATCCAAACCGAAAAAATCCTGGTCAGCCATCAACATCGGTAGCAGAATGGGATATGATGGTATGTTGAGTATTTGGTGGGATCAAAAAGGTGTAGTATACTGCCAGTCGGTGAAACTAAACAAAACTATTACTGCTGATCATTATTGAGAACAAATGGTCCATCTGAGTCGGAAATTAAACGAAATACGCCCAGAGTATGCCAAAAGGCAAGACACAATTAGTTTTCAATATGACCATGCTCAACCTCCCATAACAAAATCGGTCAAAGATGTGTTAGAACTACTTGCATGGGATGTGTTACGCCACCCGCTGTATTTCACCAGACCCTGCTCTGACGGACTATCATTTATTTCGATCGATGGAGTATAGCCTTTCAGAGCAGCACGTCACTGTATATGAAGATATACAAAACTAGCAGCGAAACCCGGCGTTGCTCGGGTTAAAATACATCGCATGTTTAATGGTATAAGAAATATTTAAGGAGCCATTTTGTAAAGTAGATAAATATTTTAGATTTCTATCTTAAATAATAAGACACTTATTCGACCATTTAACATACGATGTAAAGTATCTTCAAGTTGTAGGCATATTGGAAGTTTCTAGACCATTTTAGAAATTTTTAGAATTTTCTAGATCATTGAGGATCAATTTCACCGATTGCACACATTTTGGAACTTTCTAGATCTTTCCAGAAGCTTTCTAAACCATTCTAAATCGAAACCATTTTAGAACTTTCTAGATCATTTCAGAAATATTTAGAATTTTCTAGATCATTGAGGATCAATTTTACCGATAGCACACATTTTGGAACTTTCTAGATCTTTCCAGAAGCTTTTTAAAACATTCTTAATCGATTACAACAATTGAAACCATTTTAAAACTTTCTAGATCATTTCAGAAATTTTTAAAGTTTTCTAGATCATTTCGGATCAATTTTAGCGATTGCACGGCTTGTTGGAACTTTCTAGATCATTCCAGAAAGTTTTAGAACTATCTAGATTGATTTTATCAGTTGCACACATTCTGGAACTTTTTAGATCATTTCCGAGATTTTCAGAATTTTACGGAAGATTACATTAGTTAGAAAAGGACAGATATATATTATTCCACATTTTTGCCACCCACAACCGCCCACTTCCACCCACCCCGACCAAACTCCCTTATGCACACCTAGAGACCAAGGGGTATTCGCCATCCCAAGGGGAAGTTGATCAAAGTAGCGTATGATAGAAAAAACGGTGGACACACGTACGAACATTAGCATTTTATATAATATATTAAGATTAGCTTCATGAATGGATCGCCTTAAAAGAAAACCAACTTTTTTTTGATGGCATTCATTTATTGCCTGAAAAATAGCAAAATGTAATAGCTAACAAAGGAAAATACTTTGATTAAAATATTTGTATTTTTTTTGGTCTAAATCAATTCTTGAATTTTAACAAAAAACGGCGGAAACTTATTCAAGTACCTAATATATCCTATTGGAAGACAACTTGAATTACCGGCGCGCCCTGGACAACACAGCCAGCGACTGGTTTTACCTCTCCCTAGCCGTGGCTAAAGCTACTATTCCTCCGTGGTAGAGCCTCCGTAGCTGATGCATGAATGAGCCGGCTCGACTGGATCAATCACCACGGGCTCACAAGAAAACACAGTTAAATATTAGAGCTCTACTGTGTTTCGCCGAGTACGTGAGGTCACCAGAGGCCTATCCCCACGACCCGAAAATTTTTGCAGCGGCTTTTAAATCAATATACCCCATGGAGGGTACCAGCTCCATCGAGTCTGGAGAATCCGTCACCGAGAGTCCATGCTCAGACTTCAGCAACGCTTCCGGGTCATGGAATAGTGAACACGCTACCGGCTACACTATTGATGTCAGTATTTTACTATAACAATGGGAGTCAATTAAAACACGGAAGCATAGTCATGGTATCGGTTGATTTAAACGCGATACAGTTTCGTGTTACGCTTTTCAAAAATTATTACACAAACATCTCTATAATAAAGGTATTGCTTTCAAAAATGATATATACGTATATATGTATGTCGGCGACGCTGCGTTAAAGCGATCATAGATGTCGTTATTCGTTGTTAAAAAGCGTCAAATGCTGTCTATTTCTGAGATGGCGTTTGAGTGAGGTCTGTGTACGGTTCCGCTTGTCAAATTATTTAGACAGTGACTTTTACCTTTTAACGTCAACAAACTGACGTACGAGAGTGGGGACGGGACGGGTCGACAGGTGGTTGGCCATTCTTGTGTCGGCACTGCGCTGTAAATCTATTTACATCCGCACATACTGTGAATTATTCTAAGTTCTATTTAGTGGAAGTGATTAAGCTATTATGAAACAACCCGGCCAGGCGTTTATTTTCGTAAAACTAAATACGAAAAATGCAACGTGGTGAAGAAAGCGACGGCGATCGTTCCTAAGAACAACACGTGGATGCTCACACCCCGACATATAGTAATTTTATAAATATATTTCACGACTAAAGCTGAAATTCATTTCCACCTAACCAGACATTAAAAGGGGCTATATGATGGTTTTGAGGGGAACTGTTCATCATTTCCACCTAACCAGACATTAAAAGGGGCTATATGATGGTTTTGAGGGGAACTGTTCAATTGCCTGCAAATAGAGCGACTCCTCCTGCGTGCCTCGGTGTATGGTAATTAAATTCGCATGTGTATAACTAAGTGGTTGCGACTGTTATGCCCATTTCTATGGATGGGTTACTAAGTGTTGGTTGATGACGATTTCATTAATAATAATTCATTCTCAAGTATGAAATTTATGTACTTTATCATCAATGTCCAATCCATAGACCAAAATTCGGAGACCAATACAAATAATTATGAATTAAAATGTACCTTATTTTTTTATTTTAATAACCAGTTTATTTGCAGAAACCTCATTCATATCGGGGTATTCGGTCACTACTCAGAACTGTAAAATGGATGTGAATGAGAAAATTGTATTTTTCAGGGCACAAGATTCTACCAGAAGAATGTCAAGACACTGACAAATATTTATTATTGTTCGATACATTATTTTAATGGACACACATATTCTAATATTGCAAAGGAACTAAGAGGATGCTTAAAAAATACTTCCTCTCACATAATTTTTTGGAAAGAGGCATCTCATTCCAAAAAATCTTCTAATTTTAAAGATAGATTGAATCAATCGAAAGTGCCATCTACTTTAAATTGGACAAGCAATATAGAGTTTCATGGAAATGTGGAAAGTGCTGAACCATGGAAAGGTAACCATGGAATTATTAATTTATTACCAAGAAGTTTTAGTCAAGATCCTCTAGAAAATGTCTTTAGTGTTATCAAAAGTAATCATGTTCAAAATACGAACCCTACCTGTAGGTACTCAATTTATAAATGCTTATAAAACACTTTTGGTCAATAATTTATGCTCACCTCATTCAATACACTCAAATTGTGAAATAGATAATAATGCCTTCAATCACTTACTCATTTATTGAAATATAAAAAGCCATGTGTTTCACAAAACGAAAACATTTCATTTATTATTGATACATACTCGTATATCCAAAATTTGTGGAATATTCATTGTGGCGAAGATGAACATTATTATTTTAGGAACTACACCAAGAAATCAGTAACGTCTTGTAAAGATTTTTTAAAAATAACAAAAATATTATATGAAATAATATTCTATTTAAGAGATTCGCCACAAGAAAGTAATTTTTTGAAAAAGAAAAAATGGAATATTTATAAATATTGATATAAATTTTGGATTAATTATTTGTGAAACCCATAAGTCGTAAAGGCGTAAATAATATATTAAAAGGCAAAATTCAGCAATTTGACCAAAACGACTAATTGAAAGTCAGATTGATAGAAAGAAAGACGTTGAAAGATAGAGATATAAAAGAATGTTAAGATCCTCAAAGCACAAAGATCGTATGTACCTAAGACTTACAAGCCGTTTTGCCATGACCTTTAGGAAATTCATCGGCTTTTTTTTATCTAGGCTAAATTGCCACAATTTCACGGTTTTCAATGCAAAAGAGCAAAAACTGCATGCTTTTTTTTGCATGAAGGGGATCTATTGAAATAGGATGTTGTGTGTATATGGTAGAAGTTGCTAACAAATATCCTGGCTGAGACATAATTTTTTATACAGATAATTGTGTCAGCAGTTAAGAAAGTTAAACAGCTCTTCATTGATGAAAAGTTAGGTGACCGTAAACCTTCTCAGTTCCTTCGGCATTTAAGGAACCTAGCTGGCCCAGGCGTTCCAGAGGACTTCCTGAAAACAATATAGACCAGTCGCCTACCCAGTAGCACACAAACTATTATTGCCTCGCAGCAAAAGACGTCCCTAGAAGAAGTGGTGGAGCTAGCGGACAGGATCCACGACCTCATGCCGCCAAGTCCCCAGATAACAGCTGTGCATGGGAGGATCAATAAATTCTTTAGTACACCAGGTTGCTGCACTGACTAGACAGAGGTTCTGACCAGCAGGTTGGAGTGAATGTCACGCCCAAAACAACGGTCATCTAGTCGTCAATGCAGTAGCGGATCTCCCTCTATTAGATCCCACAGTAATTACAGAAAACATCCGGTATGTTGGTATCATTTCAAATTTTCCGACAGCCAATAAATGTGTGAAGCCTTGTGATTATTTAAATGCGCCTGCTCTAGGGTCGCTTATTTGTGACGGACCAACGGTCAAAAGTGCAATTTTTAGTGGACATAGGTAGTGATTTGCGTGTATTTCCAAAAAAAAAATTAAAAGAATCTCGTGCGTCTTTTTTAATCCTATTGTTCGTATCGCTTCTACAATGTAATTAATTAATGATAAAAATAAAACTTTAGACATATTTTCTAGCGCTAAACTTGGATTTAAGAGACAATTACAACTCAACTTTACATTAAATTACATTACATTTTATTCACTTCTATATACATACCAGGGTGAATCAAAAAGTTCTTAGAAGTGCATATACATATATGAAACCTTTTTGGATCAAGTTCGATATTCAAATTAAAGAGTGTCTATCACACTATATTTATGCAGACTGTCACTTGTTTTTGTCAGTTCGTTCGCATGTAATAAATTTTTTTGTGCAACGAGTTGCTAAAAAGTCAAAATTATGGATAAAAGTGAGTTACGTGCGGTGATAAAATATCTCAGTTTGAAAAAAATGTCTACGAAGGAAATTTTTTTGGACATTCAGCAGACATTAGGGGGTGATGCTGTACCCTATTCTACGGTTGCGTACTGGGTGGCTGAATTTAAAAGAGGTAGATCAAGCTGTAAAGATGACCCGCGTTCTGGGCGGCCTTCAACCTCCGTTACAGAAGAAAATGTCAAAAAGGTTGAGAATCTGGTTTTGGAAGACAGAAGAATGACTATAAAACATATAGCTGAGATCCGAAAGATATCTTTTGGTAGCGTTCAATCCATTTTAATTGATTCACTGGGGTTCAAAAAAGTGTCTGCAAGATGGGTGCCACGAATGTTAACCGACGAAAACAAAAAGCGACGTTTGGAAATTTCCAAGCGTAATCTCGAAATGTTCCAGCGTGATTCGGATAATTTTTGCCGTCGTCTTGTCACCATGGATGAATGTTAACCGACGAAAACAAAAAGTGACGTTTGGAAATTTCCAAGCGTAATCTCGAAATGTTCCAGCGTGATTCGGATAATTTTTGCCGTCGTCTTGTCACCATGGATGAAACGTGGGTCCACCATTTTGATCCTGAAACTAAAAGACAAAGCATGTCTTGGAAACGACCATCCTCTCCATCCATCAAGCTCCTACCGCTGGCAAAGTTATGGCCTCTGTGTTCTGGGATAGTGAAGGAATCCTTTTTATTGATTACATGCCAAAAGGCCAGACGATTACTGGACCCTATTATGCAAATTTAATCCCGAAAGTGCGTGAAGCGATTAAAGAAAAACGTCGTGGAAAACTGTCGTTGGGCGTGTTGTTCCTTCAAGATAACGCTCCTGCTCATCGATCGGAAGTTGCGCTCAACGCAATCCGCTGTGCTGGCTTCAATCTCCTTGACCACCCCCCATATTCTCCGGACTTAGCCCCAAGTGATTTTCACTTATTTCCAAAATTAAAAGAGGAAATTCGTGGAACAAAATTTCACGATAATGACGCGGTTATAGCTGCCGTAGAGGACTTTTTCGAGAGTCAAGAAAATAATTTTTTTTCACAAGGAATAAGGAAGTTAGAAACGCGTTATTCTAAATGCATTGCATTGGAGGGAGATTATGTAGAAAAATAAAATATTATTATTTAAATCTTTGCATTTTTTAATATTGATTCCAAGAATTTTTTGATTCACCCTCGTATAACAAAAAAGTGTTTCGAATAATTAAGAGCGTGGTCTCTAAGAAGTCTCTCTGAGCAAACTGGAATTCCCAAGGGCTACTACTGCCACAAGGTACTGACATAAGATTTCAAGTTGACCAAAAAATTGGTAAATATGTACCTGGAGAAGTCAGAGAAGACCAATTGTGTCTGAGGAAAGTATAACGTAAACATAACCGACTCTACAACCAATCGAAAGCAAGATTAAAACGAACCCTCGCTATTGACGAAACACGGGTGTCACTTTACCGTCCCGCTGAAAAATATCAGCATATGGTTTGGTCAGCCAAAAACGAAACCCCCCTAAATATGCAGCATAAAAGTTTGCTTCGCATGCTGATTCTGACTTTGGACATCAATGGTGTCGCTCTTGGCACCGGTGTGAAAAAATAAAACAGTGACTGCGTAGAATAATTTTCAATGTTAAGGCGATGTATGGTAGAGTTTCAAGCTAAAAAGTTATGATTTAGTCAACAATTGTCAAGTTATTACTTCAGTTACAGAAAGATATCAACTATGATTGAAGTAGAGAGCATTAGCGAAGACAGACGAAAAATTGGATTCCAGTGTAAAAAATGCAGATCTAACCGACAGACTTTATTAGAAATACCTATTATAGCTCAGAAAAGAGAACAATATTTGAAAAAGATTATGAAAAATATAAATTTACCCGAAAACTTAATAAATATAATATAAACTACTCAAAACAAAATAGGGCCCACCTATAGCTAATCTTAAAATTTGTTTGTAAATAATTCATACGCTAATCGTCAGGTCAATTGAGTTTTTAAATATAAAGTATACATGTTTATGATTACTTAACAATATTTAGAGTGAGATTTTTCATGTTATTTTGAAGTGGAAAGAAAAAAATAATGAAGTGGTCCAAATCACCATATTTAAAGAATAAAAATTACTCGTTTTCACAGTCCTCTAGTATACGCTGCTACAGAAGGTTGCTTTGTTTAGTCATTTTGTTTGATTTCTGTATTACTCCTGATTACTATGGCTGGTTCCCGACATCATATCGACATGGAAACCGCGACTAGGGCGGTTGTTTCACTTCAGTGAGAGTAATATCAAAGAACCGTAGCAATATGACTCGGTGTGTCCCAACGAGCTGTACGAAACGCGTGGAAATGCTATCAAAAGACTGGAAATATCTCTAGAATATATGGATTAGGAAGAGTTCGAGCCACAACTACCAGGAAGACCGGTACATTCAGTCAACTGCACGTAGACACCGCACTGTGACCGCCCGCACGTCGCATAACGACCTATAGCAGTCCACTGGTACTTGCGTTAGTGATCAAACAATTAGAAATCGTCTCCATTAAGGTGGGCAACATTCCAGCCTGCTTGCTTTTCGGTTCAAATAGACAAGGCCCCACCGGGAAGCGCGTTTAAGGTTCGAGCGTGAACATTTGAACTGGACCATGGACAACTGGAAGACTACTCTTTACATACGAAAATAAGGTCAAGATTTTTAGTGACGATAGACGTGTACGCCTATAGAGGAGACAAGGCGAACGGTTTTCAGAATCATGCGCCCACGGAACTGACCGTTTTCGGGCCCCAAGTGTGATGATATGAAGTGCTTGTTTTTGCTCTTAAACTCTTCTGAGAAAGATTACCTAATGAAGACGTCGTTAGACTGACTTAAAATATGCTGAACAGGCTCAGAGAGTGTATATAGAGCAGAAGAGGTTCTATCTGTTACCAAACTTAATAAAAGCTTCTAATCTCTTTTAAAATTTACATAAAAAGCAAAATTTTGTCAACGGTATTTTTATTTTATTTTTATTTATTTTATTTTAAACTCTTTATTGCACAAAAAAAGTAGTGTACAAAAGGCGAACTTAATGCCTAAAGGCATTTTCTGCCAGTTAACCTTGGCTTTGTGGAGAGGTGTGTAGGCAGTGCAATAGTAAATAAAAGAAGAAAATGGAAAAAAATGAAAAACTATTTTTTTTTTTTTTTACGTAGAAAACAGAAACAAATAAGAAAATTGTGAAAGATGGAAAAATTAGCAGGTTAATAATTTAATATAGTACTCTTCGACCCTCTTTCTGAAGACGTTTATAGACGGTGCGTCGTGAATGTTTCGTGGTAAATTATTCCATAGAGATATGGCGGTGACCGTAAAAGAATCCGAATAGTGAGAAGACTTATGGACTGGAAAGGAGAGAGTTTTATTACTCATTGAGCGCAGGGTACCGCTGTGTGCACTCAAGTACACAAAACGTTGTTTGAGGTAAGAAGGAGCAGAAGGATTGTGAAGAATGCCATATAGAGAGGTAAGTATGTGAAGGTTGCGGCGGAAGCGAATGTCTAGCCATTTCAATTTGATGCGAAATTGGGTGATATGGTCGAATTTACGTAATCCGTTACGTTACCAAAGTAATTCTTGTTGTTTGAGGAATAAAATTTTGATAACGCTTCAGGCCATGCATTGCTCCAAACATACGCTTACGCATCTCGTTCACTTGGGCCACCCAACTAAGATCATCAGAAATCAGCAGTCCAAGGTTCTTAACTTGACGCGCATACTTTAATTTAGTACCATTAAGATGGACGTTGGGAAGTTGTTTAAGATCTAAACGGCACGTGATTTTAGTTCCTCCTATAATGATAACCTGTGTCTTAGCGGGGTTTAGTAAAAGTCCGTGATTTCCAGCCCATTGCTGTACAGCAGCCAGGTCGGAGTTCATCCTAATAATGCAAGAGTTTAAATCCTCTACATTACAGTGTTGATACAATTGGACATCATCCGCATATAGATGGTACTCACTAAAGTTTATTACAGAGACAAGAGAATTTATGAAGACAGAGAAGAGCAAAGGGGATAGAACACCTCCTTGTGGAACACCAGTTGAAATAGTGCACCAATCAGAGAAATTGTCGTCAACACGAACACGTTGGCGGCGATTTCCTAGATAAGAAGTGAACCAATGAATGACAGATGGTGCGAGGTTGAAAGATTTGAGTATTTCCAGTAGTATCTCATGGTCCACACAATTAAATGCACTAGTAAAATCAAGTAGAACGAGAAGAGTGATTTGTCTGTTATCCATCGCATAGCGTATATCATCAGTGATTTTGATTAATGCAGTAGAAGTAGAAGTATTTTTGTCTCTATTTTTGTAAAAAGAGCTTTTTGAGTATAACTGAGAAAAAACAAATAACTTTCACATTCGCGTATACTTAATTAATTTCTGAAACTCTTCTAAAACTTTTGTATTTATCATGAAGTGTATAAAATTTTGTATTTTTCAGTTAAAGCATAAATACTAACTGGGCCCTATTTTGTTTTGAGTAGTTTATATTTGGATGTAAGCATCATACTTTCAAGCTAGTGCTGGCAGTATATTTAATCTGAAGAGGCTATTGTGGATATTTCCTAAGGGAAGCGATGGATTACAATCTATGGTGAAACTGAAAAAGGCTTTGTAACTAATGCTCATACTGTTTATAGTATATAAGATTATCACTCCGAAATGAAGCAAACTTCACCAAATGGATATCAGAAAAACTTATCCCTAATATTACAGAACCCTCGATTATTGTAATGGATAATACACATTACCATTTTCTGTGAAAAAATAAGGCATTTCTTCAGCAAATAAGATAAACGAAATTAGATTATGTTTAGTAGAAAATAATGTGGCATTTGAGACAGATTTAGGGAAACAATAACAGATTTAAAAAATCACAAACCTCAATCAAATGGTTTTTTCTTTATGTTAGATATTGACGAGAGGTTGCTTCACATAAAGTGGGTTCAAAAGATATTAAGGAGCTGACTATAAATGCTTTTAATGCCATAACTTCTGAAGATTGAAAAATTGCTGTGAACACGTAAAAATATAGAGAAATTATATTACGAACATGGAAGAACATTGTATAGTGATATAGACGAATTAGTAATCCGGGTGGCGCAGAAAAGTGATGATGAATTTGATGCGGAAAGCAATGAGTCACAGGAATCAGCAATGTATAGCACAAACTAGTGCTAAGAAAATCTTGTAAATAAAACATGAAGAATACTTAGGCTGGTTTTAGTCTTAGGCTGATTTTAGTCTCACGCTCACAGTCAGCGCTCATAGCTCAGCGCGTAGTTTGTCAGCGCTGAGGCTCGGCGTGGCTCGATTTAGTATCATGCTGACCGCCTTACTGTACAGACGACGACCAAAATGCGCTGACGACGTCCGCTCCGCTCGACACTAGAACGCTCACTGAAAGCAGAGGCGCTCGTGCGATCGTCAGCGCCGACAGCTACGCGGGCCGACGCGCGACGCGTACGACCGCGTAGCTATCAGCGCTGACCACCGTGCGCGCTGATAGCTACGCGTAATTCAAAAACGCTTCCTAGAAATTCATATATCTCAGCCATCAGCGCTGACGGTGCGCGTGCCGTCGGCGTAAGACTAAAACCAGCCTTCTATCTTCCCATCCTTGTCGGATATTCACTCTTTTTTGCCATCCCCATTTCTTTTCACATCACTCAATTTCTCACTGGCCATTCTTATGCCAAGGATTATCTGTATCGATTCCACATCATTGACAATTTCATTTGTCCCTGTGATGACTCACGTACAAAGAAGAGCCACAAAGATGATCAAAGCATTAAGATGTAAATCATATGAACAACGACTGCGAATTCTTGGGCTTACTTCTCTCGAAAATCGGCGAAAGAGGGGATGTCTCATTGAGACATTCAAAATTCTCAATAACTATTACGATGTGCCGGGGATTAAGTCGTTATATACTCTTAGTGAAAATAAGCATCTTGGAGGTCATATTATAGATACGATCGCTCATTCATTTCTTCTACATTTTACAACTCTATACTCTACTGTCTGTGGTTGTAAGTACGCCATATTTGTTTACAAGACTTCGAAGAAAAAACAGACTATACAAGGATTGACCCTCTTACAAAAGAGAATTCTGATACATGGGTAATACAGGCAGAAGCCGTTCTGGTAAGACAAAATCTATATAAATATATAGAAATAGATATTGATGAAAATGTTAGTTCTATAGACAAAGAAAAAGATAGAGGCCAGGTCAGAGCTCAACTGGTTATGTAGATTCCATTATCGTTTTAAAGAAAAAGCCAGTAGATGTGAGAAACCCTGCGCCTGGAATCCAGATGTTAAGGAAAATTTCTAAATTCGGTATATTCGGGTGCGGTGGACGAATGTACTCAGGTAGCCAAAAATCATCGCTTAATAGTTAGAGATAGTTTATCTAAGCTTACATTTTTAATAAACACTGGAGCTAATATTTCGGTAGTACTAAAAAAGTGTGTATTGAATAGGTTATTAAGTAGATGTGAATTCAAATTGTATGCAGCGAACGATACGGAAATTAAAACCTATGGTATATGTTATATAAAAATTAGTTTTGGTTTAAGGAGAAGTTTTAAATGGCCTTTTATTGTGTGTGACGTTAAACAGCCAATAATTGGAGCAGATTTTTTAAGAAATGTTAAATTAACTGTAGACTTATTTAATAATAGACTTGTAGATTCTATTACTAACTTGTATGTTTGTGGATTAAAAAGTACATATTTTGAAGGAACTATAAAATGTATTAACAGTAATCACCCGTATGCCGATTTATTAGAGTCATTCCAGGGAATAACACAACCACCGATTTTCAAGGACATTCCGGAACAGTCTGTGTATCATCATATTGAGACGACAGGACCCCCAGTACACGCGTGCGCAAGGAGGTTGCCGCCTCACAGGTATGATAAAGTTAAGAAAGAGTTTCAACTGATGCAGGAATTAGGTATTTGTAGGCCCTCGAACAGTGAGTGGGCGAGCCCATTGCATGTGGTCCCTAAAAAAGAAGGCGAAATTCGTCCTTGTATATTATTTTATTCTTGTATTATTTTTATGTTTTTGAAATTTATTGAACAATTTCGAATCGACATTTGAAAAAAATATTCATTCATGTACCAAATTGTGCTAAATGAAATATTTTTCGCTGTACATACAATTTATATAAATACGGGTCATTTGACCCGCTGCGGTAGGAATAGGCATATATGAAGTATCGGTAGGTTTAGTGTTAATAAATATAGATCCTAGTAAAAAGGATTACTAAGAGAAAATGGCACTTAACGTGTAAAAAGATCAATTAAATCCAAGAACAGCATTAACAATTAAGATGCAAAATGTTGAAATATTAGATAGATACGTAATAGCGAAACGGGAGGAAATAAAAAAATCGAAACAAAATCTAAACTTATGTAAATTTTCAAAACAAATTCCGACCCAGGACCTTTCTGCCAACTCCAGCATTTAATAGAGCTCCTTATCCTCAAGGATATAATATCAACAAACCTAGCCTAAATGATAAGGCCTCAAGGCAATAAAACAACTTTCAAACAAACAAAACCGTCACAATTAATGATACATATTATGTAGAATTCATGACATACACAGAACCTAAATTCGATAAAACCGAAATTCTGACTGACGAAATTTTTTACGCATTTTTTTTTTTGAAAATTTTATGGTCTGGGTATTTTTTTTAAAATTCAGAAACAAAAACTTAATATACATCAGCAACCCTCTTTGGTGCGCCTCTCACTTCAGGGAGAAGGAGTAACATCACCGTAGTCGCTATAAACTTGGCGACTATCTCGAAAGAATCAAAAATTCTGGTAACTTTTAGACCCCACTGCAGTTCTAATATGAAACCTAGTATTCTTATAAATGTATACCTTATTTTCCACTTCATTCTGTAGCAAAACGCCACGACAGATTTTAGTAATCTTAAATCAGATAGCTTGCTTTATAGCTTGAAATTAAGCTGAAGAAGACTTACAATTTATTCGATGAAAAAAAAACTAAAATATCTTGATTTTGACTTCTCCTCTGAACCCATGACTTACTGACTTAATACTTAAATTGTAAAATATAACAAAGGGCGGGCTACGGTTTTCTATGAATTAGAAAAAATAGTTTTGGCGCTTACGACTTTTACTTTCAAGCAATTGAGGGGCTCTTGTGAGGGGGACGATCCGTCGGCCGTCAGTCTGTGCCGCTCATAGTTTACTGGATGATGGACCTGTCCTGACCTGTCCTCTGAAGGTTATATCAGGGGCCTTAAATAATATATACTAATAATATTATAAAGCTGAAGCGTTTGTTAGTTTGAACGCGCTAATCTCAGGAACTACTGGTTCGAATTGAAAAATTAAATTATATTTTTGTGTTGAATAGTGCAATTATCGAGAAAGGCTTTAGGCTATATAACATCACGCTGCGACCAATGTAATAGGAGCGAAGCATCAGTGAAAAATGTTGCAAAAACGGGGAAAATTATCCATATTTGAGGTCCCGTCTTAACACTCATTGTAAGTAGAAGCTGTAGAGAAAATAATAATTATTAAAAAACGATCTACCCACGCTCTCAACTTGAGAGTCATAGCGAGAGTTAACTTGAGAGTCTCAAGTTAACTCTCGCTATGACTTTTATATAATAAGAATTAATTAGTAATTTATCTGAATAGTTTAACAAAACGTTATAAATTCTGGTTATATAAAGCACATACCTATTTGAGTACATTATTTTAGAAGTAATAAAGAATAGATGTACATAGAAGCACTGGCCTTATTGACGCGCTTGTCATGATTTCTCTGGAGTGCGAGTAGTTCTCCCCCCAGCCGCCGCGGGCTGCTAGTGTCCGTGTGGACGACACTCTGACGTGGAGTCATAGCGCGCACTCTCTCGCACCCAGCCGCTTGTAGAGCGTTATTGCCGTTCGCTCGTGAGAGCGAGCGAGACAACGCGAGGAGAGGAGTCAGCGGACTGCTTGTGTGTGCGTCACACCGATACATTTCCGCGTGCTCTATAGGTCAAAAGTAGAACTACTTTTTCTTTGCCAAAAGTTTGTATATAAACCTGTGCTTCTATGTACATCTATGTTATTTAATGATAGTTATTATATTTGCACGATTCTGTACGTATACGCAATGGCGGATTTACTAGCAGGCTGAGTAGGCTTGAGCCTAGGGCGAAAGATTTAAGGGGCGGCAAATTTGGGGAACAATTTTCTTTTTACATGTACAAAAAAAATCCGTAAAATGTTCTGTCTTATGAATTTTCCCTTTCATTGTATACATTCAACGATATATCAAACTTCTATATCCTATAGCAAAACACCCAGTTCGCCTCAACCAGTGCTAGCGGTCCCGACAGACGTTGTCCTGCCAGATTGAGTTCACAAAAAAAATCATATAGATTTGTAGTGGACATCAATTACTAATGTAATTTTTTCCAATATTATAATAGTTATTCTGTTGTTTGGGACATAGATTAATCCAACAAATTACGATATGATTAAAATCGGTGTAGCCGTTCCTTGAGTTATAAATTACGTAAATATAAGATTAAATTTAGTTTAAAATTAAGTTTTTTATTTTTTATTGTTTACTTATTAAGTTTAGTTTTGTAAGTAAGCTTTGTTGTTGTTTGTGCAGTTAATATAGTCTCTCTCTCAAAAGAATAGACAATTATAGACGGGGGGGTTGCTAATATGAGGAAATCCGCCACTACGTATAGGTGAACACATTAATACCTATTTTTGTGTATATATACTAATAATACACATAAATATTATCTAAGTTACCTTAAATCCGGCATTTCAGTCTTATCGAAACTTAAAACTAGTACAATCTTCTTTCTTCAGTCTTGAGGTACAAATGAAACACTCGTATTCCGTAAAAATATCAGTATTACTTATTAGCTATTTTAACATTATGTATACGTCAAAGAATTACAGTTGACAAATGACATTGACAAATCAGTTAACCTTTAGTCATAAAAATAAAAATAAATTGTGTGTGTGTACCAGAGTACACAGGTAAGAAGTGAAACTTCTTTCATCATTGTTCTTAATATTAGGTACATTAAATTCTTTACGTCACTATACTAAACTTTGATAAAAAAGCAACATGGCGCGTAACGGAAAAATAAGACGCGTAACGAAAAAATGTTACACTAAATTTTTTTCCAACCCCGATAAAGTAGTTTCACTTCAAAAATTACACATTCCTGATGATTATTTTAGGCTTATATTTTAATATTAAATGAAGGTTATATCTGTAATTCCGTATTGCCAATATTTATATCAACTGCTAACATCCAAAATGGGATAAACTACTTTTTTTTTACGTTAGAGTTAAGTTTGTTTGGTGACAAATGGCAGGGCCGGATTTAGAGGGGTGGAGGCCTTGGGGCAACAAAGGAGTGGAGGCCCCTTGGCCCAATATTACTTTCATGTTAAATATATAATCATGTTTGTGCGAAGTACGAGTACAGTAGGTCGAGGTAAAACAGCAAAAAAATTCAGTGGAAAAGTTTTTTACTCGTCTGAATTTGATTTTTTTTTTTCCCAATTCTCTATTGTGGAGGCCCAGTTGCCCTGGACGCCCTCCCCTAAATCCAGCCCTGACAAATGGGAATAATTCAACAGCTAACATCCGAAATGGGATAAACGACATTTTTGTTTTTTTTTGACGTTACAGTTAAGTTTAGTGATGGGAATAATTTCTTACACTCCCATTACATATACACGAAATTGAATCTGCACAAGCTCTGCGACAACGAAGATATGATCGGGCCGTAGCCCTGAGCGTTGTCGTACAGCTCGAACAGCGGGGCGGCCACCAGCTTGTAGTTCTTGGGGACCGCGAACAAGGCCCTGTCCTGTAGCTGTACCAGGAACAGACGCTTGTGCTCTTTGGGTTTGGTTATGTGGGGGGGGACGTAGGGGTATTGGGGGGGTTCGAAATTAGGTCGCCACCAGTTGCCTGGAATATAAAGGGTTGGTTGTAGCATGCGCTAGTGAAGCACTAAAGGTTGGCAACTTTTTTTTAATGTTAGATATCGACAGACGAGCGTGAGGTTCACTTGATGGTAGGTGATACCTCAGCTACATAACATCAGTCAACAATGCGCTGTCGACCTATGTTTTTATGTCAGATATCGACAGACGAGCGTGACGTTCATTTGATGGTAGGTGATACCTCAGCTACGTAACATCAGTCAATGATGCGCTGTCGACTTATGTTATAATGTTAGATATCAACAGACGAGCATGAGGATCAGTTTTTCCATCTATGAATGGTGGTTCGTTACCCGGTCGGAATTTCGATATTCCTCCCACCCGTTCATTGCCCGAAGTTACCAGACGTGTAGAAGACATGCTTACAGAAAATTATAAACATGTCGTCCCAGTGGGATTCGAACCCACGACCCATCGATGCGCACGGCAGATGTTCTACCGAACGTGCTAACGAGCCCTTCAAATTATTTTATGTTATCAACCTATACAAGTATACAGGTCAACCTCAAGTTCGCCAATTAAAAGCATTTAACCAGTCACCTGGGAATCGAACCCGGGACATGGGTTAGCGGATGAAATAATCAACTTACCAATAGTATCTTCAATCAGCCAATCTTGCTTCACTCCGTCCTGTCTTCCAAGAGTCTCAGTCAACAGTCTCTTCAAACCTTCAATTTCATCCTGAAAGTGATATTTCCTCTATTACAATAGAAATAAACAGAAAAGAAAAATTATTTTTAAGTAAAAAAACAAAAACCGACTTCAAAACTACAACTACATTCCGACTAAAAAGTAAAAAATAATATTTTCATAACTTCAAAACATTATTTATTAACAGTTATTTTTGAAGTCGGTTTTTGTTTCTTGCTTTAAAAATAATTTTATTTTTAAATTTTTCTAGGAAGTGTATTTTTTAAGTTCATTAATCCTTACATAATAATTTAGTAGACCTACCACTAAACGTGCTGCTCAAATGAGACAGCGCCGTAAAAGGAACCACAAACCAAAACATAATCTATGTATAAGTATGTTTTTGTCGATTTTCGAAAAAAAATATCCTCTACCAAACAAAAAAAGAATCATCCCAATCCATTCATAACTTGCGGAGTTATCGCGTAACAAACAGAAAAAAAAGCAACATACAGACGAATTGAGAACCTCCTCTTTTTTAGATGTCGGTTAAAAATAAGTGTTAGTGAGAAATAGGCGCGGTACGCGTGTCACTATTAAGCACGGTGGCACTAAATCGATTACAGTCAGCCAAAATCATCTTTATATCTTTCATATAAAGTTTAGTTAAGTAATTATATATTAGTTTGTTTTAATATTACAGAACGTCGAATGTACTTAAATCATCTTTATATCTTTCATTTAAAGTTTAGTTAATATTGTCTTTTATTAACGCGAGTATCACACATTTAAATAAAATACTGTATACTGTAGTAAATGTAAAATTAGAAGCATTTAATATGTATTATTTTTTATTGACGTTCATAGATGTACATTGTGTTACCTAAATTAATAGATTATTTTTTAATTTAATTGAATTAAATATGGCAACTTTGTGACATTTCAAATATAAGACAACTGTCATCTTTCAGTCTCCCGCGACCACGGTAGCTGAAAAGCATCCGAAACGTCGGGATAAATAATTTAAACAATATAAATAATAAATTGCCTTTTAATCCGGTATACAGTATTTTATTTAAAAAAATTTAGTTAAGTAATTATATATTAGTTTGTTTTAATATTACAAAACGTCGAATGTACTTAATGCGCTAAGCCAAATTTACTGATATCGCCAAGCACTAAGATATACTATCAATTGTAGGACCAGTGTGATTAGCTAGTTTTGAGTTAAATAAAAACAATGAATTGATAAAAAATATACTTGACTTATTGATATTTGAATTTTAGGTTTAAAGTTTAAAAAAATGTATGTTTAGTAATAGTTTTTATTTTTTATTTCTTTCTATTCTTGTTAGCTGTAAGTTTGCAAACTGTCTACTTTTCATTATAATTATTGCTCTTTGTTTGTTTAATTTAATTTATGTTTATTTCATATTATTGCTATTTTTTATTACGTCTGATAGTCCGTGGCGAGAATGAGACTATAGCTGAAAATCAGCGTGCCCCTGAGGCTGAAGCTTACCACACAATGCTGAGACTGCGGGCTTCTGCCAAACGCATATTCCTGTTTTATTAATTTCTTATTTTATTGTTTTCTTGTTAAATTTAATATTGTAAGTAATCTTTCTTAATTTTTTCTTGTTTGTGCAGTAAATAAACCTTTCCCTAACTCTCTATTTAAAATGGTTTTGAAGGGTTACAGTCTATGGATTCTGAATGTTCAAAGTAAATATTAGGTCGACAGGGCATCGTTGACTGATGTTATGTGGCTGAGGTATCCACCTACAAAAAAAAGTCCTATAATCTTACACTGAACTACTCACTTCTCCAGGATTCAGTTCACCTCCTGGTAACTTGAAGAAAGCTGTTCCGAGTTGCAGTAACAGCACGTGGGGTAAACCGTGTTCATGAACTAGCAGTACACCTTCCACTGATCTACAGACAATGACAATTGAATTATTATTATTACCAATAATAATTATATGAGTAAGTAAAAGTTTATTTAATCGAGGAGTCAATCCAAAAAATATCGAAACTGATATTATACAGAGAAAAGATTTATGCGATACAATTTAACTCAAAAACTACTTGACTGATTTTAATCCAATAGAAAGCTACATTATCAGCGAGTAACATAGGCTATTTTTGTGTATAGTACATCTACATTGGACCCGTGCGAAGCAGCGAAGTGCGAAGGTAAAAAAATTATAATAAACATAATAAAGAGAATTACATAGTGAAGTATGTTCAGTGTATTTGAAGTGTGTGCAAGTTTTCAAAGGAGCAAGACGAAGTAAAATCTTTTTTTTTATGACAGAAATCAACAGACAAGCATGAAGTTCACTTGATGGTAGGTGATAGCCCAGCCACAGAACATCAGCCAATGATGTGCTGATGACCTACTTTTTACTTTAAGCATTCGGAAATCCATAGACTGAGACCGAAACATGCAATGTGCACTTCACGTTTTTCCCAATACGCTTATTTATTACACCTTTGCTTTTTTTTATATAATTATTGTTTAAAGAAAAAAAATTAACATTATTAATTTAAATTTCAATAACAGCCTGACAGTCTGAGTTTTACTTCTTAGAGATCAATATTTATGTGATATCATATCATATTAAGGTGTGATATTTTTGTTTGTATCTACTGGAATTACAGATTCAAAGACTTCTTTTAGAAAGCTATAGTAAGCTTGATACCACATTAAATATTATTTAATAATATATTTAGTTAAACTATGTATTCGTACCAATCTTTATTGTTATAATATGTCTACCACCCCAATGAGAAAGAGGCATGAAATATATGTATGTATGCATTTAAATTTTAATTAAATGAAGTATTATACAAAACACAAAACTAACCTGCGCATCCCAATTTTAGCGAATTCGTCTCGCATTCTTTGAAACCTAGCCGGCACAGAAGCATCTTTCTCAAATAGCGGCTCTTTCGTTCCAAATGTGTAATTCGTCAGTGGATATAAGTTAATCGACCTATTTAGCGTTAAATTGGCGGCATTTTGGCTGTTTTGATGCTGGATTCCCGGTCGTACTGGCCACTGGGGTTTCGCTTGCACTGCTGCCATATTATGATATTTCAAATCTCTGTTCACGTATTGTTATTATAGAAATTTAGGTGTATGCAAGACAAAAAGAACACGATAATCAAACATCAAACATCGAATACTGAATACAGACTACAGTAGGTACTTAGTAGTATAAGAAGTATTTCACCGAAATTGAAAAAACACTTAAATGACCGACACTCGACAGCTTCCCTTTATAGATTATAGATTATAGTTACCTTACTCTATGTCTATGGCTGGCATGCTAACACAGATTATAATCTAGATCAGTAACATCCCCACAGACTTCATATGCTTGTGATATACTGTAGCGTGCCGCTATCATGGACCTAAAAAAAGAGCGGACACCACCTCTCGTTACAATAACTGAAGCACCCCTAGGAAGCCAGCTCGCTAATACAAACACGCCGGCACGCACACATTCACACCATAGGAAGCCGATCGCTCGCCATTACGCTCCCAACCGCCTGCGCGTGATGTTATATGACGAAAAATAAAAGATGCCGTTCTACGTGATGAAAAGTTGTAGAAACCATAATGGTTCCATTAAAGAAAGTCAGGGAATCACCTTTCATAAGTAAGCAAGTTATTTATTCACCATAATTCTCGTTTATACTTCAATATAATTTAGCAAAACGCAACCAAACAGTGTTGTCAGTAATTTAAATTTGCAAATTACCTAAAACGTAGGAGTTAAATTATTTTTATCTTAATGTACTTAGCACCATGTAAATTTATCATAATATTATAAATAAATATATTTTTTCATTAAATATATTAACCAAAAATATTTATAGGTTGATCGAATCTTTTAAACTTTAATTATAATATAGATCAAATTGTATTTATTAGGAGATCAATATTAAAAGGCACACTTGATATAAAAACCATCAATTATCAAAAAAGACAAATATCTAAATAAGATATTTGTAGGTATACCAAATTTTATTGAGTATAAATAAAAGTTAAAAAGTAATTAACATGTTACCTTGAGCTTGAATGCAGATCATTTATAAATAATACAAACGCAATAATGAATATAAAGATTAAACAAAAAATACATAATTTATTTTAAAAGTGCTCATTTATATAAAATCAATTATATTTTAGAGTATTACGTTGCCTTTTTGTTATTTATAATAAAATCCAAGTTCCGAGGTCACCACACCTTAAAATTGGGTATTTTTTTTCCATCTGGCAATAATTTAGACACTCACACATAGTTCGCCGCCGCCATTGTGGTGCTTCAAATATTTCTTAGCGACGTTCTGTCCGCTCTTTTTTTTAGGTCCATGGCAAATACATTATTATACAACAGAAGTGGGAAAATAACATTATAAATCTTGATTTATTTATTTTATTTTGGAAGCCAAATTTCTGGCTGAACACTATCAGACGTTTCCGCTTGTTTCGTAATAAAACACAAGCTACTTGATTCAACACTTATTTATTTAAATGCACATCAATACAAAATGTTGCCATATTAACATTTAAATACTACACAATAAGTGTTTTATAATTAAAATATAATTTAATTTATTTAATACACAATAACGTTTACAATTTGCTCTTGGACAGTATTCTCATAGCCTCCCTGTAGCCCGAATCGCAGGCGCCATGCGCGGCTGAGAAATGTGTTAGGTCTGTGGCCTCGCCTGCGAACAGAACGCGAGGCGACCCGAGCGCGTCTACTAGCGGCGCCGCGAGGTGAGGCCGCGCGTTCGGATGCTGTGGTGTCAGACGGTTGTCGAAGGAATAACTGCCGCGGGTGTACGGGTTCGAGTACCAGGTGGATCTGGAAAAAAAATTGTTTTTTTTATTACAGAGCAGGCCTGATGGCCACCGCCCATGGACATCCGCAGCTCAATGTCATAGATGCGCTGTCGGCCTTTTATATTTTTTTATAAATATGGAGTGCTATATACATGCAGTATTTCTCCATCCCTATAGATATAGTCCAATTCTTAATATTTATAACTTTACAAGCTGACCCGTACACTTCGCTAGGCGAAATTGTCAGGGTTTTGTCTGACTTACGTGATCTCGTTATAATTTGGCCAATTTACTCAATATCGTTATAAATTAAATTTTTAATAATAATATGTTAATCTGGTGTATATACAATAATTCTGTAAATCATCAAAACCCGTTCAGTAGTTTTTGCCTGAAGAGTAACAAATATCCTCACAAATTTTTACATACTTCTAATATTATAATTTACTAGCTTTTGCCTGCGACTTCGTCTGCGTAGAATTCGTGTTTGCTAAAAAAAAAAATATTTTTTGTTTACAAAGAGTATCCTATGTCCTTTCTAATACTTCTAAGAAAACGTGTACAAAGTTTCATGATAATCGGTTGAGCAGTTTTGGCGTGAAAGTGTAACAAACAAACTTACATTCACATCGACTTACCTAATCATTCCTGTAGGCTCCGGTATCTCACAAGTCGTTCCCATGAATTTCCTTAGTAGTCCCATACATTTCGTTTTAACTATGTCTTCGGGTAATGTTTCTACCTAAAAAAAAAAGTTACCATACAATTAAATGACTGATATATTTTATATTCCCAGTGGCGGATCTATCAGCAGTAGGCATGGTGATATAGGAGCATGCACTTACATTCTCGTGGGAACAACACGCAAATACATAGTCGAAATAACTAACATCACCGCAAACCTACACGAATTCAAGTCCGACCTGTCACCACAAGTAGCACCCGTTCACGAGCATGACGCATGGCCAGCCATCGACCCCCTCGCCATTTTTTAGGGAGGGACAACCCGACGCATGGACGCCACCACAAGCAATGACATTGACAGCGATTTTAATTCCTTCCAGTCGCAAGAGTCATGCCAATCTCAAGATGGCCGGTGTAATTGATACCTCTTGGCATAGCTACGCTTGAAAACTTACCATTTTACCAACATCACCACTGGTCCACAGAGTCAAAGCGTTTCTAGATCCCATGGGGTTGCTAGCTGCAAAAATCCTCGTCGTCCAATAGTCCTCCTTTGATACTTTAGCCTTATCTTCAGGTTTCCATAGAAACCCGAAAAATAGGCTTTGTTTCGGCCACCAGGGTTGGTCGAATTTCAATATAATCTTGTCCATGACGCCTATAGATGTGTTTTCTATGGCTGTTATTTTCTCTTGTGGCAACCCTGGGTAGAATAAGGTCTTATATCTGAAAACGAGAAACCAATATATAATATCAACTAGCCCGATCCGGCTTCGATTTTTTTTACGTTAGATATCGACGGACGAGCATGAGGTTTACTTGATGGTAGGTGATACCTTAGCCACAGAACATCAGCCAATGATGCGCTGTCGACCTACTTTTTATTTCGACCATTTGCATGGTAACTAATGGAAGAAAATGAGACCAAATCAATTATTTTTCAAAATAGATATAGAAAAAAAATCGGGATAGGGACTCCCTAATCACCTAACGGTATGAGCTAAACTTTCAGACCAAACATACAAAAAATTGAGCCGTATTGCAAAATTCAAAATCATTTATTCATTTAGGTAACACATTGTACACTTATGAACGTCAGTAAAAAATACATATTAAATGCTTCTAATTTTACATTTACTGCCAGTTCTCAAATCAAGGGCGTAGAACGGACGAGAAGAACTGGCAATAAACTCTCCACCACTCTTTTTAATCACCAAATTTTTGTTTTACAAAATGTTTGTAAGGAGCTGCAACCATTACACCATGTTCCACATGACATCTTTAAGTAAATTAACTATAATAATAAAGAAATATAAACGAAAAAAAAAAAAAGATTTTTCCTCTATCAGCAGTAGGCATGGTGAAATAGGAGCACTCACTTACATTCTCGTGGGAACAACACGCAAATACATAGTCGAAATATCTAACAGCTTAACAGCGTCAATCAAAATCAAAAGTTTTTTATTTCAAATAGGCCTTTGCAGGCTCTCATGAAACGTCTAGTTGCACGGTTCCAGAAAGTGGGTCTCATGGAGAAGAACCGGCAAGAAACTCCATGGACACTCTTTTCAAGAATGGTTTAGCTTACAAAGACTCGGTTACAATAGTAATAATCGGCTGAGAAGTTTATATAATGCAAGGTCCATATATACTCACCGTTCCTTCAGCACTCCCAAGGAGACAGTGACAATGACGTCACGTGCCGTGTAAGTGCTGCCGTCTACACACGTCACGCTTACGTCACCCGCCCCCTGCTGCGGCCACACGATCCGACTCACCTCCGTGCTCAGCTTGATGTCCAAGTTTGGCAAGCCCGGGCCGTTGTTGTACGTGTTCTTGGATAGTAATGGTCTTATTTATAAACGTATAAGCTTGATATAGTTAAAATATGTTTTGTCTCGCTCTATCGAATATAAAACTATGTGGAGGAAGAGAGTGCAGAATGTAAAAAGATGTGGGTGTTCTTCCTCTGACCTAAAGGGAGGATCCTCGACCAGTCAAACCACTGACTGGCCGGCCCTAAGGCCCCAGTGGTTGATGTAGAGATGTTGTATATATACTCAGCGCTCGGAAACATTTATATAGCGCGATTCAGGATTAGACGTCTTTGTATTAATTCTGGTAGCGGATCATAGATGTCGCTACAAATATTACAGAACGAAAGAAACAAAACATATGTATTTTATCTATTATCTATATCAAGCTTAAATACGTTTATGAATTATACAATATTCAAATTGCCATAGCTCCTAAACTGTTCTTCAACCATTTTAGTAAATACTTTTAGGAAATATACCCTAGTAAACATAAATAGATACCGACAGACGAGCATGAGATTCATTTGATGGTAGGTGATACCTCAGCCACATAACATCAGCCAATGATGGGCTGTCGACTTACTTACGAGTATTGGGAAATCTATAGACTGAAACCGAAACGCGCAATGTGCACTTCACGGCTTTTCCATTTATGAACGGCCAGAATTTCGATATTCCTCCCATCCGTTCAATACTCGAATTGACCAGCCGGCCTAGCATGACAACTGCGACAAAATTTTGTCGACCGTTTCCTCGTGTTTTAATCGATTATCTCTTTATGTCTTCCGGGTCTAACATGAAAATTACACTTAAATCTCAACTTTTAATATCAAAAATAGATATATTTGTCGATCGAGATATTTTTTCTATCAAAATTGTCGATGTCGAGGTATAATATATCGAGATATCTTACATCTTAGTTTGTCTTCTCTCGTCCGCGAGATAACTCGTGGCGGTCATGCTAGGCCGGCAGAACGAAAAAAACTAAATATATTCTATTATATCAAGCTTATAATACGTTTAAATCGTAAGTATATATCATATTCAAATTGCCATAGCTTCTAAACTGTTTAAGTTAGAGCAACCATTTTAGTGTATACTAGCAATTGCCCCCGCAACCCCCCTTGTGGGTTGAATTTCGTAAAATCCGTTCTTAGCTGACCTCTACTCGGCGAAAGGAATATTCCTACCATATTTCAAGTCGCTACGCCTTATGGTTCCAGAGATATCGTGATGAGTGACTATATAGGTGGAAATCTCTTTTATATATATAGATAGATAGAAGATAGAAGATAGGTAAAACTAACATAAAAAAAATACATGTTACCTACTTCAACGACTGGGGTTTTCCAGAACTTTTCTTTTTATATTAGTTATTAGATATTTTATAATATAAAAGAGATTTCCACCTATATAGTCACTCATCACGATATCTCTGGAACCATAAGGCGTAGCGACTTGAAATATGGTAGGAATATTCCTTTCGCCGAGTAGAGGTCAGCTAAGAACGGATTTTACGAAATTCAACCCACAAGGGGGGTTGCGGGGGCAATTGCTAGTATTAGATATTGATAGACGAGCATGAGGTTCACTTGATGGTAGATGATACCTCAGCCACAGAACATCAGTCAATGATGTGTTCACGGGTTACCCATCTACCCGTTACCCGGTCGGCATTTCGATATTCCTCCCATCCGGTCAATACCAATTACCAGACATGCTTACAGAAAATTACAAACATGTCGTCCCGGTGGGATTCGAACCCATGGATACGCATGGCAGGTGTTCTACCGAACGCGCCAATGAGCTCGCAATTTTTTTCTTCAGAACCTTACCAGCATCAGTTCAAAAAAGGTCTTATATCCATGTCTATGCCAGCTCATATGCTGGTGTCCATCCAACTCAGTGTACCGGCTCTGAGCGCTCACGTCGTTCCAGTCGTTGGAAGACTCATGGTTGTTGATGAACAGATTCATCAGCTCCAAAAACTCTTTTAGGAAACCCTGGTCGTTTAGGAGATGGGGGTATTTCTCTTTCACGTACTCCATCAATCTGAAAGAACGATAACATTTATTTTTCTAATCTATACTAAAATTACTTAAAAACATTTTTTTTTTACTTTCTGGCAGGACAACGTCTTTTTTTTTTATTTTTTTTTTTTATGTCAGATATCGACAGACTAGCATGAGGTTCACTTGATGGTAGGTGATACCTCAGCCGCAGGACATCAGTCAATGATGCGCTGTCGACCTAATTTTTACTTCGAGCATTCGGAAACGCGCAATATGCACTTCACGGTTTTTCCATCTATGAACGGTGGTTCGTTACCCGGTCAGAATTTAGATATTCCTCCCACCCGTTCAATGCCCGAAGTTACCAGACGTGGGGAAAACATGCTTATAGAAAATTATAAGCATGTGCTCCTGGTGGGATTCGAACCCACGACCCATCGATGCGCACGGCAGGTGTTCTACCGAACGCGCCAACGAGCCCGTCAAAAATTGGACGCTGATAAGCAATACAGCGACAAACCTGGTTGCCATTTTGAGAAAATTGAGTTTGAATTTTTAATTAGGTTTTGTTAAATTTCTTTTAAAACATTACAGAAATAATATTTTTTGTTATTACAGAAAATGCATTTCTTGGTAGCAATCAAATTAATAGAATTTAGTGCATGATTGTTAAATTTTCTAAATATGAAAGGTTTCGTGCCCGCTAGTTTTTTCAATATTTTTGCTATTAAAACGATTTAAATGATAGCTTCTTTGAAAAATACATTCCAGCTCATAAGAAAGTTGGTATCAAAATTTACATTTAGGCTTATCAGCATTCAATTATATACGTATAGTCGATAAAAAATACCAAATTATTATTTAAAAAAACTCAAGGTCATCACGGCGGTGGGCATATTAAACATCGCAGATGAGTCATGAGAGTACGTTGACCTTATTTTTTTTTATTACCTAATTAGTTTTTTGTATCTGTGAAACATGTGACAATATTATCGCAAACATATACTTGATAATTTACATTTATTATTGTCTTTTATTAACGCGAGTATCACACATTGAAATAAAATACCTCACAATGGAATAAAACGCGATTTATTATTTATATTGTTTAAATTATTTATCCCGACGTCGGATGCTTTTCAGCAACCGTGGTCGCGGGCAGACAGAAAGATGACAGTTGTCTGATTTGAAATGTCACAAAGTTGACATATTAACGCCATCTATTGATACGGAGTTGATATTTACTGTAATTTTCTATATTATGACAATATTGACTAACGGTGTCCTCTTGTTGTTTAGTATGTTTGATTTGGGGTTTTAGATTTTTAATTACTGGATCCCAGGTGTTGGAAAGTCTCAAACCATCTTCTCTATTGAAGTTAGGATGTTTTTTAATTTCGATAGCCTCACGTACTAGTCTGGGAAAGAATCTTCTTTCTCTTGTAAGGATTTTTGGTTGGTCGAAACGTATGTAGTAGTTTGGCTTGTCTAGAGTGTGTTCACAATAAGTCAGCGGTATGTATTCAATTTCACCTAATAAACCAAATAATTGACGGGCTCGTTGGCGCGTTCGGTAGAACACCTGCCGTGCACACCGATGGGTCGTGGGTTCGAGTCCCACCAGGAGCACATGTTTATAATTTTCTGTAAGCATATTTTCCCCACGTACCAGACTTCGGGCATTGATCGGGTGGGAGGAATATCTAAATTCTGACCGGGTAACGAACCACCGTTCATAGATGGAAAAACCGTGAATTGCATATTGCGCGTTTCGGTTTCAGTCTATGGATTTCCGAATAATCGAAGTAAAAATTTGGTCGACGGCGCATCTTTGACTGATGTTCTGTGGCTGAGGTATCACCTACCATCAAGTGAACCTCATGCTCGTCTGTCGATATCTGACTTAAAAAAACATGGCTAATAAACCAAATAAGAATACCTGCTTGTAATATAATCACCAAGCCCTTTCTGGAAGTCAGTCGGCGGTTTCCCAACTCCCTCGAAGGAGAATTCTATAAGATCATTAAGCAGTTCCTGATCAGCTAGAGACCCATCAGAATTGAAGACTTGGAAGGTCATATCCTGGGGTAAGATGGGTATATTGTGCTGGACAGCTGCTGAGTAAATACGGCTACCCACTGTTCCGTGAATCCTGGAATTGTAAGACATTATCTATCTATATATATAAAAGAAAGTTGTGTTAGTTACACCGTTTATAACTCAAGAACGGCTGTACCTATTTAAACGATATCTTATTTGTTGGATTCCTCTATGTCCGGAATAAGACATGCTATTAAAATATTGGAAAAAATCAGGAAAAAAATATATGCATAAAATTAATTATAAAATAAATTAGATTCGGAACTCCGCCATCTTGACAGCTCACGTCATGCATTCTTAGCTTTTTTGGAATAACAGATGTCCACTGCAAATCAGTGACATATTAGACAATTATAGTGGGTAAATGGGCATATTCAAATTTAAGAATAATTATATAATTTCGAATCCAAAATTGTGGCAGAACAACGTCTGCGGAGTCCACTAGTATACATATAATAAAACTGTAGAAGTCAAATGTCTGTACATAGAAAAAAAATGCTAAAAACCGAGTCAGGGGGATGTAAGAAGAGAATTAGAACAAACTCAATTTTTTTTTTAAATGTTTGTTTCTCTGTCTGTTTCATGCAATTGACACAAATATATTAAGCAAAGGGGCAACATATAGGCTTTGTTTCATCGAAATCGGTTGTCGGAAAGAAAAATTATCATCATTTAAATATTATTTTAAAGGCACCATATCAACAAATTGCAATGCAAACTGACTAGAGTCGAACTTTTTCGTATTGTCAGATCTCAATAACAGTTTGATATGGAAATGAAATAGTTTGATTATTTCGCCACTTTCAATATATATTCGTGGAATAGTGGATATGAATATATCATATGAAGAAACCTTGCTCAAAAGCCCAGCTTAAGGCTTGTCTCTCAAAAAAATCAACATTTCCGGCATTTTTGAGACCATACTGCTGTTCTAATATGAAACCTAGGATTCTTATATTTTAACACCTTATTCTCCATTTCATTAAGAACCGAAGCGCCATGACAGTTTTTTGAATACTTATATTTTATTCGATGAAAAAAAATATCTAAAATACCTTGATTTTAACATATATTTGCCTTCTCCTCTGAAGCCATATGACTTATTGGCTTGATATTTATATGTAAAATATAACAAAGTACGGGCAACATTTTCGCCAGAAAAAATTATGAATTACTTGAACGGTATTCTATATAATTAGAAAAAATACTTTTGGCGCATACGACTTTTACTTTCAAGCAATTGCGGGGCTCTTGCGCGGTGAGAGGGACGTACTGGTGGGCGTGAATCAGTGCCGCTCAGGCTTTACTGGACGATGGACCTGTGCCGCTTCGTACAACCTATCATATATTCAGCATTTTCTAGTATCGAGACACATAAAACAAAGTCTTATCATTAACTCAAGACCGTCTGTACCGATTTTAATGATATCTTATTTGTTGGGTTCATTTATTTCCCGAATAACAGAATAACTATTAAAATATTGGAATAATCCAGGATAAAAATATATGCATAAAATTAATTTTAAAATAAATTATGTCAGAACTTCATTTTCTCAATTCATACTCAGTTCACGTCGCGCAAGCTTATTATAGCTTATTTGTAATAATTTATGATATATATAATAGAATAATAGAAGTGAAAATATAGCATATTCAAATCTAGTTATAAATTTTTTGAAGAACATTCTGGCAGTACAATGTCTGTCAGGTCCGCTAGTCCTGAAATTCTATATAGTGATCTAAAGTATTTCGTATTTTTTGTAAAAATAGCATGCCAAGAAAATAGGGTGGATTATTCGTGGTCTTGCCGCCAAAATATATTACCATGCATACGTCTTAGCATTTTATAAAAAAATTATAAGAGAAATTACTATGTTATAAACATTATTTATATTATTCTTATATATTGTTAGACCGCCTCCGTGGTTCAGTGGTAAGCGCGATTCGTTTAGCACCGGAGGTCCTGGGTTCGAATCCCGGGGAAACAAGATTTAAAAAAAAGTCTTTCGGTCAGGTAAGGCACAGAAGGCTGATCACCTACTTACCTATAAAGACAAATGATCAGTGAAACAGACACAAAAATGGGTCTGCCCCATGCCCCATTAGGGGATTCGCGAATTCACTTTTTATATATTGTTGTATTTGTCGGGCTCGTTGGCTCTTTCTGTAGAACACCTGCCGTGCGCATCGATGGGTCGTGGGTTCGAATCCCATCGGGACGACTTGTTTATAATTTTCTATAATCATGTCTTTCCCACGTCTGGTAACTTCGGGCATTGATCGGGTGGGAGAAATATCGAAATTTCGACCGGGTAACGAACCACCATTCATAGATGGAAAAACCGCGTATTGCGCGTTTCGGTTCATTTTATAGATTTCCGAATGCTCGAAGTTATAATTTGGTCGACAGCGCAACATTGACTGAAGTTCTGTGGCTGAGGTATCACCTAACATCCAGTGACCTTCATGCTCGTCTGTCGATATGTGACATAAAAAAGAATTCACAGATAAAAGAATTTGTTTGTCTTATTTTGTAATAAAACTCCTCCGAAACGGCTTGACCAATTTTTATGAAATTTTGGGTGTATATTCAGTAGGTCTGAAATAGGGCGTATATTTTATACATACATGTTTCATAGTGTAAGGGTGAAACATGTATGTGTAAAAGTGTCAAGGGTGGTCCACCCCAAAAAATATTTTTTATTGCTGGTCAAAAAAAATTTTTTTTATGTAATTTGGAATGGAACCCTAAATTTTCACTTTTCACATTTTTTGGAGTTGAGATAAAAAGTATTTGTAGGCCCAATTTTAATAAATATTCCTTATTATCGGATACATGCAAATAAAGTCGAGTGAAATAGTTAACAATATATCTATTAGATATAAAAGAAAGTCGTGTTAGTTACACCATTTATAACTCAAGAACGGCTGCACCGATTTTAGTGAAATTTTATTTGTAGGATTCATCTATCTTCTGAATAACAGAATAACTATTAAAATATTTAAAAAAATTAGGTAAAAATAGATGCAGTAAATTAACTTTAAAATAAATTAGGTTCGGACCTCCGCCATCTTTCACAATGCTTATTTAATTATCATATTATTTCTTTATTTATATTATTATTTCTTATTATAATTGATGTCTACTGCAAATCTATATAATAAAAAATGAAATATATTTTATATTATTCTTATATATTGTTAGAGCGCCTCCGTGGCTCAGTGGTAAGCGCGATGCGTTTAGCACCGGAGGTCCTGGGTTCGAATCCCGGGGAAACAAGATTTTAAAAAAAAGTGTTTCGGTCGGGCAGGGCACAGAAGGCTGATCACCTACTTACCTATAAAGATAAATGATCAGTGAAACAGACACAGAAATGGATCTGCCCCATGCCCCATTAGGGGACTCGCGCATTTACTTTTTATATATTGTTGTATTTGATGGGTTCGTTGGCGCGTTCTGTAGAACACCTGCCGTGCGCATCGATGGGTCGTGGGTTCGAATCCCACCGGGACGACTTGCTTATAATTTTCTATAATCATGTCTTTCCCACGTCTGGTAACTTCGGGCATTGATCGGGTGGGAGAAATTTCGACCGGGTAACGAACCACCATTCATAGATGGAAAAACCGCGTATTGCGCGTTTCGGTTTTATTTTATAGATTTCCGAATGCTCGAAGTAATAATTTGGTCGACAGCGCAACATTGACTGAATTTTGAAGTTTTGAAAAAAAAACTTTTTTTTATGTAATTTGGAATGGAACCCTAAATTTTCACCATTCTTTAATTGAAACCCCTATTCTTTAATTGAGATTGTATGAACATTTTTGCATGAACAATATCCAAATAATACTGACATCATATCAGTATCTACATTGTATCCGTGCAAAGCCGGGGTGGGTCGCTAGTAATAATATAAAAGTTTTACGTGCCTACTGTTTTATACTTTTTATACTGTAATGTGCGACTAGGTAATTCCCTACATACCTAAATAAATTTGTTTGTAAGTTTACTAGTTTAGTAGGTATGGCGTAAGTACTAAGTACTAGGGATGTAACGGAAGTTGTTTTACCGGAACCGAATTCGGAATCGGAGTTTTTAAATTTGGTTTTTCGGAATCGGAATCGGAACCGAAACCGGAATCGGAGGCAGACACAAAAGAGAGATGTGTAATAAAAAAAATTACAAACATTATTTTCAGTTTCATTAATATCAGTTCAAAAAAGTAAACACCTTCCTAGGTGTGATATATAAAAATAAACTAATTTTCTTAAATTTTACACAGAAGTTAATTAAATCAAATAGCGCTGATCGCGGCCACCCGCACCGATGTGCTTCGACCTCCGATTATAGCCTCCGATTCAAATTTATCGGAACCGAAATCGGAATCGGAAGTGCAAAATCAATCGGAAGTTCCGACTTTTCGGAACCGAAATCGAAGCTCCGTAACATCCCTGCTAAGTACCTACTAAACTCAGACGACTGGATCGGGGATTTCAATAGTTTTTGGTGGGGTTGGTAGAGGGGCCCAAGGGTATAACAAGCGCCGCTTATCGTTAAAAATATATAAAAAAATAAAATAAAAATATTAAAAAATTCTTAGTCTTATTCATAAAAAAAAATTTATGCTGTTAAGTTGTCGTTCTGTAGAATCCTATGTATGTATGTTAGGCTATGGGTTACGTGTAACGTTTGCCAATTTCACCTAATTGTTAAGTACTAAAGCAAAATGATTGTTTTGCGATCGCAGTGGCACGCGACGGAACCAAGTTCAAATCCCAGCTGAAGCAATATCATGTATGTTTATTTTATTTAATTTTAACATAATTTTAATATATTTTTTTAAATCTTGTATGTGTTCATACAAGTTTTGACGATTAATAATATTTTAAAGTTTCTTCTAAACTAACATTTATTAATTTATTTTTTTTGAAATTATAGTAGGGATTCTTTGTTATAGCCTAACGAAACGTCCTTTAAAAAACCGACCCACTGAAAAGCTTAATTTTTTTTTAAATACTTACGCCACCCCTATCTCGTCTCTATTCCTACCGCGTAAAGCAAATTTCTGCCAAAAACTAATTAATACCTAGTAAAAAGATAAGAAAATTAATAAATATCTGGGTAAGTATTTACTTAAGTTTTTGAAATCGGTGACAAACCAACAAACATAAATCAACTAATACTTTAAATTCACGCTCAAATCACAAGTTAGCCGTAGCCTCGTGGTAGCGTTCTCGTCCATCGATCCCATGGTACCGGGTTCGAGACCCAGCAACTCTCTTTTTTTTTTAAAATATCAAAATTTTGCTTAAAATTATTTAATATTTTTACGCTTTTTATGTAAAATTATTATGTTTTTTTCATAATCTTACGCCATATTATGTAATTTTTCATTAGTTTATCGATTTGTCCCTCTCTCTCTTTCTCTTAGAGGACTCTGTGCTAGGCTCGTTGTCAGTTAGAAACCGAAAAGGGTCTGTAGAAGGTTCACGAAGGTTAAGGTATAACGGACGCGTATTTTTTGAGCAACCATCGACAGAATTGGACGTATACACGACAAAAATCACGAACTTTCAAAAAAATTAACAAAATGATAAAAATTAAAATACGCGTGGTTTGACTCAACATTGTCAGACGAGCGAGTATTATTCGACGTCAACGATATACATATTTCCCGGTTGACATCTACAATCACAATACGAATGGGAAAACAAAATTTTGATAGTTGGAACCGCTGCAGACAATGCCTGTTTTGTGTGTTTTTACGACTAATTTCATCCGAGTGAGGATGATAAAAAAGTCTGAAAATTTTACATTTATACTTACAATAAATATAAATATTGATTTTATCATAAAAAATATATAATATGGCGTAAGTTTATGAAAAAACATAATAATGATACATAAAAAAATTAAATAATTTTATGCAACATTGTGATAATTTGTTAAAAAATGAGGGTTGCCGGGTCTCGAACCCGGTGCCATAGAATTTTCGGTTTCTAACTGACAACGAGCCTAGCACAGAGCCCTCTAAGAGAGAGAGAGGGACAAATCGATAAAATAATGAAAAATTACATAATATGGCGTAAGATTATGAAAAAAACATAATAATTTTACATAAAAAGCGTAAAAATATTAAATTATTTTAAGCAAAATTGTGATATTTTTAAAAAAAGAGATTGCTGGGTCTCGAACCCGGTACCATGGGATCGATGGACGAGAACGCTGCCACGAGGCTACGGCTAACTTGTGATTTGAGCGTGAATTTAAAGTATTAGTTGATTTATGTTTGTTGGTTTGTCACCGATTTCAAAAACTTAAGTAAATACTTACCCAGATATTTATTAATTTTCTTATCTTTTTACTAGGTATTAATTAGTTTTTGGCAGAAATTTGCTTTACGCGGTAGGAATAGAGACGAGATAGGGGTGGCGTAAGTATTTAAAAAAAAATTAAGCTTTTCAGTGGGTCGGTTTTTTAAAGGACGTTTCGTTAGGCTATAACAAAGAATCCCTACTATAATTTCAAAAAAAATAAATTAATAAATGTTAGTTTAGAAGAAACTTTAAAATATTATTAATCATCAAAACTTGTATGAACACATACAAGATTTAAAAAAATATATTAAAATTATGTTAAAATTAAATAAAATAAACATACATGATATTGCTTCAGCTGGGATTTGAACTTGGTTCCGTCGCGTGCCACTGCGATCGCAAAACAATCATTTTGCTTTAGTACTTAACAATTAGGTGAAATTGGCAAACGTTACACGTAACCCATAGCCTAACATATATACATAGGATTCTACAGAACGACAACTTAACAGCATAAAAAAAAAATTATTAATAAGACTAAGAATTTTTTAATATTTTTATTTTATTTTTTTATATATTTTTAACGATAAGCGGCGCTTGTTATACCCTTGGGCCCCTCTACCAACCCCACCAAAAACTATTGAAATCCCCGATCCAGTCGTCTGAGTTTAGTAGGTACTTAGTACTTACGCCATACCTACTAAACTAGTAAACTTACAAACAAATTTATTTAGGTATGTAGGGAATTACCTAGTCGCACATTACAGTATAAAAAGTACAAAACAAGTAGGCACGTAAAACTTTTATATTATTACTAGCGACCCACCCCGGCTTTGCACGGATACAATGTAGATACTGATATGATGTCAGTATTATTTGGATATTGTTCATGCAAAAATGTTCATACAATCTCAATTAAAGAATAGGGGTTTCAATTAAAGAATGGTGAAAATTTAGGGTTCCATTCCAAATTACATAAAAAAAAGTTTTTTTTTCAAAACTTCAAAATTCAGTCAATGTTGCGCTGTCGACCAAATTATTACTTCGAGCATTCGGAAATCTATAAAATAAAACCGAAACGCGCAATACGCGGTTTTTCCATCTATGAATGGTGGTTCGTTACCCGGTCGAAATTTCTCCCACCCGATCAATGCCCGAAGTTACCAGACGTGGGAAAGACATGATTATAGAAAATTATAAGCAAGTCGTCCCGGTGGGATTCGAACCCACGACCCATCGATGCGCACGGCAGGTGTTCTACAGAACGCGCCAACGAACCCATCAAATACAACAATATATAAAAAGTAAATGCGCGAGTCCCCTAATGGGGCATGGGGCAGATCCATTTCTGTGTCTGTTTCACTGATCATTTATCTTTATAGGTAAGTAGGTGATCAGCCTTCTGTGCCCTGCCCGACCGAAACACTTTTTTTTAAAATCTTGTTTCCCCGGGATTCGAACCCAGGACCTCCGGTGCTAAACGCATCGCGCTTACCACTGAGCCACGGAGGCGCTCTAACAATATATAAGAATAATATAAAATATATTTCATTTTTTATTATATAGATTTGCAGTAGACATCAATTATAATAAGAAATAATAATATAAATAAAGAAATAATATGATAATTAAATAAGCATTGTGAAAGATGGCGGAGGTCCGAACCTAATTTATTTTAAAGTTAATTTACTGCATCTATTTTTACCTAATTTTTTTAAATATTTTAATAGTTATTCTGTTATTCAGAAGATAGATGAATCCTACAAATAAAATTTCACTAAAATCGGTGCAGCCGTTCTTGAGTTATAAATGGTGTAACTAACACGACTTTCTTTTATATCTAATAGATATATTGTTAACTATTTCACTCGACTTTATTTGCATGTATCCGATAATAAGGAATATTTATTAAAATTGGGCCTACAAATACTTTTTATCTCAACTCCAAAAAATGTGAAAAGTGAAAATTTAGGGTTCCATTCCAAATTACATAAAAAAAATTTTTTTTGACCAGCAATAAAAAATATTTTTTGGGGTGGACCACCCTTGACACTTTTACACATACATGTTTCACCCTTACACTATGAAACATGTATGTATAAAATATACGCCCTATTTCAGACCTACTGAATATACACCCAAAATTTCATAAAAATTGGTCAAGCCGTTTCGGAGGAGTTTTATTACAAAATAAGACAAACAAATTCTTTTATCTGTGAATTCTTTTTTATGTCACATATCGACAGACGAGCATGAAGGTCACTGGATGTTAGGTGATACCTCAGCCACAGAACTTCAGTCAATGTTGCGCTGTCGACCAAATTATAACTTCGAGCATTCGGAAATCTATAAAATGAACCGAAACGCGCAATACGCGGTTTTTCCATCTATGAATGGTGGTTCGTTACCCGGTCGAAATTTCGATATTTCTCCCACCCGATCAATGCCCGAAGTTACCAGACGTGGGAAAGACATGATTATAGAAAATTATAAACAAGTCGTCCCGGTGGGATTCGAACCCACGACCCATCGATGCGCACGGCAGGTGTTCTACAGAACGCGCCAACGAACCCATCAAATACAACAATATATAAAAAGTAAATTCGCGAGTCCCCTAATGGGGCATGGGGCAGATCCATTTCTGTGTCTGTTTCACTGATCATTTATCTTTATAGGTAAGTAGGTGATCAGCCTTCTGTGCCCTGCCCGACCGAAACACTTTTTTTTAAAATCTTGTTTCCCCGGGATTCGAACCCAGGACCTCCGGTGCTAAACGCATCGCGCTTACCACTGAGCCACGGAGGCGCTCTAACAATATATAAGAATAATATAAAATATATTTCATTTTTTATTATATAGATTTGCAGTAGACATCAATTATAATAAGAAATAATAATATAAATAAAGAAATAATATGATAATTAAATAAGCATTGTGAAAGATGGCGGAGGTCCGAACCTAATTTATTTTAAAGTTAATTTACTGCATCTATTTTTACCTAATTTTTTTCAATATTTTAATAGTTATTCTGTTATTCAGAAGATAGACGAATCCAACAAATAAAATTTCACTAAAATCGGTGCAGCCGTTCTTGAGTTATAAATGGTGTAACTAACACGACTTTCTTTTATATCTAATAGATATATTGTTAACTATTTCACTCGACTTAGTTAGTTTCATTCTTCTATGTCTATGTAGCCCACGTCCTAAATAGTAAATACTAAATTTTTTAAGAACTACGTGGATTCAAACATACACTACCACTCAAACTTTAGCATTTATAATAAGTATTAGTAAATTTATTATTATCGGTTAAATAATTATCAATTACATATTAACAAAACACCTATCAATATTTTTATAATATGTAAAGATATTACGTTGATCCTACTGTTATCGTTATTCTGTGCCGACCGGACCGCGACGGCGCGGAGCAAGCTAGTTCATTATTCGCCCGCGCCGCCGCGGCCGCGCAGTAAAGTCGCGATCTTTTGATGAGGGGGTAGCATGCTTGCGCGGGGAGAAATCGCTCGCTCCGCCTACACTAGCAAGGTCTTTCGCCTTACCCTGCCCCTTAAGATGAAGCCCACGCGAACGAAGTCGCTGGCATCAGCTAGTGGGTTAACAAAGACCGCCTCCGTACCTCTGCAGTGAGCTATGATTAATATGAAAACGTCAATAATCCTAAATCGCGCTATCAAAGTGTTTCCGACGGCTGAGTATATAATAATAATAATAATAATAATTCATTTATTTCAGATACATCCATATTTGTTAGTACAATTTGCAAGCTTACAAACTAGTGTTAGTAATAATATAATTTAAACAATCATGATAATATTAATCTATAAAATACAATAATAATAAGAGACATTCGGATGGACTTCCCGATGATGGCGGCAAATAACTATATAACTGCGTGCATCTGTATCCAGCGAGCCAGCATCGGAGAGTCCCACCGGTCCGCCAGCGCGCGCAGGATGCTGTTGGGACTGTCGCGCGTGCGGCGCATGATAGAAGCGCACCGCTTGCGCATGATGGCCGCGAAGCCGTCTGTGTGAGCCGCCGCGAACATCGCGGAGGCGCTACAGTGGCGCGGCAGTCCCATCAGCACCCGGAACGCGTTATTGTATTGAACACGCAAATCGCTGTATGTCCGCAGTGTATAGTTAACCCACAGGCCGCAGGTGTAAAAGGACTGACAGTACGCTTTAAAAAGAGCCACTTTGACAGTCCCCGTGCACCGCGAAAACCTGCGGGCCAACATGTATATATAAACATATACAACAGCTTTTAGTATCGAGCCAGTAAATGCTGGAATATATCCACCTTTGATGGGCTTATTGGCGCATTCGGTAGATCACCTACCGTGCGCATCGATGGGTCGTGGGTTCGAATCCCACCGGAATGACATGATTGCAATTTTCTCTAAGCATGTCTTCTCCGCGTCTGGTAACTTCGAGCATTGAACGGGTGGGAGGAATATCGAAATTCCGATCGAACCACCATTCATACAAAAAAACCGTGAAGTGCATATTGCGCGTTTCGGTTTCAGTCTATGGATTTCCGAATGGTCGAAGTGAAAAGTAGGTCGATAGCGCATAATATGTGCGCGTTATGTCAATGTATAAAGAGAAAAGATTTGTATTTTTGTATGTTATGAATAAACTCAAAAACTACTGGGCCGATTTTAAAAATTCTTTCACCAATAGAAAGCTACATTAGCAGCGAGTAACATAGGCTATATTTTTTGTGTATAGTACATCCACATTGCACCCGTGTGAAGCCGGGGCGCGCTGCTAGTATCTTATAACAAAATATCTTATGTTACTTCTTATCTTATCTTCTTACTAATATTATAAATGCGAAAGTTTGTGAGGATGGATGGATGGATGAATGTTTGTTACTCTTTCACGCAAAAACTACCGAACAGATTTTGATGAAACTTTACAGTGATATAGCTTATATATCAGACACATAGGCTACAATTTAATACAGTTTTTGTATATTGGCCATAATATAACGATAAAATATATCAAGTAACTCGGAAAAAATCCTGCCTTCTGCCCTCTTTCTTGGCGTGCGCTGCCTAAACCGTTGGAGTTACAAGAATATAATATATGATGGGATTGTTTGTTTTAAATAGTTCTAAATAAAAGTCTGCGATAGCATATATCTACCTTTTATGTGGAAGCCAATATACCCTAAACTATGAGCCATAAATACATTTAAATTTGATTCATTTTTTCAATTGCACTTTTTAGAGTATTTAGCTAATTCTTATCAAAATTGATACATTTTTCGCTTTCAGTATTTAATATAGATGAACTTTGTCTTTTACACTAAGTAATTTGGACGAACGGTTTAAAAAATATCACGATATTATTGACTTGAGTGCAGCGCCATTAAGCGGAGATTGATGAAAAAACAGCTCGGTTCAAAAATAAGCTACCCTTAGCACTAATTCTACGCAGACGAAGATCTTATAAAAATCATTTTAAAGAGTTGATAGATTTTTCATTTCGTATCTTACCATTCAGCTCCTTCCTCAATAACACCATCACCGAAAGCCACTGTCTTAACCCTACCACCGATTCTGTCCATTGCTTCAAGTCCCAGCACCTTTTTGCCAGCTTTAACCAGTGTCGTAGCAGCGGTGACGCCAGCACATCCGAGACCGACCACTATTGTGTCGTACGAATGCATTTTAGGTCTGAAAATTAAACAGACCATTTGAGTTTGATATCAACAGATGACGGGCTCGCGTTCGGTAGAACCTGCCGTGCGTCGAGGGGTCGTGGGTTCGCATCCCACCGGGTTGACATGTTTATAATTTTCGGGTAACGAACCACCGTTTATAGATGGCATATTGCGCTTTTCGGTTTCAGTCTATGGATTTCTGAATGCTCGAAGTAAAAAAAAGTACGCCGACAGCGCATCATTGACTAATGTTTTATGTCTGAGGTATCATCTACCATCAAGTGAACCTCATGCTCGTCTGTCGATATCTAACATAAAAACATAGGTCGACAGCGCATTATTGACTGATGTTCTGTGGCTGAGGTATCACCGACCATCAAGTGAACCTCATGCTCGTCTGTCGATATCTAACATAAAAACATAGGTCGACAGCGCATTATTGACTGATGTTCTGAGGCTGAGGTATCACCTACCATCAAGTGAACCTCATGCTCGTCTGTCGATATATAACATAAAAACATAGGTCGACAGCGCATTATTGACTGATGTTCTGAGGCTGAGGTATCACCTACCATCAAGTGAACCTCATGCTCGTCTGTCGATATATAACATAAAAACATAGGTCGACAGCGCATTATTGACTGATGTTCTGAGGCTGAGGTATCACCTACCATCAAGTGAACCTCATGCTCGTCTGTCGATATATAACATAAAAAAATATGAGTTTGAGGCTCACTTAATGGTTGATGATATCTCTCCTATTGTTCATCAGTCAATGATGCGCTGTTGACCTAAAGTCAACCCCACCACTTAAGTCCGATAGCTGAGGCACATCTATCGCGTATCATAATGATGTTAGTAAGAAGTGCCTATAATCAATACGAAGACGTCTAATCCTGAATCGCGCTATATAAGTGTTTCCGAACGCTGCCGACCTAGCATGACAAGCGCGACAAAATTTTGTCGACCGTTTTCTCGTGTTTTAATCGACAATCGCTTTATTTCTTTCGGGTCTAACATGACAATTACACTTAAAACTCGACTTTTAATATCAAAAATAGATATATTTGTCGATCGAGATATCTTTTCTATCAAAATAGTCGATGTCGAGATATAATATATCGAGATATCTTACATCTTAGTTTGTCTTCTCTCGTCTGCGACATATCTCGTGGCGGTCATGCTAAGCCGGCTGAGTACTTATAGACAAAATTTTGTCGACAGTTTTCTCGTGTTTTAAATTTTAATCGATGAATCTCTTTATGTCTTCGGGGTTGAACATGATACATACACTTAAAACTCGATTTCTAATTGAATAAGTAGATATATTTGTCGATGAAGATATCTTGTCTAAAGTTGTCGATGTCGATATATAATATATCGAGATATCTTATATCTTAGTTTGTATTCACAGTCTGCGAGATATCTATTGATAGTCATGCTAGGCCGGCTGCCGGGCTAGCATGACCGCCACGAGATATGTCGCGGACGAGAGAAGACAAACTAAGATGTAGGATATCTCGATAAATTATATCTCGACATCGACAATTTTGATAGAAAACATATCTCGATCGACAAATATATCTAATTTTGATATTAAAAGTCGGTTTTTAAGTGTAATTGTCATGTTAGACCCGAAAGAAATAAAGCGATAGTCGATTAAAACACGAGAAAACGGTAGACAAAATTTTGTCGCGCTTGTCATGCTAGGCCGGCTGTTATAGAATAATTGCCATGTACAAAATAAATCAAAGAATTAATAATTAACAATAATAATGGATTTTCCGTACCTGCTAATACAAATATTATCCACAGACTATATTATTATGACTTCTATCGTAATATTGCATGTCTTAGGTCCGCGACCTTCGTGAAACTGATAGCTGAGTAAATAAACGTGCTATCTGCTTATTTTAATTATCTTTGTGCGTAATCGATTAATAATGCCCGTTTGGCATATAAACCGGTTTTTAACCGGTTTAAGTAGTGATGACGTCATGCGTCTTGATGTTTCAATCGACTATCGCTTTATTTCTTTCGGGTCTAACATGACAATGACACTTAAAACTCGACTTTTAATATCAAAAATAGATACATTTGTCGATCGAGATATCTTTTCTATCAAAATTGTCGATGTCGAGATATAATATATCGAGATATTTAACATCTTAGTTTGTCTTCTCTCGCGCGAGATATATCTCGTGGCGGTCATGCTAGCCCGGCAGAAGTATCTTTTCCATCTATGAACGGTGGTTCGTTACCCGGTCGGAATTTAGATATTCCTCCCACCCGATCAATTCCCGAAGTTACCAGACGTGGGGAAAACATGCTTACAGAAGATTATAAGCATGTGCTCCCGGTGGGATTCGAACCCACGACCCATCGATGAGCACGGCAGGTGTTCTAACGAACGCGCCAACGAACCCGTCAAAAGCCCGGATTGCTAGTATAAAACAAAGTCGCTTTCTCTGTCCCTATCCTATGCTTAAATCTTTAAAACTACGCAACGGATTTTGATGCGGTTTTTTTTAATAGATAGAGTGATTGAAGAGGATATATATATGTTTAATATTGAAGAGGAAGGTTTATATGTTAAAAATTATTATTAAATTATTAAGATAAGATATACTGACAAAAAAAAATTAAAAAAAAAAAAAAAAAAAACGTTGAAGGAAGTCATTTTTTACCGTTAGCTGTGAAATACCGCCCCCGTCAAAGTGCCGCCCGGGGCGGACCGGACCCCCCCCCCATGCTACGCCACTGTGTCACTCTGTACCAGGGACTGAACACCGGTTAATTTACTATGAGAGCTTAACCGAAATAATAAAGGTTATGTTATGTTAATAATAACAGTTTTTCTGTAGTGTATTTAGTATCAGCATTGCACCGGTGCGAAGCCGGGGCGGGTCGCTAGTCTAAAATAATATCACAAAGCAACAATTTTTATCTTTCTAGTACGCTCACTAATCAGACTTCTAGACGATCTATTCTAATATTATAAAGAGGAAAGATTTGTTTGTTCGTTTCAATTTTACTCAAAAACTACTCGACCGTTTTTAAAAAATATTTCACAAATAGAAAGAGTTATTCGATACATTATCGAATAACATAGGATATTATGTTTGCGTGTGTGTCTTTTTGTGTATAGTACATCTACAATACCCGTGCGAAGCCGGGGCGTGTTGTTAGTTTTCTATGCAGGAAATTTTTAGTCAATTTCATTGATAATAATCTGACGTAGTGTAACCAAAACGAGCGTACCATTAAAATACCTACTTTGATATGATTGTTTTGTGTTTAGAATCATAATAGCAACATATTATAAATTTATAATCAGTTCACAGTGAATACTCGATTAGTTATTAATTATTATAGCTAGTATATAAACGGTTATCCATCAGCATCAATATTCAATAATAATCATTCATAATGTTTCTCCTTCGGATACTAGTCGTTTTGACATTTGCAACCTATCCACATTATGGGTAAGTTTTTTTTAAAATTATTATCTATGCAATTAATATAAAACCAAAACAAAAAAGTCATATGTCAAAAATGCCGCGAATTTTAATAAACAGGTAGGTACATACTACATACTTCAACATTTTTTTTATTTCGGCCTTTCTTGAATTCAATTACCTATTTTATTGTCTACTAGTGGACCCCGCAGACGTTGTTCTGCCACAATTTTGGCTTCGAAATTATATAATTATTGTTAAATTTGAATATGCCCATTTCCCCACTTTTTTATATAATTGTCTAAATATGTCACTGATTTGCAGTGGACATCTGTTATTCCAAAAAAGCTAAGAATGCATGACGTGAGCTGTCAAGATGGCGGAGTTCCGAATCTAATTTATTTTAAAATTAATTTTTGCATAATATATTTTTTTCTTGAATTTTTCCGATATTTAAATAGCTATTCTTTTATTCGGGACATAGAGGAATCCAACAAATAAGATATTGTTAAAATCGGTACAGCCGTTCTTGAGTTATAAACGGTATAACTAACACAACTTTCTTTTAGTATATACTATATATAGATGATACTTATTTTTAGGAAATTTTCATAGTTAATTCCCACAAAAATATGCAAAGCTATAATAACATCAAGGAATAATATTTTCCTATTTAGATTTGTTTTTTATAAATCTTTTTACTTAACTGAATGTCGATATTCCTCCCACCCATTTTATTAGACAAAAAAATACTACAAAAAAAATGGCATTTTTTTAAAACTGGTATCACCAACCACAAGACGTTATTTTCTCGTAAATATAATACTTATCAAATAAAGCATTATCAGTATGCATTTCGAATTAATTACGACCTCTATATTATCTATAACCTATGAACTAAGATAGGTACTCTATTAGTCAGGCGGAAACGTAGTTTAAAGTAGAGATAAAGCGAGTAGCGGAGAGTTTATTGCCATTTCTTCTCGTTCGTTCTACGCCCTTGTTATGAAGACTGGCAGTCAATGTAAAATATGAAGCATTTAATATGTATTTTTTTTATTGACGTTCATAAGTGTACATTGTGTTACCTAAATTATTAAATGATAATTTGCAGGGCCAGATTTAAAAGTGTGGAGGCCTCGGGCAACAAAAAAGTGGAGGCCCCCTGACCCCAAATTATTGTTTTCACAAAGTTCAGTAGGTCAAGGTAAAAAAATATCAAAGGAAAAGTTGTTTACTAGTGTTCACTCGCCGGAATTTAAAAGATTTATTTCCGAAATCTCTATTGCGGGGCCCCTCTTTTGTGGAGGCCCGGGGCAGTAGCCCCGGATGCCCTCCCCTAAATCCGGCCCTGATAATTTGATTTGATATACTATCAGCCGGATTTAGGTGCCTTGGGGCAACAAAGGAATGAAGACCCCATGGCCCCAAATTATTACCATATTAACAATATAATCATGTTTGCACAAAGAACTACTGTTCAAAGTAATATCAAAGGAGCAGTTGTATACAAGTAGGTATGTACTCGTCGAAATTTGAAAGATTTTTTCAGAATTATCTGTTGCAATTAAGACAATAGAAATTTTGTAATAAATGTATTGACCAGAAACGAGAAAACGACACGACGATATGAAAGATAATTAGATAGTAAAAATTAATAGTCATGCTTAAACTAAACATTAATTTCTCCTTAAGTAAAAATACAAGCAATTGTACACATACAAAAATTAACATCGACGGGCTCGTTGGCGCGTTCGGTAGAACACCTGCCGTGCGCATCGATGGGTCGTGGGTTCGAATCCCACCGGGAGCACATGCTTATAATTTTCTGTAAGCATGTTTCCCCACGTCTGGTAACTTCGGGCATTGATCGGGTGGGAGGAATATCTAAATTCCGACCGGGTAACGAACCACCGTTCATAGATGGAAAAACCGTGAAGTGCATATTGCGCGTTTCGGTTTCAGTCTATGGATTTCCGAATGCTCGAAGTAAAAATTAGGTCGACAGCGCATCGTTGACTGATGTTCCGTGGCTGAGGTATCACCTACCATCAAGTGAACCTCATGATCGTCTGTCGATATCTGACATAAAAAAATAACATTACAATAAGACTAGGCGCGGCGCGTAAACATTCTCTATTGTGCCCCCCTCCGACCAAATTCGGCCCTGTATACTATGTAAATACAAGAGTGACCCACGAACATCGTGCACCTTATCATGAGATTCATTGTATTCAAGATGACACAGTTTTTTAAATGAGTTGATGCTACTCTAACACTGCGGCACTGGCAGCGACAGCAATAATAAGAAAATATTGAATTGTGTCTTTTTTACTATATTATTTTCCGTCATAAATGTATGACCTATGTCATTATATATTTATTCATATAAATATCTACAACGAACCGTTTTAATGTTTAATCCCATGTTGAAAACGATCTAACAAAAATAGCCTATGTTAGTCGCTGATAATGTAGCTTTCTATTTTCAAAAAAAATATATAAATCTTTCCTCTTTATAATATTAAGTATATATGAGACATATTCGTGAGTTAAAATAAGTTTAACTATAAAATACAATCAATATTTTTTAATACGCAAGTACATAAATCAAAATGACTACTTATAAATTGCCCTTATACATAAGTATAGTATTAATTATTATTTTTGGTTCTATTTACCAGGCCATAAAATCTTCAAAAAAATGAATCTATCATATCTGTCAGATTGAAAATTGATATCTTCTAATGACATAGACATTTGCGAAATGTCAAAATTGTCAAATCGAAACAGAACAAAGGTTATGTTTACATAAATATTGTAAACTTATATTCCGCAATATGATAATTATAATGGATTCTTTTAAAATTTCGAGAGTTGAGGTGAGTTGTACATTTTTAAATCGATTCCACAGTCACGTTTAATTACTTAGATATTGTTTTGAAATCTAGGGCGTTCCATTTATAGTTCAATTTTATAAATAACAATCTCAATTGTAGGAAGACATCTTGGGATTAGATTTTACAGTTTTTTTTAATATAATCATTAAATCAAATGTATATTACGATTAAGTACAAATATATATTAATCATCAATATCCACTAACCTTTCAATAACAGATGCAAGCAAGAGATGTCCAGATGACATCTGGCATAGACTAGACATGGGTAACACTGCGCTGCGCCGCGCAATTGCGCCGGCACGCTTCAGTGCGCAGGGTGAGTCAGCTCACACATTCATAATGTGTTGGCGCACGGCGCAGTACCCACTCACTGAGTGAACTATGAGCGTGGGGTTGCGTGCGTTTCGGAGGTTTCACTGCTCGCTTTGCGCGTACCATTTTTACTGCGTCGTGGCGCAATTTTGAGTTGACTCAAGGAGCCGACACACTACACTGCGCCTGAGTTGCTGAGTTGGCGCAGAGAATTTCGCTGAGTTACCCATGTCTAGCATAGACATGAGTTCGATATATCAAAACGCAACTTACAACGGATATGTACACAAAAACGTTATCGAGACAATACCTCAACTAACACCCGAGAACAAAACGAAAACGGGAACATCCGATGGATATTCCTACCTCTCTCTCTCTAATGATACATCATTTTACTGGTTTAAAAGAGATGAAGCGAATTAGGCGTAACCTTAGCCAAAACGTTTGAATGGTTAATCGGGTCAGTTTGCAAACTGTTGATATATATATTTGAAAACCTTTTTCGATATCGATATGAAAACTGCATATCGGTTATAATAACTGTGTGTGAAAAATAACGAAAAAGCCCATAAAATTATATTCTATCCAGCTGTGTATGACTAACTTTGCAATACATAGATGGCGTTATGATCAATATTTATTAAATATCTACTGTTGCTGAGTGTTGCTAGATGTAAAATTATGTCTACTTCTGTAATCACTAAGTATAGATAAAATAGGTAGACAGCACATCATTGATAAAATGTTGCAATGTCAAAATAACAAAAAAGATTTAACTTACATATTTTCAAACGTATTTCTTCCATACTTTCTATAATAATTAACAAATGAAATATCAACTCTAAAAATTTTAAAAAAACTCATACTATCTTTTGCGAATATGATCTTTCAACTGTATTACGTTCGTAAATACTTTATATATAGCAGTGGTAATAATGTTTGAAATATAATTAGTAATTACTTAACTAGCTTTTTAACGATTATAGATTTGAATAGTGTTGTGCCGGAAATCCGTATCCGTATCCGAGAGATACGTATTCCGTGATCTCTGCCTACCCCAATGGGAAAGAGGCGTAATGTATATGTATGTATGTATCCGAGGGAGAAATTCGAAGAAAGATCCGTATTCGTTACGGATTATCCGGATCATTTACCTTATTCATTTTCAATACATAGATGAAATTATAAATAAAGGTGATTCAAAATCATTTATTCATATAAGTAATACAATGTACACTTATGAACGTCAATAGAAATATATAATATACTAGCGACCCGCCCCGGCTTCGCACGGGTCAAGATTTTTTGACAAAAAAGCAGGGGTTGGATGTATTTTTGTATGTTGTATCATAAAAAAATAGAAATTAAAAATTTTATCTAAAAAATAAAAAATAAATTAGGGGTTGAAAAATAGATGTTGGCCGATTCTCATAGATACCGGATAAGCACAAAAAATTTCATGAGAATCGGTCAAGCCGTTTCGGAGGAGTATGGCAACGAAAACTGTGACACGAGAATTTTATATATTAGATATTAAATGCTTCTAATTTTACATTTACTGCCAGTTCTCAAATCAAGGGCGTAGAACGGACGAGAATAACTGGCAATAAACTCTCCGCCACTCTTTATAATCGACAAATTTTGTTTTACAAAATGTTTGTAAGGAGCTGCAACCATTACACCATGTTCCACATGTCATCTTTAAGTAATTAACGAAAAAAATAAAAAACAAAGATTTGTCCTCTATCAGCATTAGGCATGGTGAAATAGGAGCCCGCACTTACATTCTTGTGGGAACAACACGCAAATACACAGTCGAAATAACTAACATCACCGCATTCACGAACTTAAGTCCGACCTGTCAACACAAGTAGCACCCGTTCGTAGATTATAGCGGAAATAAAACTATTAAATACCATTCAATATATTTTTTATTTCTTAAAATCAAATATTTGACACCTTAATATTTTAAACTCAATAAATAGTATATTCAATGTTACGCACATCGACACCGATGGAGTAAGAAAGTTAAGATCCGTATCCTATCAGAAACTACTAAACAGAAACTATCCGTATCCGAGAATATACATTATAATGATCCGGCACATCACTAGATTCGACAATTTTATAATAATACATTAGAAGAGCTTTCTTAATAGATGCTTGTAAATATAATGAATTATAATCACCCGGCGCACTGCAATGCCACGTAAAGTAAAATATATTTTTAGGGTTCCGTACCAAAAACGGAACCGTTATAGGATCCACTTCGTTGCAGGGACTGAAACCGGTTAATTTTTATTTTCCAAAATACGTGTCTGACTGAGATACCATGATATTAGTTTGAAAGAGTAATACACACTTAACTTACCACAGTAATATTTTTCAGTAAATATGAATAAAAACGAAAGAATATTTACAAAAACCTTTATTATACCGGTATAACTCCCATAGTAAATTAACCGGTATTCAGTCCTTGCTTCGTTGTCCGTCTGTCTGTCTGTCAAGATAATTTTTCTGAGTTCAAACTTTTGGATATACCCAATAAAAAAAACTACTTTACGGTTTTCTGATTTCTTCCGTTACATGTGCTATATGACATTCCTTTATTCCAAATTTCATGATTCTAGGTCACCGGGAAGTACCCTATAGGTTTTGATTCCCTTGCGAGTGTCAAAATATTCGTCATACACGGAGCATAAAAGGCCATATGTTTTGTTTGCGATGACTTAGAAGTTTTATTTTTTAACTAATATCTGCAAAAGGTTAAAGGCCTAAGTATTTAATATTAATTTCAATCTCCACGCGTTCCTGAGAAAAATGGTCTTGACAGACAGACAGACGAACAACAAAGTTATCCTGTAAGAGTTCCTTTTTGCGTACGGAGAACGGAACCCTAAAAATAGGTCGACAGCGCATCATTGACTAGTGTTCTGTGGTGTCATCTATTTTTCTCATTATTTCCAGCTTATCCATACCTCAGTCGTACGACACGATCGTCGTAGGTTTGGGTTCATCTGGTGTCACAGCAGCTACTACCCTCGCTAGGGCCGGTAAGAGAGTATTAGGCCTAGAGGCGATGGACAGGATAGGTGGGAGGGTGAAGACTGTTCCATTTGGAGATGGAATCGCTGAAGAAGGGGCGGAATGGTGAGTCTTCTTAAGAGGATATGTTGAAAAAAATGCGGTATTTCTATTACGTGTTACTTGTTTAGGCTGTGGATTATTGATATGAAATTTTGGAATTAGGTTTTTGACTATACTTTGCAGTGTCGCTCAAAAGGAAAACATGTTTCAATGAAATTTTCTCGATAGAAAATAAATGTGAAGTTATGTCTATTTTTACACTTTTTTGGATCCCAAGGCATAACGGCAAAGAGTTATTTAATTTAATTTATTTTAAAGGGTGTAGAATAAATGTCTTTAAGATTGCTCAAAACCGTTTTTTAATCAAATAAAGTATTGTAAAGTTATGAAATGAATTAGTTTTGGCACATACGTTGTTTTATTCCTAGCGCGTTCAAGCTACAGCTATCTCTTTTTTTACATGTCTCAAGTAATTATTTCATTCTCGCTCGCTCACATTTAATATAGCGATTTGTCGGCCTGCGAGCCTCATCGACATAGGCCCTTAATGCGATCACGATCAGACAATCACCCTTAAGACGGACAAAATATGCTCTACTACCCGTGCGGAGCCGGGGCGGGTTGCTAGTCTATACTTCTATACTAATATTATAAACAGGAAAGATTTGTATTTTTGTATGTTATGAATAAACTCAAAAACTACTCGAACGATTTTGAAAATTATTTCACCAATAGAAAGCTACATATCAGCGAGTAACATAGGCTACTAGCTGATAATGTAGCTTTCTATTGGTATAGTACATCTATATTGCACCCGTGTGAAGCCGGGGCGCATTGCTAGTTACAAATAAATTGATGTAAAACATCGTACAAGAAAGTCGATACATCGATGCTTTAGAATTGTGAACATTGATCTAATCTAATTGGGCTTATCGATGTTTTGTTACTAAAACATCGATATCGTCTATAGACATCCCTCAGGCTCGGTGCGTTATGAGTGTATCCTTGAAGTAGCCAATATGTTTCTGCTTTCCTTCTCGCCTTTCGTCCCTCTTGCCGACCTTGGTGACTTAGAATCAACGCAATTTTGTTGAGATACATCATCTGTTGGGGGATAATCTATGGAGTATAGGAGGTATATGTTAGACATGGGTGAAGACAGATTAAACATGATATCTGTTATACCTGTTACTCAATAATAACAGATGTAAATACCTGTTATTAAATAACAGTCTGTTATTTAGATACTAAAGGAAATTCAGATAATACAATGTAATTTGACACACACTGCCACACAGCTGATATATATTTTAGAAAATTACTTAATTTTGTAAAATATTATATTCTAGGTTAGTTTTTTTAGCTAGTGTGTTAAATAAATTATATTATTATTATTAATTTAGGAGTGACTTTTCAAGATGATTTTCTTCATGTGAAACGTCCAATATCTCGTTTTAGTACGCGACAATCATAGATGTTTAACTGAGACAGCTAACAATCACAGTAGTTTTGTAACGGCTTGGCTGTTACTAGTATTTGTTGAATAGTTGTTATTTAGTATTGCGTGATATTTTCAATAACAGATATATCACAACCGCAGGAACATCAGTTATCTTTGAATACCTGTGATTTATATGTGGTACGATAAATACGCTTCACTCCTAGTGTATGTTTGATATTTTCAATAACAGATATATCACAACCGCAGGAACAACTGTTATCTGTTATCTTTGATACCTGTGATTTATATCTGTTACAATAAATACGCCTCACTCCTAGTATGTGTGTATAGTCAACGTTTTAAACGATTGACCACTGATTCGAATGTTTATTTTTACAAGGATTCATGGAACTGAAAATAGCCGCGTCTATGAGTTAGCTATACAAAATAATATCACGATACTGCCCCAAGACTTGGACTTTGCTATATACCGATCGGATGGTGATGAATCCCGGAACCCTATTGTATATGACCTTATCAACTTTTGTATGGAGAAGTCATTAGATAGTCCGGACACTTCGTATAATAGCATCGGTGATTATTTGAGTGCTGAGTAAGTTCTTATAGTTGTTTTCTATCACCATTAGTGATGGATGAATTAGCATTCACATGTATTGTTAATTAGCATTTAACAAATTAAATGTAGTTGCGAAATTTAGTGAAGTGTGGAGCGAATTTATCGCTTCATGATGGGAAAAATGCAAAAAAAACTTTTTTTTATGTTAGATTTCGACAGACGAGCATGAGGTTCACTTGATGGTAGGTACCTCAGCCACAGAACATCAATCAATGTTGCGCTGTCGACCTACTTTTCACTTCGAGCATTAAGAAATCCATAGACTGAAACCGAAACGCGCAATATGCACTTAACGATTTTTCCATCTATGATCGGTGGTTCGTTACCCGGTTGGAATTTCGATATTCCTCCCACCTGATCAATGCATATATAATCCAAAGCTACCAGATGTGAGGAAAACATGCTAATATAAAATTATAAACATGTTGTCTCAGTGGTATTAGAACCCACGACCCATCCATGCGCACGGCAGGTGTTCTACCGAACGTGCCAACGAGCCCGTCAAATCTTTGATATGCTTGTTCTTAGGGACGTTTTTGTTTAGTTCATTCATTTTCGATCCTATTTCAATGCCCATAAAGACGATAATGCTTTGGCAATGAACAATGCTCTGCGCTGTGATTCGCCATATGTTCGCCGGCCCCAAGACTTACCTTCAAAAATACGCATTTATTTCAGAATTGTAGCGTACATCAAAAGAAAGTACCCTCAGTTGGAGGGAAATAAACAATTTATCGATGAATTTCTTGAACTTATGAACATTTTTGTTAACGCCTACGAAGCGTCCAATGATTGGCATGACGTCACAACGAAGTCAAAATCTCAAGAGCTAAAGGGCCACCAACACATGAGTTGGCATAAATATGGATATAAGACCTTCTTTGAATTAATGTTGGTAAGTCTATAAGCGATATCGTCAAGTGTAAGCCTTCGTGCAGACTAGAGCCACCGGTGGCCGCCACTAGAAGCGGCGTCTAGACGCGGCCACCTGTGGCCGCGTTTCAGCCACTGTAAAATGTATGAAATATCGCGCCTGCGCGTTGTGGCGGCCACCGGTGGCTAGAAGCTCGGTGACGGCCACTCGAGCGCCGTGTTTACGCGGATGCCCTAAAATGTATGAAATATTATGCCCGTAGCTTGTGGCGGCCACCGGTGGCTATGCTGTGGTCGCCACTAGTGGCTCTAGTCTGCGCGTAGATTAAGGCTCCTTTGATGATACCTAAGTCTCAAGTCATCAACATTTTCTCAACCTCTTTAAGTGTATAATTTGCTCTCGCAAACCCAAGGCATCACAGCTTTTTTGAAATGGTGAACTATATAGTACGTTTCGGTTTGGGTACGGGTTTTGTTCGCATAGTGGATCATTGCCTCATGTTTTTTGGTTCAGGTATCACCTATCATCAAGTGATTCTCTTGCTCGTCTGTCGATATTCAATATAAGAAAAAACATACAGGACTTATAAACGAAAAAAGGACAAATTCTCTATAAAAACAACAATGTTAATTGTGTACAAAAATCTTGTTTTATGTTAGATATCGGCAGACGAGCATGAGAATCACTTGATGGTAGGTGATACCTCAGCCACAGAACAGCAGTCTAATGATGCGCTGCCGACCTATGTTTTACTTCCTTTCTTTCTTAGCTTTCGGAAATCCAGACTGAAACCGAAACGCGCAATGCACTTCACATTTTTTCCATCTATGAACGGTGGTTCTTTACCCGGTCGGAATTTAAGTATTCCTCCCACCCGTTCAATACCCGAAGTTACCAGACGACAGACAACAGTTACAAGACATGTTTACAGAAAATTATATGGGAATGTGGAATTCGAACCCATGGCAGGTGTTCTACCGAACGTGCCAATGAGCACGTCAAAATTGTTGTTTTATTAGTAATTGTCATGTTAGACCCGAAAGAAATAAAACGATAGTCGATTAAAACACGAGAAAACGGTCGACATTATTTTGTCGCGGTTGTCATGAAATACTCTATTATTGTATTATTATCCAAGAACACGTACAACAACGGTCCGGGCTTGCCAAACTTGGACATCAAGTTGAGCACGGAGGTGAGTCGGATCGAGTGGCCGCAGCAGGGGGCGGGTGTTGTACGTGTGACGTGTGTAGACGGCAGCACTTACACGGCACGTGACGTCATTGTCACTGTCTCCTTGGGAGTGTTGAAGGAACGGTGAGTTACATGTCAATTAATGTCTCTCTAAAAAGTAATCTTTATATAGGTCACTGATTCAAATCAGGGTCGAAGGATCAATATATTATGAACTTCTGATGTATGTCTTAAGATGAATGTTTTAAGTACATTAATATTAGTGGTAATTGATTTTTGAAGTAAATTTGAATTTTTACATACATACCTTAATTATAATATATTTTGTCAATATTAAGTATTCGTATGCCATTTTTCACCGTAGTACACTGAATTTTAGGTAAAAACAAAAAAAAAAAATTAGCCCCCCACGGGGCGCCCAAACAAGTCCGGTTAGTTAAAGGCCATATGTGCCAAAAACAATAGTGTCCTCCAAAAAAAAAAGGTAAAAAGTATGATTTGTGGACTTGAATCTCACTAATAGCTTTAACACAAAAAATACGCGTGATGGGATAGAGAGGTGAAATATTTATATATATGTACCTAAATACCCGGCTTTCAGACACAAAATAGTTTTATATCGCAGGACAGCTCTGCAATATTTAATGATAGCAACACTAACCAACTATTTCAGACACTCAACGCTATTCAGTCCAGGGTTGCCACAAGATAAAATAACATCCATAGACAAGATCTCATTCGGTGTTGTAGACAAACTTATTTTTTTCTGGTCAGAACCGTGGTGGGACAAAAAGTATTTTACTATGTTATGGTCTCAAAATATGTCATATCTCAGCGTTGGCGGATGACGATAAATGGATGGGAAAAATCGCGGATGTGTCGCCGGGAATGGCATCGAATAAAACGTTGACGTTTTGGATGACGGGGGACGCTGCTAAGTCGGTCAGTTGGGTTTCTAATAACTTCGGTTAACACGAGTATCATACATTTAAATGAAAAACCATTCACGGGATTATAACGCGATTTGTTCATTAGAGAAATTACGTTGTCTTTTGTTAACGCGAGTATAACGCATTTAAATGAAATAACTCTTATCGTATTAAACGCGATTATATTCATAGCAAGCGTGGTCATTAGAAGACGAGTATTTTTATTAAATGTTTGGGTTTTTATAAAACAGTTCTGATTTGAAAAAAAGAAAAAGAAAAACATTTTTTTTATCACATTCACAGGACACCGATTAAAAAATATTAAAATACAACAATAATTGCGTCAACTCACTTCGCTGCGCATGCGCACTCATCTGGTCAAAATATGTTGGCGCCCGACGCAGGTCCGGGAAATTTGAAAGAGAGGAGTCAAGGTGTTGTGTTGCAAGGACACTTAAAAACCATTTTGTTGCGTCATGGCGCAAAGTTGAGTTAACGCAAAGAGCCGATGCGGTACACTGCGCCTGAGTTTCTGAGTTACTCGTTTCTATTTAAATAAAGCCAAAAATGCGTTCAAATATTTTTTACAGACACAACACGCTATTTTCGCCAGAGTTGCCACAAGACAAAATAACATCGATTGAAAAGCTATCTATGGGACTGTTAGATAAAATTATTCTAAATTTTCCGCAAAAATGGTGGGAGGATGATAAAATTTACGTTTTAATTGAGGCAGAACAAAATTCTGGCGATTTATGGTTTTCAAAACATGGCGACTTGACAGTTCCGATGGCGCTTAATACCACTTTGACGATTTGGCTAGCTGGGGATGTTGCAAAAACGGTCAGTGAATTATAATCTGGGATCATAGCATGTATTCGGAGAATAATTGTTTTTTTTTAAATATTAGATATACCTCAGCCACAGATACATCAGTCAATGATACGCTGTCAACCTACTTTTTACTTCTAGCATTCGGAAATCCATAGACTGAAACCGAAACGCGAAATTTGCACTTCACGGTTTTTCCATCTATGAACGGTGGTTTGTTACCCGGTTGCTCAAGGCCCGAAGTTACCAGACGTGGGGAAGACATGCTTACAGATAATTATTTTAAATATGGATTTTTAATTGGTACATAAATTACGGGCTCTAAATTTTGACGGACTCGTTGGCGCGTTCGGTAGAACACCTGCCGCGCGCATCGATGGGTCGTGGGTTCGAATCCCACCGGGAGCACATGCTTATAATTTTCTGTAAGCATGTTTTCCCCACGTCTGGTAACTTCGGGCATTGATCGGGTGGGAGTAATATCGAAATTCCGACCGGGTAAAGAACCACCGTTCATAGATGGAAAAACCGTGAAGTGCATATTGAGCGTTTCGGTTTCAGTCTATGAATTTCCGAATGCTCGAAGTAAAAATTAGGTCGACAGCGCATCATTGACTGATGTTCTATGGCTGAGGTATCACCTACCATCAAGTGAACCTCATGCTCGTCTGTCGATATCTGACATAAAAAAAAATAAAGCCAATGAGAACTAAATCCTTTATTAGATATTCACGTTAACGAAAGACAATATTTTTTTATTTCTTATTAACATTATTTCTACCACGATTTTGTGTATATCTATTACTATCAAAAGGTGGTAATTGAGAAAGGTTCGTGAGGTGGTTTGGGCATGTAGAAAGGATAGATGAAAGTAGGGAAACGAAAAAGATTTATGAAACTGGTGTGAGTGGTAGAGTCGGGAGTGGTCGACCTAGACGAACGTACCTCGATCAGATCGGGGACGTTCTTCAAAAGGGCCAGGTCAAAAGTACTCGTAACCGACGAGTGTGTATGAAAGCATTGATGAAAGTGGAAGAAGCGAAAGTGGTATGTAAGGATCAGAGGGCCTAGCACGAACGACTATCGAAAAAGTATTCGAATCGTCCATCTGTCAGTTGTATGAGAAATCATTTGACATTTCATACAAATAACAGCTCGACGATACGAATACTTTTTCGCAAGTTGTTCGTGCTAGGCCCTCCGAGCATATTTAATTCCGTGATCTCTGCCTACCCCAATGAGAAAGAGGCGTGATGTATATGTATGTATGTATAATATCAAAAGGTGTTTGACACCTTTGCATAATTAAAACATTTGCATTTTAATTATACGAAAGTCGAAACACGAATTGAGAAAAAATAAACACAGACAACAATTTCAAGTTAAAATTTTAAAAGGTTTCTTGACACATTTGGTAGAAATAATGGTAAAATGTAGTAGTCTTCATAAACATTAACATAATAGACATGGGTAACTCAGCGAAATTCCCTGCGCCAACTCAGCAACTCAGGCGCAATGTAGTGTGTCGGCTCCTTGAGTCAACTCAAAATTGCGCCACGACGCAGTAAAAATGGGACGCGCAAAGCGAGCAGTGAAACCTCCGCAACGCACGCAACCCCACGCTCATAGTTCACTCAGTGAGTGGGTACTTCGCCGTGAGCCGACACATTATGAATGTGTGAGCTGACTCACCCTGCGCACTGAAGCGTGCCGGCGCAATTGCGCGGCGCAGCGCAATTACCCATGTCTATAACATAATACATATACAAAACAGCAACATTACCTATATCTTATTAAAATTAAATTGACTTTTTGTCTTATTAATAAACCCCTTTGAAAGGGGGCCTTAGAGACTAAGTAGCTTTTACTAATAACAAAAGGCAAAATGGAGGGTAGAGGTAAGGAGAACCATTTCAAGTGGGGCTTTAGCTGAAAAAGTGTCCGCATTTGAAATCTAAATTACAGTTCAAAATCCCACCAGAACGGCGCTGGTGTAGCAAGTTTGATATGAAGTTATTCAATACTAGCAACGCGCCCCGGCTTCGCACGGGTGCAATGTAGATGTACTATACACAAAACATAATTGATAATGTAGCTTTCTATTGGTGAAAGAATTTTCAAAATCGGTCCAGTAGTTTTTGAGTTTATTCATAACATACAAAAATACAAATCTTTCCTCTTTATTATATTAGTATAGATAGAGAGTTTATATTTTTAATGCCTAGCCGTCATTGAAATCTAGAAATATAAAACATAATCTATTCACGTAGTCAAAAATAACTTGGTAAATATAACCTAAAATAATTTTAATTGTTGCTAGTGATTTTGAATTGTGACAAATTTTTTGAAGACAATTCAACCATAATGGTAAAAATTGGTATAGGGAAAAGTTGTATAAGTGGACGTAAAATTTACTCTCATGCTACAGTGCCTCCGTACTTTAGTGGTTTTATACGGACACTTTTTGAAACATAGAGATGGTTCTCCTTACCTCCATAAAAGGCAATGCATGTAGGTAAAATTTCTTTCATAGGACATCTGTCAAACGTCAAAATTGAATGGACATCAACTTTGACGTTTGACAGATTGTATATTATCTGTTAAATTTTCAAATTAAAATATATTTGGGTTGTAAATTCGACTTTAAATTATGTGAAAAATATATTTTTTAACAGATTTATTACATTCTTTAGGTAGAAACGTTACCCGATGACGTTGTGCAAAGGAAGTCCATGGAACTCTTGCGCAGATTTATGGGCAAGAACTACACCATACCAGAACCGACGGGCATGATCAGGTTCGTTTACCACAGATCTCACTTTTTGATTCGTTGCAAGTGAAATACGGGACGGCACGACAAAATTTAAAATGTGTTTAAAACATAAATTATTGAATTTAATCATCGAAAATCATTTATTCATTTAGGTAACACAATGTACCTACACTTATGAACGTCAATAAAAAAAACCATATTAAATGCTTCTAATTTTACATTTACTGCCAGTTCTCAAATCAAGGGCGTAGAACGGACGAGAAGAACTGGCAAGAAACTCGCCGCCACTCTTTTTAATCGCCAAGTTTTTGTTTTACAAATGTTTTGTAAGGAGCTGCAACCATTACACCATGTTCCACATGACATCTTTAAGTAATTAACTATAATAATCGAAAAATATATATATAAACGAAAAAATAGAAACAAAGATTTGTTCTCTATCAGCAGAATGTATGGTGAAATAGGAGCACTCACTTACATTCTCGTGGGAACAACACGCAAATACATAGACGACTTATTATGTACATTTCAAAAAAAACTCCATGTTAGTCTATTCTCTATGTTTATGGTAGGTAACATTGCTAGTATTTTACGTTACGTTAGGTTTTTTAAACAGGCGGGCTTTGATGGGTTCGTTGGCACGTTCGGTAGAACATCTGCCGTGCGCATCGATGGATCGTGGGTTCGAATCCCACCGGGACATTTTTATAATTTTCTGTAAGCATGTCTTGTAACTGTTGCCTGGTAACTTCGGGCATTGAACGGGTGGGAGGAAAATTGAAATTCCGACCGGGTAACGAACCACCGTTCATAGATGGAAAAACCGTGAAGTGCATATTGCGCGTTTTGGTTTCAGTCTATGAATTTGCAAATGTACGAAGTAGGTCGACGGCGCATCATTGACTGATGTTCTATAGCTGAGGTATCACCTACCATCAAGTGAACCTCATGCTCGTCTGTTATATCGTTATATTTTTTTATAATGATACAACTTTCTTGTGTGTATTTTTTATTGCGAATACAATAAACAATAAAGCACATTTTTTTTGTTTTGTATATTTCTCATATCAATTTATATCATTATTTCAATTGTCTGGAAGAAATAGCTGTCTTAGCTATAAGACCGCCTTCTGTAGGTACCTAAGAGCTTATCCAGAAGGGGCGAATTCGACGCGAATCGTTACGTGCGAATTCTATACATCGCGTCCTCAAGCATCGCGCGAATTTTGAATACGCGCGTATTGAGCGCGAGTCGAGATACTAGGGAGTAGGGTCCTCCTTGTTGCGTCCAGTTATCGCGCGAACTCTGAAGCAAGTACACGTATCGAGGGAAATGGAGCGCCAAAATTTTGACAAGGAATTGTTTATAGCTCGTTGGTACGCACCTTGTGGACGCAACGATCGCGTGTAATACGCCTGTGAGAATCGCGGCGAATTCGCTTTTTCTGGACAAGCTCTAACGCTGATTTGTTTATATTTTTAAATTTTTATTTTGTGTGCAATAAAGTATTTACTTACTTGTTTTCAGATCTAAATGGTACTTAAACCCTTACGTACGTGGTAGCTACACTTACGACAACCTGGAGACTCCTCTGTATCCTAACGCTAGAGAAATTCTTGGGTCTCCATTATTAGATGCGACTGGTGTTCCAAGAGTACTGTTCGCCGGAGAGGCAACTAACCCGGTACACTATAGCACAGTGCATGGAGCTAGTGAGACTGGGTATAGGGAGGCTATGAGATTGTTAAATCGTAATTAAATTATATGAAAACAACTTTGTTTTATTTTTTATAAGGTAAACAGCGCTTGGAAACACTGATAGCGTGATTCAGGATTATTAACAAACAAAAATGTCAAAGAACATAGATGTACATAGAAAAATAGGCCCAAACTTTTAGCAAAGAAAAAGTAGTTCTACTAATATTGTCTTTTATTAACGCGAGTATCACACATTTAAATAAAATACTGTATACCGGATTAAAACGCGATTTATTATTTAAATTATTTATCCCGACGTTTCGGATGCTTTTCAGCAACCGTGGTCGCGGGAGACTGAAAGATGACAGTTGTCTTATATTTGAAATGTCACAAAGTTGCCATATTTAATTCAATTAAATTAAAAATAATCTATTAATTTAGGTAACACAATGTACATCTATGAACGTCAATAAAAAATAATACATATTAAATTACTAATATTACTAATATTAAATGCTTCTAATTTTACATTTACTACCAGTTCACAAATCAAGGGCGTAGAGCGGACGAGAAGAACTGGCAAGAAACTCGCCGCCACTCTTTTTAATCGCCAAGTTTTTGTTTTACAATCTTTACATATTAACGCCATCTATTCCTACGGAGTTGATATTTACTGTAATTTTCTATATTATGACAATATTGACTAACGGTGTCCTCTTGTTTTTTAGTATGTTTGATTTGGGGCTTTAGATTTTTAATTACTGGATCCCAGGTGTTAGAAAGTCTCAAACCATCTTCTCTATTGAAGTTAGGATGTTTTTTAATTTCAATAGCCTCACGTACTAGTCTGGGAAAGAATCTACTTTCTTTTGCAAGGATTTTCGGTTGGTCGAAACGTATGTAGTGGTTTGGTTTATCCAGAGTGTGTTCACATACTGCTGATTTAGAGTGACGTCTGTGTTTGATATCCGCAATGTGTTCCTTAAGTCGGTTTGAAATGCTACGTTTAGTTTGCCCAATGTAGGATAAACCACAGTCACAATCCAGTTTATATACACCTGGATCTTGCAAAGGAATATTACTTTTTATTGGTCTCAAGAATTGTTGAATCTTCTTGTGCGGCTTGAAAACTGTATTAATAGAAGCTCGTTTTAAGATTCTTCCAATCCTGTCTGTAACACCCTTCACATAAGGCAGGTAGGCTGGTAGACGTTGTACTGTTTGTGGTTTATTCCTGTTTCTGTGATGCTGTGGAGGCACCCGCAGCTTGTTGTCACGGAGTACCCGCTTAACATGCTGCAGTTCCCCGTTGAGGTGGGCAGCATCACAGAGGCGGTGGGCTCTCTGAAACAAACATACACCGACAGAAGAGAGTTGGCAAGGGTGGTGGTGGGAATCACCATTGAGGTACCTATCAGTATGGGTTATTTTCCTAAACACAGTATGGCCAAGTGTACCATCCCCTCCCCGAACCACTAAAATGTCTAGAAAGGCCAGTGAGTTATTATTCTCCTTCTCCATAGTGAATTTAATGTTACTGTGTATGGAGTTAAGGTGGTCTAGAAATACAAATATGTGTTCCGTGGGCAGAATAGTAAAGGTATCGTCTACATATCGCTTGTAAAGCCTCGGTTTAACCGGGCTTGTGGCTAGGGCTCTTTCTTCGAAGTCCTCCATAAAAATGTCAGCGACAACAGGTGAGACTGGAGAGCCCATAGCCACCCCATCAACCTGTATATAGAATTCACTATTCCACATTAGGTAGCCAGATGTTAAACAATGTTCTAAAATATCTGCATATTCTGGTGACATGTTGTGTTCTGATAACCTTTTCTTAACAATATTTAGACAGTCCGATACAGGAATATTTGTAAAAAGAGACTCAATGTCAAAGCTTACCATGGTCTCATTGTTGGAGAGTTTGAGATCTTTAATAGTTTCAACAAAATGGTATGAGTCTTTAACATGAGCACTACTGTTCCCTCTGAGAGGAGAAAGTACTTTAGCTATGTGTTGAGCCAGTTTATGTGTAGGTGTGTCAATCTGGCTCACTATAGGTCTTAAGGGTGTGTTTATTTTGTGAATTTTTGGTAACCCATACATTTTTGGAGGCTTTGCACATGCAGGTGTGAGGAATTTACTGTCAAGATTAAGTGTCTTTTTGTGTTTATTGATCAATTCAGATGTCTTTTTTATTACCTTGTTTGTTGGGTCTTTTTCAACTTTCTTGTAGGTGGAAACATCTGCAAGGATCTGGGACATTTTGTGTTCATAATCTGACGTATCCATCACGACCGTCGCGTTTCCCTTGTCCGCTCGGAGTACTATGATATCTTCATTGGCTCGTAGTTGTTTTAGAGCCATTGATTCCGCACGAGAGATGTTAGGTTTTGGCGGCTTGCTAGTTCGTAATATGCACGAAATATCTTGCCGGATTGCCTCCGCATCGTCTTTAGGAATCGTGTTCTTGTAGATACATTCCTCAACGTAGCTGACTATTTCTTCACAGGGTATTTTTCGCGGCGCAGGAGCAAAATTAAGGCCTTTATTTAGTACCTCAATGGTTGATTTATCTAATGTTTGTTTTGACAGATTGACAACTGTTTTTGGACATTGACTGTCAACGTCATTGGTGTTCGGAAACTTGTATGACAAAGGCGGCACGTCTCCTGACATCGTTGAACTTCCTCAAGAAATGTCGAGACAATAACATCATCCCAGTTTGTGTACAAATCGCGCCGAAAAAGGACATAGCTGGGAGCGCCGGTATTCTCAAAAATGCAAGTCACAAATTGCTATTAAAACTAATTGCCAACCACAGATCAGATATACAACGGCAAAATTTTGATATCCAAAATGAAACAAATAATTTACGGGAAATCTTATCGGAAACAGATTGGCAACAGTGCATAAATATATTAAATAGTCGTGCTCATAACAAATTTAACATCTATAAAGAAAAACAAATAAAAAAGTTTGAAAAATTAACCGACAAATACAACAAAACATCATACAAGTTTCCGAACACCAATGACGTTGACAGTCAATGTCCAAAAACAGTTGTCAATCTGTCAAAACAAACATTAGATAAATCAACCATTGAGGTACTAAATAAAGGCCTTAATTTTGCTCCTGCGCCGCGAAAAATACCCTGTGAAGAAATAGTCAGCTACGTTGAGGAATGTATCTACAAGAACACGATTCCTAAAGACGATGCGGAGGCAATCCGGCAAGATATTTCGTGCATATTACGAACTAGCAAGCCGCCAAAACCTAACATCTCTCGTGCGGAATCAATGGCTCTAAAACAACTACGAGCCAATGAAGATATCATAGTACTCCGAGCGGACAAGGGAAACGCGACGGTCGTGATGGATACGTCAGATTATGAACACAAAATGTCCCAGATCCTTGCAGATGTTTCCACCTACAAGAAAGTTGAAAAAGACCCAACAAACAAGGTAATAAAAAAGACATCTGAATTGATCAATAAACACAAAAAGACACTTAATCTTGACAGTAAATTCCTCACACCTGCATGTGCAAAGCCTCCAAAAATGTATGGGTTACCAAAAATTCACAAAATAAACACACCCTTAAGACCTATAGTGAGCCAGATTGACACACCTACACATAAACTGGCTCAACACATAGCTAAAGTACTTTCTCCTCTCAGAGGGAACAGTAGTGCTCATGTTAAAGACTCATACCATTTTGTTGAAACTATTAAAGATCTCAAACTCTCCAACAATGAGACCATGGTAAGCTTTGACATTGAGTCTCTTTTTACAAATATTCCGGTATCGGACTGTCTAAATATTGTTAAGAAAAGGTTATCAGAACACAACATGTCACCAGAATATGCAGATATTTTAGAACATTGTTTAACATCTGGCTACCTAATGTGGAATAGTGAATTCTATATACAGGTTGATGGGGTGGCTATGGGCTCTCCAGTCTCACCTGTTGTCGCTGACATTTTTATGGAGGACTTCGAAGAAAGAGCCCTAGCCACAAGCCCGGTTAAACCGAGGCTTTACAAGCGATATGTAGACGATACCTTTACTATTCTGCCCACGGAACACATATCTGTATTTCTAGACCACCTTAACTCCATACACAGTAACATTAAATTCACTATGGAGAAGGAGAATAATAACTCACTGGCCTTTCTAGACATTTTAGTGGTTCGGGGAGGGGATGGTACACTTGGCCATACTGTGTTTAGGAAAATAACCCATACTGATAGGTACCTCAATGGTGATTCCCACCACCACCCTTGCCAACTCTCTTCTGTCGGTGTATGTTTGTTTCAGAGAGCCCACCGCCTCTGTGATGCTGCCCACCTCAACGGGGAACTGCAGCATGTTAAGCGGGTACTCCGTGACAACAAGCTGCGGGTGCCTCCACAGCATCACAGAAACAGGAATAAACCACAAACAGTACAACGTCTACCAGCCTACCTGCCTTATGTGAAGGGTGTTACAGACAGGATTGGAAGAATCTTAAAACGAGCTTCTATTAATACAGTTTTCAAGCCGCACAAGAAGATTCAACAATTCTTGAGACCAATAAAAAGTAATATTCCTTTGCAAGATCCAGGTGTATATAAACTGGATTGTGACTGTGGTTTATCCTACATTGGGCAAACTAAACGTAGCATTTCAAACCGACTTAAGGAACACATTGCGGATATCAAACACAGACGTCACTCTAAATCAGCAGTATGTGAACACACTCTGGATAAACCAAACCACTACATACGTTTCGACCAACCGAAAATCCTTGCAAAAGAAAGTAGATTCTTTCCCAGACTAGTACGTGAGGCTATTGAAATTAAAAAACATCCTTACTTCAATAGAGAAGATGGTTTGAGACTTTCTAACACCTGGGATCCAGTAATTAAAAATCTAAAGCCCCAAATCAAACATACTAAAAAACAAGAGGACACCGTTAGTCAATATTGTCATAATATAGAAAATTACAGTAAATATCAACTCCGTAGGAATAGATGGCGTTAATATGTAAAGATTGTAAAACAAAAACTTGGCGATTAAAAAGAGTGGCGGCGAGTTTCTTGCCAGTTCTTCTCGTCCGCTCTACGCCCTTGATTTGTGAACTGGTAGTAAATGTAAAATTAGAAGCATTTAATATTAGTAATATTAGTAATTTAATATGTATTATTTTTTATTGACGTTCATAGATGTACATTGTGTTACCTAAATTAATAGATTATTTTTAATTTAATTGAATTAAATATGGCAACTTTGTGACATTTCAAATATAAGACAACTGTCATCTTTCAGTCTCCCGCGACCACGGTTGCTGAAAAGCATCCGAAACGTCGGGATAAATAATTTAAATAATAAATCGCGTTTTAATCCGGTATACAGTATTTTATTTAAAAGTAGTTCTACTTTTGACCTGTAGAGCGCGCGGCGATGTATCGGTGTGACACACACATCTAAGCAGTCCGCTGACTCCTCCCCTCGCGTCGTCTCGCTTGCTCTCACGAGCGAACGGCAATAGCGCTCTACAAGCGGCTGGGTGCGAGAGAGTGCGCGCTATGACTCCACGTCAGAGTGTCGTCCACACGGACACTAGCAGCGCCGCGGTGGCTGGGGGGAGAACTACTCTTACTAAAAGACCTGTTCTTCTATGTACATCTATGTTCTTTGATAATATGTACGAAGATTCGTACTCATTGTAACCAGTGCCGGTGTTAGGGCCACTGACGCCCCGGGCAAGAATATTGTGGCGCCCACTTTAGAAAATCAATATCGAATGTTAATTTTCTCCTTATTTTTTTATACATTAAATAAAACAAGGCTTAGGTAGACCTCGGACCCCCCCACCAATTTGGCGCCCTGGGCCGTCGCCCCATCGAGCGCCCCTCTAACACCGGCACTGATTGTAACCGCATATTATTGATGTCGATGGGAATAAAATAAAATACTATTTACGTAAAATCTCACTATATTTATTTACTCAAATTAATCGGGTCCCATACCTGCAAATTACATTTAAAAACTTAACATTTACGGCCTTAAATAAACGTATAAGCTTGATATAGTTAAAAAATATGTTTTGTCTCGCTCTATCAAATATAAAAAGACTATAGAGCGAAAGAGACAAAACATTAATTTTTTAACTATATCAATATAAAGGCCGTTAGTCTCTATTACATACATAAGGGTTGTAGCGGATTTATACATTAGGGGCCATAGATTATGTCACACGTTAATGCCCAACCTTAACGTGTGACGTAAGGGGGTCAACGAAATGTGACATTGTGTATCAATTCCTAAGGTTCGTGACGTCACATGACAGCATTTAAACGCGATATTTTAACTGTATACACAACTTAAAAATATTACCCACTCTATCTTTAGGCTTATACACACCACAGGGGGGGGTATAAGCCTAAAGATAGAGTGAGTGTGGATGAGTTGACCACCTGTGACAAGGATAGAGAGGGGATGAAAAAATCATAAAATTCTTGTGACGTTGATTTATAAATGGCCTCTAAGGGCCCGGAGCTGAGTCAACAAAAATATTACAATTCTTTATGATACTACCATCCTGAAGAAAAACGAATTATTTTACGTAATACATAATCAAAATAGAAAAAAAATGCCAAGGGTAGACACATTCAACTTGCGTGAAAGTATGCGCATATTTAAATAAAATTAAAACGCTTTTTATTATATATATTGTTTAAATTATTTATCCCGACGTTTCGGATGCTTTTCAGCAACCATGGTCACGCGCAGACTAAATAATAAATCGCATTTAAATCCGGTACAAAGTATTTTATTTAAATGTGTGATACTCGCGTTAATAAAAGACAATATTACTATGCCTTAATCAACCCTATCAGTTGTATGAAAAATGACTTAAAATTGCAAACAAATATATATGAATACTTTCTTGCAAGTTATTCGTGTTAAACCCTCTATATAGGTTTTTGAAGTGAAACTTCTTTATCGACGTATGGGAGAAATTTTGTAAGTATCGTCATGTTTTTCGGTTACGCGCCATGTTGCTTTTTTTATCAAAGTTTAGTATAGTGACGTAAAGAATATAATGTAATATATTATAATAATAACAACAATATATTAGTTTTGAAGTTTGGTTTGAAATAAGAATAACAATATATTAATTTGAAAGTGATAAAATCTTTTTTCTTAAGGCTTAAGCCTTATCTACCCCATTTTCGTGAAGTTGCAAATAGTACAAAAATGATATGTCGTAAAGAAGTTTCACTTTTTACCTGTGTCCTCTGGTACACACACACAATTTTTTTTAAATGTCACACGTTGATTCTTATGTCAGCTGAACATGTCACATAGAAAATACTAGAGGTGGGTCGTTGACGGTTTTTGTGTTAACGAAATGAAACTGTTAATTACAAACTGATAACCTGTTAAAAAAGCAGCTAATTTTATTAACTGGTTTGCAGTAATATCAACAGATTTACGTAGCAATTATTAGTTAATAAATTCAACTGGTTTTGCGTTAATTAAAAAAGCTGCTTCGGATGATGTTAGCGACTACTGGTGCACAAGTTTAGCACCCCATCGAAGGATTTTTGAAATCAAAATGACCTTAGGTCTGTTAGGTCGCCTATAGTTTTTAATAAATATTTTGTTAAATTTTGCAAAAAAACCTAGGTTAGGTTATGTTGGTATGGTGAACACAGCGGCAGCAGCCGACGAGTGCCAGAACAAAGCTCCAAGTTATTTTCTAAGGTTTCATGCATTTTATATAATTGCTTTTTTAATTTTTTAGGAGTCCAAAGCCTTGCGCTTCCTTAATATTACTTGAAATACTATATACAGGTGGTAAAAAACGAAAGAAATTTTTTTAGAGCACTTTTGAGGTGGAGCCGTGATTCGACAAATTTACCATATTTTTTATTCGACCTAACAAAAATTATTGTGGACCTATACAGACCTAACGTAGACCAACGATTAAGGTCATTTTGATTTCCAAAATCTTTCGATGGGGTGCTAAATTTGTGCAGGTAGCGACTACGCATTGAATGTTCGTTGAGCTAATCCGCGCGTTCGAAAGTCGTTGAATGAAACAGTTAATATATTTAACGGCTTTTGAAACGAAAAGCAGCTAATTCGTTAACATTAGAAAAGCTGCTTAAAAAAGCTGCTTGTTGAATTAACACCCACTCCTAGAAACTACACCAGTCCGTAGCCCTAAATGGGGCCCCACAATCATTTCCCTAGTCCGCTGGCGGTTGCCACGTCACCGTACGCATCTTCCTATTGATCTCCAGTAGTATTAGTTGACATCTAGCTATCTGCGCAGGTCGTAATTGAGGCGTGGGGTCCCGAGAACGTTCGTTTTGTTGGGGCACCCGCTTTGTGGCCCTACGTAGGGCCCTACGACGTCGGGCCCTGGCTGTGGCTATAAAAAAATATATAAATAATAAAAAAAATCTTAAGGGAGGAGTTTATTTGGATCTATTCTTGGAAGATACATCTGCATTATGCTCTATATAAGTTACTAGTAACGTAGATGTACTTTACACAAACAATGTTACTTGCTGATAATGTAACTTACTATTGGTGAAATAATATTAAAATCGGTCTAGTAGTTTTTGAGGTAAATCGTAACAGACAAACAAAAAAATCTTTCCTCTTTATAATATAATTTTTTTATTAAATGAGGAGTTTATTTCTATTTTCTACCTATTCATGGAAGGTATGTACCTTCCATGAATTAGACATTAGACCATTATGCAGATGTCTGCATAATGGTCTAATGTCTAAATAAGTTATAATTATAATGAAACAAAAAAATACAAAAATATCTTCTATGCTAGTTAAAGGAGTAGTTTTTTTCTTTGCCTGACTATCCCCCCCTCTCTCCCATTAAAAAAAGAAACCTGGCTACGACCATGGAATAGGGAGAAGAAGTAATAATTTAATAACAATTATAAAAGCTCACCAGATTCACTCTTATCTTTTTTATATTCTTCATCTAAAGATCTCTTCTTCGGTGACTAAAAATGAAAACACATAAGAATCAATATATTGAATACATTCACAGATGCCGGCTCGTTTATAATTTTGTATAAGCATTTCTCCCCCACATATGGTCACTTCAGGCATTAAAAAAAAGGGAGGAATATTGAAATTCCGACCGGGTAACGAACCACCGTTCATAGATGGAAAAACCGTGAAGTGCAAATTTCGCGTTTCGGTTTCAGTCTATGGATTTCCGAATGCTCGAAGTATAAAGTAGGTCGACAGCGCATCATTGACTGATGTTCTGTGGCTGAGGTATCCTACCATCAAGTGAACCTCATGCTCGTCTGTCGATATCTAACATATATAGCTAGGTATACAGATATATAGATAAAAATGGTTGTGTGCAAGCTCAAACGGTGGTATGTTACCTGCTCAAAATATCTCACTTCAACCCGTTTAATGCCCGAAGCGATCAGACATGGAGAAGACATGCTAACAGTTATTTTTTAATGATAGAAGTCGACAGATGAGCATGAGGTTCACTTGATGATACCTCAGCCACAGAACATCAGTCAATGATGCGCTTGGCTTACTTCTTACTTATAAACAATGTTTATAGTGCCACAGTGAAATACATATGTGTTAAAAATTAACAAATATGAAGCAATGGCGGGACTATTATATTATAGGCTTGTATGGTGGTCCTGCCACTAATATGTAGTTCCAGCAGGATTCGAACCAGCGACCCATCAGGAGGCCTATTACGAAAACAAAATACGAAGTTTCGGCTGACGGATCGCAAATTTTACTATTATGAATCCGATGATCGACACGTCTTTCGCAATAAGACATTATGTCTTTCGTTTGACTTTACTATGATAGTAAGAATAATCGTAAATAGAATTAAAAATGTTTTCTTAATAAGTTAAAATATGAAGTTGTTTGTTCTTTCGTTTCGATCCGTTCGTTGCGTTCGTTTTTCGTAATAGGCCTACTGAGCACAAGGTATGTGGTCTATTAAACACACCACTGAGCCCTTCAAAGGTATTCTCACCTTTCTCTTCTGTTTCTGATAATCTTGTGCATCGTAAAATTGTGGTTGAGCTCGCTTCACCCGACCAGTCCGTCTCCTGATATCCTCAACAGCTGGAAGAGAATCAGCTGCCCGGCGAGCTGCAAAGAATGTGTGACCACATTTACATGTTTTCGATGCCACTGCTACCTGAAACATAAAATTTCTACATGAATATTCAAAATCAAAATCAAAAGTTTTTTATTTCAAATAGGCCTTTGCAGGCTCTTATGAAACGTCTAGTTGCACGGTTCCAAAAAGTGGGTCTCATGGAGAAGAACCGGCAAGAAACTCCATGGAATTGGATGGATTGAATAATAACTTCTATTACCATCCTGAGTATCCAAACTAAATATTAAACCATATATGGACGGTGTTAAGCAATAAAGAGTCAAACCACACGGTCGCCATTTTGAGACAATCGAGTTTGAAGTTCTAATTAGGTTTTATTAAATTTCTTTTAAAATATAACAGCAGTAACAGTTTTTTTTGTAATTATGATTTTTACACTAAATGTTTATCGTTTTTGTGTAATTGAAGTAATAGAATTTTGTGCATTCTTGATAAATAATTTTAACATGTTAGGGTTTCGTGCACACTGGTTATTTCAATATTTTTGCTATTTAAATGATTTAAATGATATATATCTATTTGAAATATATACTCCAGCTCATTAGGAAGCGATTGGTATCAAAATTAACATTTTTGTCATTTTGTGGATTATCACTGTACTGCTTAACAGCATCCATATAACCTTGCTGAAGAATATATTTAAAAAATGCACAAAAGAAATGAAGAAATAATTAGTACATTGTACACATTGCAATGCCAATTATTGCTTAAATATTGTTATTGGTATAAATATATCTATTATATTATTAGTATATATTATTTATTTTAAGAGTATATATATATATATATATATATCCAGTGTGTACTTTTTCAACCGTCACACTTCCACAGAATGATCTACCTAGATGTTCGGAATCATGATTTGTGTTACTACTTAATCTAGAAGCATTCTGTTTTTGAATATATCAATACCTCCGATGTATAGTGAGTCAATGAATACTTCAAGTAATTGTTCAGGAGAGCGATTTATAAGTTAATTAACAGAATTGGATTTGCAGAATAATTTATAGAATAAGATAATATGAAGGTTGGATTTTATTGATATAAAACTAATTCAAAATAAATTAAATATTTTTTAACAAAAATTGAAATCTCTTGCTTCGGTATAAAATTGTTTTGCTGAATCTTGTTTTTAACTGAGATTTAAAATGCAATTATTGTTTTTTATTGTTTATTTACACTGATATTAAGATCATGGTATATTATATACGTATATATAAAAAACTAAAATATCAAGATTTGTTAGATGACTCAGTATACCTTAGTATACAATTAGGTATATTGATAAATATATGCAAGTAAAGAATTACCTGTGATTCACATTTAGGGCAGCTTTTGGCTATCATCTTATTTTTACCCATTTCTTTATCCACATATTAATGTACGTCCGCTTTTATAAATTACTTTTATCTACAGCACATAAATCATTATGGTTACGTCTTATAACACTAGTGTTTTGTTAAAATTAAAATTATTAAATTTATAGTCAATGAGCAAAAAGGAAATATTAAATTTTTTTTAAAGATTTTATCCTGGTATGGTAAGCCGTCTTATTTTCGTGTACGTATGAAAAATCTAAAAAAAAAACAATTAACAAGTCTTAATCTGATGGCTCCTCTTCACATTGGGCCAATGCAGGCGAATAAAGGCTAGACATGGGTAACACTGCGCTGCGCCGCGCAATTGCGCCGGCACGCTTCAGTGCGCAGGGTGAGTCAGCTCACACATTCATAATGTGTTGGCGCACGGCGCAGTACCCGCTCACTGAGTGAACTATGAGCGTGGGGTTGCGTGCGTTTCGGAGGTTTCACAGCTCGCTTTGCGCGCCCCATTTTTACTGCGTCGTGGCGCATTTTTGAGTTGACTCAAGGAGCCGACACACTACACTGCGCCTGAGTTGCTGAGTTGGCGCAGGGAAATTCGCTGAGTTACCCATGTCTAATAAAGGCAATGACGCAAGTGTAGAGGGCTTAAATGTCTGTAATCGGCGTTGTTTGTACGTATTCGGCGCTGTGTCGGTACATCAAAGGAATGCTTGCCCATTATGGGGTGCGCGTCCACACTATCGCCGATTACTCAGTACGTAGTTGTCTCGGATACAGTATAGACATATTTTTGGCGATATAGAAATAATGGTTGCGAAGAGACTTTTAGGTTCATAGAACTATACCAAAAATAGATATGCATTTGGAATCCCAAATAAATGATATTATTATTATTATACTCTTTATTGATGAACATTCTCACAATTACACTTTTTTATATAAAACTAGCGACCCGCCCTGGCTTCGCACGTGTCTAGATTTTTTGACACAAAAAAGCAGGGGTTGGTAATAGAAGAGTTTAAATATAGGGTTGTATGTATTTTTTAATACCACATTATAAAAAAATAAAAACAAAAAAATTCGTCCATAAATTAAAAAAAAAAAAATTAAGGGTGAACAACCCTTATCACTTAGGGGTATGAAAAATAGATAGTAGCCGATTCTCAGACCTACTGAATATGCATATAAAATTTGGTAAAAAAAGCCGTCTCGGAAGAGTACCTACGGTAACTAACATTGTGACATGGAAATTTTATATATAAGATAATAATATTTTTAAAAAAAGTATAAACTTGGGCATACCACCGGCAATAAGGCCATAATCAGCCCAGGCTACCGGTGGGGGGGGAGGCAGAGAAAGGAACCTTCTCAGTGAGAAGTTCTCACAATACGAGCCATGTCCAGTAGTACTGCCTTCTGCATCTTATTATTATTATTATTATTATTACATAAGCACCTCAAAAATAAATATAAGTAAACTATTAAGTAATAACGTAGGTACTGTACTAAATATTAAATAAGTGTAGGTAGATAATGTTAATGTATCATTTATTTAAAACCCTAAATGATTATATACGCAGAGTAAAAATATTGCCGCAGCCGAGATCACCTCGGTATTAATTTTCGATAGACGTCATATCACAACAGTAGACAGACAGTTAATGAACGTTCACGATAGTGTGGAGGGTTGCCCGATCATGGCGGCGATCTTGGACGATAATTTGATAGGCCATCATGGCTCATTGTGAAGAGGAGCCTTAAGGATAGCTTACTCGGATTGTTGGCTATATTCTAAAGGCTCCTCTTCACAATGAGCCATGATGGCCTATCAAATTATCGTCCAAGATCGCCGCCATGATCGGGCAACCCTCCACACTATCGTGAACGTTCATTAACTGTCTGTCTACTGTTGTGATATGACGTCTATCGAAAATTAATACCGAGGTGATCTCGGCTGCGGCAATATTTTTACTCTGCGTATATAATCATTTAGGGTTTTAAATAAATGATACATTAACATTATCTACCTACACTTATTTAATATTTAGTACAGTACCTACGTTATTACTTAATAGTTTACTTATATTTATTTTTGAGGTGCTTATGTAATAATAATAATAATAATAATAAGATGCAGAAGGCAGTACTACTGGACATGGCTCGTATTGTGAGAACTTCTCACTGAGAAGGTTCCTTTCTCTGCCTCCCCCCCCACCGGTAGCCTGGGCTGATTATGGCCTTATTGCCGGTGGTATGCCCAAGTTTATACTTTTTTTAAAAATATTATTATCTTATATATAAAATTTCCATGTCACAATGTTAGTTACCGTAGGTACTCTTCCGAGACGGCTTTTTTTACCAAATTTTATATGCATATTCAGTAGGTCTGAGAATCGGCTACTATCTATTTTTCATACCCCTAAGTGATAAGGGTTGTTCACCCTTAATTTTTTTTTTTTTTAATTTATGGACGAATTTTTTTGTTTTTATTTTTTTATAATGTGGTATTAAAAAATACATACAACCCTATATTTAAACTCTTCTATTACCAACCCCTGCTTTTTTGTGTCAAAAAATCTAGACACGTGCGAAGCCAGGGCGGGTCGCTAGTTTTATATAAAAAAGTGTAATTGTGAGAATGTTCATCAATAAAGAGTATAATAATAATAATATCATTTATTTGGGATTCCAAATGCATATCTATTTTTGGTATAGTTCTATGAACCTAAAAGTCTCTTCGCAACCATTATTTCTATATCGCCAAAAATATGTCTATACTGTATCCGAGACAACTACGTACTGAGTAATCGGCGATAGTGTGGACGCGCACCCCATAATGGGCAAGCATTCCTTTGATGTACCGACACAGCGCCGAATACGTACAAACAACGCCGATTACAGACATTTAAGCCCTCTACACTTGCGTCATTGCCTTTATTAGACATGGGTAACTCAGCGAATTTCCCTGCGCCAACTCAGCAACTCAGGCGCAGTGTAGTGTGTCGGCTCCTTGAGTCAACTCAAAAATGCGCCACGACGCAGTAAAAATGGGGCGCGCAAAGCGAGCTGTGAAACCTCCGAAACGCACGCAACCCCACGCTCATAGTTCACTCAGTGAGCGGGTACTGCGCCGTGCGCCAACACATTATGAATGTGTGAGCTGACTCACCCTGCGCACTGAAGCGTGCCGGCGCAATTGCGCGGCGCAGCGCAGTGTTACCCATGTCTAGCCTTTATTCGCCTGCATTGGCCCAATGTGAAGAGGAGCCATGAGGTGTTTACATTTATCACAGACTAATAAAATAAAGATACACAGACTAGAGAGTTAGAGACTTCAGACTAGACTAGAGAATCAATGTAGCCACCTAGCAAATAATTTGATCTCCGTTTTCACCGATTCAACGTCTCAAGTCCGATAGCCGCGGCGCCTCATTCTCGTATCAAAATTATTAGTAAGAAGTGTAACTTTCCTTACATCCCATCAACTTAATATTTCTGGAACTCACAATAATGATTTGCGCGTAATAAACTTGTATCGCGCATTTCTGACAAACAAAAAGATTAAGGAGCTCTCAGTGGCGGCGTAAGGCGTGGGCGACGTGGGCCACCGCCTACGGCCTCGCGACCCAGGGGGCCTCGCGCCTCGAACATTTATGAATTACTTAAAAGCCGCAAACGCGCCAAAAAAATTTACTTAAAAAAAAACATCTTTTGCGCTGGCAGAGGGCCCTGCAAAATGAATCTTGCCCACATCAGGTTTTACGCCTCCACTGGGAGCTCTCACGTTTAGTTTCAGATTTCGCCGTGGGACTTGATTCGTGGCGTGGACTCTAGAGAGCTATTTTTTGAAAAGTTTCGGTCAAAATCATTACAATATGTGAAAAGAAAAATAAACATGTAATTTTAAGAAAAAAATGAACCAATTTGATTAAATTTGACAAGTTTGTTACAACTCAACATTAAATATTTCATGGAGTAGGTAGTATTAATAATTATTTACTAAGCTAGTTATTAGGAAAATTCGGGTAAATTGCATACACAATACAAATATCTTAATATTTATAAATCTCCTGTCACGATGTTTGTCCGCGATGGACTCCTAAACTACTTAACTGATAATATTGTCTTTTATTAACGCGAGTATCACACATTTAAATAAAATACTGTATACCGGATTAAAACGCGATTTATATACTTAACTGATTTTAAATTAAATTGGCACCGTGAGCAGTCTGGTATTACTGAAATATTAATAATATAAATACCTAGGCTATGAAATATACGTAAGTACCTATACTTTAAAAGTGATTTTACTGTATTGAATTGATTTGAAATAACAAGATATAAATAACATTATTTTATGGTGCCCATACATTTTTGATTTCATAGCAAAGAGTAAAGTATATATAATATGTTGCATAGGTATAAATGCTAAGCAATCTCTTGACTCTTTCGTTTACTGAAATGTTGGCATTACATAATTTCAATGTTGGTAATATAATATAAAATATTGATTTTGAGCCACCTAACTTCAGATTAATAGGGTTGCAACATCGTTCTTAAAACATCGATGTTCCTACGACAAACATCGCAGTTAGAAATATCGGTAATAAAAACGATACACTGATGTTTACTCATCCATTACACAACTTAAAACGTAGTTTAAAAATTGAATAAATGTAAGTAAAGAAGAAAAAGGATCTTAAAAAAAACACATTTTCTTAGTAGGAAATGTTTTATTTAAATTTGAAATGGAATTTAGGAAAAAAAATACAATCTAGTCCCCAGAAGCCTTTTTCTGTCCTGAATGAACTTTGCTCCAACCTCAAAGAAAATTGCTCGCTTGGCACAGATGTGGCAAAGGTGGGGATCATTGCAACTTTTGGAACCTTTTCTTCTGGTCTCTTTTTATTAGTGTATCGGGAAACAGCTGATACCTTTAAATGAATGATGTATTTAATATCGTTCGTCAAAATATCGATGTTTATACAAATACATCAATGTTTTGTAAATACCGATACATCACGTGCATCCCTATAGGTTACAGAATACATTCCTATTTCAATATTATATACTCTTTGCCTATTTCCTTCATGGACCTAAAAGAAGAGTTTAGGTCCATGATTTCCTTAATCAAGAACACCTAAGATAATAAGTTTTTAATTAACCTTTACGACACAACAAAATCTTTTATAATTAAAAAAAAACCGAATAAAATATTGTGATAAAAATTTTATAATGTATTTTTCTATTTTACGTAATAAATTTGGCTTTATGATTATAAAAATAACGTTAAAGTGAAAGTTAATGTGTTTTACAATATGACTGAGCAATGTGAAAAGAGTGAAAATGTAGTGACAGAAAAAAATAAAAACGATGTTATTAAAACAGATATGCCACCACCATCTTCAACTAAAGTGGTGAAAAGGTTATATCATATTATAGCCTCGTGTCGTCGCATAGGCTAATACTATAAAAAATAATCGGTTATCCCTTTTTACGAATAACTCGATTTTAGGTCCTTATTCCAAAACTTGACCCCTTTGAGACTTATTGGCAAGAGATTTGACATTTTGACAGTTCTCAAGAACAGATTTTGGATCCCAAGTCCCAAAAACATAAGATGTTATCTATATTCTCTAAAGCCACAAATTATTATTTTACCTAAAATTGATTTTCATGCATTTGTATTTGCCTATGCGCTCGCACTACAAACATTTGGATCACTTTATGATATAAGCAATTTACATACAGTGGCGGCGTAAGACCTAAATTTTATGTGGGCATGATTCATTTTGCGAGGCTCTCTGCCAGCGCAAAAAATTGCTTTTTTTGGCAAAATTTTTTGGTGCGTACGCGGCTTTTAAATACCTAATGTATAAATTTTCGGGGCGTGAGGCCCCCTGGGCCGCGAGGCCGTAGGCGGTGGCCCACGTCGCCCACGCCTTACGCCGCCACTGTTTACATAAGTTATATATAGTAACATAATAATATTTTTGAGTATTTCTTTATATTTTTTACACAAATTATGACCTAGTTATAATTACCTGTAATTATTAATAAAGTTGTTTCTTATTTATTCACCACTGACTGAGCCACTGACCAATATTTGTCAATATCAGTAACTAATTAATGTGAAGAGTTAAGCAAATATTACATAATATGTATTTTGTTACATAATTATTTTGTTAATAATCTGTTATATGTTTTTTTTATATTTATTTACATGACATGGATACAAGTCTTTACGCCAAATTCTTCGTTAATTATGTTTTATTTATTAAATGTTTCGAAAAAATTATTACTTGATATCATTACTCATGAAACTGTTTAAGAACAGTTACCTTTTCTCAGCTTAAGATCGAGAGATACCTTAAAATATTCATGTACGGGATGCGGGACGTCCTTCTCTCAACTAACTAAATTAAAATATCATATTCGATCAGCACATTTTAATTTAAAAACAAAGTTACCAAACTTTGCAAGAAAAAATGTTAAAGAAACATGGTTTGAGAAGGTTGAGAACACGAATTTTGTAGCGGAAATGAAGAAAGAATCTAATAACAAGGTTATAATTCGAAAATTGGAATCCAGCGAAGCGATAATTACTGATGATGCCAGTGAAGTTCGGATTAACGTATCTGAATCATATTCCACAGTTAATTTAAAGTAAAAAATATTTAATGCAATGAGTGCCACCAAGTAATACAAAGGATTACAGAAAACATTTTATTATCAAGCACAAGGGTGAAAAATAATGAATCCATAATTATCATGAATTATTTTTAAACGAAATAATCTTATGCACTATTATAACCGTCAAACGAAACCTTATAACATTTTTTACCTTTATATGGGGTATTAGCCCATATAAATTGTACTTTAAGATACAGTTATATTATAAATTGAAATATTGCGTTTTATTTTTGACTGTGAAATGTTTATTTCATGAGTAATCATCAAATAATACAGTAAAAATATGTTTTTTTTTAAATTTCCATTCTACTTTCTTAACCTTCCTTTGAGAAATCACAATGCATTGGAAATGGAATAAATTATATTATTAATAAATCACATTTCGATTCTGTAATTGCCAAATAAATGAGTAGGTATATAAAAATATACATATATATTATATTAATCATGAATTTAGTCACTGGGTTTTTAAAATAAAATCGAATAATACAATTCTATTATATTTTACTGCAAATGTTTCTGATATGTATACCCATAAAATCTTGCGGTTCATAAAACATAAGAAGCTATTATAAAAGGAAAGGATTTGAATGGTCGCCGATATATCTTTTCAATATAACATGAAATATTATTTGTTATTATATAAACTATTTTGTCTTATACAATTTGGCGTAGCATGTTTCTTTATTGGCAGTAAAATAAAAATTGGTGAATAATAATTTAATATAGAATTCGCAAACTAAATCTGTTTGTAAAATAGTTAATTAAACAAAATTGTCCAGTTTCATCATATTTGTATATAAATCATTTTAAAATTATCAATGGAAAAAATTATTTGGCTTTCATTGAGTAAGTTGCCAATACTAAATATAAAGTCATAATTATATGTAGAATAATATAATAAAATTGCCTTTTAACAGGTTTGTTTTTAGTTCATTCAATTTTTAATATAACGCCATCTGAACTATATGAGATAGACGACCTAATTGAAAAAATTTTAGCATCTAAAAAAATGTCAAAATTAGCAGATATGATTGCAGAAAAGACAATATTTTTGTTGAGGAATATGGCAAATCATACAATTGCTAATGGCCAAACTGCTTATAAAATAAATGATGAAAAACAATTACGTCGAGACAGCAATGTGGCGCCAATGCAAGAAAAATCTTTACGTAATTTAACATTGAAATATAAATATTTAATAAAGCAAATTTTCAAAGATAAGCAAGAAAATGTTTTATTGAAGACTGCCAGTTTATCTGAAGAACATGATGATTCTAATGATAAAGAAGAATCATTCAACATAACACACGATATCAACAAATCGACACTACAATCTTTCAGTGCATCAAACTCTGCAAAAAGTTCTGAATATGAAAATATGATTTTCTCAGAAGAAAATAAATCTTTGGAAAGTAAGAAAGATAATCATTTAGGAAAAGAAAATTCTACTAAAGTTATTGATATTTTTAATATGAATACACAAAATGATCTTCACAGAAAAAAGACGGGTCGAAAAGAAGGTGAAAAAGTATTTGTTTTCCAATCTTCTTCAGATTATGAAGAATATCATGAAAAAGTTGATAAAATTTTACAAGTTGGGGAAAACTAGACAATGATCACTGTTTCTGATACCTATGTAATGTAAACATAAATGAATATGTATTTTTTTTTAAAGTAATGTGTACCTAATTAATATTATTTCATAGTATTGATATTAATACTGCCTTTTATTAACGCGATTATCACACATTTAAATAAAATACTTTACAACTTTATAATATAAATAATAAATCGAGTTTTATAATTTATAGTTTATAATTCGTTATAAAGTATTTTATTTATATTCATGAAAACTGATTGGCAAAAAGACTTGCATTTATTCCTAAAATGATTTTAAAAACTATGGAGGTTTAAAGTTTACCCTCGATTTTTAAATTTAACAATGTACGTATAGACCGTATTTAATTATTTATTTGATATTCAAACTTTTCGAACTTCTTATTTCTTCTATCAAATAATCTTCAAGGTTACTTTGATGGTTTTCTGAGGTTTTCTGCCAAATATTATTATGTCAATACCAGTTTTACGTCGACCAAAGCATTTAGTTCAGACGAAAAAACATCCAGCTTCTAGTTCTAAAAATGAATTCATGATATTAACATTAAAGAATGGTAAGAAGCTAGTAGTCTCATCGGACTCTTTTCATAGCATAATAACTACGGGTGACAAATATAAATGCTTGATATGCAATAGTGAGATGGAGTTAGAGGATTCAAGAAAAGAAAATCACAAAAAGTTAGAAGTACACAAACAGCAACTAGCTTTAAATCCGCATAGAGAAGAATTTGAAGAGAATTTAATACGTCAGGTGATAACGCTTAATTTACTTTTTATTCATTCCAGAAATGACAAAGAGTAGTTTAATTATTCAACAAATCAAAAAAAATGTTTTTGGTCAGTTTGAACTGCAGCGAATAATTGTTTATGTTTTTATGTCAGATATCGACAGATGAGCATGAGGTTAACTTGATGGTAGGTGATACCTCAGCCACAGAACATCAGTCAATGATGCGCTGTCGACCTAATTTTTACTTCGAGCATTCGGAAATCCATAGACTGAAACCGAAGCACGATATATGCACTTCACGGTTTTTCCATCTATGAATGGTGGTTCGTTACCTGTAGGGCTATTCACGATCATTCGAAATCGATCCGCCCGGAAAGCTACGCTCTCCCACTGAAAGTTGTTTCGTATTTACTGGATATGAAAATGGTATTCACAATTCCCATAGGATTGAGCATCGGCATTCTTCGGGAGTTTCCGATTAGAATCTTAGTATAAAATGATAGAAAGCTTGATAATATATCGGTACGAAATCTTGTAATATCGGAACGGAAAGTTTTCGAATGATCGTGAATAACCCTACTGGTCGGAATTTCGATATGCCTCCCACCCGATCAATGACCGAAGTTACCAGACGTGGAGAAAACATGTTTATTTTGAAAAATATCCTATGTTACTCGCTGACAATGTATCTTTCTATTGGTGAAAGAATTTTCAAAATCGGGCCCGTAGTGTTTGAGTTTATTCATAACATACAAAAATATAAATCTTTCCTCTTTATAATATTAAGTATAGATAAACTTGAGGCTTTTGCAAAATGTAATGAGAACCCACAATTTATGATATCATAGAGCTGTTATTGTTATGAAACTTTCTCAATAGTCATTTATACTAGGCCCTGTAGTATTCTACATTCTTACTTAGGTATTAAAAATCAACAATTTATTTAATGGATCTATTTTTCAGCTCGATAATGAAACATGTTACTGCACCATTTGCAACGTGTCGCTCCTCACTCACTCACTGATGAGACACCTATCGGCAGAAGGACATACCTCTGAATTGAATAAAGCAAAAATCTGATCATTCAATTATAAGCCTTTTCAATAACTTATTAAGGGTTTCTAAGTTATGGTCTAGGTTTTGTAAAGAAAATCAAGTATTTACCTCTCTTTGTATTTTTGCATTTGAAAGTAAAAACATAGCGGGTCTGTGAAGTAAAAATTATTGAATCTCCAGTCTAGAGAAGGTTGTAATTTTTTTGTACTATATCCGTACCATGAATAGATCAATAAGTCAACTTCCATATATATTTTTACATCATAATAAGGATTGCTTAACTTATAGGGTGAACATTGAATTTCTATTATTACGATAGTCAAAGCAATCCTAATGCCTATTATGATATTAAAACATATATAATATGCAAGTTGACTTATCAACCTAGACATGCCTGGTACGGATGTTAGAACTTAAGCGATGATAGATATATGAGTCGTATAGAATCAAAGGCGGCTATCTGACCTATGGCTGATTGTTAGCAATTTAAAAAAGAAAACGTTTTTCTTCCTTTTTGTCTTAGGTATCATTCATTGCATGTTTAAGGTATCTATTAATATTAACAATTAAAGATAAAACCAAATATACCTATAAAAAAACATAACTGTCTAAACGACAAGAACTTGTTTTTTTGTAGATTGCCGGCCCAAAAATTTCAGATAAGCCGCCTTTGATTCTATACGACTCATATAAAGACTATCATTTTCATACAACACTATGTTATATATATGAAAATATTTCTAAACGATCATAGAAAAAGATACAATCAGTTAATATTTTAGAATCAGATTTCTTTTTAATCAAATAAAAATATAGGGAGAATGTTAGAGATATTTAAAGTTCAAAACAAAACCAATAGTTGTATGATAAAAATCAGCCTATTTGTTGGTTAGAAACTGATAATTGAGTTTAAAAACAAAATTGCCTAATGACTGGAAAAAATTATTTAAATCAAGTGTTTTTATATTTCCGAGTTTCTATTGATTTTGTTACAATAATACTTACTCTTTAATAATTATAGGTGATCAGTGGCGTAGCTATCATAGGGCAAAGTGGTGCAGTGCACCAGGGCCCTGGGCTTTGGAAAGAGTGGGAGGCAGCTCCTTGATCTATTCTAAGTAATATTATAAAGAGGAAAGATTTGTTTGTTAAGATTTAACTGTTATTGTGATATCTTTTTCCTCTCTGCACCAGGGCCCTTGTCCATCTAGTTACGCCAATGTAGGTGAGAATTACATTTTATTAATAAAAGTAAGCTTTATTGATGTCTGTGTACAACTATTGCTAGGTTTGTAAGATGTTTAAATTCACAAATTTAATAATTATTAAAAACTGTTTAGATAAATAATTTATAGTAGTACCAGTTGTTGTATTGTATTCTCAACAGCACACCTCAATGGTGGATATTTTGATTTGGTTATAAATAGACCTAGTGAGATCTTTGAAATTTATAATATATTATGTTCTTCACAAGGGTTGAATATAAGGACTGAATGGGCAGACATTTCCCTTTCAAAATTTACCACATTATTGTTTTTCCTATTTTATGTAAACAATATGCAAAATTTCGTCGAAATTCCGACCAAGTAACAAATCACCATTCATAGATGGAAAAACTGTGAAGTGCATATTGTGCGTTTCAGTTTCAGTCTGGATTTCCGCTTGCTGGAAGTAAAAAAAAAAGTAGGTATACAGCGCATCATTGACTGATGTTCTGTGGCTGAGGTATCACCTACCATCAAGTGAACCTCATGCTCATCTGTCGATATCTAACATCATCAAATCACATCACAATTAATTGTATATCTTAGGTAATACTGTTTTTATTTTTAAATTCAAAATTGAATTTAACTTTATTTTAATTTGAGTTTTAGCACTATACCTTAAATATAAGTAATTTAGCTCTTGTTAAGTATAATGAAGTTGAAATGTGAGTTTTAAGTAATTAGAGTTACAGTCGACTCTCGTTAATTCGAAACTCGAGGGAAACTTAAAATATTTTGAATTATCGAATGTTTGAAATATCAAATGGTTCGAAATTTGTGAGAGAAAATTAATAAAACTTCAAATTAACACAAACTTTTACTCTGCATATCAACAAAAGACTAACAGTAACACAACTACACAAACCAATTCGTGCGGAAGTGTGAACTAAACTATTCATAACAAAAACAAAGGCTTGTGTATGTTGATACAAGTTTGAACTTGTCGCAAAATGTACTTACATTACAATCATTTGACCTCTTTCTCTCTGCAACTTTGAATTGTCGAGTGTTGGACGCCGATGAGTTCGAATTAACGCATCGTTTTACAGGGTGTTTCGTAGGTTATCACATTAAATTTTTCTACGTGTAGAGAACATTGACCTTTGATAATTTGCAAAATTTCACGTAATTATAATGAGCCGTTTGGCCACAGGAATTATTTTTCACTTTTAAAAATTATAACACCATGTTTGTTCTTAGATGCTTTCATTGATAATTTTTACGCGTAACCTTGTAATTTCGTAATACGATAGTGTGCGAAAAGGAAAAAAGATCTATTCGTTCTCTTGAAGTATAAACAAAGCGCGCCGCGGCACAGTAAAGATATCTAACAGTAATGCGACTCGGCCCTGTCCTTGAAATAATTACCTATGACCGCAAGGTACGTAAACACGCAATAGGGCCTTCAGTATTTTAATTTAATCTAGGATTACCTACTTGAGTTTCTTTCTCGTTTTGTGATTGTAAACATTGTATTAAAAAAAATAATTTAGTTGTGAGTGAAATAAGAAGTGTATATTAAAAATACATGTTGTGTTCTTTGATTAGTAGATTTCAATATTTACAGAACACACGCTTTCTGCTTACAAAACCGACGTTCAATCGCCATCGCGGCGCATTCGCAACTGTTCTAATATTACTGTGCTCCGGAAGGTCGTTGACTCGGGACGCTTATCGCTTTTTAGATTGAATGATTTCGCCAGGGTGTAAAATTTTGTGACTATTTTTACTTTATTTATTTTGTATGAAAACATCGGGTTTCTTAGTTATTTAGATATTGACTTTATTTTTACGGGGTCTTGTATATTTCCACCCATACTATTATGTGTTTGAAGAAATGTGATAAGGTACAAAACACGTTGTATAATATAGCAATGATTTTTTCGTTCGAATTACAAAGTGCATAAAAATGTATTGATTTAGTTCGAAATATAAAGAGATTTTGTAGGGCACTCGTGATAACTTTGAATTATAGAGAGGTTTGAATTATCGCAGGTTGGAATTAACGAGAGTCGACTGTACTATATTACTCTCTCTGGGATCATAGTCAGATGTCTTAACCTTCTTCTGCACTAGTGTTTAACTGCTTTTCCATTTAATATGAAAATGTAACACCTGTGATCGTATACACTTAACTGCCATAAAATTTCGACAGTGGTGGTTGATAGATGGGCCATGGCATGCCTTGCGGATGCGTGCTCAGTTGTTATTTCCAACTGTCTGGTGGCTGGCCGCTAAATTAACTGCCTAGGCGGCCAGCCATATGTGAAGATGAGGCCTTATGATTTATATAAAAACAAAATATATTATTATACATTTTTCTTAAGGCTTATTTATATTATTCTCAATAATGAAAAGTCATCTGTTTCGTTAATTACTTCCTGCATGTTATACATAATGCTTGAGTTCTGGAAGATATATAACAACTATTTGAGTGTTTGTTTTGTTAAATCAAAATATTGTTAAAAAAGATAGTGTATCCCATGGCCCACTAGATAAATACACAAGATGTCATGGGCCTATGTCAACATAATATGAGAATAAGTTACCTTTCATTTAAAAATAAAAAGCAAATATTTTCAAAACAGTTATTTATTTACGCTTTTTAGTCTTCCTTTTCAACTTTTTCTTAGTATTCGTAAGTTTTGCAATCTTTCTTTTATGAAGCCACACAGGATACTGTCCATTTTGATCTTTTAATGTTTTTGTACTGAAAACTCGCTTCTCGCCTTTATTATCAGATACTTCAACTTTTTCATCATCAGAACTCATTTCTACGTCCTCTTCCTCTGGAGGCGGCTCTTCTTTTTTCTTTTTACTCTTTTTTATTGCACCAGCATCCAAAAATATGACTTGATCAGAGTCCATAACCTCTTCTTGGGTTACCTTTTCTTCTTCTTTCACGCCTAGCATTTTCTTCAGTCTGGTTAGTTCTTTTACTGCATAACGTTCGCGCTTGATCGCTCGGCATTTTCGCTTCCATCTACTGCGTAATGATTTAGCCATTGTGTTTAAATTTGTTTTTATTTAGAAAATAACACGCTCCGTCAAAATGCACGTTTTAAAAGGACTGTCAATTGTGTATTGACAATTTGATGAAGATATAGATAATAAAAATCTGTCACATGCCGTCTTAAATGTGTTAATTGTCAATTTAAAAAAATGAAGCAAGTGGCTCTTGTGTTGATAGGAATGGGCTCATTCAATTCATGTGGCTATCTAAATAGCGGCTAATGCTAATCACAAAATAGCAAAGGTTATGAAATATATCGTTATGATCGTAGAAACTTTACAGGAGAGCGTTTTAAAGATTGATGTCGTTTTTTATGCATAATTAAAACACGGCTAATCTTTTCGTGTTCAAACTCGGCAATATTGTGTTTGGTGTCTTTTTAATATTAATTTTATACTAATTACCATGGGGGGAGGCCAAGGGGACGACATAGTACAATAAAGGTATAATACGCGTTTTTGTACTGCGTCGAAAATAAGTATGTGTCGTTCGCGATTGAACGAACCAAAAGACCCGGGTCGTGAAATCTGCGCGAACCAATGGGTCACTTTGTTGAAAATGATTCGTTCGTTCGATTACAGTCAGGCGGGTCGCGGCGAACCGAGGTAGTAATAGATCATAGAAACGAACGAACCAAGCATGAGCCGACGCGGCGATGACGTTTTTTGTATTATACATTATAAAGGTCACCGTTCTACTAATATGTATGTAATATTATGTCTAACTTACTGTACTTATACTTCAGAAATTTTAATAAGCTATATTGTTTACGTTAATAAGGTTCAATATTGGAAAAAATAATATGGTAATGTTATAAGACAAACATATATTATGTATTTTCTAGTATTTATTTTTAATTATATGTATCCTTCAGCCTTCTGTTTGTCCGGGCTTAACTCTGAAACGTTTAAAACAATTTTAATGGGACTTTCACCGGAAGATATAGGAGATTATAGAGCAACATATTTTTACGCGGGAAATATGTTGCACATATACACTAGGCTAGTCTATAATATTATAATAGTAAGAAAATTAGAGTTTTTTGTCTCATACTGCTTAAAAATATATTATATAGAATATACATATAATATTATTCATCAAAACTGAATAAAACGGTGACCTGTGATCTCAGTCACTATTAATTATTGATTGCTTTGATATTGAACCAATCAATAGATTGAACGGGTCGAACGAACCAATAGATTGAATGGGTCGGACGAACCAATTGATTGAACGGGCCAAACGAACCAATTGATTGAACGGGTCGAACGAACCAGATCATTTTGTCAATGGTTCAGTATTGATCTAGTTCTTTGCGATCGAACGAACGACACATGTTTAGTCGAAAAGCAGAACCGCAGATACTAAAATTTTTTGTTTGTTCTGTTTAGAATGGACATTTTTTTAAAGATTTTTATACAATAAAACTAAAATCGTAAAAAATCAGAAAAGTCGTTGTTATACGATCATGACGATATATTTCAAGAAAGTATATAAGAAAATAAAAAACAAAAATAATTATGTTTTATTTATCTTAATATGTTCCGCGGCGAGATTGCAACTAGGCGTTATTCAAGTCCATTACATAACAGTTGCTACGCCGCTAACGATATCAACTATCAGTCGGTTAGTGACTTAGTGAGTCATTAATTATCCAAATAGCTAAATAGCTAGTTATTCTACCACAAATAACTGGCTAGCTAGGTTATTGAGATTTTGACTGGCTTTGAATATTGAAGAAAGGCTTATTATTTTTGATTGATGATTGATGATTTATTTTATCAAGACTAAGATATATATAAATAAAATTTGTTAACATAATATGTGCATTTAATCATAAAATATCAGATGTAAAAAAAACTCTTTTATACCTACTTATACTTATCTATGCCTCCCTCACTGCGCTTGCGTAAAAAACTCATCAATATCTATTCTGACAGCTGTCATTTTGCTAATCACAGTCAGTTTTATTTTCATGTTTTGTGCGGGTGGTTTTGTGGTAGTTGAGATGAAATTGCATATTATTTACTTGGAACCTTTCCAATTGTATCAAATAAACAATTCACGGGATCAGTAACCGGCGTGCACATACTCAGTGGTCGTTTGTGAAACCTGTGTTCTTTGTTCATAGTTAATTTTTTCTCATTACCGTGGTACATGAAGGACTTTTCAAATCGCATGATTTTGTTTTAAAAATGGAGACAATGCAAGTGGATTGTGACGTTAAAACCGATAAAGACGACAGTGGATGCATTCAGGATGGTAAGTAGTTGTTAAAAGCGCATACTCTTTGTTAAAATCAATATCTACCTTCCTAGTAGTCTATTTTTGGCTTGCACCGGTCGCGTTGAGGGGTTTGGGGTGTAGGGCGGGACATGCGCCGATATTAATTAAAATCGATACAGTACTCAGTACATATCAGTATTACCTAGATAGAACAAAACCAGTTGAGTTTTAGCCTTGTAATACAAAGGTCATAAATAAAAAAGGGGTGTATTGATTTTCGAATATGTAAAATCTTAAAATTGGCCTCCTAGATGCTACATGATTGTCTACTTGTTGCTCACTTCACAAGATTTGATTTAATTCAATTCTGAGCTAACTTAGCTATATAAAAATGCATTTTAATCATCTGGCATTGCACTGCAATTTTGTTGGTGGTTATTATGGGGTAAGTGAATGGATATTAATTATGAATCTCCTATTGGGGAATGGGCCAGACTTACTATATAATATATTAGTGTTTGTTCTACTGATTATCTCAGTTTTCTGGTAATTAGCTTTTTTTTAAAAAAAAATGAACAAAAACACCTTATTGAACACCACACATAAAAATAATAATAAAAATACAAAATATAAAAATGAAATAGTGTAAGACTTAGTGCTCTAATGAAATACTGGGTTGCCACCCCCCACTCTGTCAGGGGAGGTGGCTATAGCTAGTTTTGAGATAGTCTAAGAGTCAGCGGTGATATAGTCTAATAGCTACCTGTCCTTTGTTTAGATTAAGTTAAAGTCATACTATCACATTCTCTCTTAAAATAATCCAGCATTAATACTGGTCTTATGTAGCATCAGTTACTAATCATTCCTAATTTTGATAAAAAAATTATTTGTACGGACTATTTTTAACCGACTTCAAACAAGGAGGAGCTTTTCAATTCACCAAATATGCATAGATTTTGATGATTGTCATGGTTTATTGACATTGATTTGGTACTTTTTTAGAAACACAATAAAAACAAAAATATATACACAGAAAATGTTTCGGTTAATGGTTCCTTTCAGCAAGTTTTTGATAAGGACTTTCAATCTCTGTTCTTTTAACTATCACCACTGAAACATTAACAGTATTTATGTTTTATGTATGTTTGTTACGCAAACAAATATATATATAACTAGCTGACCCGGCAATCGTTGTTTTGCCATTTAAATAATTTCTAAAAATCAGGGGTTGGTGATAAAAAAGTAAAAATTTAGGGTTGTATGTATTTTTTAATGCCACATTATAAAAAAAAAAACAAAAAATTTCATCCAAAAATTTAAAAAAAAATTTAGGGGTGGAATACCCTTAACATTTAGGGGGATGAAAAATAGATGTTGATCGAATAACCACCCTGGCGGATATGCACGTTAAGGATCACGAAAATTGGTCGAGCCGTTTCGGAGGAGTTCGGTCCCGCACACAGTGACACGAGAATTTTATATATTAGATAAACAATCTTCACTCTCGTCAATACTTTGTGCCAAATGGCGCAGTCTCATTTGAGCAGCACGTCTAATAAGCCCGTATTATATAAGGATTAATGAACTTAAAAATACATTTACTTCCTACAAAAAATTTATAAATAATAACAAAAACCAGCATAAAAACTATACTTATTCGTTATTTTTGGAGTCTTTAGAGTTGGTGCCAACCAACAACAGTTCAAAAGTTTGTTGCAAAAGCAGAATTTAAACAGTCCTTCTTGGCTGGCACCGACTCCAAAAATAACTGTTAATAAATATTAAATAGATATATAATGAGTATCAATAATTTTGTAGATTGCCCCTTAAGTATCTTGCTTGTAATTAAAATATTATTTTTAACTTTTCAGTTTAAGTTTGTACATAAAGATATATTTTTGAAGTCGGTTTTCCCTTTTTTTTTAAATAATTAATAATAATAATAAAGCCTATTTATTTCATGTTCTGCTTTTTTTTAACAATATTTTTTTTTAACTTTTTAAGGGAAATATAAATATATAATTTGTTTTAAACTTAATTTTTTTTCTCTCCTAGAGAACATGAACTCTATTTTGGGTATAGGCCTCCTCTAGCTTGTGCCATAGTTCTTTAAATAATTATTTGCTCCAAACCTTATGGAGGTTCTTTAACCAGTCCAGCTGACTGGCTGTGGCGAACTTTGCGAATTCTTAGTGTAATTGAGCTAATGCGATTATCCGATATTTGTGTAACTAAATTAATTATTTTTAACAGGCTGTTGTATATTTTTCATCCGAAATAAATATTCATTTCATTAATAACCAGTTGTTCCTTCAGAGACGTCCGGATACAGAGAGATAAGTCTGCTGGACCTCTCCGATGATGTTCTGCTCTACATCTTGAGGCATTGCTCCCCGAGGGACCTTAAGGCGCTTGGATAGTGAGTATTGATTATGGTCTAAATAAAATACTGTATACCGGATTAAAACGCGATTTATTATTTATATTGTTTAAATTATTTATCCCGACGTTTCGGATGCTTTTCAGCAACCGTGGTCGCGGGGAGACAGCTCGCGTTTAATCCGGTATACAGTATTTTATTTAAATGTGTGATACTCGCGTTAATAAAAGACTCGCGTTATTGATTATGGTCATTCGGCATTGAATGATCCGAAAGAACTAGGAGTGGGCGTTGATTCAACAAGCAGCTTTTTTTAGCCGCTTTTCTAATGTTAACGAATTAGCTGCTTTTCGTTTACCGCAAAAGCCGCTAAATATATTAACTGTTTCATTCATCGATTTTCGAACGAACATTGAATGCGTAGTAGCTAACTGCAAACCAGCTAATAAAATTAGCTGCTTTTTTAAAAGGTTATCAGTTTCATTTCGTTAACACAAAAACCGTCAACGACCCACCTCTAGAAAGAACCAGATCTTCAAATCTGCGAAATCGAATGGGTCACTTTTGAAAATGATTCGTTCGTTCGATTACAGCCAGGCATGATCCGAGGGAGAGAACAATGAACCATGAAACGAATGGACAGTGATAACTAGACATCGTTATCGTGGGGGCACGAATCATTACATTCATTAATCATCATTAGTAGATTATGTAAACAGAGTGGTCAAACTACATAGTGTTTTGAGAGTATAATATGTGTTTACAGACCACCAGCTTCAAACTTTTCCTCATTTTTAATAAATATGGAAGATATTCTAATTAAAGTTCTTAAATCCAATAAATTAGTTTATGTCTGTGGTGATTTCAACATTGATATACTCACTAAATCACCTGAGAAAATAAAGCTCTTAGCATTATTTAATTCATATAATTTAAAATATTTATTTAGTGAACCAACAAGAATAACAGCTTTCTCTAGTACATGTATAGACAATATTTTCACTAACTGTAGCATTGAACAGTCTTCCATAATACCTGGTGTAAGGTCAGACCACAAGGGACAGCTTGTTAGTTTTAAATTAAATAAAATAAATCCGCCAAATAAAAAAATTACACTTAGACCATTAAATGAAGAAAAAAATTTACAAAAATTTAAAAATAATGTTTTAAATAAACTATGCTCTTCTAGCTTAAATACCAAAAATCCAAATAGAAAATTTGATAATATATTTAGTATACTCTGCCATGAATTTAATAAGGCATGTCCAAAAAAGAGTATAAAAATAACTCACAAGTTTAAATTTAATGAATGGTCTACTAAAGGGATAAGGATAAGCAGGGATGTCTTATATAACTTGTACCATGAAAAGTCACTGACATCTGATCTATCATTTCACACTTATGTAAGAAACTACTCGAAGATATTCAAAAGGGTATGTATTTTTGCCAAATCGAAATCAATTAGTAATAAAATTGCTAAATCCGATAATAAAGTAAAAACTGTTTGGAATATTATTAACTGCGAAACTGGTCAGACTAAAATGAGAGATGCTGACCCGCGACTACTTATTGATAATGTTATCATCTCGGATAAGGTAGAAGTAGCCAACGCATTCGACACCTTTTTCTCAAACATCCCTGTAGAGGTTACCAAAACACTTCATTCATCCTCTGCACAAGCGGTATCATTACTAAAAGAGAATTTCAGTAGGGAAATACCGCATTTTAAATTTCAATATATAAATGCTTTCACTATTAAAAGATCATTTAAGACTCTAAATCTTAAGAACACAGAGGATTTATGGGGCTTTTCTGTTAAAGTCATTGAATCCATTATAGAGTATGTCGCCCCCATACTTAGTGAAATATTTAACCTCTGTATCGACAACGGTGTCTTCCCTGACTTGATGAAACACAGCAAAGTTATTCCCATCTTTAAATCAGGTTGTAAGAAGAACCCTTCACACTATAGACCTATCTCAATTCTTCCAGCTTTCAGTAAAATCTTCGAAAGAATCATCCTAGATCAGATGCTAAGACACTTTAATATTAACAACATATTACATGACCGTCAGTTCGGCTTTACAAAGGGTAGGTCTACTACTGACGCAAGTGCAAGATTGATTACCCAAATCTTAAGCGCCTGGGAGGACTCACAGGATGCCGTAGGCATTTTCTGCGACCTATCCAAGGCGTTTGACTGCGTTGACCACGATACTCTCATTTGTCAGTTGAGCCACTATGGTGTTCGTGGTAAAGCTCTCGCGCTTGTCCTTTCCTATCTTTCAGACAGACAGCAAAAAGTAGAAATTAGTGGTTCAAGATCATCTGGATCAATAGTGAAAATGGGCGTGCCGCAGGGTTCCATATTGGGTCCCTTTTTGTTCCTTGTTTATATTAATGATCTCCCGCATATGATGTCTGAGATATCGGAAATTATCTTATTTGCTGATGACACTTCCCTCGTTTTTAAAATTAATAGGAAAGATTCCAGTCCAGTAAACGTCAATGATAGCTTAGTAACTCTATCGAAATGGTTTGCCGCGAATAATTTACTCCTCAATTCTGCTAAAACTAAATGTATTAAATTATCGCTGCCTAATGTCACCCCAGTAGGGCTTAACGTAACTCTCGACGGTGACAAACTTGAAGTCATCACTGAAACCGTTTTCCTGGGCATAACCATTGACAGTAAATTACAATGGGGAGCTCACATCGCAGCATTATCAGGTAGACTAAGTTCTGCAGCTTATGCAGTCAGAAAAATAAGACAGCTTACTGACGTTGCTACAGCTAGGCTTGTATATTTTGCTTATTTTCATAGCATAATGTCCTATGGTATTCTACTGTGGGGTGCAGCGGCTGACGTAGATGCCATATTCATTCTCCAGAAAAGGGCAATTCGTGCAATTTATAATCTTGGCCCCCGCGAGTCTTTGAGAGAATTATTTAAAGAAATTAATATACTCACGTTGCCTTCCCTTTACATTCTAGAGAATATCATGTTTGTTCGTAAAAATTTGCATCAATTCACTGTCAAAAGCGATATTCATTCTATAAATACCAGGAATAAGCATAAAATAGTAGTCCCAAAATATAGATTAGCAAAATCGAATAAATCGTTTCTTGGGAATTGTGTCAGATACTACAACAGGCTACCGAAGTGTGTAACTGATCTTACGAATAAAAAGTTCAAAAACGTCATCAAAGGAATCTTAATTAAAAAAGCGTATTATAAAATCCAAGACTATGTTGACGATAAAGATGTATGGTGCTAATTCATCTCTGCATGTGCTCCTTCCCTGGCAACTTGCGCTGTGCAAGTGTGTGTATCTCATTTTACACTAATAGTAAAAACTCAATTTTCTTTTGCATTGTATAGAATCTCTGTATACCTTGCATTATATAAACTTCTCATCCGATTATTACTATTGTAACCGAGTCCTTGTAAGCTAAACCATTGTTGAAAAGAGTGTCCATGGAGTTTCTTGCCGGTTCTTCTCCATGAGACCCACTTTTTGGAACCGTGCAACTAGACGTTTCATAAGAGCCTGCAAAGGCCTATTTGAAATAAAAAACTTTTGATTTGATTGATTTGATTGAGAGTACCTAACCTATATCTACATTCGGACTTTTTGCAGCGTTTCTGCATCAATTCATATCCTTTTAATAACAATAGGAGGAGGTCAAAGAATTAACATTCCTGAGAGAATAAACCGGGTTAATCTGAAAAATTGTCAAAATAGACAAGTCAATATTTTATTTATTTTAAAATACATATGTAGATGTTTTTTGAATAGAACACTACTGGCACAAATAAAAAAAGCAACATGGCGCGTAACCGAAAAACGTGACGATACAACATTTCTCCCATACGTCGATAAAGAAGTTTCACTTCAACTCACAGAGGATGCGTAAAACTAGGTATTACATCCTAATTGTCTATTCTAGATAGATATTCTTTGACATGTTCGTTCGTGCCCTCGCGATTACGATATCTAGATGTCATATTTACTATTGTTTGCTTTGCTATGTTCGTTCATTTGAATTTGAACCAATCAGTTAGTTGAACGGATCGAACAAACTACGTAATGGGTGGGTTCGAATCCCACCGGGACGACATGCTTATAATTTTCTGTAAGCATGTTTTCCCCACGTCTGGTAACTTCGTGCATTGAACGGGTGGGAGGTATATTTAAATTCCGATCGGGTAACGAACCACCGTTCATAGATGGAAAAAGCGTGAAGTGCACATTGCGCGTTTCGGTTTCAGTCTATGGATTTCCGAATGCTCGAAGTAAAAAGTAGGTCGACAGCGCATCACTGACTGATGTTCTGCGGCTGAGGTATCTCCTACCTACCATCAAGTGAACCTCATGCTCGTCTGTCGATATCTAACATAAAAAAATAAAAATAAAAGACATTTGTCGATAGAGATATCTAGTCTATCAAAGTTATCAATGATATCTCGATCGACAAATATATCTATTTTTGATATTAAAAGTCGAGTTTTAAGTGTAATTGTCATGAACCCGGAAGAAATAAAGAGATAATCGATTAAAACACGAGAAAACGGTCGACAAAATTTTGTCGCGGTTGTCATGCTATATCTTAGTTTGTCTTCACTCGTCCGCGAGATATCTCGTAACAGTCATGCTAGGCCGGCTGATCGAATAACATTTTTGGAACATTCTAGTACGTGCCCTCGCCTGGGAAGTCTTGTCCAAGACAGATCACTCTGGAAGCACGTGGACGCTCGCAACGAGGTATCCAGCATGTCAAGACTGCAGTGGTACCTGACTCATATGCTGCATAAAGACACGCACGAGCTCTTGATTACTGGTGATGCTCAGAGTTGTACAGGGTGAGAATATTGTTGTTATTACACACATACATACATACATATACATCACGCCTCTCTCCCATTGCGGTAGGCAGAGATCACGGAATTCCATATGCTCCGATCCTTACATACCACTTTCGCTTCTTCTACTTTCATCAATGCTTTCATACACACTCGACGGTTACGAGTACTTTTGACCTGGCCCTTTTGCAGAACGTCCCCAATCTGATCGAGGTACGTTCGCCTTGGTCGACCGCTCCGTAATCAATAATTGTTGTAATTAACCCGTTAGATACCGTTATTTTACCAAATTTTTGTTTAATTTATAAATAAAAATAAAAAGCCTTTTATTTCCCTAGACTTTTTTAGTAAATCTATACTTCTATGCTAATATTATAAAGAGGAAAGATTTGTATTTTTGTATGTTATGAATAAACTCAAAAACTACTGGACCGATTTTAAAAATTCTTTCACCAATAGAAAGCTACATTATCAGCGAGTAACATAGGCTATTTTGTATAGTACATCTAAAAAACAACCGTGTGAAGCCGAAGCATGTTGCTAGTATATTATATTTTCATTTGTGGAATTGTTTGTTTTAAATAGTTCTAAATAAAAGTCCGCGTAAATATCTACCTTTTATGTAGAAGCCAATAGACCCCAAATTATGAGTCATAAATACATTTAAATTGGGTACTATTTTTCAAATACACATTTTAGAGTATTTAGCTAATTCTTATCAAAATTGATACATTTTTCGCTTTCAGTATTTAATATAGATGAACTTTGTCTTTTACACTAAGTAATTTGGATGAATAGTTTAAAAATTATCACGATATTATTGACTTGAGTGCAGCGCCATTAAGCGGAGATTGATGAAAAAACAGTTATGTTAAAAAATAAACTCCTCGTAGTTCTAATTTTACGCAGACGAAGTCGTGGGCAGAAGCTAGTAAGTTTGAATGAATGATGCACTATTTCAGATGCATGGGCCTGGTGAATACAACGCGAGGAGTAGCAGAGGAGGATATCAAAGGCCAGCAACCGATACACGACCCCAAGAGTAACGATGGAGTCGGCACTAGTGGTAAATCTATACAAATATTATAAAGAGGAAAGGTTTGATTTTTTGTTTGTTTGTATGAATTGAATAGGCTCCGAAACTACTTGGCAGATTTGAAAAATTCTTTCACCAATAGAAAGCTACATTATCGCTGAGTAACATAGGCTATATTTATTACTAGAAAAAAATAGAGATCCTTAGAATTTCCTACTAAAACCAACCCGAGGTGTAAAAAAAATTGCCAATAAATGTTGTTCGTCGCATGCGCTGCGAAAAGTATTGATGATAGAACAAAATAAAGTTCTACAATATTATAGAACATATAAATATCTACAAAAAACTTCGCGAGACCATATGTCTAACTATTGTAGTTATGTTACTATAACTACTTTTGTACATTTTAAAAGTTGATAGAAATGCCGATCAAAATCAGACCCTGCTATCCATACCTCTGTATTAATTCTTATCCAAATAAATTAAGACTGTTTCAATAGCTGTTGATTACTTTTTGAAATATTGAAATCGGACATTCCATTCAAAAGATATTACGAAATTAAAAATATCAATGTAAACAAAAAATACACGCCGTCCGCTTCGCACCGCTGTGGCTCCACGCAGGGCATCGAGCAATACGGCGAGGGGTAGTACTATGTCATTTTGTTCAATTTGTGGGGTTTTGTTACGATTTAACTCAAAAACTACTCAACCGATTTTAAAAATTCTTTCACTAATAGAAAGCTACTATATTATCAGCGAGTAACATAGGCTTTGCTTTTTTTTCATCTATTTGCACCCGTGCGAAGCCGGGGCGTTTTGCTAGTATTTTATATAAGACGTAGTCAGACAAGGGTGATGTTTACAGGACCAGAGACAATTATGCGCTGTCGACCTTTTTTTTTAGTATAGAAGGAAATTCATAGACTGCATCCGAAACGCGGTGTACGGCTCTTCTATCTATAAATGGTATTTTTTTGATAGATACAGGCAGACGAGGGTGAGGTTCACTCGGAGGTAGATCATGGCTCAGCCACAGGACAGCAGTCAATGATGTGCTGTTGACCTGGTTTTTTTTATAATAAGGAAATGTATATAATATATATATACCCATACAGTCATACAATCATCAATCATTATATATAACATCAATCTTTAAATGATGATGACTTTTCTTTCCGACAACCGATTTCGATGAAACAAAGCCTATATGTTGCCCCGGGCTTTTCTTAATATATTTGTAAATTGCATGAAAATCGGTTCAGTATCTTCGGAGATTAGCTCGTATAAACAGAAAGAGAAATAAAAAAAAACTGGGTTTGTTCTATTTTTTTTGAAATGAAATGAAATGAAAATTAATTTATTTTGGAAGAAAACTTTACCACACATACAAAAAATAAATAAATGAAAACAATTGTAAGATAGCTTAAACTTAAATACAAAACCAAAATCTTAATAACTAAATGAGCTGTGTGGCACTGGTCTTCCAAAACTGGAGTCTACTCAGTTACAGTTGTGCTCATATTTTAATAAGCACAACACTGATTTTCAGTGACCCCATTGTGTGACATTTGGAGCTGAACTGACATTTGTGATTTAGGAGTAAAATAATATAAATAATATTTCTCTTCTTACATCCCCCTGACTCGGTTTTTAGCATTTTTTTCTATGTACAGACATTATGAGATTATTAAACGTAATGAATTCCCAGGCAACACGATCGCCGAGGACAACATATCGGTGGTCCGCGAGATGCCTTTTGATGTTCGCCGACAACACGCGCGGTACTTCATCAATCAGCGCGTGGTCTGTCTTCCCAGGTAAGACTTTGTGAGAGGTAGCCTTTCACACTTATGATAGCCTGGTACTTTTGATGTGAAATTCTTAGGTGTAATCTTCCTCTATAGTTATGGAAGCCTGGTACTTTTTTATGGTTTCGGTAAGAGGTAGAATTCCTCCACACTTATGATAGCCTGGTACTTTTGATGTGAAATTCTTAGGTGTAGTCTTCCTGTATAGTTATGGAAGCCTGGTACTTTTGATATGTTTTCATAAAGTGTAGCCTTTCTTTATAGTTATGGAAGCGTCTCTATATAGTTTCGGTAAGAGGTAGCCTTCCACACTTGTGATAGCCTGGTACTTTTGATGTGAAATTCTTAGGTGTAGTCTTCCTCTATAGTTATTTATGGAAACCTGGTACTTTTTATGGTTTCGGTAAGAGGTAGAATTCCTCCACACTTATGGTAGCCTGGTACTTTTGATATGAAATTCTTAGGTGTAGTCTTCCTCTTTAGTTATGGAAGACTGGTTGGTACTCTTGATATGTTTTCATAAAGTGTAGCCTTTCTTTATAGTTATGGAAGAGTAAGCCTGTAAGTGGTAAGAGGTAGCCTTCCACACTTATGATAGCCTGGTACTTTTGATGTGAAATTCTTAGGTGTAGTCTTCCTCTATAGTTATGGAAGCCTGGTACTTTTGAAATTATTTCCTAAAGTATAGAGAATTCCTTTATAGTTATGGATGGGATCTCATGTTCTTTATATGGTTTCGGTAAGAGGTAGCCTTCTACACTTATGATAGCTTGGTACTTTTGATGTGAAATTCTTAGGTGTAGTCTTCCTGTATTGTTATGGAAGCCTGATACTCTTGATATGTTTTCATAAAGAGTAGCCTTTCTTTATAGTTATGGAAGCGTCTCTATATAGTTTTGGTAAGAGGTAGCCTTCCTCCCCACTTATGATGGCCTGGTACTTTTAAATAATTTCTTAAAGTGTATGTATGTATGTATGTATGTATGTAGCATTCCTTTATAGTTATGGAAGCATCTCTTTATCTGTCGGCCTAGCATGATAAGCGCGACAAAATTTTGTCGACCGTTTTCTCGTGTTTTAATCGACTATCGCTTTATTTCTTTCGGGTCTAACATGACAATTACACTTAAAACTCGACTTTTTATATCAAAAATATATATAATTTGTCGATCGAGATATCTTTTCTATCAAAATTGTCGATGTCGAGATATAATATATCTCCATATCTTACATCTTAGTTTGTCTTCTCTCGTCCGCGACATATCTCGTGGCGGTCATGCTAAGCCGGATGGTTTTGGTAAGAGGTAGCCTTCCTCCACCCTTATGATAGCCTGGTACTTTTGAAATGATTTCCTAAAGTTTAGCCTTCCTTTATTGGAAACGTCTATATATTGGTTTCGGTAAGAGGTAGCCTTCCTCCACCCTTATGACAGCCTGGTACTTTTGAAATGATTTCATAAAGTGTAGCCTTCCTCTACAGTTATACTTACCTGGTATTTTTGATATGATTTCGTATGTATGGATCGCTAACCACCAGAAGAGCCGTATGTCTGTTTGTCTCCTCTAATGTATATAAAAATGTCTTTAGATGTAATTATGTATATGTATTTTGTAATATAAACATTATCCGCTAGATTTTTATTTTTCTTTTAGATATCGACTGACGAGCATGAGGTTCACTTGATGGTAGGAGAACAGCCACAGAACATCAGTCAATGATGCGCTGTCGACCTACTTTTTTTTACTTCGAGCAATCGGAAAACCATAGACTGAAACCGAAATGTGCAGTGTGCACTTCACGGTTTTCCATCTATGAACAGATATTTCTCCCATTAGATTAATGCCCCAATTTACCAGACGCGGGGAATAAATGCTTACAGAAAATTATAAACATGTCGCTCCGCTGGGATTCGAACCCACGACGAATTTTGTGATGTTCAGGCTTCGCGGGAGCCCGTCATGGAGCGATGATAGCGGCATGGGTCGCTCGGGGCCCCAGGAGTGCATCGGGCCCCACTTCACGCTGACGCCGCCGATAATGAGGGAACTGAGGCACCGGTGCACTCTCACGAGTCTGTCGTTGGAGTTTTGCAACGTCAACTGCAATGTCGTAAGTAATCTAGAAGTTCTTATACTCTACTGTTTTTCTATGACTGATAATTCAGTGCTGTCTCTCAGTATCAGCTTATACTGAGTGAAGGTTCGTTTGAAAAAATATTTAGTTTTATTGTCTACTAGTGGACCCCGCAGACGTTGTTCTGCCACAATTTTGGCTTCGAAATTATATAATTATTCTTAAATTTGAATATGCCCATTTCCCCACTTTTTTATATAATTGTCATTGACATAGTATTAAATAGACTTCAGGTCGCATACAAAATTCACGAAAAAAGTAACCTGTTATTTAAACCACGCCCCTTGTCAAATTTTGAAAAAATGACACTGCTCAATGGGAACAAAGAAAAGGGTGAAGTCAAAATATGATTTTATTTGTTACCAAAATATATATACATATCTATGTATTATACATACACACTTGACTAACTTCGAAGACTTTGGTATTATTAGTATAGTTTATGAAACACCAATGTGTAAATTATCATGTATCTAGTAGGGTACAAAATAATATATCAACATGAAACGTAAACTATAATATATTTGATAAACAATAATATAATGTTTTATATAAATTGTAATTCGTATTGTTACGAACTATAATGGTTCGGGATTAATAAACGCCGCTCTTATACACTGAGGATTTATTTATAAAAATAACACAAAAGAAAATAAATAAAATAATGAATTAATTAAAAATTAAACTACTACAATTAGAGAAAAACGAAACTAAAACAAAACACTACAATTACACTGCGCACAAAACACTGACTCTTATACTCTTCTGGCTCTCGAACTATCGCACTCGGATCTCTCGTAAATCGCAGAAGTTGATCGCTTGGTATCGCTTTCCGAATTTTTGCTATTTGATAGATACTGCCTTAAAACGGCCTGAAATCGTATGTCAGCTTGCTGAAAACGTCTCTAAGTGACTGAAATATACCAGAAATGTTTCTCGAACTTTCTTCAGCCTGTCTCCGTAACAGTATGTTAAATAATAATATCCGCAAAATGAACATACAGATTGGAATGTTTTCTTTTCCGTGTTAGCGTGTACGCTTTCAACAAACAAAAATATCACTTTCGCATTTATAATATTACTAAGGATGCTTATCCTAAGATAGTAAGGATTATTTCAGTACAAATCTACTCCGTGCATCCACTATTCTGTTACACAATAGTTGGCGCATGTGTTGGCCAACCTTGGCCAAACATTTGTAGCGTTGATGTAAAACAGATAATTTTGTTCAAATTTTGAATTATTTGTTAGTTTAAAAGCTTAAAATATATCTTATTTTATATGTACTAACCAAAAATAAGACTCCGTCCGTAAAATTGTTTTTTCGGGAATTATTTTTGCAATTTTTGAAGACAAACTGCGTCATTGTGAAACGTCTTAATATTGGCCGTGCTTGAAGAGAACTAAACAAAATAGACTCTCACATTTCAAGTGAGCCGATATTTACCGGCACGGATTTTTTACGTCGACCCGATATCTAGTATATTGTTGATCGAAGATAATTGTCTAAATATGTCACTGATTTGCAGTGGACATCTGTTATTCCAAAAAAGCTAAGAATGCATGACGTGAGCTGTCAAGATGGCGGAGTTTCGAATCTAATTAATTTTATAATTAATTTTATGCATATATTTTTTTCCTGATTTTTTCCAATATTTTAATAGCCTATATCTTATTCCCGACATAGAGGAATCCAACAAATAAGATATTGTTAAAATGTGTGCAGCCGTTCTTGAGTTATAAGTGGTGTAACTAACACAACTTTCTTTTATATATATAGATACTTAATATTATAAAGAGGAAAGATTTTTATGTTTGTTTGTTTCGATTTAGCTCGAAAACTACTCGACCGATTTTAAAAATTCTTTCACTGTAAAAAAAGCTAATTGGACGCTGTTAAGCAATACAGTGTCAACCCACATGGTTGTCATTTTGAGTAAATTGAGTTTGAAGTTTTAATTAGGTTTTATTAAATTTCTTTTAAAAAGTAACAGAAATAATAGATTTTGTTGTAATTATTATTATTACACCAAATGTATATAGTTTTTCTTGGTAGCAATCAAAGTAATAGAATTTAGTGCATTATTGTTAAATATTCTAAACATGTTAGGGGTAAAAAATGAAATGAGGGCCTTGAGAAGTATGTGTGGTGTAACTCTGAAAGATAGATTAAGAAATGGCGAAATTCGAGAGCGTTGTGGAGTAAAAGACGATGTAGTGACGAGAATTGAGAAAGGTATGTTGAGGTGGTTTGGGCATGTAGATAGGATGGATGAAAGTAGGGAAACGAAAAAGATTTATGAAACTGGTGTGAGTGGGAGAGTCGGGAGTGGTGGACCTAGGCGAACGTACCTCGATCAGATCGGGGACGTTCTGCAAAAGGGCCAGATCAAAAGTACTCGTAACCGACGAGTGTGTATGAAAGCATTGATGAAAGTAGAAGAAGCGAAAGTGGTATGTAAGGATCGGAGCATATGAAATTCCGTGATCTCTGCATACCGCAATGGGAAAGAGGCGTGATGTATATGTATGTATGTATGTATGTTAGGGTTTCGTGCCCGCTAGTTTTTTCAATATTTTTCCTATAATACGATTAAAATGATAAATAACACTTTTGAAAAATGTATTCCAGCTCATAAGTAATTTATTTTTATTTTTATCATTTTGTCCGTGACACTGTATTGCTTAACAGCGTCCAATTAATCCATCACCAACTCTTATCCCAGAAAAACGCGCGCCCATAAGGCCTGTGCTTCTATGTAAATCTATGTTCTTTAGTTCTGTTCTTTTTTTTTTTTTTTTTTTATGTCAGATATCGACAGACGAGCATGAGGTTCACTTGATGGTAGGTGACACCCCAGCCTCAGTACATCAGTCAATGATGCGCTGTCGACCTAATTTTTACTTCGAGCATTCGGAAATCCATAGACTGAAACCGAAACGCGCAATATGCACTTCACGGCTTTTCCATCTATGAACGGTGGTTCGTTACCCGGTCGGAATTTAGATATTCCTCCCACCCGATCAATGCCCGAAGTTACCAGACGTGAGGAAAACATGCTTACAGAAAATTATAAGCATGTGCTCCTGGTGGGATTCTAACCCACGACCCATCGATGCGCACGGCAGGTGTTCTACCGAACGCGCCAACGAGCCCGTCAAAATTTATCAGCGTATAACGTGTTCGATTCCTTTCAGATCAATCTCGGTCAGTTCCCGAGGACGCTAAAGAAACTCTCGTTACGTGGAACGAGATTCTACAACCTTATCATTGACAGGTCTTTTTTGACCAAAATCAACAGTTTCTTACCGGTATTAGAGGTAATATTGCTTTTTATATGTTTTACTAGCGACCCGCCCCGGCTTCGCACGGGTCTAGATTTTTTGACAAAAAAAAGCAGGGGTTGGTAATAGAAGAGTGAAAATATAGGGTTGTATGTATTTTTTAATGTCACGTTATAAAAAAATATAAACAAAAAATTTCGTCCAAAAATTAAAAAAAACCCTTATCACGTAGGGGTATGAAAAATAGATATCAGATAGTAGCCGATTCTCAGACCTACTGAATACGCATATAAAATTTGGTAAAAATCGGTAAAGCCGTTTCGGAGGAGTACGGTAACTAACATTGTGACATGGAAATTTTATATATTAGATTTTTTATGATAGGGGTCAAACTGCCACCCCGTTTGTGGTAAGTGGGGAATAGGTTATAAGAAACGAGCAAAGTTTAAAAGGCCGACAACGCATCTGAGAGGTTTAAGTCGCGGATGTCTATGGACGGTGGTTACTTACTGTCAGGTAACACTCTTGGTTATCCGCTCTGTAATTAAAAAATTGATCTCTGAACGAGGGCTTGCAGATGTGTTGACGGCTTTTTAAGGATAGAATACCTGTTCAAGCCCCTATTTTGTGTTCTTAGAGGTAGAATTTTGATTTTAAAATGTTTAAAATAAAGTTAAATTAATATAAGGGGTAAATATAAATATAAAGTACGTCACACTAATTTCGTGATTTTTGACCCCTCCCCCGTCCTTGTCACATTGGTCACATTTGTGAGACCTCCTAGTGTGACGTCACATGTTCTGCAGTTTTACTTCTAGAAATTATTATATTAAAACAGAAGTTCCGAAATCAGTTTTATGTACATTTACAAAGAGCTCAGGCGGCTAGCGCGTGACACTAGTAGAGCGAGTATAAGCTCGCCAACAAAATATATTCATATGGGTAGAGTTGAAAATATTTTCAAATTTGGCATTTTAACGATGTTTTATTTTAGTGACGTCACGAAACTTTCACACAATGTCACACTTCCTTGACCCCCTACCTCCCTTAACGTGTGACGTACTTTATGGATGGTCCCTAATATGGACATACATTCATACTGGCGGACCGAATGTTGGCATAATGCAAAATGTTAAAGTATGTGAGTACGTATTTAGTACTCAAGTATGTGAGTACGTACTTAGTACTCGAGTATATGAAAACTTACTTTGTATTCGAGTATATGAAAACGTACTTAGTACTCAAGTATGTGAATATGTACTTAGTACTCGAGTATATGAGTACCTTCTTAGTACCCGATAAATTTAGTACGTACTAAGTTTTTGAGTATGTCAGTACGTACTTAATATTCGAGTATGTGAGTACGTACTTAGTACTCGAGTGTGTGAGTACGTACTTAGAACTCAAATATGTGAGTACGTACTTAGTACTCGAGTATGTAAGTACGTACTTAGAAGATTTTGTTTGACCATCCAGTACATCGACCTGTCTGATTGCGAGTGGATGGAGCCGTCGTCCCTGCTGCCGCTCTCCAAGCACCCGAAGCTCACGCACCTGGTCGCGCGGGACTGCTACAAGCTGACCGAGTTCGTGGCGTACGCGTCGCTCACCGCCAGATACGGGTTCCGGACTTTGAAGGTGGGTTTCTCGGTGATTATGTGAGCCTGGTAGTTATTTAGGAGAGAGAGAGAGACGCGACCGGTTATTGGATATACTTGGATATGTATCATGTCCTTTTTTAATCACTCTAACACCTATATAAAAGGAAATATAAATTAGTAGGTTCAGGATATTGAAAGTGGACTCCTCGATGTTTGTGTGAGCCTGGTACTTATTTTGGAGAGAGAGAGAGATAGAGAAAGGTTATTTACTTGGATATGTATCATGTTCTTTTATAATAATAACACTTACCTAAAATATTAATTTAAATTAGTCGGTTCAGGAAATTGAAAGTGGACTCCTCGATGTTTATGTGAGCCTGGTACTTTTATGTTTGGAGAGATAGAGGAGGACAGAGAGATAGACAAATGTTATCTACTTGGATATGTATCATGTTCTTTTATAATAACACTGATATCTAAAATATTAATTTAAATTTAACTTACCTTTAACTATTTTAATTTACCTTCAAGAAGAGAGCCTATTCCTACCTTAAAGGCCGGCAACGCATCTGCAGGTCCTCTGGTGTTGCAGATGTTCATGGGCGGCGGTGTTCACTTTCCATCAGGTGAGCCGCAGGCTCGTTTGCCCCCTATATTATATAAAAAAAAAAAGTCGGTTCAGGAAATTGAAAGTGGACTCCTCGATGTTTGTGTGAGCCTGGTACTTTTATGTTTGGAGAGAGAGAGAGAGAGTGATAGAGAGAGACAGGTTATTTACTTGGATATGTATCATGTTCTTCAATAATAACACTGATACCTAAAATATATAAAAGAAATTTAATTTAGTCGGTTCAGGATATTGAAAGTGGACTCCTCGATGTTTATGTGAGCCTGGTACTTATTTTGGAGAGAGAGAGGAGGACAGAGAGATAGAGAAAGGTTATTTACTTGGATATGTTCATGTTCTTTTATAATAACACTGATACCTAAAATATTAATTTAAATTTAACTTACCTTTAACTATTTTAATTTACCTTCAAGAAGAGAGCCTATTCCTACCTTAAAGGCCGGCAACGCAACTGCAGGTCCTCTGGTGTTGCAGATGTTCATGGGCGGCGGTGTTCACTTTCCATCAGGTGAGCCGCAGGCTCGTTTGCCCCCTATATTATAAAAAAATAATAATAATAATTAGTCGGTTCAGGAAATTGAAAGTGGACTCCTCGATGTTTATGTGAGCCTGGTACTTTTATGTTTGGAGAGAGAGAGAAGAGGACAGAGAGATAGAGAGAGACAGGTTATTTACTTGGATATGTATCATGTTCTTTTATAATAAATAACATTGATCTAAAATATATAAAAGGTAATTTAAATTAGTAGGTTCAGTAAATGGTAAGTGGACTCGTCGATGTTTGTGTGAGCCTGGTACTTTTATGTTTGGAGAGAGAGAGAGAGAGAGAGAGAAAGTGATAGAGAGAGACAGGTTATTAACACTCTATGGATTTCCGAATGCTTGAAATAAAAAGAAGGTAGACAGCGCATCATTGACTGATGTTCTGTGACTGAGATAACCTACCATCAAGTGAACCTCATGCTCGTCTGTCGATATCTAACATTAAAAAAAACCGTGAAGTGCATATTGCGCATATCGGTCTCCGTCTATGGATTTCCGAAAGCTCGAATTAAAAAGTAGGTCGGCAGCGCATCATTGGCTGATGTTCTGTGGCTGAGGTACCATCTACCATCAAATGCACGTATGCTCATCTGTCGATATCTAACATTAAAAAAATAATAGTTTAAAAAAAAGTAAAAAACACGCTTTTTATAAAAAACCGAACTAAAAAATAGAAAATAAATTTAAATTTAAAATATATTTTATTTTTAAAAAAGCGTGGAGTGCATGGTGTCAATAGTAATAAATATTTTATTAGCACCCCACGCTTTTTTTTAAATAAAATATATTTTTAATTTAAATTTATTTTCTATTTTTTAGTTCGGTTTTTTATAAAAAGCGTGTTTTTTAGTTTTTTTTAAACTATTATTTATTTTCTACTTTTTAGTATGGTTTATTTATAATAGCTTGTTTTTTTTAATTTTAAACTATTAAAATTAAGTTTATGGAATAATATAGTATTAAGTACAGCGCCACCTTGTGACAGTAGCCAGAATGCGCGTGGCGTGACCGATAGTTTATACAACGCAGTGTTGTAAATGCCGCTTAATATCAATATCTAGTGACAGCGCCATCTAGTAGCGCGTATCGTCGCATAGATGGCATCGCGTCTGCAGATAAATTAACAAAAATCATAATTTGCAAATTGAAAAATGGAATAATTTTATCAATTTAGTGTATTGTCATCGGTCCTTGAGACGTATGCAAAGTTTCAAGTTAATCAGATGTTTATAGTCCGCGCGGAAGTGCAGGTCTCCGCCTGAGGTATGTGAGCGGTGAGACGAGAGAGGGCGCGTATTTTCAAGACACGCACGAGATATACGAGAACAGATAAATCTCCAGATAACTATGTTAGAAACTGTCTTAATTAATGTTACGGCTAAATTATAAAATTATATTTTCTATTTCCGGGCTAAGCAAAACACACAGTTAAAAGTGTTAGTTAAATTTTATTATTAATGGTACAAAACAGTTTTAAAAACAAATTAACTTTTCTCAATAAGTATTCAGGTTTCCGTGAAAATTAAAATTTTGTAATTTCCGATGTTTGCAGACTCGAATTTCATTTTATAAATAATATTTTTCACTAATTGTTGTGGTATTGGCGGACCCATCTTAGGATATTAAACTCATGTGTGTTTGGAATAAACTGTCGCGAACAATTAAATCGTGTAACCGTCACGGTGGTCGACGGCAGACTGAGTCAGCTTGACGTGTGTAAATACCCCCCGCCCTGCCGCTCACATACCGCAGGAGGAGACTAGCACTTGCGCGTACACTATAGAAACCGGTGAAAATCGTGCTCAAAGATTCCGTTACATACATACATACAACCCAAGCTAATAAAAGACTGTTCTGACTGAAGCATGTTCTGTTCTGACTCGCAGGTCTTGGATCTCAGGGGATCTCCGGTGGGTGACTCGGAGGTCGCGGCGCTGGGCTGGCTGCCGACCCTGGAGGAGCTGTGGCTGAGCGCGACCAGCAAGCCGAAGGCGCCCCGCCACGCGCACTACACCGACGATGTGTACGTGACCCATATGCAGTTGGACGACTGGGAGGTGCAGGTGAGATGACGTCTGTTACACTCGTGATATCCTGGTTCCTCGTAGCCATCTAACGCTTTCTGAAATGTCACAAAGTTGCCATACTAAAGCCATTTAATATTGTCTTTTATTAACGCGAGTATCACACATTTAAATAAAATACTGTATACCGGATTAAAACGCGATTTATTATTTATATTGTTTAAATTATTTATCCCGACGTTTCGGATGCTTTTCAGCAACCGTGGTCACGGGGAGACTGAAAGATGACAGTTGTCTTATATTTGAAATGTCACAAAGTTGCCATATTTAATTCAATTAAATTCAAAAATAATCTATTAATTTAGGTGACACAATGTACATCTATGAACGTGAATAAAAAATAATACATATTAAATTACTAATATTAAATGCTTCTAATTTTACATTGACTGCCAGTTCTCAAATCAAGGGCGTAGAGCGGACGAGAAGAACTGGCAATAAACTCGCCGCCACTCTTTTTAATCGCCAAGTTTTTGTTTTACAAATGTTTTGTTTTACAACCATTATATATTAACGCCATTTATTGCTACGGAGTAGTCCGGGAGCCAGGTGCAAATTTGGTTAATTATTTCCTCTCGAGAGATAATTCGTCAGACGCATCAGAGTATAGTATTATAAAGCCTCGTGAACGTCAGCTGGCGCTCGGGTGGGGGGATGAGCAGTTGTAGAAAAAAATACATTCATTCATTTCCTCTCAGCTAAAAATTTGTCAAATTGTAGTTAATCCAATATTTCAACGAAAAAAAATAATCAGCTGGTTACAACATGGTGTATTATACGTCAGCTGGTGTCTCGAACATGAAAAAAAAAAAATATTTTCCGTGATTTCCTCTCAAACAAAAATTTACCTGATGATAGCTTATATGTAACTGTGGATAAATATATAGATCAGCTGGCTGTATCTTGGTGGAAAAACCGTCAGCTGATACTTTGAAAGTTATTTTTTTTTTTTGGTATAAATTTAAATATTTGAAGCCCTATTTATTTATCGAGTAACTAATTCATTTATACTAAGCTAATTGATTATTTAATTATTTAAATATATAAAATTATTTGATTACATACTTATTCGTTTCAAAAATATTGATACTGAATGTTTATTTCAACTCAACTCTCATATTGAAGCGCAATATCGAATAATTAAAGATACGTCATTTCCTCTCAGATGAAAATTTGTGAGCTGATTGTTAATATACTGATGCGATAAATAAAAAAAATCAGCTAGCAATAAGTCGAAGAAAACCTAGTCAGCTGATGCATATAAATTGGCAGTAGATGCTTCTGCCAAACTCCTATGTAATAACTTTCAAAGTATCAGCTGACGGTTTTTCCACCAAGATACAGCCAGCTGATCTATATATTTATCCACAGTTACATATAAGCTATCATCAGGTAAATTTTTGTTTGAGAGGAAATCACGGAAAATATTTTTTTTTTTTCATTTTCGAGACACCAGCTGACGTATAATACACTATGTTGTAACCAGCTGATTATTTTTTTTCGTTGAAATATTGGATTAACTACAATTTGACAAATTTTTAGCTGAGAGGAAATGAATGAATGTATTTTTTTTTTCCTTCGTGCGTGGGAGGCTACAACCGCTCATCCCCCCACCCGAGCGCCAGCTGACGTTCACGAGGCTTCATAATACTATACTCTGATGCATTTTACTGATTACCGCTTGAGAGGAACTTGGTCATGAAAACCTGTTGCTGGCTCCCGGACCGGATTCGCACGGGTCTAGATATTTTGACAAAAAAAAGCAAGGGTTGGTAAGAAGAGTGAAAATATAGGGTTGTATGTATTTTTTAATGCCACATTATAAAAAAATAAAAATATAAAATTATAATAAAAATTTTTGAGGTGGACACCCCTTATCATGAGGGGTTTGAAAGATAGATAGTAGCCGATTCTCAAACTTACTGAATATGCATAAAAAAATTCATAATGCATAAGAATCGTTCGAGCCGTTTCGGAGAAGTATAGGAACGAACATTGTGATACGAGAATTTTATATATTAGATGGCAATATTGACTAACGGTGTCCTCTTGTTTTTTAGTATGTTTGATTTGCGTTTTTCATCTAATACCCCAAATCAGGTATACAGTATTTTATTAAAATATTTCTCATTCTTAAAATCATAGAAATAAAATGGGGTTATTGACACTTGATTTCTTACAGGAACCGGAGTATTACCAAGGGAAGTCCTTCCCGGAGCCGATCGAATCGGACGAAGAGCCGGCCAGTGCGCATGTGCACTTCGACCCCAACGACGCACAACCCTCCACCTCCAGGGGTGGTCCCTCTGGGTAAGAATGTCCTTTATGAAACTAGAAGAAATAAAAAAAATTGGAGTTATAGGTATTTTTTGATGACAAATAAAAAAATTGAAAAAAAAATCTTGATATGGTCACCCTAATTACCGAGCGGTATGGAATATACTTTACGATCTATTCTCATACCCACCAAATAAACATTAAAAATTTCATAAAAATCGATCGAGCCGTTTCGGAGGAATGCAACCACAAACATCGTGAGACGAGATTTTTATATATATAATATATATAGATTAATCAAAGTGCCAGTATATTATCCCTACATAGCAACTTCCTTAACTCAAAATTTATTTTCCTACACCCAATTTGGAGGTCGTTTACCTCAACAAAGAATTTAAAGATTAAGAAATTATACCTGTCTATGTATTTACCCCATACCGGAATTCCCCACTATGGGGCAAATACACTTCTGTGTCAATTTGACTGATCATTTTTATCATCACTTAACAGGCTAGTGGGTGATCAGCCTTCTGTGCACTGCCTAACCGAAATAACATTTTTAAATATTGTTATTAGGTCGAATCCTATACTAATTTCCGTTCTTTTTTAATTATATTAATTTATTATGTATTCAGCATTAAATCGTTAAAATTGACTTTAAACAACCCATGGTGAATTATTTTTTGACAATCCCCCCTTACATACAATAAAATCTTTTTGCCATGGATTTGCTTTTGCTTTCAAATCTGGTGGCTGGTGGGTGGTTGATCCTTATCAAACCACTCATAGTAATCCATTTTTCGTCGCCTGTTACACAAAAAAAAAACAGCGTAACGTGTATCACACAAAATAATTGACAAAGATTAACTGAAGCCTCGTCTATACATATTGTGAAACTTGTTGTCATAGTAGTCATAGCAGGTAGATACGAAAAATAGATGTTACGATGATAAATAGTAACTTTAAATTTAAGAAGGTTTTGTCCTGTACTTAAAAATATAATTTCTTCCAGATTCAATGACAATGATAAAGACGATAAGGAAAATTTAAAGAAGCGCGGAAGAGGAGAAGCAGAAGAGAAAACTGATGAAAAGGACGGTAAAGATGATGATGATGATGACGATGACGACGACGGAAACAATGATTCAAAGATACATATTCCGTCTAAAAAACCTAAAAGGGAACGGCTCGGTGTGGAGAAAAGTGCCACAAAAAAGGTGCGAGGATGCCAAGTCCATCCTAATGCAAATCAAGATAATGGGAATCTGGCAGAAATGCCATTGGAGCCTCCGAGTAACGTGATAGTTGTGGCTGGTCCTTCGAATGCCAATCCTAACGAAGAAAATGTTAGACAACAGAACCATCCCATATATTGCATCTGTCCAGAACATAGATCGGTTGAGAAGACTGATAAAGCAACAGAAACGGACAACATGGAGGTTTTTAGAGTCTGTGATTGTCACAAATCTGAAACGACTAAGAAATCTGATGAAGCTAATAGCTCTGACTCCCAAGATAAGAGAGAAAATGATGGAACTTCTGATGATAAGAGTGGCGCTGGGAGCGAAGCAAATCGCGCGAACATCCCGCCTGATGATGACTACAATATGAATAATGAACATTTTCGAGGAACATTCGTGCGTTTCCGAAGAAATAAGAACCCGGTGTTCGTGAATTATCCAAATAACCCAGAAATACTTATCAGTCGACTGATGAGAAACCGTGAAGGGAGTGTAGGCAACCCTGATGCTCCTTTGCCTATGCCTGAACCAGATAATGCGAATGCGCAAGACAACCCACAGAGACCCCAAAGATTTTCGGATATTCTGAGAGCATTTGCTGCTCATTTAGAGTCACAAGGAATTGGTGCTTCAAATGAACCTAGAAACGCTGGCCCGCGTAACCAAAACCAGAACGACAACCAAGATCAAAATGGAACTGAAAATCAGAATTGTAGTCAAGATCAAAATGGAAGTCAAGATGAAGTTCAAAATCAAAATGGATTTCAAAATCCAAGTGGAAGTCAAGATCAAAATCAAAATGGATTTCAAAATCCAAGTGGAAGTCAAGATCAAAATGACAACCAAAATGAAAATGAAAATCAAAATGATAACCAAATTCCAAGTGGAAGTCAAAATGAAAATGACAACCGAAAACAAAAGGACAACAAAAATAAGAAAAAACAAAATGGTGGTAGAAATAGAGCTGGTCCGCCTTGCGGTCAAGCAAGACCTGCAAACCAGCCCCTCTCAGCTCGTAATCCACACCTAAATGATCTGATGCAAAGAGTCGATAACCTATCCCGGATACTACCGGGAACTCTTCGCCATTTGTGCCCGCGTGACCGCCCTGAAAACCAGAATCCTGACAACCGTGCTGCGGCTCCACCGCGTGCACCGCGAAACCCTTCCGTTGCTGACCGCAACCCCAACTTGAATCTGCTAGTCCAAAACGCGAGCCCCGAAATCCCCGAAATGCCCGAAAACCAGCCCCCAAATGTGGACAACCTTCCGTTTCAGCTGCCCCTTGCGGAGCCGTTGCCTCCTCACGCGTACCACCAGGCCTTCAGGGAACGTCTACGCCGTGACGTCCAATACATTGTGGAGCCGCGTCACCACGTCCTCTACGTTAGCGTCGGCTCCCAGTTCAATACCTTCCGATTCCCTCGCGACAACCTCGAAACCGACCGGAGCCTCTACGAATCGCACGTCGATTCGAGCAACCTCGTCACAGATTTCTCCATACGCCGTTTCGGCCGCGCTGACGGCGAAGACGTGAATTTCATTCACTTCGGCCCCCATGGTCCGATACTTATGGGTAATTCGGTCAACAACAACCGCCCGGACAGGTCGAACCTTCGTGTCCTCTCCGTGACGGGCTATAGAAACATCACGGACAGGAGTCTGTCTCATTTGATAACGGCGGCTCCACATTTGCGCCGATTGGATTTCAGCGGGACGAATGTCACAAGGTCTGGAGTTGAAAATTTCAGGAGTTTGAGGCCGGATTGTGACGTCGTTCACAGTGTTTTTGAAGATAAAAAGAAGGAATAAAAACTTGATTCGCAGCTTTCATAATCTCCTGGTATTTAGGGAATTTTCTATATTCAGCATCTACCCTCATTTTGAAGTATGTTCTAAAAATCTAAGGAGATTTCTTAACTATTTATGGACGCCTGGTAAATGAAACCTTTCAATAGCTTCACCAAACTCACTTTTCTATTATAATTAACAAATTACAACACAAAGTGCCGCGTTTTGCTGGGCTTAGAGAACTAGTTATAAATACCTGGTACATATGGCCAATTGAGAATTCAAGCGCTAATCAACTTCTTAAAAATGTATTTCATACCTGAATATTATCTTCTCTTTCATTAATATACATTATATGAGAGACGGAAGATTTTAAATAGATGTCAACTTTGATTGGAAGAGGTGTACGGAGAGGGTATTTGCACGTAATACTGGCAACTTTAATTTGGAGTTTTTTTTAATAAAGGCCAAACCTTTGAATATTTAAGTTCTAATTTAAAAATATGAATTAAGAGTCAAACTTTCACCTTATTTATGGACTCTTGGTACAATAGGTCAACTTTTTTGTTCGATATATTTGTTTCGAACTTTATGGTTTTAAAGGAATTTATGACAGCATATTCCGTTTGCAAACCATATGATTAATTAAATATTTTTTTTCACAATTCATCAAATTATGATGAATTGAATTATGTTTTTGCTATTAGAAAATTAAATTATTCTTATCGGATATTCGTATTGAATCGTTTTACATTTTTTATATCATTTTCAAAGGGGACGCGACTAAAGTTTTGCGTAGGACTGTAGTTACCTAAGAATGTCATACATGCGGTCCTACCCATCTATCACTGTCCCAACATTAGCAGATATGCTTTAAAAATGTTATCCGATTCAAAATTTAAGTCAAATATTATTTACTTAGTATTAAGTCATTATTTGATTATACACGTGGCGGTTTCCACGTTTATTTTCAAACTTATTCAGTTACCAGAAACGCGTGAAAACCGCCACTTGGTTTATATTAAATACTAAATTACAGTAGAACTGTGTATCTCTATGTTTAGTGTATTTTAGATGTGATATTTTTAGGTTATAAGTGTGTAAAGCTATGAATACACGTAATAGGCAAGAATTATGTCATCTGGACATGTGTAACACTGCGCTGCGCCGCGCAATTGCGTCAACACACTTTACTGCGCAGGGTGAGTCAACTCACACATTCAAAATGTGTTAGCACACGGCGCAGTACCTCACTCATTTTGTTGCGTCATGGCGCAATTTTGAGTTAACGCAAATAGCAGTTCACTGCGCCTGAGTTACTGAGTTAACGCAAGCAATATCGCTGAGTTATCCATGTCTAATGTCATCAATTTTGTCATAGTTTAAAGTCGATTTGGGTTAATTTGACTGAAAAATAATGATTCATTAACATAGAGCAAAGAGCATAGAGTCAAATGCAAAGTCCTTAGCTAAAAACAACAGTAAACAGTCGCTTGACCAATTATTTTCCATTTGACTTATTCCATTCCAAGTATGCCATCAGTCTCAATATTATAGACATCCAATCAGAATACAGGAGGCCTCTGTTCGTATTACAATTGCTGCTGTGGTAACAGACTTGCTACCTGAGTAACGTTACACGAGTTCTTGACTGTCCATACGATTCATTCATTTTCCATCTATATACCAACTTGCCCCATCCATATATCAACGTGCCCCACACATACCAACATGCCCCATCCATATATCAACACGCCCCATCCATATCAACTTGCCCCATCCATGTATGAACTTGCCCCACCCATATATCAACTTGCCCCATCCATATATCAACTTGCCCCATCCATATATCAACTTGCCCCATCCATATATCAACTTGCCCCATCCATATATCAACACGCCCCATCCACATATCAACTTGCCCCATCCATATCAACTTGCCACATCCATATCAACTTGCCCCACCCATATATCAACTTGCCCCATCCATATATCAACTTGCCCCATCCATATCAACTTGCCTCCTGGGACGTTGCCTTGCATCCTTATTTATCTATATTCGGTATGATGCGACTTCGCGGCTAAATTCTATTAAGTGTATTCACGGCTTCAGATTATCGTATATTTACGGTCGAATGTTGAATGGTCATTCGAATTAATGGTTGTTTAGAATAGGAGTGAGGCGTATTTATCGTAACAGGTATAAATAACAGGTATCCAAATATAACAGATAACAGTTATTCCTGCGGTTGATATATCTGTTATTGAAAATATCATGGGGTAAGTTCAGAAAGAAAAATCAAAACGTGTTCCTACAAAAGTTATTATTATCTAATTTGTACTAATGTTACCTGTTTAACAGCAATTTAGATTAATTCAAGCTTTTCCTATTTCTGTGTTGCCACTGTCAGTTTTTCAACCTAGCAATATTTTTTGACACCGTATCGTCAGTCGAATTCGAATAACTACTTATTTACTATATTATTTAAAAGGAATATTTTTAAGCAGTCATTAACTTGAAAAGACGTTCAACGGTCATTATAAAATAAACTTTTTATGGTCTCAATGTTTATTATAAATATTATAAATGTAGAATTTTACCCAACTGCGAAGAAATTATATTCCACCGTTTTCGTATTGTGTTTGCTACAAGGAAGGATGAAGCATGAGTTCACTTGATGGTAGGTGATACCTCAGCCACAGAACATCAGTCTATGATGCGCCGTCGACCTACTTTTTACTTCGGAAGCATTCGGAAATCCATAGACAAACCGTTCGTAGCTTTTTTATAATTTTAAACTAACTCATTTAATATGTATATTAGATATTTATTAGGTAGATACGTGTTTCCTTTCTATTACGAAGTAATTTTGCCAAAATATAGGTTTTGTTAAATATTATTACCCTAAGAAATTGCCATACCCAAAAATTTAATAATATGCATATAGGTATAAGTTTCGGATATTTTTTTTATTTATTAATATATTTAAACGCAGTTGGGTATTATAATTACTATAGTTAGTAAGTTCTCAGTATGATTCTCTATTGTAAAGCGAATAGAGATTCGTAATGTTACTGCTACATGTGTCGTAGTATTGGTGTACAACAGTATTTTCAGTATAAAACATATTACCTATTTACTTTCAACACTTGATATGAAAATTTGAGGCGCATTTACATTTATAAACATTCTCGCGTTGAAGTATTTTTTCTAGATATCTACCGCGTATTAAAAAAAATCCAAATTAAATAAAGCTTAACTAATAATACTGACGGATTCCGTTCGTTTCAACTTTAAAATACAAATGACTGAAAAATATAATAAACATCAAGGATATTTGAAAGAAACACACTACGTCGTATGCCCCATAGAGCTACGTTTCGCTCGGTCTACAGTGTGAATCTTTAGTTCCAGTATTTATACAGTCTACTTATTTTATATCTATAACGGGAATTGAACGTTTATAAGGAGAACATATTCGCTTACCAAAAAAAAAAGCGCTTATAATAAAAAATATTAAGTGTCGAATCTTTTAACTTATCTTGTCCTTAATTTACCGAGACAGAAACTATAACGACTTATTAAATATGACGTATTATAGACTATAGACTATAGACTATATTGTTTTACCGAAGGTCATACTACCACATCTAAGACCAGTCACTCTTATGAGGAAATGTGACAGTAGGATGCATCGTGTTCAATAGACGATTTTATTATTGAAATATGAAAAGAAGTTACTTCAAATACAATTGGTTGCTAGTCTTTAAGTCTCTAAGTAGTAAGTCGCGAGTCGCGTTAATGTTTAAAAATGAATTTGCGCCTTATTATGTAACCTTTAAAAGTTAGCACAAGTACCTAGTTATAAGAGAATTGATGTCTAAATAACCATAAAGTATATAGAATTGGTTTTTATTTATTGCAAGTAATTTAAAATTTATATTATTTAGTTTTTTTATTATTACTGAATGTATGAAGGATCTGTCATTTAAACTAAGTTTCAACACTAAATCGCCAAAAAGGATAAGGAGATACCACCTTGGATCATAGACGTCTTTATGCTTAACCCTTAAATCGTCGTTGCGCCTGCCAAATTCCATATGTGCATTTTTTTGATTTTTGGTTTTTGCACAAAAAATAATCTTCGTTTTATTCTCTATGTGTTACTAAAATCCTGTTTGTGATATTCGAACTGGATAGGAGTTTAACTAATTCCATATGTGTTTTGACCGTTAAGAAAAACTCCGCATGTGAGTCAATAATACGTTTTTCGTTGTTTCCCAAAACTATACAAAAATGCACATATGGAATTTGGCAGGCGCAACGACGAAATTCAAGTATTTTTATTTTTATAAATACAATTTTGAAATCAAACGGGAAAGGGTAGTTAATGGTGAAAATATAAAACACAAGACTTTTTCTTAATTTAAAAATACATTGAACTGTTTGTATGTCACAAAAAAGCAACATTTTCTTATACAAATTCAACAGCCAGCCTAGCATGAAATTTTGTCGACCGATTTCTCATGTTTTAATCGACTATCTCTTTGTCTTCCGCGTCTAACAAAACTCGACTTCTAATGTTAAAAGTAGAGATATTTGTCAATCGAGATATCTTATATCGTAGTTTGTCTTCACTCGTCCGCGAGATATCTCTTGATAGTCATGCTAGACGGGCTGTATATGCAAATATACATATATTATATCATTCGGTACTCTACCTTGTTTAATCTCCATATTATGTATTTTAGTATCGTAATTCGTAACAGCACGCCGCCAAAATAAAATTGTACTCAGCGCGCCAAAAATGACAGTTGTCACAGATAAAGAAAAAACTGTCAAAGTCAAAAAAGTTGGTTATTTTTTTTAAAGACATCATGTACAGAATTCCCAGACATATTTTTGTGTCTGTTTATGTAACATAAAGAGATAATATGAGGTTTCAAATATATGATTTCGTTGATTCAAAGGTAAAACTCAGTGTATATTTTGAATAAAAATAAATGTTCCTTATTTTAAGCGTACATTTACGATAAGAACAAATTAATAAGTGGGTATTGCGCTTCGCGCGCTTAAACTTATTTTTATTAAAAACTAGTGGACCCCGCAGACGTTGTTCTGCGACAATTTTGGCTTCGAAATTATATAATTATTCTTAAAGAAAAAAGATTTTCCCGCTTTTCTGTTGAAAATTTTCCTTAGTTTTCTTTGCTATAAACCTCACGGAGCCCGAGACCTTTCCAACGAATGCAAAACCGTGGAAATCGGTTCGTGCGTTCTGGAGTTATAGCGTCAGGAAGGAAAACCCGACTTATTTTTATATAGTAGATGTCAATGAGTTTTGAGACTTTTGAACCAACGATTTATAATGCATATAAGGGTTATTCTAGTTGAGACTAATATACCATAATGTCTAAATAATGTCTCAACTCTTCGATTATATAGACTGTTTGTTTAAAACCTTTTTGGAAATGTATTGAATGAGGTATATTTTTTTTTATTTAATTAAATTTATTTAACATGTGTTCCAGTGAGAGTATTGGCATTGAGGGCTTATTAACGTGAATTTATGTAAGGTAGAAGGAAAACTTATGGCCAAGGCACACACGCTACTTTTACGGCGATACGCGCTAAGGTTAAGGTTCTACCTACACCCTTATAAGCTAGCCACGACGAGAAAAGCTTTTTTAGGACGCTCGAACCAACGCGATTCCGATACAGCGATGAGAACGCGTCACATATCGATGCTACAAGTGGTCTGTGTGCCTTGACTTGGCCCTGAGAGGTAACTTGCTTAGCACTTTTGTTTAAAGCCAAGGAAAAGAAGAGAACGCCTACTCGCCATCAAGGAGCTCAAATTTACAGCATATGCAGGACTTGGCTAGATGTGAAAGTACCCGAAGTGGGATGGCCAAGCGTTTAGAAGATTTTATAACGGCAAATAGCAGTTGGCGTAGTGGTAAGAGTTCAAAATCAAAATCAAAAGTTTTTTATTTCAAATAGGCCTTTGCAGGCTCTTATGAAACGTCTAGTTGCACGGTTCCAAAAAGTGGGTCTCATGGAGAAGAACCGGCAAGAAACTCCATGGACACTCTTTTCAACAATGGTTTAGCTTACAAAAACTCGGTTACAATAGTAATAATCGGCTGAGAAGTTTATATAATGCAAGGTATACAGTGATTCTATAAAATACAGTTTGCACTCGTAATGTGATGTTCACACTTGGGACTACCGGTGCGAGCTATAATTTTACAAAATGCTTGGCAATCTGGAGTTTCCACGGATACTTTCATTTCTTGCCAAGTCCGGCTATGCTGTGATCGAAATCCGCAATGACAAGTAGTCATCCTCTCTTTGTAAGTCTTAAACGAATATTGAACTGAAATCTTGAAAATTGATGGTGATTCTCCCAGTTTTAGGGTCAACTGGATACAAACTGCAAAACGACTATCTTAAAAAAATATGTCATCTGTCATCTACAAATTGTTTTAACTAAAAAAAAACATGCATTTAAGGGAGTCCATCCAATGTCTATGCTCTCACCGGGACAATACATGATACATAGTTTTGTTTTTCCTGAAATGTAGCTTTAATTTTGCTTTTTCTTAATAATAAAGAATTACTCTATGTCAAAATCTGTTTCATTTGTTTTCCTGTAGCTATAGTTTTTACGATGTGACGAGAATTGAGAAAGGTATGTTGACGTGGTTTGGGCATGTAGAAAGGATGGATGAAAGTAGGGAAACGAAAAATATTTATGAATCTGGTGTGTGTGGGAGAGTCGGGAGTGGTCGACCTAGTACCTCGATCAGATCGGGGAAATTATGCAAAAGGGCCTGGTCAAAAGTACTCGTAACCGACGAGTGTGTATGAAAGTGGAAGAAGCGAAAGTGGAAAGGAATTCCGTGATCTCTGCCTACCGCGATGGGAAAGAGGCGTGATGTTATGTATGTATGTAGGTATAGTTGTTGTGGGTAGTTTACAATTTATTTATGACAACGGATTTTGGATTTTTTAGACTCGTTTTTGTGGCCAAGGCTTTATGTTAGTTCATTGAGCCAGCGGAGTAACGGATTTTAGGATTTCAAATTATATTTGTCATGTATACATGAGTGACGGGTTTGATTCCCACTCGGAAAGATACAATAACCTATAAACACGAGTGGAAATTCGAAATGGTTTTAAATAATCACCATTTTATATTTGAGCTTTCGGAAATATTTTGCAATATTCTCAACTATTAGAATGGTTGAAGTGACATGAGCTATCAATTGAGGAAGATGGCGGGTTTCCGAACATAATTAATTTTCTGCATTTCTTTTTCCTGAATTTTTGCGATATTTTAACAGTTATTCTGTTATTCGGGACATAGACGAATCCTACAAATACGATATCATTCAAATCTGTGCAGCCGATCTTGAGTTATAAATGATATAACATATTAACTTTGTTTTATGAATATAGATTTAAATAAAATACTGCGGGGAGACAGTCTCCCCTCGACCACGGTTGCTGAAAAGCATCCGAAACGTCGGGATAAATAATTTAAACAATGTAAATAATAAATCGCGTTTTAATCCGGTATACAGTATTTTATTTAAATGTGTGATACTCGCGTTAATAAAAGACAATAATTATTATGAATATAGATTGCATACAAATGACATAATATTGCTGATAAGAATACTTTCTGGGAATTCTAAATTCAAATAATCTGTTGTCTAATGACATATTATTATTACAGGTCACTCAGAAAGTTTTCGAAAAAATGTTTATATCTATAAGACCTTGGCCGATTATAATATTTAAAAAAAATGTGATTATTTAAAACCATCGTTCGAATTTCCCTTCCACATTTTTTGAGAGCTAAAGTAAATTATCGTATCTAGTTTATTTTTTATTTTTTTGTAAGATATCGACAGACGAGCATGAGGTTCACTTGATGGTAGGTGATACATCAGCCACAGAACATCAGTCAATGATGCGCTGTCGACCTACTTTTTACTTCGAGCATTCGGAAATCCATAGACTGAAACCGAAACGCGCAATGTGCTTTTCACGTTTTTCCATCTATGATATCTAGTTTATAAATGGTTCTGCGATTTTTTACGATTTCAAAGGCCTTATACCGGACGAGTCGTTTGCAGTTCAGATAGCATTTATTCAAGTTCAGTCTTCTAACTTCGGAGGATGAGGAATAAATGGTTGTCTTTCGACGGCTATTACCTAAGAGAACGTGCTAGCAGTGAAACATTTAATTGAAGAAAATACATGAAATTATTTTTAAAAAATTCAAGTCAGTCCATTTATGCGTTAAAAACATGGTTCTAATTGCCAGTTAAAAATAATTGGCTAAGTTTATCGAAGCGATTTTAAACGAATATTTTTCAGTTTGTTTTAGAAAATGGAGATGAAATTGATTCTACTGCTGTTTATTAAAATTTTATTAGTTCATAGTGGATTTCCTCCGGTAAGATTTTGTGATGCTCAATTTGAATTTATGAGTATAATAATCTATATGCTATATTTTTTTATGTTAGATATCGACAGATGAGCATGAGATTCACTTGATGATAGGTGATATCTCAGCCACAGAACATCAGTCAATGATGCGCTGTCGACCTACTTTTTACTTCGAGCATTCGGAAATCCATAGACTGAAACCGAAACGCGCAATGTGCACTTCACTGATTTTCCATCTATGAACTATACCCATTCTATCTTTTAAAAAAATGGTCACGTACAATGCGGTAATTGGAATGCTATTTAGACGGATACAGTATTAATCCTTATCAACCTAAATACGTTAGTTATCTCATGCACTATTATAATCTTTTACAAAATACAATTAAAAAAAACTTATATATTCCGAGTTCATGAACCAACCTTAGTCGCAGATACACAAAACATTACTATATAATTATATTTAAATTATGTCACATTTGTTATATTTTATTGTATTTACGTATATACTTCTATAACATTGTCTAATTACATAAAATCGGCGGGCATATTAAAATTGTTTTTAGTATTATTTTTATTATTTTAATGATTTTTATTTCCTTTTATTTTAAATTTCTTAGCGTGTTTTCTGGCACTCCAAAAGTTACCCAGGCAGATGCTGAAAATCAGCGTTGTGGCCAGTACTGGTTTACAGCACAAGCTGAGCATCAGCCTTTTCTTTAGCCACACAGCATAATATTATCATGTATTTAGTTTAAGTTACGATGAAAAATGTAAAGTTATATATATAATGTATTTAAGAAGTGTGGCATCGAATAAATTTTTCTTATTTCTTATTTCTTAAATAATTTATGTCTTAGGAATTATCGCAAAAATAAATGCACGCGAAAAAATCTAAATTTAAGCGCGTTTCTCACACCGATGTAACGGGACTCGCTTGATGCATATTATGTGCATTTTTTTGATTTTTGCACAAAAAATAATCTTCGTTTTATTCTCTATGTGTTACTAAAATCCTTTTTGTGATATTCGAACTGGAAACGAGTTTAAATAATTCCATATGTGTTTTGAACGTTAAGAAAAACTACGTATGTGAATCAATAATACGTTTTTCGTTGTTTCCCAAAACTATACAAAAATCACAAATGGAACTTGTCAGGCGCAGCGACGATATACTCTAAAACCCGTGCGAAGACGGGGCGGGTCGCTAGATTTTATAAATTTTATAAAACAATAGCCTAGTACTTTAGACCACGACTGTACCCGTGCGCAGACAACCCCTCTAATGTCGCTCAGCCGGCCTAGCATGACAAGCGCGACAAAATTTTGTCGACCGTTTTCTCGTGTTTTAATCGACTATCGCTTTATTTCTTTCGGGTCTAACATGACAATTACACTTAAAAACCGACTTTTAATATCAAAATTAGATATATTTGTCGATCGAGATATCGTTTCTATCAAAATTGTTGATGTAGAGACATAGTATATCTCCATATCTTACATCTTAGTTTGTCTTCTCTCGTCCGCGACATATCATCCATGCTAGCCCGGTAGCGTTCTCTTTACGTGACGGGACTTATAACTGTTGAACGGCATGGTTGAATGATTGGTCTTCTTTCCAGTCTGGTGATGAAGTGATTCCTGGCAGCGTTCTTCTTCCTGCAACAAGACGTGGGCGCTATCTGGCCAACATCGTGAGGCGACAGGCTGTTGTATGTTATTTTTAGTAATAAAATAAATTTCATTTCATTTCATTTCATGTATTGTTTTGTTTATATCTATCTATATCTATACCATTAGCGGATTTACACATTTCAAAGGTGAGGCTATTAACGTATTACATACATACATATACATCACGCCTCTTTCCCATTGGGGTCCAGAGATCACGGAATTCCATATGCTCCGATCCTTACATACCACTTTCGCTTCTTCTACTTTCATCAATGCTTTCATACACACTCGACGGTTACGAGTACTTTTGATCTGGCCCTTACGTATTACGTTATCAGTATTTTTTGTATAATCCGTTCGCCCTTGATTTGAGAACTGGCAGTAAATGTAAAATTAGAAGCATTTAATTTTTTTTTATTTTCGTTCATAAGTGTACATTGTGTTACCTGAATGAATAAATGATTTGAATTTTGAATTATTTATTTCTATATTGCACCAGTATATAATAATAATATTAATAATAAAAATATAATTTGTTTTAGGATGGTACGGGAATTAAATTCAACAAGGATGCAGATAGAGTGAGTTAATTAGCCTATAAGTAGTAAGTTACAAAAGACGATCGAGACTTTGGAAAAAATCTTTAAAATTCCGACGAGTAAAAACTAGTAAACAACTTTTTTTTTCAATGTTTTACCTTTACCTAGTACTTTGTAAAAACATGATTGTATTGTACGGAGATATTAAAAAAATTGACAAAAAAAAAATGGGGCCCGGGGCCTCTCCTTTGTTGCCCCAGGGCCTCCGCCTCTAAATCCGGGCCTGAACCTACCCTAAGACACAATAACTTTACACGTAGACCGCTAAAAAGACTGGTATTCTCATAGATAAACGCAGAGGCTAAGAAGAAAGTAGACGTGTTATCCGAAGAGCTGTTGCCGTACATCATAGCGGAACAGGAGCGGCGTACCACGTTGTACCGTCGTATTATGACGGCCATACAGAATGGCGAAAAGGGAGTCACCATCGCCGAGATAAGAAATAAACCGCCGCTTATTATACGAAAAGGTACTGTTTGAGGTACTGGAGGCCTTACCCTTACATTACACTAGTCTGTAAGCTTGCAAATTGGACACTGTTAAACATATAGTGGCAACTAACAAAATGACAAAAGGAGTTCAACCAAATTGGTACTGAGTTGTACATTTATAAATTTTATATATTATATTCTGCATTCATTTACGAATAAAATAAGATAAAATGGAGAGCCGTAGCTAGTAGAGAAATACTAAAAATATGATACAAAAATTATTATTCTATTAATTGTAGATAGCGTTTAAAGGGACGTTTACTAGTAATCGATTAATCGATTTGTCATTTAAAAAAAACGAAGCGACAGGATGCGAGACGAGGCGTCATGTGGTCATATGGCAATGTATGAACGCATTTATTATTTATTTACCTACCCATAGAATCAGCAAACACATTTTATTATTTCAATAATGATAATCAATCGATGTGGTTGATGATAAAATATAAAATCGATATCATCTGTCGATTGTCAATGTCACGTGTTTGTTTGACGTTTGCCAAAATGGCAGCTACACCTACAATATTGATATATGTCAGAATATTAAGAGGATTGGGCACATCATTTATTTTAACAGTTATTTTAACGAAAATGATCGTTTATTGAGAGCTAAGATACAGTCAAGGCATCATACAGGAAAGGTATATTTTGTCAATATTATATTAGCTCAAGACAGAGACATTATAGAACCTGAATCCATCAATAATTTAATAAAAGGGTATTGCTGGCAAAAGAACTGTTGCTGTGCTCATACAATCACAGTAATATGGTTTTTAGGGTGGGCATGGCATCAAAATAATATTAATGCATCAGCCACGTTCCTTGATGATAATTATAATTGTACGAGAAGATGTAGAAAATGAGGAAGTCAATTATTAAAGCAAATAAAATAATTATTGTGTTTAATTTTTTATCATTCTTTTGTTAAAACTGTTGAAGTATTGTTGAAATTATTTAAAAAAAACTATTATCATCAGATATTACATTAGATTACAACATAACCTTCCATAAACTTGCCCGGTCACCCTTCCTTTAGTGGAAAGAACTGAGAGCATATGGGAACAGTCTACCTCTGGCAGGTGGACTGTTTTATACCTTTAGATATTTATATGGTATCAATTAATAACATAATAATATGACTTATTGTGTTATTAATTGCAAAAACAACAGCTTCTTGTACCAAGATTGTTGCCAATGTAGTGGCTTTTTATTAAATATATAAATGAAGATATCTCATACACCCTACTAGATATCAATCTCAAATAAAAACTGTAAATATACTACAATATTAAGGAATATAATGGCATATGTTTTGTGGCTGTACAAAGAACTTTATATCAGTACCAATGTCCCATAGAAAGTGGTTGATGACCTTTAAACAAAGCAACAATCTTGGTACAAGAAGCTGTTGTTTTTGCAATTAATAACACAATAAGTCATATTATTATGTTATTAATTGATACCATATAAATATCTAAAGGTATAAAACAGTCCACCTGCCAGAGGTAGACTGTTCCCATATGCTCTCAGTTCTTTCCACTAAAGGAAGGGTGACCGGGCAAGTTTATGGAAGGTTATGTTGTAATCTAATGTAATATCTGATGATAATAGTTTTTTTTAAATAATTTCAACAATACTTCAACAGTTTTAACAAAAGAATGATAAAAAATTAAACACAATAATTATTTTATTTGCTTTAATAATTGACTTCCTCATTTTCTACATCTTCTCGTACAATTATAATTATCATCAAGGAACGTGGCTGATGCATTAATATTATTTTGATGCCATGCCCACCCTAAAAACCATATTACTGTGATTGTATGAGCACAGCAACAGTTCTTTTGCCAGCAATACCCTTTTATTAAATTATTGATGGATTCAGGTTCTATAATGTCTCTGTCTTGAGCTAATATAATATTGACAAAATATACCTTTCCTGTATGATGCCTTGACTGTATCTTAGCTCTCAATAAACGATCATTTTCGTTAAAATAACTGTTAAAATAAATGATGTGCCCAATCCTCTTAATATTCTGACATATATCAATATTGTAGGTGTAGCTGCCATTTTGGCAAACGTCAAACAAACACGTGACATTGACAATCGACAGATGATATCGATTTTATATTTTATCATCAACCACATCGATTGATTATCATTATTGAAATAATAAAATGTGTTTGCTGATTCTATGGGTAGGTAAATAAATAATAAATGCGTTCATACATTGCCATATGACCACATGACGCCTCGTCTCGCATCCTGTCGCTTCGTTTTTTTTAAATGACAAATCGATTAATCGATTACTAGTAAACGTCCCTTTAAACGCTATCTACAATTAATAGAATAATAATTTTTGTATCATATTTTTAGTATTTCTCTACTAGCTACGGCTCTCCATTTTATCTTATTTTATTCGTAAATGAATGCAGAATATAATATATAAAATTTATAAATGTACAACTCAGTACCAATTTGGTTGAACTCCTTTTGATACCAATCGCTTCCTTACATAGAGCAACACGGGCCACCGGCGAACCGGAGTCGCCGGTGGCCCGTGTTGCTCTATGCTTCCTTATGAGCTAGAGTACATATTTCAAAAGAGATACATATATTAATATTGAAAAAACTAGTAGGCGCGAAATTCTAACATGCTTAGAATATTTAACAAAAAATTGTGTGTGTGTACCAGAGTACAAAGGTAAGAAGTGAAACTTCTTTACGACATATCATTTTTGTACTATTTGCAACTTCACGAAAATTGGGTAGATGAGGCTTAAGCCTTAAGAAAAAAGATTTTATCACTTAATATTGTCTTTTATTAACGCGAGTATCACACATTTAAATAAAATACTGTATACCGGATTAAAACGCGATTTATTATTTAAATTATTTATCCCGACGTTTCGATGCTTTTCAGCAACCGTGGTCGCGGGAGACTGAAAGATGACAGTTGTCTTATATTTGAAATGTCACAAAGTTGCCATATTTAATTCAATTAAATTAAAAAAAATATAATCTATTAATTTAGGTAACACAATGTACACCTATGAACGTGAATAAAAAATAATACATATTAAATTACTAATATTACTAATATTAAATGCTTCTAATTTTACATTTACTACCAGTTCACAAATCAAGGGCGTAGAACGGACTAGAAGAACTGGCAAGAAACTCGCCGCCACTCTTTTTAATCGCCAAGTTTTTGTTTTACAATCTTTACATATTAACGCCATCTATTCCTACGGAGTTGATATTTACTGTAATTTTCTATATTATGACAATATTGACTAACGGTGTCCTCTTGTTTTTTAGTATGTTTGATTTGTGAACTGGTAGTAAATGTAAAATTAGAAGCATTTAATATTAGTAATATTAGTAATTTAATATGTATTATTTTTTATTCACGTTCATAGGTGTACATTGTGTTACCTAAATTAATAGATTATATATTTTTTAATTTAATTGAATTAAATATGGCAACTTTGTGACATTTCAAATATAAGACAACTGTCATCTTTCAGTCTCCCGCGACCACGGTTGCTGAAAAGCATCCGAAACGTCGGGATAAATAATTTAAATAATAAATCGCGTTTTAATCCGGTATACAGTATTTTATTTAAATTTTATCACTTTCAAATTAATATATTGTTATTCTTATTTCAAACCAAACTTCAAAACTAATATATTGTTGTTATTATTATAATCTTAGATTATTTATATGTCTAGATAGACAGTCGAAGCTGAATACGCGTCAAAAAATATTGTGTCCAGCCGTTAGACTCTTTATACCTTCCCCGCGCTCAGTAGCAGTTGTGCTGTCAATGGATACGCTCGAGTTTGTTTGTAAAATTATCTTGATTACAATGGCGATTTGTGTGATTAAAGTGTGCAGAAATTACAAAGGACGATCTAAAACAACAAAAAAAGTTACCTATCATCGGTAAGTAACATTATTTCGTATCAATTCCAGCCAATTAAGCCATTGAAATATTTCGAAATGAAATAATTATTTATTTCTGCCATTTTGTGTTTGACGCGTGTGTTGCCAGTTTATGAACCCAAAAATACCTTAACAATATGACCTAGTATGTAATTCATAAAGATATTAGAAATAGATTTAGCGTCGACATGGGTGCCGTTTTTAACCGACTTTAAATAAAAAAGTAGTTTAATATTAATTGTTTTTTTTTATAAATTATTTATGCTAAATAAAAGTAAATTAATATGAATATCTATTAAGTAAATATGTCAAGGTATGAACTCTAATTATAGTTAAAATGAAAATATCTCTCTATAGTAAATGAAAACTCCCCGTTCAATTATTTTTTATTTTTTAGTACCTGGAAGTCGTTCTTACAATATTTTTTTTTGAAGTTGTTTTAAATTTTGAGAATATTGGTATGATTGTTTTAAATATGAAATCCAAGTTTATTTTGTTATTTAATTTTAGAAAAAGCCAATATATATAATAATAATAAATTAAAAAAATAAGTGTGATGTTGTATTTCATTATAGTTTAATGACGATAATTTTTGCCCTTCGTTCGTTTAAAAAAAGAACAAAACGGATTTTTTTTGTTTCTGACGTGGCCTCAAAAGGTATTTCTTTTTAATTATTGTCAGATCTTCAATCGAAGAAAGATGTATCTTAAAAAAATTATTATTTTTAATAGAGTTAAAATAAATGTTATGAGTTTAAATATACATAATAATATTATATATTCCAAGTTAAAAAACATTTTTCAAACGCATTTGCATATAAGTTATGATTTTATTTTTATCTATCCACATAAATCATAGTTTTATAGTATTCCAATTTTCTTCAAAATTGACCCAGAAGTTTTAAAAAATAATAATTGGTACGTTTATATGCAAAGAATGAAAATGACTTGAGTTCCGACCTTCGAAATATTGTTAGTATTGTTGTTTTATTCCAATTAATTTATTTTTTCATACTACATATTTTTGTGAATTGAAAAAATATATTCTCGACTTTGATTAATTTCTCCCTATTTTGAGATGATTTTTTCCACAACTGGTAACATTATTCACGCCAACTAGGAACGCATAATGACTTATGGTGAGTGTAAGACGTAGCTGTCACGCACACTATTATAACAGACATGGATTGTTTGTTTTAGGTCGTTTGCAGCGCGACACTCTATCTAGACATATAAATAATCAAAGATTATAATATATTACATTATATTATTTACGTCACTCTACTAAACTTTGATATAAAAAACAACATGGCGCGTAACCGAAAAACGTGACGATACTGCTACAAAATTTCTCCCATGCGTCTATAAAGAAGTTTCACTTCAATAATACACTAAATTCTATTCTTGCTACCAAGAGAAAACGATATACATTTAGTGTAATAATAATTGTATCTGTAATTTTTAAATAGAAATTTACTAAAACCTAATTAAAACTTCAAACTCAATTTTCTCAAAATGGCAACCATGTTGTATTGCTTAACAGCGTCCATTGTACTAACAAAATATGGATGTAATCTCAGGATGGATCCGAAATAAATAAATTAAATATTATTATCATATTCCAGGCATGTTGTACCGGTGCCCCTCAAACCGGGCCCCAAAGGAACCGGACGGCTCCGGAATCCTCATGTGTGACGATGAGATCGAACCGAGCCAAGTTATGTATGACTCGTGTCTCAGCGCTGAGGACAAGGAGCTATATGTTGCTGAGAATAAGTATTTCTTCTGTAATCGTGAGTATAGTCTATCCTTATTATCTTCTAGCTGATGCCAGCGACTTCGTTCGCGTGGGCTACATCTTAAGCTGAGCTTTTGAGCAAAAAAGTGGCGAAATAATCAAACTATTTAATGTCCATATTAATCTCTGATAATTCGAAAATATTCGACGCGAGTTTGTTTGCAGTGCAATTTGTTGATATGGTGCCTTTAAATAATTAATCTTTAAATGGTGATAACTTTTCTTTCCGACAACCGATTTCGATGAAACAAAGCCTATATGTCGCCCCGGGCTTTGCTTAATATATTGGTTTAGTATCTTCAGAGATTAGCCCGTACAAACAGACAGAGAAACAAAAAAAATTAAAAAAATCTGGGTTTGTTCTATTTCTCTTCTTACATCCCCCTGACTCAGTTTTTAGCATTTATTTTCTAAATTCTATGTACAGACATTTGACCTCTACAGTTTTATTATATGTATACAAATAGATCTATTTGTATACATATAATAAAACTAATATTATAATGTATTTTTGGATACATACATACATATACATCACGCCTCTTTCCCATTGCGGTAGGCAGAGATCACGGAATTCCATATGCTCCGATCCTTACATACCACTTTCGCTTCTTCCACTTTCATCAATGCTTTCATACACACTCGACGGTTACGAGTACTTTTGACCTGGCCCTTTTGAAGAACGATATTTATTTTATTTTAACTCAATCAATAATTTAAACAATATCTAAGTATACTAATATTATAAAGAGGAAAGATTTGTATTTTTGTATGTATTGAATAAACTCAAAAACTACTGGACCGATTTTAAAAATTCTTTCACCAATAGAAAGCTACATTATCAGCGAGTAACATAGGATATATTTTGTGTATAGTACATCTACATTGCACCCGTGTGAAGCCGGGTCATGTTGCTAGTAAATAATAAATTTCGTTTTAATCCGATAAAAAGTATTTTATTTAAACGAATGGTACAGTTTAAAAAAACGTAAAACACCAACTTTTTTAGTTCCCAAACTTACGATGGAGGTAACGATATTTACGAAATCTCATAATCTGGTACGTAACCCATATTCTAGGGCACAAAATCGAAGGTCCCGATCTGCCTCGCAACGGAACCACCGTGATCGGATGTGCCCCCATAGAGCGCACTTCACTCAACTACACCACGCTGAAGTGCGCGCTGGAAGACACTGATGACGTGGTGGTCCATTATCGATACTATCCAGATAGGGTGAGTGTATTTATTTATTAGCGACATCTATGATCTGCTACAAGAATCAATACAAAGACGTCTAATCCTGAATCGCGCTATACAAATGTTTCCGAGCGCTCAACTACTGGAGTCAGTCAGTGGTTCGACTGGTCGAGGATCATAGAAGACCACATCTCCCTTCTTCCACAACTTTTTTCTTTTTTTTTGAATAGGGGGCTATTGGCCTGTCGGATCGCGTGATGGCTTTTTATTTCCTTTTTTTATAGTACAGACTATAGGAGGCAAACGGGCAGGTAGCTCACGTGATGTCGCGGTCCATAGACATCCATGATCCGCAACACCAGAGGGCTTGCAGGTGCGTTGCCGGCCTTTAAGGAAGTGTTCGCTCATTTCTTGATGGTCCCAAGTCGTATCGGTTTGGAAAAACCGCCGGCTAGAGCTGTTGACTCAATATGTTGACATTTTTACAGACATACAAGTTCGTCACAGAACTTGACCCGGACAGGGAAGTGTGTGACCACTGGAACCCGTGTCAGATCGGCTACATATACAGCCTGCCCTCTCCCGATCAGGCGCTGCTTGCTAGCGAGCTATGGCGTAAGTTTTGACACGTAATTAAAGGATAACATTCCAACTTTTCAAGGCAAATGTGAATACGCATCTAAGATATGTTCTATCCATGACTGCGTTGTCATATATCATCTGATATCTCTAGCTTAGTATGATACCTATAATCAAAGAATATAGAAGCACAGAGCCCATGTTAACTTTTGGCACAGAAAGAGTAGTTCTGCTTTTGAACTGTAGAGCGCGCGGCAATGTATCGGTGTGACACACACATCTGAGCAGTCCGCTGACTCCTCCCCTCGCGTCGTCTCGCTCGCTCTCACGAGCGAACGGCAATAACGCTCTACAAGCGGCTGGTGCGAGAGAGTGCGCGCTATGACTCCACGTCAGAGTGTCGTCCACACGGACACTAGCAGCGCGCGGCGGCTGGGGTGAGAACTACAGTCTTACCCCAGAGATACCGTGACAAACGCCTATAAGGCCTGTGCTTCTATGTACATCTATGTTCTTTGATATAATATAAGAAGGCTTAATTTGTAGAGTATTGTTCAAGAAATTGGAATTAACTTTTTTATATATTTTTTACAGATAACTATGGTAAGGTTTTATTTGTTTATACAGTCGCAACATTAATTCGACACGGGCAGATTATAACAGAAATTACATTTTACAAATTTACATTAAAGATATTATATAAAATTAATAAGAACTGAAGCTAAGTGAGCGACTCGAATGGCTTTAGTGTTTGTGAGCAGACTTCTACAACCACTTGACCAATTTACTGAGGTTTTGTCGAAGCCCAAAACGTTGATTTTTGGCCCAAAGATTCTATTAAAAAAGCCGAAACTTTGGTAATGTTAACTCGCTTCAATATGCCGCTGCAAGGCGTTATGGCTAGCACAGAGCACTGCGGATACCAAGTACATGTCATGTGTAACACTGCGCTGCGCAAATGCGTCAACCCATTTCACTGCGCAGGATGAGTCAACTCACTCGTTCAAAATATGTTGGAGCACAGCGCAAGACAATCCAAATTCTTTCAACAATAGAAAGCTACATTATCAGCGATTATTAAATATATAGTACATCTATATTGAACCCGTGGGAAGCCGGGACGTGTTACTAGTCATTTCATAAATAGATCTACTCTGAAACTTTGGATGGTATGTTAACATACTGTGGAGGAAGGGAGGTGTGGTCTTTTTTTTTTTTTTTTTTTTTTTTGTGGGGAAATCATCAATGATACCCGCTACTCCGGGGGGAGCAACGGGTTATGTCGGACTTCCGCAACCGGACTCCAAAGAGTCAATGCGTCACGGACCTACCGACTAAAACCCCACGGTGGCCGTCTTCGGCGCAAGAAATCGGAGGGCCCCGGGGTCTCCAAAGAGGAATTCTCACGGTGCCCCCACGCGCGCTCTGCTGCTCACTAGCACTTCTCGGAAAAGAATATTCTCTCCCGGCACAATCTCCGTACTACGGCAATACGCGGCCTACGTCGTAAATACCGTCCTCCCCGGGTTGCTATAAGAGCACACGCAGCCCCCACCACATGTACTCAACAACACCGAGGGCAAGGGGGCTTAGGTCATAACAGGACCCGACCGCCCCTGCGGCGTACTCTGCGACGGGCAGGATTCTCCCGCTCCCTGTCGCGCTCAGTGCTTTCCTTTTGCGATATCACAACATCGCAAAATGAAAGCACCGCTCTCCACGCACTCTCACTTCCAACCATGTTTCGCAACAAGCTTGGAAGGGAGAGGTCGCCTCCAACAATAGCGCAAAGTGCGCCGCGCTCGTCAATCCAAGCTGGGCACACCTCCAATGTGTGCTCAGCAGAGTCCATCGAACTGTCGCAGTGATGGCAGGCAGCATTTGGCTCCCTTCCGATTCGACACAGATATCTGCCGAAGCACCCATGCCCCGTCAGAATCTGCGTCAGGCGGAAGGACAGAAAGCCGTGGCGCCTCTCCATCCACTGGTCAAAAATCGGCAAAACGGCACGAATGGTCCTTAGACCCCATTCGGTATTTGCCAACCTCCTAGCCCATGCCTCCATAGCTTCTTTGCGAAGCCGAGTCTTCTTCGTCTCAATCTCAATGGGAGCTAGCCGGAAGCCCCGGTTCCTGCGCACCTCCTCTCGCCAATGGAATAAGGATGAGAGGGCTCTTGCGTCGAGGTCCCAGGGTAGAGTCCTGGCTAGCACACACGCTGCATCATACGCGACGGTGCGGTACGCCCGAATGACTCTGACTGCCATCATTCTCTGCGGCCTGCGCAAGAGAATGATATTCCGGCTTGTCAAAGAGTCAGCCCAGACAGGGGCCCCATAAAGGGCCATCGACCGCACAAAGCGTACGTAGAGCTGCCGACACGAGATGTTCGGCCCTTTTAAGTTAGGCAGCAACCCGCCAAGAGACGCCGCAACCCGCAGTAGTCGCGGTGACAAACGCTCGAAGTGAGCATGGAAGTTCCATTTGCCATGCAGCACGAGTCCGAGATATCTCATAGTCGTCTGAATAGCAATTGTAACCCCACCAATAACAAGACTAGATCCCACTGGAGGTGCTTGCCGAAGTCCGTGAAAACACAGAGCTTCAGACTTGTTCAGTGCGACCTCCAGCCCTAGCCGTTGAATCCGACCAACAACTTGGGCCACACCAGCGGTTGCTAATATGGCCGCCTCTCGGAAAGATTTCCCCCTCGCAGTGACGAGAGTGTCATCAGCGTAACAGGTTATCTCGACACCTCGGAGATTAGCTCCTCTTAACACCCAGTCGTAGCCAATGTTCCACAAGAGTGGCCCTAGGACCGATCCCTGTGGAACACCGCACGACATGGCTCGCCGCTGCCATCCCGATCTGCCGGGATACTCCACGAACCTCTCCTTAAGGTACGATTCCACAATCCTGCGCAGATAATGTGTAATCTTCCTCCAACCTAAAGGAAGGATCCTCGACCAGTCGAACCACTGACTGTCCGGCCCTAAGGCCCTAGTGGTTGATGTAATAATAATAATAATAATAACATCTTTATTTGACACTCACACAAACATTTGACAAAACACAACTTACAAATTAAAAGAAAAATATTATATAAGGTTAAATATTTAATAACTAAACTATTCTTAAAGAAATGCTGCAGTGTGGTGTCAAATGGGACTCCACTCAGTATTAGCTGTGGCCATGATGGACACAGCACTGATTTTCAGTGGGCCCCATGCAACTGCTGGAGAAACAGTAACCTATTATAAAATACATATTATATTATTTCTATATATTTAAAATATAATTACAGTAGTATAAATTATATGTAATAATATACAAATACACTTTCAATTTCCAGTTTATTTATTCATTGGAATATCTACTTATATAGGGCAACTAAGGAACACCCACCTGTTTCTGCAATAATTCCTTTTTAAAATTAAACTTAAAGCTTGAAATGGACTGGATGTTACGGATTGGAGGAGGCAAGTTGTTCCAACATTTAGTTGCACTATACTTGAAGCTACCCCGGAACGCCGACGTTCGATAGATTTTGACAATATTTAACATAAATAGGGAACCTCTAGTATTGTATGATGCATTGGTGTCTTTTACCCACGAAAGCTTGTCATAGAGATACCCTGGCTGTTTTGTCTTTACCACTCCAAAAAGCAACGCCGCAAAATGGAGCTGCCGACGGTTATCCATTTTAAGAACTTTGGCCTCATTAAGAAACGGCGTTACATGTGCTCTTGGGGGTATCCTCCAACAGTATCGAGCGCAAGCGTTCTGAACGCGTTGAATTGCTTTCTTGGTGCGCTGAAGTAAACATTGTCCATAGACAGTATCGGCATAATTAAATTTCGATAGCACTAATGTTTCACACAATTTTTGGCGAAGTTCAACCGATAAACTATGTCTAATTTGATAAAGGACTTTTAACCTATAAAAACAGTTTGCTATGATTGTATTTATATGTTTTTCAAAGTTCAGGCCTTCATCAAATATGACACCTAAATTCCGAGCTTCTTTAACACGTTCTATCAATTTACTGTCTATTTTAATTACTGGATTCTGTTTTTCGATGTCGATATGTTGCATATATACTCAGCGCTCCGAAACACTTTGATAGCGCGATTCAGCATTATTTATGTCTTCATACTGATTGTAGATTTCGCTACACTTCTCAATAGTATTAAATGAAAATAATGTTTTTTAAAATTTATTTCCAGTTGAAAGTAAGTATATTTTTTATTATAAAGTAATGCTTATATTTTTATATTATAACGTAATACGTGCAATCGCGTTTAAGCAATCTGTGGGGCCCTGGGCTATTATTGCCTAATCCCACGAAGTCGCGGGCATCAGCTAGTTTTTAATATTTTTATTCGGTAGCTTACATCGTAATATAATTGAAAAAAAAAATCTACGACAAAAAAATGTAATGCATTTGTATGGGAAAACGGTGTCACGATGGAAAATTGGAGAATCTTCTTACGGCGGCGCTGTTAATATTTATTTTAATAAAAATAACTTAAATACTAAATAATGTTACAGGACAAGATGGTAAGTGTATCTATACTTTATACTATACTAATACTAGCTGACCCGGCAATCGTTGTTTTGCCATGTAAATCTTATATATAAAATTCTCGTGTCACAATGTTAGTCTGCATACTCCTCCGAAACGGCTTGACCGATTCCTCTGAAATTTGGTAAGCATATTGGGTAGGTCTGAGAATCGGCTAAGATCTATTTTTCATCCCCCTAAATGTTAAGGGTAATCCACCCCTAATTTTAATTTTTGGACGAAATTTTTTGTTTTTATTTTTTTATAATGTGGCATTAAAAAATACATACAACCCAAAATTTTTACTTTTCTATCACCAACCCCTGCTTTTTAGAAATTATTTACATGGCAAATCAACGTTTGCCGGGTCAGCTAGTAATTTCTAAAAAGCAGGGGTTGGTAATAGAAGAGTGAAAAAATAGGGTTGTATGTATTTTTTATGCCACATTATAAAAAAATAAAAACAAAAAAAATCGTCCAAAAATTAAAAAAAAAAATTTAGGGGTGGACTACCCCTAACATTTAGGGGGATAAAAAATAGATGTTGGCCGATTCTCATAGATACCGGATAAGCACAAATTTTTTTATGAGAATCGGTCGAGCCGTTTCGGAGGAGTATGGCAACGAAAACTGTGACACGAGAATTTGATATATTAGATTATAAAAAAGAAAGATTTCTTTTTTTGTATGTAACGATTTATAACTCAAAAACTTGTGGACCAATTTTAAAAATTCTTTCACCAATAGAAAGCTACATTATCAGCGAGTAACATAGGCTATTGTTTCTGTATAGTACATCTACATTGCACTCGTGTGAAGCCGGGGCGGTTCGTTAGTATTTTATATTCTGTTTAATGTCTTCTGCAAGTTGTCTTATATGACATCAGGAAGTCTTAAATTCAACACTGACACTATATTGGGAAAAATTCACGACACTGGACTATTTTTGTATTTTTTTTATGTCGACAGACGAGCGTGAGGTTCACTTGACGGTAGGTGATACTTCAGCCTCAGAACATCAGTCAATGATGCGCTGTCGACCTACTTTTTACTTAAAGCATTCAAAATAGTCTGAAACCGAAATGCGCAATTTGCACTTCACGGTTTTTCCATCTATGAACGGTAGTTCGCTACCCGGTCGGAATTTCGATATTCCTCTCACCCGATCAATGCCCGAAGTTATTAGACGCAAGACATGCTCACAGAAAATTATAAACATATCGTCCCGGTGGGATTCCAACCCACGACCCATCGATGAGCACGGCATGTGTTCTGCTAAACGCGCCAACGAGCCCGTCAAAACCTAGGCTAGTAATAAATTAAACCAGAATATTAATATTACATTAAATTTCAGAGTATGAAAGTAAGTTAAAATTTTATTACAAACTAGTGGACCCCGCAGACGTTGTTCTGCCACAATTTTGGCTTCGAAATTATATAATTAAATTGACTCTAGAAAACGTTTGTATGGGAAATAGAAAAGGGCTGTTTTTAGGGTTTTCCCGGAAATTATAACCTTCCCTAGACCTCCACGAACATTTCAAGACTAAGATAAGATAAATCCGTTCTGCCGTTCTCGAGTTTTAGTGAGACTAACGAACAGCAATTCATTTATATATATATATATATATATATATATATATATATATATATATATATATATAGATAGATTAATTCAATAATATAATCAATGATTACTTAGTGAGAGTATTCCCTCGTCCGCTAGAGGCATGCATTAGAAATATAGGACCTCCGTGGTTCACTCGAAAGTGCAATGTGTCACCGGAGATCTTGGGTTCGAATCCCAGGGAAGCAAGATTTAAAAAAAAATGTTTCTTTCGGGCAGGGCATAGAAGGCTAATCAATCTGTAAAGATCAGTGAAACAGACACAAAAATGTGTCTGCCTCGTCCCACCGGGGGACTCGGGAATTGTAAGAAGTACCAGGACATCAGAAATATAGGACAAGTATTATCAATGTATACTGGTTAATAATTACTAAAGAATACACTAGTATTGTTAGTTAGGGGGCGTCCATAAATTACGTGAGGTGTTTAAGGGGGGGAGGGGGTTGAGTCAAATCTCATCTAATCTTACGTTGGAGAGAGGGGAGATGGATTGAAACAAAAAAAAATATATACTATTTTGGTACATTTAATCCAGATTGTATACATGTAAAAAAAATATATTTTTACAATAACAATCCAAGCGTTTACGTAAGAAAGCCACATTTTGAAAAATCTCACGTGAGATTGGGGGTGGGGGAGGGGGTTGAATAAAATCTCACGACATCTCACCAGAGGGGGAGGGAGGGACAAAAAATTAAAAAAAAACACCTCACGTAATTTATGGACGCCCCCTTAGAGATGATCAGTGAAACAGACACAGAAATGTGTCTGCCCCTACCCCACTAAGGGACTCGAGAATTCAATTTATACTTAAAAAAAATTGTCTTTTATTAATTCTTGTATTCATATTTTTATTTGCAGAGGATGGTATGTAACTCTATTTTATTTTATTTTTATATTACAATCGATATTTCATTAATGTTTAATTATCTCCTGTGTTTCAGAAATCATACCACGTAAGTGTTTTAATGAACGAATGATATCAAAACTTATAGAAAAAATCGTCAGCGAAAGATTCCACAGTGATAGTGCGAGGCACTTTCCTAGCATGACAACCGCGACTAAATTTTGTCGCCCGTTTTCTCGTGTTTTAATCGATTATCTCTTTATGTCTTCCGGGTCTAACATGACACTTAAACCTCGACTTCTAATGTCAAAAGTATAGATATTTGTCTATCGCTATATATTGTAGCGACATCTATGATCTGCTACTAGAATCAATTTGAAGACGTCTAATCCTGAATCGCGCTATATAAATGTTTCCGAGCGCTCAGTATATATACAACATCTCGACATCAACCACTGGGGCCTTAGGGCCGGCCAGTCAGTGGTTCGACTGGTCGAGGATCCTCCCTTTAGGTTGGAGGAAGACCACACCTCCCTTCCTGTTCTCTAAGATTCTTTCCTGTTATGTAAACCTAAATAAATGAATTGCTATTATTTCTTTCAGCTATTCCAGGTAAGAACTCGATGATAAAGGTTTAGGATACTTCACCAGACATCGATAGTACGCAGAGCCGGATTTAGAGGGGCAACCGCCTTGGGGCAACAAAGGAGTGGAGGGGCCCCAATTAATTTTCGAAATAAAATTTACATATTTTTTTAACGTTTAAAAACAATATACCTAATGAAGTTTATTATAAAAAGTTAAAAAGCGAAACAAATATTTTTTTCTGAAGTATATTCTGTAGGTCTAATTTTATTTGGAAAATTCTCCAAATACAAGAATAATGTCATTGAGTATACGTTTATATAATGATGGTTTCCTCATATAGAGGATAGCTTGGAAGAATTCGTGTCACCCTTATCTTTGGAATACACCACCAGTCCACGGAAGATCCCCGTACCAGAGGGATATGAGTTGAGAGGAGTTAAACGGAAAATACCGCATAGCAACCAGCTGGTAATCATTTTTTTTTACCTAACGACCGACGGTAGTTTTACTATATCCCACCTGATGTGATCACGTGAGCCACCTGCCCGTTTGCCCCCTATACTATAAAAAAAAGTGGTGATGCAGTCAGGGTGGTAAATCAACTGTCTAGAGAATTTTCGAAGAAGATAGGGTTATGCAGTTTGGTTACTTTTGCGCAAATGGAGTTTTTTTAGGCTGCTTCATTTGGTTGCCAATAATGATATTCCGTCGGCGGAGGCTGAAGTTTCCCATAAACTCCATGAGTTATGGGGTCTTGAACTTCTCATAAATACTCGATAAAATTACAAATATTTCGACGTTCCCTGTGGGATACAGCTACTTTAGCTGGAAAGAAAAGAGTTTCAGATCAAAAGCATATGAACACTTCTTCTGAATTTACCGTCTGGATGACAAGATGAACAAAACGCAACCAGGCATTTTTTTGTCTAAGATATCGACAGACGAGCATGAGGTTCATTTGATGGTAGGTGATACCTCAGCTACAGAACATCAGTAAATGATGCGCTGTCGAGCCACTTTTTACTTCGAGCATTCGGAAATCCATTTACTGAAACGAAACGCGCAATGTGCACTTCACGATTTTTCCATCTATGAATATTGGTTCGTTATCCAAATTTCGATATTCCTCCTACCCGTTCAATTCCCGAAGTTAACAGACGTGGGAAAGATATGCTTACAGAATATTATAAAATATAAACATGTCGTCCCAGTGGAATTCGAACCCATGACCTATCACGGCCGGTGTTCTACTTAACACACCAACGAACCTGTTAGATGAAATGTATGAAAAACCAGTAATTCCGCCAATTTTTTTTTTCAAAACCGCGATTCTTGGACGCAAGTGCTGTTTAAACAAGGCCATCTTCAGTTTCAAACAAAATGATTAGTGAAGAAATGTGTTTTTTAGGAAAGCTTGGATGAGCTATCATCACCCACCTACTCAGTTCAATACTCTCCTGACCAAAAGCACGCGACGGTAACTCTCACCTTCTCTCCTTGGAGCAAGTCGAAAGACTACGGAGAGTATTATGCACACTTCGGTCAAACCGCGAGAAGGAATAGCAAGGAAAAATACGTGAAATTGGTTGTATTGTGTAAGTTATTGCTTATATCTATGACAGTAGGGATGTTTAGTTATTTATATAATTCAAGCAACACGCCCCGGCTTCGCACGGGTGCGGGTAGATGTACTATACACAAAAATATGCCTATGTTACTCGCTGATAATGTAGATTTCTAATGGTGTAAGAATTTTTAAAATCGGTTCTGTAGATCCCGAGATTACTCCCTACCTCACAAACTCATAAACTTTACCTCTTTATAATATTAGTATATAATATAAGCTGCTCAACCCGGCTTCACACAGGTATTTAAATGAAGAAAATGAGACCAAATCAAACTTTTGTCAGAAATATAGAAAAAAAGGTATGTGTGTACTTATGTATACGCGTTAGAAGTTATACTTCTTTGGCGTCTGAAGAAAAATTTTAAAAAACAAAACTGCAGTAAATATCGAAGCAAAATGTTAAAATCAATCAAATTCTATTCTGTAGCCAACTTCATCATGTCGTTTTTTTGGGACATCGTGCGCGCGCAGGTCACCTGTAGCCAACTTCATCATGTTAATTTTGTGTCACAGATGCGCGCGCATCTTTAAATTTCACTCTCATCTTTTTTTCATAACGCGCCTAAAGAAGTATAACTTCAAAAATATTTAGGTATAACCTAGCGGTATGAAATATAATTGACCACCTATTCTCATGTCTATCAAATATACATTAAAAAATCATAAATGTCGGTCGAACCGTTTCGGAGGAGTGCGACCATAAAAATCGTGAAACGAGATTTTTATTTTCTTGAAATAAACTTATCGAGGTTACTTCTTGAAGTAAACATATCGATGTAACTTATGCCTCTGTGGTTCTAATACCTGCCTATAATAATCTAATATATAAAATTCTCGTGTCACAGTTTTCGTTGCCATACTCCTGCGAAACGGCTTGACCGATTTTTACCAAATTTTATATGCATATTCAGTAGGTCTGAGAATCGGCCAACATCTATTTTTCATCCCCCTATATGTTAGGGGTAGTCCCTAAATTTTATTTTTTTATTTTTTGGACGAAATTTTTTGTTTTTATTTTTTTATAATGTGGCATTAAGAAATACATTCAACACCTGCTTTTTTTGTCAAAAAATCTAGACCCGTGCGAAGCCGGGGCGGGTCGCTAGTAATAATATAATATTTTACATGTTCGGTCGTGCCCTCGCGATAACGATGTATAGTTATCCCATGTGTAATTCCAGGGCCGGATTTAGCGGTGTCAAGGCCACGAGCAAGAAACGAGTGGAGGCCCCAAATTATTTTCAGGCGTAAAAAAGCGAAAAAACTATCAAAGGAAAAGTTGATTACTAAGTAGTATTTACTCGTCGCCACCCCCGACGGCCGGCCCCCCTTTTGTGGGGCAGTAGCCCCGTTTGCCTCCCCTTAACCCAGCCCTGTGTAATTCTATGTTTTCTTTTCTAGTGAGCAGTATGACAACGATCTCCTACCGTACTATAGAACTTTTACAAGGCCAGAGAGCGAATACGACAGCTATCGCCTTCAAATGCAACCGATGCAGGCTGCTCAACGTCATAGTGAGAGCAGTTGATAGTAATATATACAACTTGGACACATCTAGATATCGGCTGAGGGAGTATAGGGATAAGTGAGTACAAATTATTATTGACTAGCTATCTGCCCCGGCTTCGCACGTGTGCATTGGAGATGACGGGCTCGTTGCGCGGTAGAACACCTGCTGTGCGCATCGATGGGTCGTGGTTTCAAATCCCACCATGACCACATGATTATAATTTATAACCGACTTCAAAAAAGGAGGAGGTTCTCAATTCGGCTGTATGTTGCTTTTTTTTTGTATGTTTTTTACGCGATAACTCCGCAAGTTATGCATGGATTTGGAAGATTATTTTCTGTTTGGTATATTTTAGAGGTGGTCCCATATAAATCGAAATTGGTTTGGTACTTTTTTAGAAAATCAAAAATTTACTTATACGTAGATGATGTCATGGTTTGTAGTTCCTTTCACGGCGCTGTCTCATTTGAGCAGCACGTTTAGTGGTAGGTCTACTAAATTATTATGTAAGGATTAATTAACTTAAAAAATACACTTCCTACAAAAAATTAAATATGAAATTATTTTTAAACAAAGAACAAAAACCGACTTCAAAACTTGTAGTATGTACAAACTTAAACAAAACGTAAAAAATAATATTTTATTTACTTCAAAGCATTATTTCCTAACAATTATTTTTGGAGTCGGTGCCAACCGAGAAGTCCTTCTTTGTTTAATTTATTTATTTATTTATTTATTTATTTATTTAAGGCTTACCAACTAGATACATAATTTTACTTACTCCTTAACTTATTATTAATTCCTATGACTATTTATATATCTAACTTATAGGTAGGCACTTTAATCCTGCTTTTGCAACAAATTTTCGAGCGGCATCCGTTTTGAAGTCGGTTTTTGTTTAAAAATAATTAACTTACATCTAGCAAGAATTAAACCCATTTTCAGCCAATCAATGTTTTTAGAGACCAACAAAAAAAATGGTTTATACAATATAGCTTTTATGACTTAAAATATTTTTATATATACCGGGGCAATGTAATTATTAATATTATTGAATGTAAAATCAAAAACTCTTGTATGCGTATTACTGACAAAACATGCCATCGCCACAATATAGTTTTATTTTACTAGACATTGTTACATGTTTTTGACAAATAAATAAATCTTATTCTTATTTTTATTTCCTTCTGTGAGAGCCACATCTATCAGTGACACCTATTATTTGATACCAAATGCAAAATTAAGGCTCATCAGGCAACATTCTATTTTTTTTGCTTCACTCACTTGATGGTAGAACCTCAGCCATAGAACATCAGTCAGTGATGCGCCGTCGACCTACTTTTTAGTTTTTATGACCGATTGAGACCGAAACGCGCAATATACACTTTTCCATCTACCCAGTTTGTTTTGTTACCGTGTCAGAATTTCGATATTCCTCCCACCCGTTTAATGCCTAAAGTGACCAGTGACAACCGCGACAAAATTTTGTCGACCGTTTTCTCGTGCTTTAATCGATTATCTCTTTATTTCTTCCGGGTCTAACATGACAATTACACTTAAAACTCGACTTTTAATATCAAAAATAGATATATTTGTCGATCGAGATATCTTTTCTATCAAAATTGTCGATGTCGAAATATAATATATCTCCATATCTTACATCTTAGTTTGTCTTCTCTCGTCCGCGACATATCTCGTGGCGGTCATGCTAGGCCGGCAGACGTGGGGAAGACACGGGTGACAGGATTCGAACCCACGACCCATCCTAGCGTAGGAAGGTATTCTACTGTCGTTGTTAAGGACTATTGGATTGCATCTCAGAAATTATCTTTATTTAAATTCATCCATTAATTTCAGAGAAGGCAAACCGTAAGTACTTTCATACCAATACCAATAGTCACATATTTTTTATTGTTTCATTGCTGCACTGTTTTTTTATTTTTTTTCTTTCATTTTTTTAACGATATGCGGTAAAAATTGATTTTAAAAATGTGGAATAAGGACTGGCTGAAAATCAGCGCTGTACAGACCCCGGTTTGTCAGCTTTATGCTGAGCCTGCTGCCTTTTGTCACGAGTCTAGTTTATTATTCTTATAAATAGCACATTATGTATGTACTTGTGAGTTGTGACAATAAAGATCATATTATTATTATTATGATTTTCTTTTGTTTTCTCAGCTTCTTCAAACTGGAACTAATAATATACACGGGCGTATACCAAGTGTACATTATATATCTAATAACCAAGACGCAGTTGCGTCTTGTTCGTCATCTTCTGTCTGGAGAAATTTACGGACAATTCGACAAGTATTTAAAATTGTAGTCTTTTGTAAGGATATGTAGATGTATGGTGGTAGATTTAATATTTGTAGAGATTTATGTAGTTGAATTGGTATAACACCTGTACTGGAAAGGACTATTGGTATTATGGAGACTTTTTGTAATTTCCACATTTTTGTTATTTCCTGTTTAAGCTCTAAATATTTCGATAATTTTTCAGATATTGTATTTTGTAGATTGTGTGTATTAGGTATTGCTATATCAATAATCATGGCTGTTTGGTTATTTTTATCAATCAAAGTTATATCAGGTCTATTGAAGTGTATAGTTTTATCCGTAAGTATTGTCCTATCGTAATATAGTTTGTGAGTGTCGTTTTCTATAACTGTTTCCGGCGTATATTTATAATATGGTAAATCAACGTTACTTAATTTATATTTTTGTGCTAAGTTTTGATGTATTATTTTGGCTACCTGGTCATGTCTAAATTTATAATCAGTTTGGGTTATTGCCTTACATGCGCCTGTTATGTGTTGGATAGTTTCTGGTGCACTATTGCATTTTCTACAGATGTCAGAAGGTAAATTTTTTATGATATACCTCTGATAATTTCGTGTCTCAATGACCTGATCTTGTATGGCTAACATGAAACCTTCAGTTTCAGGAAAGAGTTCCCCTCTTCTGAGCCATGCGTTCGATGCTTTCTTATCGACGTTAGGTAGGTTCAGGTGTTGGAGATGTCTTCCATGAAGTGATTTTTGGGCCCACGCTGCAATTTTATCGGATTTACTGGTTAGTTTTTCGTTAGATTGAGTTGTATGGTCAGCAAGATTAAGAGGTGTGTATTTCATATCATTTTGTACTATGCTACTGTGTAAATTAACGGTAAGTGCTTTATTATGGAAGTAATTTCTAAGTGTGGTGATCTGTTTATTGTGAAGATTTATTATGTCTATGAGTCCTCGGCCTCCGTCTATCCTCGGCAATGTTAGTCGTTGTATACATGATCTTGGATGATGTTTCCTATTTTTACTCATATTTACATTAATGATGCGTTGGATGTTTTTCAGTTCTGTTTTTGACCAGTGTATAATTCCAAAAGAGTAGGTAAGGACAGGTATGGCATAGGTGTTAATAGCTTTAATTAAATTGCGTCCGTTTAACTGAGATTTTAGAAGAAGAATCAATCTAGTCTTAAATTGTTTTGTCAAATCGGTTTTAGTTTCTTTATTCAAAATCTGTTTGGATTGATTATATCCTAAGTATTTATATGCGGTATTTTCTTCTAATGGGTCTATGGTTTCTCCTGTTGTTAAAGTATAGTGATGCTCATGGTTGCGTCCACCTTTAATGGAATTTATTTTGCACTTATCTATACCAAATTCCATACAAATATCATTTGAAAAAATTTCAGTTAGGTGTGCCAATGTGTTCATATCACTTTGTGTTGATGTATACAGTTTTATATCGTCCATGTAAAGTAGGTGAGTAATTTTGATACTATTTATATTTTGATGAGGGGATGTTTGAGAATATGTGTTATTGATATTATATTTAAGGGAATAGCCAATGTCACTAGAGTTTAAAATATTTGATAAAGGGTTTAAAGCGAGGCAAAACCAAAGAGGACTAAGGGCATCTCCCTGGAATATTCCACGCTGTATTTTAATGTTGTCTGTCAGCTCAAACCCATTACTTGTATAAATTTTTAATCGGGTTGTCCAGTTTTGGGATGTAATAGATAGAAAATGTATAATTGTAGGGTTTACTTTATATATACTTAAAACTTTAAATAACCATGAATGAGGTACAGAATCATAAGCTTTTTTGTAATCAATATACATTGTGAATAAATCTTTCTTTTCTTTGAAAACTTTATTTAATATAACTGAATCAATAGTCAATTGTTCTTTGCATCCTTGGCTGAACTTTATGCATCCTTTCTGTTCTTCACTAATTAAATTATTATTTTTTACATGTTCATATAAGGTTTCAGTTATGCAGGAAGTGATTATCTTATATATTATTTGCAAACAAGTGATGGGTCGGTATTTAGTTGGGTTGAGGGGGTCGCTTAAGTCTTTTTGTATCATATGTGTTATTCCTTCTGAAATGTATTTTGGCATTGTTTCAGGGTGATTCATGAAGTTATTTATGTGGTTATATAAATAGGGATGGATGTGTGAGAATTTTTTATACCAGTAACTGTGAATATTGTCAGATCCGGGGGATTTCCAGTTTTGTAACTTACGAAGTGCATTATGGAATGTTTCAGGGTTAAAGTGTTCGAAGGGCATTGTTTCTAATGTTGAGTGTTTGTTTTCTTCGTTTCTTATCCAATCGGCGTTATCATTGTGTGCTAGAGGTCTTTCCCATATATGCGCCCAAAACCTCTGAAGCTCGCCTGGTAACGGGCTTGATTTTTCCTGTTGCTCAACTATTTTATTTTTAAGTTTTCGGTAGAATACTTTTTCATTATTGGAGAATTGATTATTTTGGGATTTACGAAGTGTACAGTCCAAGTATCTTTTAAGTCTGCGTGTTAGAACTGATAACTTTTGTTTAAGTGTATCTAATACATGTATTGGTTGTGAGTTTTCTAATTCGTACGTGGCGTGAGTTTTATAGTTTTCTATTATTTTTTCTACTTGATTTATTATTTTCCTACTTCTATTACCATCTATATACTGTGTTAGTCTACCTATTTTAGCTCTTAAATCTTCTTTTCTCTTTTCTAATCTTAATTGCCACGCTGGCTTATGTATGTTATTTCTAAATGCTGAGTTATTCATTGTTAAGTTTTTGATTTTTGATCCATTATATTTAGCTGCTGTTACAGCAGCACAATAAATTACTGTTTGTAGGCTTATAAAATCTGTATCTTTATCTACATGTTTGGGAAGAATAACTTGATTTATATATTGCACAGCTATGGCTAACTTTCTTGAAGTTCTCTGCTTAGGGATATATGCTCGATTTGTAGGTAGAGTTTGTGAATAATATGTTAAACTTTCGTTAAATATTTTATCTATTTCTGTATTATGTTCGGGATAACTTTGTGTTGGTAGAGTTTGATTGTCTAGTAATTCTGGGTTAATACTATTCAAAAATGAGAGATTTTGTTCATCCAGTATATATTCACAAGCCGTTGTAGTTGTATTATTTGTAATGCCCCCTACCCCTATATTTTTATTGCTTTCAAAACTATTATTTATTGTGCTATTTTGACTCAATACTGTTTGTCCCGTACTTTGGTTTGATGGATTTGTCTGTACCAGTGAAGTATTATCATGGTCAGTACTCTTTTCAATATGGCAAGTAGTGATGCGTAATTCAGCAGCAATTTCTTCTTTAATCTCAGCAATTCTTTCTTGGGTTAAATATCCATTATCTATTATTATCCGTCGTTGGTCAGCTATTCTTTGTTCTGATATGTTTTCTAAGAATGGGAATATTGTAATAAACTCACGATGCATTTGTTTTCTATAGGCAGTTTTATTAGTTTCTAACTGAGTGACTTTAAAATAGCTTCTAATGATGGCTTCATTATATTCATTCGTCCATTTCATGCGTTGGGAATGTTGGCGTGTAATCATGTCAGTGGAAATTGTATTTTGTATTGTGCTGTTTGTGTTCTGTGTTAAGTTCAATTGTATTTGTACTTCTTTAGTTATTTCATTTATCCTTTCATTTGTCAGTAATTTATTTCGTATAATTGCCCGTCTTTGGTCTCCAATGCGTTGTTTGCTAACTTGAATATGAGGAAATCTATTTATAAATTTAACGTATAACGGTTCTAGGTATGTTCTATTATTATTATTATTATTATTATAAATATACATATATGTATTATATCTTAAAAATTATAAAACCAAAGGGCCCGGCTTCACATGAAAATAATTATCGTCATATTTCAACAGGGCTTTACTTAGAGGTCCCATGGTTTCAAATTATTTCCCAAACTCTGACCATCGCTAACTAATAATGCTAGTGTATTCTTCAGTAATTATTACCCAGTATACATTGATAGAATACTTGTTACATATTTCTGATGTCCTGGTACTTCTTACAATTCCCGAGTCCCCTAGTGGGGCATGGGGCAGACACATTTCTGTGTCTGTTTCACTGATCATCGCTAACTAATAATGCTAGTATATTCTTCAGTAATTATTAACCAGTATACATTGATAGAACACTTGTCCTATATTTCTGATGTCCTGGTGCTTCTTACAATTCCCGAGTCCCCTAGTGTGGCATGGGGCAGACACATTTCTGTGTCTGTTTCACTGATAATTTTTCTTTATAGTAGGTGTAATTGTCTACTCTGTCCGACCAAACCAATATTATTGTCTTTTTTTCATAGAAAAAAGACATATATTTTCAACACCAGAAAGCATGCAGGTACATTGCCGACCTTATTTCCTTTCTCTGGGATTCGAACCCAAAATCTCCGGTTCTGAACGACTAAGCTTGATAGGTGATCATTGTTTTTAAGGAGATCTATACAAAGCGACGATTATTATCTATGGTTCCAGAAAGCAGATTCTAGAAATTGAGGTCGAAGGTTTGAAAACTCAAGACTTCGGCGATTATTTCGCTGTTTTACAAAACGGCGAAGGGTTAGAAGAAAGAGTTAAAGTATTGAGTATTCTAAGTAAGTATTCAGTCGTCTAAAGATCTCCAAAGAATGATGAGTAGCTTGTATCGAGCACATAACCTTATAGTGCCGCTGCACATTACATTGGGGACCATCCATAAAGTATGTCACACGTTAAGGAGGGGAGGGGATCGACGAAGTGTGACATTATGTGACAAGGGGTGGGAGGGGTCCTATGTTTCGTGACGTCACATTTCAAAATCTTACACATCTAAGTGTTAAAATGCCAAAATTATTTTAACCAATAACGAAAAATTATCGACTATTCCCATATGAAATATAGTTTGTTTTCTTGGCGAGCTAGCCGCCTGAGCTCTTTGTAAATGTAAATAAAACTAATTCCGGAACCGCTGTTTTAATTTAATAATTTCTAGATGTAAAATTGCAAAAAATGTGACGTCACACTAGGAGGTCTCACATTGTGACCAATTGTGATAAGGACGGGGGAGGGGTCAAACAATCAAGAAATAAGAGTGACATGGATGACACCTTGACGGGCTCGTGGGCGCTTTTGGCTGAACCTTGCGCTCCGATGGTTCGCGGGTTCGAATCCCGCCGGGACGATATGTTTATAATTTTATGTAACCATTCTTCACGTCTGGTCAGTTTGGGTAATAAACCCAAATAAATTGGTGTGAGGAATATCGAAATTCCGACCGGGTAAAGAACCACCGTTCATAGATGGAAAAACCATAAATTGCATATTGCGCGTTTCGGTTTCAGTCTATGGAACCAAATGCTCGAAGGAAAAAATAGATCGACAGCGCATCATTGACTGATGTTCTATGTCTGAGGTATCACCTACCATCAAGTGAACCTCATGCTCGTCTGTCGATATCTGACATAAAAAAGGTGCACATTGTGCATTTCGGTCTCAGTCTATAGATTTCCATAATGATAGAAGTAAAAAGTAAGTCGACAGCGTATCATTGACAATAAAAGTATTTATTTATCTGAAAAAGACGCTCCATGACATCGTTCAATAACATGTTATTAATTGTGCTTTATGATTTTCAGCTCCCGGTGAGTAGATGATACAATTTTTTTATAGTTGAAGAAAGTGTTAAGTTTTAATAATATTAATTAATTTATTTTACAGAAAAGGGTAATCATTTATTTCTTATTAGACATAGACATAGACATCTATCTATGTCTATGTCTATGTCTATGTCTATTTCTTATTAAAATGTTTATACTTGCTGTATTTACATATCTTTTAAATTGACATAGACAATGAACTGAGCATCGCCTTGTAGCCACATCTACAAACAGTATGACGACGTCACTAATCCTGAATCGCGCTATCAAAGTATTTCCGAGCGCTCAGTATATACAACACCTCGACTGGTCGAGGATCATTCCCCGCTTGGAGGAAGGTAACACTATCCTTCCTTGTTTCCTTAGTTGCACCTAAGTGCTCTGTTTTTTTAATTGTTGTGTGTGTCAATAGACAACTAGTGGCCGCACGAACGCTTCGTCTCTCTCACTCTTGTCTACTCGTATTTTCTTTATAGTGACGCTCAGTCCATTGTCTATGGTTGAATACTACAATATAATATACTAAAGATTATTTATAGACTAAAATTTTTTTTTAATTTTCAGATACTGGTAAGCCAAGTTTTGTTTGCTGGTTTTTTTGTTTTTACAAAAAACGCCCAGAGATAAATTAACTTATGAATTCTTATTACAGATAATGGTATGTAATTTTATTATAATTTTTACGTCATTATTTGTAATCTACTAGGCCAATACAACTTACGAGTCTAATTAAGGGTCACACCACCTTGGCGTTCGGGAAATTATGTGTAAAAATAAAAGTTATTTGTGATACAGCCATTAACCATAATATTGTCTTTTATTAAAGCGAGTATCACACATTTAAATAAAATACTGTATACCAGATTAAAACGCAATTTATTATTTATATTGTTTAAATTATTTGTCCGTTTCGGATGCTTTTCAGCAACCGTGGTCGCGGGGAGACTGTCTCCCTGTCTAATTTTAACAATATAAATAATAAATCGCGTTTTAATCCGGTATACAGTATTTTATTTAAAAGCCATTAAACATGTAGATAAATAATATTTTACACATTCCTATACTAGTTTTATAAATAATTTACAAAAATGGCAACAAGTCATCAGTGACGGTAATACACTTTTTAAAAATCATAGCTGTGGGCATGATTTGTCAGTAAGGTATTTTATAACCGCTAATGTCAGCGCACGAACCCTCTCTGGGAGCCACTGAAAATCAGTGTTGGGGTCTCATTCGGCTCCAATGTATACTGAGTGGTGTTCTTATTCGGAGGTCACCAATTATTGCAGTTGTAACTTTGTTGTTTCTAATGGTAATTAGATGTAATTTTGCTTTTTGTGTTATTGTTACTGTTGTATGTTTGGTGATTTTATCTGAATATTTTTTTTCTATTCTATTCTATTCTATAATCAAACACAGACACAATATTATCCATAGTTTTCAGTGAGGGCCAGAGGTAAAGGAATTACCCAACCTGTTTTTTACTCAGAGCACTCACAATAAATGTTTCCTAAAACAGCGCCATCTATTGGTATGTTATCGAACTATATTTTTTAATTAAAAATTCCAGCTATAAAAACTCAACGTCTTACCGCATCGTTTGACGTTGGCGGCCATTTTGATCGGACTATGAACTTCACGTGCGAAGACTGTTCAGTCACGGATATCTTATGCAATGGCGAGAGTGTACTATCCGCCGGGAGGGTTTCTGTCATTCATGTGACGAATATGATTAGTTTTAATTTTCCCAGGTAAGTGACAAATGGACGGATACTCAAAAATATTTGATGAAATATATCAAAATAAAGATTTGATTGTTTTTTTTTTGTTTTTTTGACCCCTCTTTGTCACAGTTGGTCACATTTGTGAGACCCCCCGTCCCCCGCATCACGTCACATATTTTGCAATTTTACATCTAGAAATTATTAAATTAAAACAGCAGATCCGAAATTAGTTTTACTTACAAAGAGCTCAGGCGGCTAGTGCGTGACACTAGTAGAGCGAGTATGAGCTCGCCAATAATACAATTTAAACCATATATTCATACGGGTAGAGTTGAAAATATTTTTAAGTTTTTCGTTATTAGTAAAAATTTGGCATTTTAATACTTAGATGTTTAGGATTTTGAAATGTGACGTCACGAAATTTAGGACCCGTCCCACCCCTTGTCACACAATGTCACACTTCGTCGATCCCCTCCTCTCCTTAACGTGTGACGTACTTTATGGATGGTCACTTTAGAAATGATTATCGTATTAGGTGTCCGGATAATTTATTTATTCAAAGTCCGCTGGGCTTGGAGAGTGAACTGGTGAAAGCGTTATGGGGGTGTAACGAAAAGTGTGATCGGCCGTAGCGAACGACAGTTGGACGCTGTTAAGCAATACAGTGACAACCCACATGGTTGCCATTTTGAGAAAATTGAGTTTAAAGTTTTTATCAGGTTTTATAAATTTTCTTTTAAAAAATAACAGAAATATTTTTTTTTTTTTTTAATTTAGACTAAATGTATATCGTTTTTCTCGGTAGCAATCAAAGTAACTGAATTTAGTGCATTATTGTTAAATATTTTAGGTTTTCGTGCCCACTAGATTTTTCAATATTTTTGCTATTAAAACGATTTAAATGATACATATCTCTTTTGAAATATGTACTCCAGCTCATAAGGATGCGATTGGTATCCAAATTTACATTTTTTATAATTTTGTGGGTTGACGCTGTATTGCTTATCAGCGTCCAGTTGTTATTTCCTTTTTTCATCTGATACGTTAATGTTTGTGGTAATAAATAAATAAAAATAAAATAATAATATGTATGTCTGTTTGTTGCGAAATAAGTTTTACTTCACTTTTTTTTAATTAGATTTGAAGACAACCACGCATGCGTGTACATGGGTTTCTTTAAAGAAAGGAATAAATTCATCAAAAAGGTCTTAGCCGTTATCGATAGTAAGTGGCTTTTAACACTTTTTCATCTTATTTTATGTTAATAAACATATTAACACTTCAATTATTTTTCTAGATAATTGTAAGTATTGCCATTTATTATTTTCTAAACTAGTAATTCCGTGAGTTGTAATTTTCTCCATTTCTTTTGTGAATAATTAATTTTGAAATTAAAATTAAACATTATCAAATTCATCACGCCTCTTTCCCATTAGGGTAGAAGAGATCACATTCTATATTATGCTCCTTGTATATACAATAGTTGCATACCATTTTAATCTTAATATAAATGTTGATGTCAACAATATAATAAATACATACTAATATTATAAATGTAAAAGTTTGTGAGGATGTTTTTTTACTCTTTCACGCAAAAACTACTGAACGGATTTTGATGAAACTTTACAGTATTGTTGTTTATACATCAGAATGACATATAAGCTATATGTATAGCGATATTGAGTTAATTGGCCAAATTATAACAATGAGTGGCAAGTAAGTCGGAAAAAATCCTGCTATCTGAGAGCTATTTCGCGAAGCAAGTTGTATTACATACTCGTATTTTAGTATGCATATTACTAACAAAAAAGTATGTTTATTTCAGCGCCAGGTAAATATTTCTTAAATGCTTTTTATTAATTAAAAAACTAAATTCTCGAGTCCCCTAGTGGGGCATGGGACAGACACATTTCTGTATCTGTTTCACTGATCAACAAGTTGTGTACAACTCATATACAAATCCCCCCTCCTCCCTTTTCCCTATCCGTAAAATACATGAATACACCGTCCCTTTACTTGCTTGGAATTACATGGAAACAATAAATAAAACCAATAAAATACATTTTTTTTTATGAAAAATATGCAGCAAGCAGTGAAATGCAACGTGCAAGCAGTAAAATGCGGCATAGTGGGATGCGATAGGACGAAATCGGAATGTTTGCTGTATTGTTACACCCCTTACATTGATAAATACAAACAAGAAATACAAGAATACTACTACTTGTCCCTTATTTCTGATGTCCAGCCGGCCTAGCATGACCGCCACGAGATATCTCGCGGACGAGAGAAGACAAATTTTGATAGAAAAGATATCTCGATCGACAAATATATCTATTTTGGATATTAAAAGTCCAGTTTTAAGTGTAATTGTCATGTTAGACCCGAAATAAATAAAGTGATAATCTATTCAAACACGAGAAAACAGTCGACAAAATTTTTTCGCAGTTGTTATGCTAGGCCGGATGGTACTTCTTAGAATCCTCTCGTTCCTTAGTGGGGCATGGGGCAGACATATTTCTGTTTCTGTTTCACTTATCACCTCTAACTAATAATGCTAGTGTATTCTTCAGTAATTATGACCCAGAATACATTGATAGAACACTTGTCCTATATTTCTGATGTCCTGGTACTTCTTAGAATTCCTGGATGTATGTTTTAGCTGTGACGATACCGGAAGTAGTGACCGTGCCAGCTCCGAAGATTGGGGAACAGTTCCAGCAGGAGGTGGCCTTCAGTTGCAGCGACTGTTCCGTTGAAAAGGTTGCTAGATACTAGGAGTGGGCGTTTATTCAACAAGCAGCTTTTTTAGCCGCTTTTCTAATGCTACCGAATTAGCTGCTTTTCGTTTAACGCAAAAGCCGTTAAATATATTAACTGTTTCATTCAACGATTTTCGAACGCAACGCGCGGATTGGCTCAACAAACATTCAATACTGCAAACTAGCTAATAAAATTAGCTGCTTTTTTAACAGGTTATCAGTTTGAAATTAGCAGTTTCATTAAGTTAACACAAAAACCGTCAAGGACCCACCTCTACTAGTTACTAAATGCCTTTCCTTGATGTAAAGGTTGCCAGTAAACATGAGATTTAGATATTTACGGGAGACGATGATTACTGTGGAAATCTGTTTTGAAAGTTTCAGTTTACTATTGTAATATATAGGTTACGGTAGCTTTAATATTAGTTTTTTAGGGTTCTAAAACTGAATAAAATAAAAGAGGGGCCCCCAAATTCCGACAAGTAAGCACTAGTAAACAAATTTTCCTTTGATATTTGTTTTCGTTCGTTTTAACTTTTACCTACTGTGCTTTGTACCGTAGTACAGTATATTGTTAACATGAAAATAATCTGGGGCCAGGGGGCCTCTCTTTTGTTGCCCGGGGCCTCTAATCTGTCATCTCTAAGGCCTTGTGGATTAGTATAATAGTTTGAAGTACCCTATTAAATTACCCTATTTTTTACCCCGTGAAACAAAAATGTGATTTCACTTTGTATTGAATCTGTGAGAAGAATATCGAAATTCAGATCGGTTAACAATTCAACAAATAATTGTGTATTGCAAAATTAGTATTTTCGCTTCTTACCACTAAAATATATCCCCTTCTGCTAATGCATCATATTTTCCAGTAGTTTAGTAGTACTTCATATACCTACTTCCTCTTACCCCTAAAATATTTCCCCTTCTTATAATTTATCATAATTTCCAGGTGTTTGTCAATGGAATACCGCTGGAAGGGTCGTTTAGACGTAATTCTGTTGGATCTATTGGCTTATTTTCGGTAAATATTAATTTCCTTTTTCGATCCCTTGTTAAATCGAATAACTACTAGAAATAGCGATATCGGTAATTTTGATGTTTTATAGGAGTGCAAACGAGCCTGAACATCCGCAACACCAGAGGATATGTAGATGTGTTGCTGGTCTTTGAATTTTTTAACAATAAAATGTAATATATATAATGTATAATTCTCGTGTCGTAGTGTTTATAACAAAACTCCTCCGAAACGGCTTGACCAATTCTTATGAAATGTTATGTGTATATTAAGTAGGTCTGAGGATAGGACGTAAAGTTTTTCATACTCCTAAGTGATAAGGGATTTTTTTTTATTATTCTACTTAAAAAAAATGTTTGTTTGATGTGCAATTTCAGGCGTCTGCTTCAGACATAACTATCAGTATAACAGAATATACTCCGACGTTCGAGGGTGTCTACCAGGCTGTCTTCACTACCGGCTCGGAAACAGTTACCAAGACGATAATGGAAATTAAGTAAGATAATAAAAAAAAAACTGGCCAAGAGCCCACCGATGGTACAAAGTTCCCTAAGTAAAAAAAATCCGATAAAAAACTATAAAATGGTTTTCGGTTTTTCCTTTACTTGTGCTACATGACATTGCTTCACAATTCTAGGACAACGGGAAGTACCCTATAGGTGTTGATTCCCTTGCGAGTGTCAAAATATGCGGCTTACACGGATCATAAGAGGCTGTATCTTTTGATTGCGTCGACTTAGAAGTATTTTCCAACAAGGAATTTTACAACAAGGGATTGCAGACCTGAGTATTTGAAATTCAACTTGATACCTCCACGCGTTCCTGAGAAATACGATCTTCACAGACAGACAGACAGACGGAAAACTATTTAACTAATTTTCTATAACCATGTCGTCCCCATGTCTGGTCACTTCAGGCATTAATCGGATGGAGAGAATATCGAATCCGACCTGGTAACTTACCACCATTAAACGTAACGTAAAAACCGTGAAGTGCTTTCTATTGGTGAAAGAATTTTCAAAATTTGGTCCAGTAGTTTTTGAGTTTATTCATAATATACAAAAATTCAAAAATACAATTCTTTTCTCTTTATAGTATTAGTATAGAATAGAAGTATAGATATAGATAAACTCAATCATTCATGTAGGTGAATACTACTATGTGTGACTATACACTTAGTAATCAGAGATATTAATTGCAAGCATTGAATGAATGAGTTCATGAATGAACGAATGAGACATTTTCTCATCATATTTATTTCGATATTTGATAATATAATAATTTAAAACTATTTAGAGATGATGCGGGTGATACAGGCCAAGCTGAACAAGCTACGACTGAAGGTAAGTTTGTTAAATTCATCCAAATCCTAATAAACATTAAAATAATTGATTATAAATGTGTTAGAGACGACCATAATGAACCTATTTGAACAGCAAGACCACGCAAATATAATTACCAGTGCAAATTAAAGATGAGACGTATTTACGCCACCAGGTTTTAAAACCAGGGCTTTGCTTGGAAGTAGGGCGCCCTGGTGCGAGCGGGAAAAACTTGCAAGTATGAAAATACTTGCATAGGAAAACGATCCGTAACATCTTAGAAATAAGGAGCACAATAGCATCTGCAAAAAAATACTATAAAGCATAAAATACTTGCATAGGAAAACGACCCGTAATTCTTTTATAATAAGGAGCACAATCCTATGCAAGTATTTTATACTTTTAAAGAAGAATGGCAGTCTCAGTATCGCTCTGTTTTAAAAACGAGCCTTAACTAAATTATATGCATTTTATAGATCGAGTATAGTAGTTTATTTTCCCAGTTAAAGTTTTTTTTTATTTTGTGGGAAAAGAGAAAAAAATGATAAATAACATTTTGTTAAATAAGAAGTCAAGGTAGCAAAAACTAAACGAAAAACATTGGCATTTTCAGTAGAATATTACTCATAAATATGAATGTTTGCTGGATGCTTAAAAACTAACAATAAATTATAATATTATAATATATTTTTTCATTTTATTTAAGAAAACATAATCTTTAGTTTTTACATTTTTTACTTGGCAACATTTAAACAATGCTCGCGTCGCTGACAACTGACATCTGTGATCTGTCAAAGTCATCTTACGTATATGTGTGGCGTTTGTTATTGGTTAACTCAATTGCACACTTGCAGTATATTTTGCAAATACGTGCATAGGAAAACGACCCGTAATTGTTTAAAAATAAGGAGCAAAATCCTATGCAAGTATTTTATTCTTTTAAAGTATTTTCTTGCAGATGCGACTGTGCTCATTATTTGTATGAGATTACGGTTCGTTTTCCTATGCAAGTATTTTATTAAAGTATATTTTGCAAATACGTCATAATAAAATACTTGCATAGGATTTTGCTCCTTATAAGTAATCAATTACGGGTCGTTTTCCTATGAAAGTATTTTATACTTATAAAGTATTTTCTTGCAGATGCTACTGTGCTCATTATTTGTATGAGATTACGGTTCGTTTTCCTATGCAAGTATTTTATACTTGAAACTATTAAAGTATATTTTGCAAATACGCCATAATAAAATACGTGCGTAGGAAAACGACCCGTAGCTATTTAAAAATAAGGAGCAAAATCCTATGCAAGTATTTTATACTTTTAAAGTATTTTCTTGCAGATGCGATTATGCTCATTATTTGTATAGCGTTACGGGTCGTTTTCTTATGCAAGTATTTGATACTTTAAAGAAGAATGGTAGTCTCAGTATCGCTCTTTATATTAGCTACACCTGTATGTATGTTTGTTTGTATATTTGTTTAATTCAAATTCAAATTCAAAAATCATTTATTCATACACTAATGAACGTCAATAAAAAATACATATTAAATGCTTCTAATTTTACATTTACTGCCAGTTCACAAATCAAGGGCGTAGAGCGGACGAGAAGAACTGGCAAGAAACTCGCCGCCACTCTTTTTAATCGCCAAGTTTTTGTTTTACAAATGTTTTATAAGGAGCTGCAACCATTACACCATGTTCCACATGACATCTTTAAGTAGTTAACTATAATTATCAAAAAATATATATTATAAAAATATGTTAACATATATTTTGTAACCGACTTCTTTGGGCGCGATTTTGACCCACTTTAAACGGCCAGATTTCGTTCAAACTTTGTAGATTTATCAAGGACCGATGACAATACACTAATTTGATAAAATTATTCCATTTTTCAATTTGCAAATTATGATTTTTGTTAATTTATCTGCAGACGCGATGCCATCTATGCGACGATACGCGCTACTAGATGGCGCTCTCACTAGAAATTGATATTAAGCGGCATTTACAACACTGCGTTGTATAAACTATTGGTCACGCCACTCGCATTCTGGCTAATGTCACAAGGTGGCGCTGTACTTAATACTATATTATTCCATAAACTTAATTTTAATGTTAATAGTTTAAAATTAAAAAAACAAGCTATTATAAATAAACCATACTAAAAAGTAGAAAATAAATAATAGTTTAAAAAAACTAAAAAACACGCTTTTTATAAAAAACTGAACTAAAAAATAGAAAATAAATTTAAAATATATTTATTTAAAAAAAGCGTGGGGTACTAATAAAATATTTATAACTATTGACATGCACTCCACGCTTTTTTTAAATAAAATATATTTTAAATTTCAATTTCTTTTCTATTTTTTAGTTCGGTTTTCTATAAAAAAACGTGTTTTTTAGTTTTTTTAAACTATTATTTTAAAAACGAGCCTTAACTAAATTATATGCATTTTATAGATCGAGTATATAAGTTTATTTTCCCAGTTAAAGTTTTTTTTTTATTTTGTGGGAAAAGAGAAAAAAATGATAAATAACATATTTTTGTTAAATAAGAAGTCTAGTTAGCAAAAACTAAACGAAAAACATTGGCATTTTCAGTAGAATATTACTCATGAATATGAATGTTTGCTGGATGCTTAAAAACTAACAATAAATTATAATATTATAATATATTTTTTCATTTTATTTAAGAAAACATAATCTTTAGTTTTTACATTTTTTACTTGGCAACATTTAAGCAATGCTCGCGTCGCTGACAACTGACATCTGTGATCTGTCAAAGTCATCTTACGTATCTGTGTGGCGTTTGTTATTGGTTAACTCAATTGCACACTTGCAGTATATTTTGCAAATACGTGCATAGGAAAACGACCCGTAGCTATTTAAAAATAAGGAGCAAAATCCTATGCAAGTATTTTATATTTTTAAAGTATTTTCTTGCAGATGCGACTGTGCTCATTATTTGTATACGATTACGGTTCGTTTTCCTATGCAAGTATTTTATTAAAGTATATTTTGCAAATACGTCATAATAAAATACTTGCATAGGATTTTGCTCCTTATAAGTAATCAATTACGGGTCGTTTTCCTATGAAAGTATTTTATACTTTTAAAGTATTTTCTTGCAAATACTATTGTGGTTCTTATCTCTAAGATGGTAGGGATCGTTTTCCTATGCAAGTATTTTTTACTATAGCGAATTCGGAGCTCGATGAAAGTATTATGAAACCTGGTTTTCGACCCTGGTTTTTTTACGGACTCGTACTTGGAAGCCCCGGTATCGAATTTTGCAAGTATATCTCATCGCTAGTGCAAATTGTAAGATGTCTGTGGCATGACGTTTGAATTGTCAAATGTCAGTTGTCAATGTCAAGTATCAGTCAGCTGTGCGTTGTTCTCTCATTCGTGATTCGAGCTTCAGTAATCAGGGGGGTTAGAACGCAAAACGCAAAACGATTCGACTGATCGTCTCGCTTCATTGTGATTGGTGTAGAGACTCTCTCGCTTCATTGTGATTGGTGTAGAGAGTCTCTACACCAATCACAATGAAGCGAGACGATCAGTCGAATCGTTTTGCGTTTTGCGTTCTAACCCCGCAGTTGCTCTCGAGACAGCGACCGTGCCGGATGTGCGCACTGAATGATAACGAAAACAGATTGGAGGACAGCGATTACGAATACTTGGATACAAATCTGTCTGAATCTCCGACATATTATATTTTAGTATGATAATTTGAAATCTTTAAATTTTTATCTATAATTATAATAATAACTTTAATACTTTTATAGCTATAACAGAAGCAGCCTCGGAAGCTATCACGACAGGTAAATATATTACTTAAAATTTATAATTTATAGGATTCTCAGCAATTACTGATTCAATCATGGAAACTAAATGAAAAAGTATGAAAAATATCCATTATTGGAATTGGAATGATAATAAAATAACTTAATTTATGTAATAACTTAATTTAACACTTTTTTAAATATAGTTTGTGGGATTCTCAGCAATTACTGACCTAATAATTCAATCTGTTTTAAATTTTAATAATAATATTGACTATTCGAATGATTCTTTTAAACGTAATATAATATATTTTTTTATTTTAGTCACTGGAGATGGTGAGTTTGTAAGATATTATGATAAAAGTAAATTCCCGAATGGTGGTCCCGATAGTGGGGCATGGGGCAGACACATTTCTGTGTCTGTTTCACTGATCATCGCTAACTAATAACGCTAGTACATTCTTCAGTAATTATTAACCAGTATACATTGATAGAATACTTGTCCTATATTTCTGATGTCCTGGTACTTCTTACAATTCCCGAGTCCCCTAGTGGGGCATGGCAGACACATTTCTGTGTCTGTTTCACTGATATTTTTTCTTTACATACAAGAAGATGATCAGTATTTTATACTCTGAGTAATTGAGACACAAAAGCGGTCAGAAATTATGATCATTTTAAATACGCATGAATTGAAACATGGTGTAATGGTTGCAGCTCCTTACAAACATTTTGTAAAACAAAAAACTTGGCGATTAAAAAGAGTGGCGGAGAGTTTATTGCCAGTTCTTCTCGTCCGTTCTACGCCCTTGGTTTGAGAACTGGCAGTAAATGTAAAAATTAGAAGCATTTAATATATTTTATTATTGACGTTCATAAGTGTACATTGTGTTAACTAAAGGTATAAAAATGTTAATTTAAAATGTTGTTAATATTTTGATTTTACAGAAACAACGGCGAACGCAAGTGAAGGTAAGCTATTCATCAAAATGTTACTAATCACTGATGTTTTTTTATGTTAGATATCGACAGACGACCATGAGATTGACTTGATGGTAGGCGATACCTCAGCCACAGAACATCAGTCAATGATGCGCTGTCGACCTACTTTTTACTTCGAGCATTCGGAAATCCATAGACTGAAACCGAAACGCGCATGCACTTCACGGTTTTTCCATCTATGAACGGTGGTTCGTTACCCGGTCGGAATTTCGATATTCCTCCCACCCATTTAGTGCAGTGTTTTCGATAAAAGCTCCCAGGCGGCTTGAGATTTTCCGACACTTCCAACAATTTACACAAAACCTTGACAAATCATGTATCTAAACCTTCCTCATTAATCACTCTAACTATTTTTGAAAACTGAATCAAAATTCGTTCATTAGTTTTTGAGTTTATCGCGAACAGATAGTCAGGCAGACGCGGCGGAGCACTTTGTTTTATAATATCTAGTGATGTGTATCTATTACTCCGGTCAAAATGAAGTTATTATTCATTCATTATTATCGGATACTAAAATGAATAATAATAAATATTGGGTTAAACACTAAGGGAAGAGGAAACGTTTTGTCAGAACTCTTCATCTCTCGTAATTTAAATAATATGCTTTATACCGTATTCAAAAGCGATTTATTATTTATAATGTTTAAATTATTTATCCCGACGTTTCGGATGCTTTTCAGCAACCGTGGTCACGGAGAGACATAAAGAGTATTCGTTCGGAATAGATTGCGTTAATATGGCAACTTTGTGATATTTCAAATCAGACAACTTTGCTGTTGCTGAAAAGCATCCGAAACGTGAGGATAAATAATTTAAACATTATAAATAATAAATCGCGTTTTAATTCGCTATAAAATATTTTATTTAATCGTGTTAATAAAAGACAATAATACAGTCATACTAGCTGACCCGGCAAACGTTGATTTGCCATGTAAATAATTTCTAAAAAGCAGGGGTTGGTGATAAAAAAGTAAAAATTTTGGGTTGTGTGTATTTTTTAATGCCACATTATAAAAAAATAAAAACAAAAAAAATCGTCCAAAAATAAAAAATAAAATTTTAAGGGTGAACAACCCTTATCAATTAAGGGTATGAAAAATAGATAGTAGCCGATTCTCAGACCTACTGAATACGCATATAAATTTGGTAAAAATCGCTTGGCTTTACCCGTTACGGAGGAGTACGGTAAACATTGTGACATGGAAATTTTATATATTAGATATTTTTTTCAGACACTACCACCGTTGGGACAACTGCAGTTGCGTAAATGGTTTTAATAAGAAGAATCATACATAACATATGTAGTATTATCACCCGGCTGTGTCTAAAAGGAGTAAACACATTTCAATGAGTGAACATATCGTTAGAAGAAAGGCAAATCTGCTATAGCCCAATTTGTCCATAAAAATAAAATACTATATTTCATTTGCCAACCTTACATGACAACCACGACAAATTGCATCGAGATCGTTTTCTCGTGTTTAAATCATCACATACCTTAAAACTCGACTTCTAATGTCAAAAGTCGATTTGTCGATCGAGATATCTTGTCTATCAAAGTTTTCGATGTCGAGATATAATATAACTCGATATCTTATATCTTAGTTTGTCTTCACTCGTCCGCGAGATATCTCTTGATGGTTATGCAAGGCGGGCTGATAGAAAATAATTTTAACAATGTTATTATTTTTAAATAAATAAATCAGATGAAAAATATAAGAGACATGTTTTTTTAAAGTAACTTATAACTTCATTCCCCACAAGGATCATTTTGGCGTTTTAAGAATTTTGCCTTTCAATTGACGATAATATATTGTACATGTGGGCAGTGTGTATGTATATCTATTGTTATACTTTTAATAACATCTTAAACGGTAGAAGCGATTTTGATAAATGTTATGTTTTTAAAATAGATTTTATAACTTAAATGTTAATATTTAAGTTTCTCTTGATTTTTCGACATTTCTCGTTCAATATGAAGACGTATTGTATAAAACTTTAACATCAATCATTATTATTCACATAAGAATACTTAATCGCTAATCAAATTTGAGTTTTAATTAAAATTATTGCTGTCACTTTCATTATCATATTATATGTTTAAGAGATTCTTACGCTTCTGAGATCAATATAGTATTTTTTCAATCTGTCAACCCTCTTTGATTTATAATTCACAACACGCCCGGCTTCGCACGGGTCCAATGTAATACTATACACAAAAAATACTGCCTATATTACTCACTGTTTAATTGGTGAAATAATTTTTAAAATCGGTCCAGTAGTTTTCGAGTTTATTATTACAAACAAAAATAAAAATATCTCTCTTTATATTTTATTACAACTTTAAGTACATGTTTTAGTATCGATCCCTATTTATTCAAGTAATAATCATATTAATCAGGGATAATGTAGCATTCTAATGGTGAAAGAATTTAATTTATAAATTCGGGCCAGTAGTTTTTGAGTTTATTCGTTACAAACATACACAAATACAAATCTTACCTCTTTATTTATCTATACTAAAATTATAAAGAGGAAAGATTTGTATTTTTGAATGTTATGAATAAACTCAAAAACTACTGGACCGATTTTAAAAATACTTTCACCAATAGAAAGCTACATTATCAGCGAGTAACATAGTGTGCATAGTACATCTATATTAGACCCGTGTGAAGCCGTTTCGTGTTGCTAGTTATAAATATTAGTGTAGATATAATATGAAACTTAGATGAGATTTGATGGCGAGTGTTACAGAATACTTTTAAATGAATTGAATTGCAGACTTTGTACGCCATATTGCGTTTACACACAGTCGGGTGTTTTATGCTTTTTATTGTATTATAAATAAATAAACAGTTTCAATTATCTAGTTGTATTATTTGTATGATCCCTGTGCAGGTTTTTCGGAGATTAAAATATGTTGTAATTTTACAGTACCTATTATAATTGAATTTCCGACTATGAAAAGTAAAGTAAATGAAATATATAAAGCGTTTATCGAGGTGTAAAAAAATGAATAAGCAAATGTATGACAATCCAAAATTCCAAAGATTCTAAAGGGACCACAGACAATCTTTAAATTACATATTTTTAAATTACAATGAGAACGCCATCTACCGAGACCGCTGCTGATCTTCGATGATTTATTCACGTTTCATTTCAGATACTTATCGATTCGGGCAGGTGGTGCTGTGCTTAAACAATCCCACAGAACATCAGTCAATGATGCGTTGTCGACCTACTTTTTACTTAGAGTTTCGCTACCCGCTCGGAATTTTGATATTCTTCCCACCCGATCAATGCCTGAAGTTACCAGACGTGGGGAATTCATGCATACTGAAAATTATAAACATGTCTCGGTGGGATTCGAACTCGTGACCCATCGGAGCGTTCGTAATTTTTACATTTATGAGTTATTCATTACACTGCACCGGATGCCAGACGTTAAACTGTTGCATGAAACAGACACAGAAATATGTCTTTACATATCCTATGAGGAAGTCAATTTTCCATTTATTAACGCGAGTATCACACATTTAAATATAATACTTTATAACGTATTTATCTATCTATATCTATACTTCTATACTAATATTATAAAGAGGAAAGATTTGTATTTTCGAATTTTTGTATTTTTGTATGTTATGAATAAACTCAAAAACTACTAGACCGATTTCACCCAAAATTCTTTTACCATTCGAAAGCTACATCTTCACTGAGTAAAATAGGCTATATTTATTACTAGAAAAAAATAGAGATCCTTAGAAATCCCTACTAAAAACAACCCAAGGTGTAAAAAAATAAGCCATAAAATGTCTTTCATCGCATGTGCTGCGGAAAGTATTGATAACAACAACATATCAACATCTACAAAAAAAAAATTGTAACTACGTTTTATATTAAAAAGTTGATAAAAATGCCGATCAAAATCAGACTATGTTATCCATAGCTTTGTATTAATTCTTATCCAAATAAACTAAGAAAAGGACTATCTACAAAAAGAAATGAGATGCCATCAAAAACATAAATTGTAAAAAAAGCCAAGTCTTGCAACTCAGTTCTTCTATCGTAAAAAGTTGTGAGATCCATATAATACCAAGTCGGTCAATTTATTCAGTCTCTACTGAAGGATCCTTCTGTCTTAAGTTATTACGTAATTAGCTAACCTAACAACATCTTATAGTGATCATATCGATATCAATATTAAAAAACTTTGATGTTTAAAATAAAAAGATTGACTTGGCAATCGCACTAAACAATCTAATTTAATATAATATGTGTTAGTTGTGATACACATTGTGTTTTTAATAAAATCAAAAAGATACTTACATTGTGTTTTCATGCGATTGCCAAGTCAATCTATTTATTTAAAACATCAAATATTTTTAATATTGATATCGATATGATCACTATAAGATGTTGTTAGGTTAGCTAATTACGTAATAACTTAAGACAGAAGGATCCTTCAGTAGAGACTGAATAAATTGACCGACTTGGTATTATATGGATCTCACAACTTTTTACGATAGAAGAACTGAGTTGCAAGACTTGGCTTTTTTTACAATTTATGTTTTTGATGGCATTATATAAGCGGGAACAATCGTAACGTGAGTCAGTTTTTGAAGCGATACCAAGAGATCAACATCTACGATTTACGAGAGATTCAAGTGCGATAGTTCGAGAGCCAGTAGAGTATAAGAGTCAGTGTTTTGTGTGCGGTTTAGTGTTTTCTTTTAGTTTAATATTTCTTTAATTGTAGTGTAATTTTAATTAACTAATTATTTTAATTTAATTCAATTTCTTTTGTTTGTTTTTGTTATAAATAAATCCTCAGTGTAGAAGAGCGGCGTTTATTTATCCCGAACCCCTGTAGCTCGCAACAATAAGTATCATTTAGTGGATATACAGTTATTGCAGCTGGTTTACTGAGCAATTGTCAAGTACTCGCTAACTGTGTACCGTTGCAAGTATAAATGTTGAACTTTGAAAACCTCTTTGGCACAGAATTCGATTTTTATCGGCTCTAACATGTTTTAGTATGTTCGGTCAGGAATATTTAAATGAAATGAAATGTTTGTTTATTTAACAATACCTAATTGTTATCTATATATATAAAAGAGATTCCCACCTATATATTGACTCATCACGATATCTCTGGAACCATAAGGCGTAGCGACTTGAAATATGGTAGGAATATTCCTTTCGCCGAGTAGAGGTCAGCTAAGAACGGATATTACGAAATTCAACCCACAAGGGGGGTTGCGGGGGCAATTGCTAGTTTTATATATTTTTTTATGTTAGATATCGACAGACGAGCATGAGGTTCACTTGATGGTAGGTGATACCCCAGCCACAGAACATCAGTCAATGATGCACTGTCGACCTATATTGTTAGATATCGGCAGACGAGCATGAGGTTCACTTGATGGTAGGTGATACCTCAGCCACAGAACATCAGTCAATGATGCGCTGTCGACCTAATTCTTACTTCGAGCATTCGGAAATCACGGTACATTCTGATATCCTGGTACTTCTCAGAATCCAAGTCCCCTAGCGGGGCATGGGGCAGACACATTTCTGTGTCTGTTTCACAGAACATTTATCTTTACAGGCAAGTAGGTGATCAGCCTTCTGTGCCCTGCCCGACCGATTTTTTTTGTTTTTATTTTTTTCACCGGGATTCGAACCCTGGTCCTCTGGTTTAACGTGCTTACCATTAAACCACAGAGGCGGTCATACATATAAATAATAAATATATATTATTATTAAATTCCTGGCGAGCTCGTTGGCGCGTTCAGTAGAATTGCCGCGCATTGATGGGTTCTGTGGGTTCGAATCCCACTGGGATCAAATGTTAATATATTTCTGTAAGTATGTTTTCTCCACGTTTAGTAACTTCGGGCATTGATCGGGTGGGAGGAATATCGAAATTCCGACCGAGTAGCGTTCATAGATGGACAAACCGTGAAATGCATATTGCGCGTTTCGGTTTAGGTAAAGCTCGAAGTAAAAAGTAGGTCGACAGCGCATCATTGACTGATATTCTGTTAGTCTAAGATCCGGGATTAGAAAAATATACCCTCATCTGTTAATTAGATGAAACAATTTTTAATAGGCTGATTTCAATATCATGAACTTATAAAAACAACCTCTGCCATCATAAGTCTGCTGCAATTAATAGTAATTAATTAATTAACAACTAATTAATTTTTAATTTTTACTTTCTCATGTTAATTACATGTAGAGGTATCACCTACCATCAAGTGAATCTCATGCTCGTCTGTCGATATCTAATATAAAAAAAATACAAATATTTCCTCTTATAATATTAATGTAGATTATTGGGCGATTGGACTTACAACACTGGCATTGGTAGTTTCCGTGTTAAAATAATTTCTTCATGTTACACAATTTTTTATATTGTTTTGTGAATACTGCATAACATAAATAACGAAATTTGTTTATATGATTTTCATTTATAACAAAGTAAGCCATCGACACATTTTTTACAATGAACCCCTACTCTATCATCGAAGATTTTGAAATGAAATGAATGAAAAGGTTTGTTGGTTAAAATCCGCATGCTATAATTATATAGAACTATACGATGTCTATGGTTAAAATGTATAATGAGTATTAAAAACTCTTTCGTACATAACGTCATTTTTATACTTTTTATTATATTAGTTCTTTGTTTAAATTTGATTTTGTCTTCTTGTCACTAATCTAAAAACGATTACACGTATTTTTTCAATCCTCGAACTCAGTACCAGCCATTGACATAGTATTATGTTGATCGAAGGTACCAGCGTATTCAACGCCAACAATGATGTTTAACATATCGTATTAAAAAAAAGTATAAGTCGCAAAGTCGTATGCATCCTTTTCAATAAAAAAAAGTCGCAAGGTTCATTGCTATTTTAATAAACGCAAATTATTTGTTTACACACAGCAGACTTTCACATTTGTCGCACATAACCGTAAAAAAAAAAATATTCAGTTCGCTTCACGGCTGTTTGACAGATGGTCGCGTCTCGGTTGATTTAAAAAAAAAAAAACAACAATTTAGCGGTAATTTTTACGTGTGACAGTTAGTGATGCTTTGTGTTGTTATTTTTGTGATTTGAACTAATTAGGGTAAGTTTTGGATATTTTAAACAACCAGTTTCATAATAAATCCTGATACTTTAATGACCATACAGGTTTTAGTTGCACAGGAATAACTATTTTAATATTAAGATAAAACTGTTGTGTATTCGCATTTTTCTCGTCAGAATGAGACATGGATTGACTAAATTACACTAGAAAATAGCTAATGTTATATTTGAAATCTAAATACAATAGATCTTGCTTCGGTGTGGACGATTTATGTATTTTCTATATATTCGAAATTAATTTGTTGATTCTCTGGAGCGAATATAAATATTTCTGTTTTTATTACTGGTTTGCAGGTTTTTTAAATACATTGCTACCTACATCAAAAAGTACTCCAAAAAAACTACAATTCAATTCAAAAACCAAAAACTTGCTTGAAGGCGGAATGTTTATTTGTATTTCAGATTTATTTGTTTTATTTTATTTTTTATATGTATTATCTAGTGGAAACAATGAACCCAATGTTTCATAAAGAGACGTATTCGCGTGACTTACCTATATTAATTGTAGAATGTTTTTTTTTAATAACACGACTTTAATTATTCTTTTCGGCTTGTGTTGTGTATAATATGTCATTATTGTATTTCGTGTTTTTTTTTATGTAAGATATCGACATACGAGCATGAGGTTCACTTGATGGTAAGTGATACCTCAGCCACAGAACATCAGTCAATGATGCGCTGTCGACGTTTTGCTTTTCAAATAAAACTATATTTATTATTATTAATATATATATATATATATATATATTTATCCCGCAAACAATTGGCCGTCCACTGAAGGCGAAAGTGCATTAAAACTGGCGTCCACCTGCTTTTGGCGTCCGCATACCGGACGCTACTTTGTTAGCCGGTGGCACTTAGGTCCTATTGATCCTAGCTAGCCGTAGTACAAAAATCGACGGAAGCTAAAAGTCGCTTTAAATGGTTGTAATAAAATATTGAAAAGTTCCCGAAGAAATCACCGCGCAGGTGAGGCGCTGCTGCAGCGCGTATATCCACACTGTATATCTAGGGGAATTCCCGACTACGGAGTCGCGTATTTGGCGTCCACAAGTGAGACGTTGCCATCTCGCTCATTAAATCTGTTACACAATCTACTAACTACTTACCGCAATCAAAACAATTGTATATCGTCTTCGGTCACGTACGCGTTGCATAATATTCGGCGCTTGATTATTGTTTGTTTTACATCAGTGTGTGCAAATAAACTCACGTGCAGTTATTGGAACTTATTGAATGTTGCTTGAAGATGAAATTAGGGGTAAAAAGGGGTGGAAGTTTCTACAACGTCTATATCAATCGTGATGATATATTGGTACCTGTACTGTTAAGTCTTCTGTTATCTGTGATCGGTAGTTTTTATTATTTGGTGTCAACAAACCGGCGTCAAGCTTTGTACTTTGTAAAGACGCCAAATAGCCATATACGGATGCCCAATAGCTGTACACGGACGCCCAACAGCCGATCGATGGTGATCTTGAGGCATACGGTACTATGTGAGGTGGTACTATGTGGCTGCAAGCTACCAACTGTAAGATGAAAGCACTGTTCCCAGTTAATTCATTTTATTATAAATACTATCATTTTATTAATGTAAATATGAAATTTGGTAGGTAGATTTTTTATGACATACAGGAAAAAAACACAGGAGATGACAAATACAACAACAAAGTAATATAATAGAGAGGACATAATTATTCCGGCGAAGTTTTATGGGCAGCCATTTGAGCTAAGAGCGAAAATGAGAGACACGATTATATTTGCGCAAACCAAATATGAATCTAATATAGAAATTTTGAAGCCGCTCAGGTTTTTCGCTGATCCTCCGTGAGAAAGCTTTGTATTTACACATTATAACATATTGGGCATCCGTATATGTATAAACCTTGCGAATATTGGAACAAAATAAACGTTGAAACTGTTTAGTACAGAAAAGCGATAGGAAAAGAAAGAGACAATAAACCCAAAGCTGGCAACGTCGCACTCCCAAATACAGTCCATCCTGTGAGGACGCTAAATAATCGATGCCATAGGTAAATTATGATCAATATATCTAGGATGGCTAAAATGTATCACCATGGTTGGGGGTTCAAAAATGTTTGGGCATAACTGAAAGACGAATATCGCAAATTTTTTTTTTATCGGGAACCGACGTATCCCAAGGGGCTTGAAATCAAAAAACTAAGCAATATTCATTAAGACATGTTAAATAAAGTGAGGGGAACTGGGGGACGTCGTAATGATGCACCACGTGCATGACGCCAAAAAGGTTGCAGGATGTATATATATATATATATATATATATAATTTTCTGTAAGCATATTTTCACCACGTCTGGTAACTTCAGGCATTGTTTAACTAAATTCCGACCGGGTAACGAACCAACGCTCATAGATGGAAAAACGGTGAAGTGCATATTGCGCGTTTCGGTTTCAGTGTAAGGATTTCCGAATACTCGAAGTAAAAAGTAGGTCGACAACGCATCATTGACTGATGTTCTGTGGCTGAGGTATCACCCACCATCAAGTGAACCTCATGCTCGTCTGTCGATATCTAACGTAAAACCATAGGTCGACAACGCATCATTGACTGATGTTCTGTGGCTGAGGTATCACCAACCATCAAGGGCTGTACTTTAACCCAACATGTAATTAAGAAACGGATTCCAAGTTAATTGAAAGCAATTAAAGTCGTTTAAGCTTGCAGAGAGAGTTCCACTTGAACTTGGCACTAAATTGTTTAATCTTTCTAAATGGTAACACTGAGTGAACTAACGTGTTTTTTTGTTTATTTACGATAACAACACGACCCGGCTACACACGCATGCAAAGTAGATGTACTACACAAAAGCCTATTTAGAGTATGTTACTCGCTGATAATGTAGCTTTCTATTGGTGAAAGAATTTTTAATATCGTTGCAGTAGTTTTTGAGTTTATTCATAACATACAAAAATACAATTCCATCCTCTTTATAATATTACAACGCACCCCGGCTTCACACAGGAGCAATGTAGATGTACAGTAATACCCCGACTTACGCGAATTCGGAGATACGCGATTTAATTTTCTCGTCTATTCGTTCTTGTTTGAACGCCGGCGCCGCGCAGTCAAGCCGTCAGTCAATGATTCTTTGGATCCAGTTCAATTAGAAAATCAAATAACAGTTGGAAACTTGACAGAAGCCCTCAGTTCGATTGAAAAAGGGTTAACAATTTTGGAAAGCATAGACTCCAATGAAGAGCGCATTTTTGTTACAAAACATGGAATAAAAAAAATACTAGAATGCTTTGAGGAGATATTACGGGAGAAGAAAAAATCATTGACTCGCCAGACGACTTTATTACAATTTATGAAACCTTCTACATCCAAATAACTTCGGATTGTGTTTATACACTCTATTGATGTAGTTTGTCATATTATCTAGAAATAGACACTAATTATTTTCTAAATTATTGTTTTATTTAGTCTCCAGTCCCAATTAAACATGTTTTGTATGTAATTTATATGCAAAATTGTACCCCGACTTACGCGAATTCGACTTACGCGGATAGCGCTCAGTCCCACCTATCGCGTAAGTCCGGGGTTACTGTACTATATTATACACTATGTTACTCGCTGATAATGTAGTATTCTATTGATGAAAAAAAATTAAAATCGGTCGAGTAATCGTAACGAACAAACAAAGAAATCTTCCCTCTTTATAATATTAGTATAGATATAGATAAAAAAATTATTTATTAATTATCTCCGTTTGAATATGCTTTGGTAGAACCCCAACCTTGCGCACCGATATATCGCGGGTTTGTATCCCGTCGGGACAACATGTTTATAATTTGCTATAAGTCTGTCTTCCTCCCACATCACTTCGGGCATCAAACGGGTGGAAGGAATATCGAAATTCAGACCGGGTAACGAACCACCGTTCATAGATGGTATAACCGTGAAGTGCATTTTGCGCGTTTCGGTTTCAGTATAAAGATATCCGAATGCTCGAAGTAAAAAGTAGGTCGACAGCGCATCATTGACTAATTTTCTGTGTCTGAGGTATCACCTACCATCAAGTGAACCTCATACTCGTCTGTCGATATGTAATATAAAAAAAACGAGAAATATTCAATAATTATTCCAGCCTATTTTTGTAAAACAAAGACTTTTTCAAAACTCGTAAAACAAAATTACAAAGCGTTCGCGACCTTTCGCATATTAATTAAAATTAACAATTATAATTACGTTATACGCCAGTAATCGGTTAAGTGCATTTATACGCTGCTGGGTTTTGGATGGGTAACTCAAAAAAAGATATTCTTTTGTTTTAAATACATAATTTGATATGCGCATGCGCACTGCGCAAGGCTTTTTACTAAATGGTTCTTTTTTAATGTTAGATATCGACAGACGAGCATGAGGTTCACTTTGATGGTAAGTGATACCTCAGCCACAGAACATCAGTCAATGATGCGCTGTCGATCTATGTTTTTATGTTAGATATTGACAGACGAGCATGAGGTTCACTTGATGGTAGGTGATACATCAGTCAATGATGCGCTGTGACCTACTTTTTGTCACCTCTATGAGAAAATAAGTAAGAGCAACTCGTGAAGTAGAAATACGTTTATTTATTTACATATAGCCAGGAACCATAATAAACAGAAATAATTAGATGCTAATGTTTATATTTCAACAATTATGAATAATCTTAAATCCATAACAAACAATAATACACCCACAAACACCCAATTATTAAAATAAGTTAAATATTATCCATACAATAACAAATAATAATAATTAATAACTTATTTCAATTAAAAAAAAAATAGCATGCACTACACTACAACTAATATAACTTATATCTTATACCTTTAAACGAGCAATTCTTGTATATATATATATATATAATTGGAATCTCGGAATCGGCTCCAACGATTTTCATGAAATTTAGTATACGGGGGGTTTCGGGGGCGAAAAATCGATCTAGCTAGGAATCATTTCTAGAAAATGTCATTTTATTCGTGTTTTATCAACTTAAAAGAAAAATTACTTTTCCTGACATCTATCGGCGAATAGCAATACTATGTCATTTTATTCGTGTTTTATCAACTTAAACGAAAAATGACTCTTCCTGACATCTATCGGCGAATAGTAATACTATTTTTTTTAAATTGCTTTAACGACACAACAACACTAAAGCTATTCCAGCAGATGGCGTTGTTAAGTAACACGAAGTCAATGAGTGTTTGCTTTGAGGTTAGACTTGATTTTATTAGTATGTAATTCGTACTTCATAATTTTCAAAAAACACAATTTATAAAAAAAAAATACCGAGCCAAGCTCGGTCATCCAGGTACTTTAAAAATAAACCACGTCATCCCACATCTCATAGTGTATTATTGTACTGGGGGTCCAAGATACAAGCTTGCTTAGTTTGGGCCCCAAATCTATTGTACAAATAACTTGTAATTGTAAATATGATAAATAAATAAATAAAAAAAAAATAATAATAAAAGAAATAGGACGTTTCGCGCGTTTTTACTTTTAAATATTTTTTTTTTATTTGGTACGCGCACAGATTATATTCTGACAAAATTCTCAAATCCATCCATAACTTGTGGTGTTATCGCGTAACAAACATACAAAAAAAAAGCAACATACAGACGAATTGAATCGTTTTTTGAAGTCGTTTAAAAAAATACACATAAGGACAGAAAACGATCACTGACCTTAATAGTATAGATTTGATCACAAATTGACCTATAGCAAGTTCGATTCTCGGTCAGTGAAAGTCGATACACATCTGATTGTTGCATTCAAATCTTGTAACAATGTGACACGAAGAGATTTATTGAGATCACATGTACAGGGGGAATAGATAAGGAACAATGACGCCAGTGATGCCAACTTGGGAGTTTTCCCCTCAAATTTAGGGAGAATCAAGATGTCCGGGGTTTTTTTAGGGGGCAATTTTATTTAGGGGGAAGTTTATACAAGATTTTTTTAGAACAAACGCTCGATTCTATACAATTTATATTAAGCCTCGAATTATTAGGTCATTAATTATATATTGTATGTAAAAGTGTAAAACACAACAGCTATTTCATACTACTTGAATGTATTTTTATTTAATTCATATTTGAAATTACCTCTCAAACCGCGTACAACAAAAACTTTTGGGGTATTTAGGGGTATTTGCAGTTGGTCATAGGGGGAAAAATTTGTATGAGTTGGCATCACTATATGACGCATGCGTTTAATCGCAGTGCGTGCTAAGCCTTAAGCCCAAAAAAATATATATAAGAAATAAGGAATAGCACAGCAACCAAAACACAATAGGCGATAGGCTACAATATTCAACCAATCACAGCGGTTGAATACCAGTAGCTGGTGTGTGCACGAAGCACGAGTGTCAAAAACATAACCTAATTGTTGAAAAAATGCCCTGCCGGGCTAGCATGACCGCCACGAGATATATCTCGCGCGAGAGAAGACAAACTAAGATGTTAAATATCTCGATATATTATATCTCGACATCGACAATTTTGATAGAAAAGATATCTCGATCGACAAATGTATCTATTTTTGATATTAAAAGTCGAGTTTTAAGTGTAATTACACATAAAAAATAATAACAGATAAGATATAATTCTAAAAATATGTTTAAGAGTCCTCTTGCTAGATCAAGGTCAAATGTCATTTCTTTGGCGCCATTGCTTTGACAGATGAAAAATTATAACAGATAAGATATACTTCTAAAATTCAAGGACTTTATATATATAACAGGACTGAGTACTCGCAGCCTGATAACGAGCCGAGCAGGACGTTTAGTACGGAGGAGGTGTGTCACTTTCTAATAGGGTGACCACAATATTTTTGTTACGTGGGCTTGTAATTATTATAATATTTGTAATCACAAATCGGGAACAAACCTACAGAAACCAAGATTTCAATAACATTTTGTATGCTAATAAAGGCTACTATATCACATTTATTTTATTTTTTTGGAGGTGTTCACTCTATAATAACCCCATAAAAATGCCTAAAATATAATATAAACATATCCATTATAATTATTATTAATAACAAAGCTTGGTATGAAAAATAATATATTCTCCTGTAAGTCTACCATCACTAGAATCATTTCACAATTTTAAAAAAGTCTGCTTTTTTCATATTTTGTTAAATATTTCTACAACAACTTGGTTTTAGTCCAAAATAAGTATACATATAAACTCCTCAAAACGACGGTATAGTCATGAATAGACTTTTCCATTGGGGGCAGATTGCCTGTGCTTAACCGGCTAGCCACTAGACCCTTAATTTTAAGTATGGATGATATAACAAATTCAAATAAAAGAAACTGTATTCATTGAATTTATTTTTTTCTTAAGTAATTAGATTTTGATTTTGATAGAATATTCTTAAATTGAAATATGAATTACTTAATGCCTTCACTAACTGCAACTTATGGGTTCCTCATTACATTGAACAGGATGTGGAGGGCAAAATAATTTAAGTTTTGTAAAAATAAATGCTTTAGTATCATCAAAATCTTATTTTTGATAGTATTTCTGAATCAGGAATACATTGTTCGACGGGTTGTAATGGGGCCTTACTCAGTACTCTTATCTGCTTATTTTGTGCCTGCAATAAAATAATAATATAACTTCATGAATTTTATACATTTGCTCAAAAAGTAGACTTTTCTGTGTTTTGCGTGCAGAAAGTTATATTAATATATGTAAGTAGGTAAGTGTCCATCAGCTAATAATGGGCTTACCGTAAAAACAGACGGTATTGCGGCTTTCAATAACTGTTGGGAATTAGCTGTACTAAAGTGAAGGCTACATACAACGGAGCTTTAAGTAATCTTTTATGACATCAGAAAAACATTTAGCCATATTTTTTCTGGTTTTCATTCTTCGGAAAACTGTCAAAGAAATAAAAATAATAATACGTCATGGCATATGATAACACCAGGGATAACGGACCCTTTTTTCAAGTTGGTTAAACAAATTAAATGAATGGCTTTGCACCTTATTTTTTTTATTTGGTTTACATAACTAATAACAATATTACACGCTGATGATAGCAATCGTAGGTATAACAAACGGATCATAAGACACTCCGACCAACTAATCCCGAAATCCCGCATGATATGGTTACCCTATTTGTTATAAATCTAAAATTACCTTTTTTCGGCTTACCTGTAAAATATTATGCTGCAAACATCATAGGATTCACTTTTACAAAATTGTACACAACACTTTTTCAATTGTACACAACCATTTCTTCGAAGAAACCTTACTAAATTACGAAAAATAAATAAAAACAACTATTATGACATTACATCGCATAAATGCAATGACATGCCATGACACATGAGTCATCAAATGATTGATTGACATTGATTAATTTCTATCGCTTGACATGTGTTAGAAAGAGCTAAACAGCCTCCGTACTAGATATCTCGCTCGGCTCGTTTTGCCTCTGTCAATGTTGGAAGCCAAAATTGAGTCTTAATACCTATACCTTAAGATGTGTTTTTGTAATTTTAAATTTTGGCAGTGCTCAGTCCTGTTATATATATAAAGTCCTTGCTAAAATTAGAGTTCTCTTGCTGTATCAAGGTCAAATGTCATTTCTTTGGCGCCATTGCTTTGACAGATGAAAAATTATAACAGATAAGATATATAATTCTAAAAAAGGTTTTAATGATAAATGCATTTGATAATATCCTTCGATGCACTTAACCATTGACATATTATAATGTCAATGCACTTAACAAAGATTTTTTTTACTTGCAGTGTCATATATGCCCACCGGGACCACATGTTTATAATTTTCTGTAAGCATGTTTTCCCCACGTCTGGTAACTTCGGGCATAGATCGGGTTGGAGGAATATCTAAATTCCGGTAAACCACCGTTCATAGATGGAAAAACCGTGAAGTGCATATTGCGCGTTTCGGTTTCAGTCTATGGATTTCAGAATGCTCGAAGTAAAAAGTAGGTCGACAGCGCATCATTGACTGATGTTCTGTGTCTGTGGTATCACCTACCATCAAGTGAACCTCATGCTCGTGTGTCGATATCTGACATAAAAAAAGTATGCTTACGCTATATGCCCATGATTCACTCATAAATAATAATACGTCTTTTTATTAATCCAAATCGCGATGGTAGAAAATTGTTTTTTAACCGTTGTTTTTTTGTATGTTTATTACGCGATAACTCCGCAAGTTATGCATGGATTTGGATGATCCTTTTTTGTTTGGTAGGTCATTGATGTATTTATTAACAGTTATTTTTGAAGTCAGTCACCCAACCACTGTCGCTCCATACCATTCGAAAGTTAGTTGCAAAGGTTAAACTGTCCTTGGCCGGCACCGAATCCAAAATTAACTGTAAATAAATATTAAATGGATATATAGGTCCTTATAGGCTCTTGCTGTGAAGTAATTAAAATATTATTGAAGTTATACTTCTTTAGGCGCGTTATGAAAAAATGATGAGAGTGAAATTTTAAGATGCGCGCGCATCTGTGACACAAAATTAACATGATGAAGTTGGCTACAGATGACCTGCGCGCGCACGATGTCCCAAAAAAACGACATGATGAAGTTGGCTACAGAATAGAATTTGATTGATTTTAACATTTTGCTTCGATATTTACTGCAGTTTTGTTTTTTAAAATTTTTCTTCAGACGCCAAAGAAGTATAACTTCTAACGCGTATACATAAGTACACACATACCTTTTTTTTTACTTTCAGTTTGTACAAACTATATTATGGGGCCGTTCAAATATTACGTAAGCAGATTTATTACAATTATTTACCCCCCAACCCCCTTGTCAGCAAAAGTAAGCAAAGCTCTTACACCCTGCCCCCATGCTTACGTAAACATTTTTCCATTATATATTTTTTTTATATTATAATTATAATTTTAGAAATAAGAAAATAGATTTAGGTTAGAGATTAGACGTATAAAAATAATTTTATATATAAAAACTAGCGACCCGCCCCGGCTTCGCACGGGTCTAGATTTTTTGACAAAAAAGCAGGGGTTGGTAATAGAAGAGTGAAAATATAGGGTTGTATGTATTTTTTAACGCCACATTGTAAAAAAATAAAAACATAAAATTTCGTCCAAAAATTAAAAAAAAAAAAATTAAGGGTAAGGGAACAACCCTTATCACTTAGGGGTATGAAAAATAGATAGTAGCCGATTCTCAGACCTACTGAATACGCATATAAAATTTAGTAAAAATCGGTAAAGCCGTTTTGAAAGAGTATGGTAACTAACATTATGACAGGAAATATATATAAGATATAATTCACTTAAAAAGGAAACTTTGTATTAAAGTATTACAATATCCGGAAGCAAATAGAAATATCGATAGAATCGGAGCGTGAATTATCTCCACATACATATGTATGTTAGAAGAAATAGCACATGACGCTCTCATAGGAAGTAGGTCTCGGAGAAATGTAGCCATCATTGCTGAAGCCACAGGACCGGATTTAGGGGCCCCGGTTCCCCACAAAAGAAGGGCCCCACAATGGAGACTTCGGAAAAATCTATCAATTTCCGAGGAGTAAACACTAGTAAACAACTTTTCTTTTGATATTTTCTTTTTGCTTTTTTGTATGTTAGATATCGACAGACGAGCATGAGGTTCACTTGATGGTAGGTCCCCCAGCCACAGAACATCAGTCAATGATGCGCTGTCGACCTAATTTTTACTTCGAGCATTGGAAAATTCATAAAATCGCTGTTTTACCTTTGCGTACTGTACTTTGTAGAAACATACTGTTAGCATGAAAATGAATTGGGGCCATGGGGCCTCAACTCTTTTGCTACCCGGAGCCTCTAAATCCGGCCCTGCGGCCGGCCAGACAAGAACTGTAAAGACCTCGGACATTTGAATGATTTTGATATCTGACCCCGGACACACCTAAAAAAATTCAATATTAAAAAAAAAACACGGGCTCGTTGGCGCGTTCGGTAGAACACCTGCCGTACACGATGGGTCGTGGGTTTGAATCCCACAAGGACGACATGTTTATTAATTTTCTGCAAGCAATCTCCCAGGCGGCTTGACTTATACCGACATTTCCAACTATTTTCGTTATATTTCAACCAATTTACACAAAACCATGACAAATTATATACTTACATAAAACACTCTATCTAAACTGAATGAAAATCCGTTCAGTAGTTTTAGATATCATCACGAACAGTCAGACATCTGTCTACTTCTGATATCATCGACGTTTTTACTAATTCACTCCAGAAATATAAAGTTTTAGTGCAGAATGTAACAATAAAATTAACAGCAAAGTTAGGAAAGAAAGTAAAAGAAATTCACCTTAAATTATATTTTTTCCCTATTTCGTATTATTGACCTTAGATTTTTAGATCATGAACTGTATTTATGGAATACCTACTAGCAACGCGCCCTGGCTTCACACGGGTGCAATGTACAAAACATAGCCTATGTTACTCGCTGATAATGTATCTATTGGTGAAAGAATTTTCAAAATCGGTCCAGTAGTTTTTGAGTTTATTCATAACATACAAAAATACAAAAATACAAATCTTTCCTCTTTATAATATTAGTATAGACTAGTAACACGCCCCGGCTTCGCACGGGTGCAATGTAGATATCTTTATATATATAATTCTTCTGTGAGTGTGTATGTCACTGAACTTCTCTCAAACGACTGGACCGATTTTGATGAAATTTTTTGTGTGTGTTCAAGGGGATCTGGGAATGGTTTAGATTCACAATTTTGTCCGCTGGACAATGTTTTTTTAATAAATTTTTAATTTTACCCTAAAAACAGCCCTTTTCTATTTCCTATACAAACGTTTTTTGTGGCAGAACAACGTCTGCGGGGTCCACTAGTACTATATACAAAACAAACGAACAAACTCAAACAACTGGACCGATTTTAAAAAGTCTTTCACCAATATAAAGATACATTATCAGCTAGTAACATAGGCCATTTTGGTGTATAGTACCACCCGTGTGAAGCCGGGGCATATTGCTAGTTATAAACAAAACGGTCATGAACTCAGCATAAAATGGATACCTACATCTTATTCCTGTTAATGTATCATCATATTTGTATTTCTATTTTGTCCAATAAAGTTTTAAATAAATAAATCAACGTTTATGTCTATAGTAATGTGTATTCATTAATTGTATTTTATATATGTGTACCTTAAAAACTAAATTCTTATCCCAATAAATTTCGTATTTAAGACTGTTTCAATACTTGTTGATTTGACATTCCATTCAAAAGATATTACGAAATTAAAAATGTCGATATAAACAAAACGATTTAACTCAAAAACTACTGGACCGATTTTAAACATTCTTTCACCAATAGAAAGCTATATTATCAGCAAGTTATATGAGCTATTATTTTTTATATATTTTTTTAGTAAATCTACATTGTCCCCGTATGAAGCCGGGGCATGCTTCTAATATTTTAGAAAACTAAAGTGTTTTCTGCCGGGCTAGCATGACCGCCACGAGATATGTCGCGGACGAGAGAAGACAAACTAAGATGTAAGATATGGAGATATATTATATCTCGACATCGACAATTTTGATAGAAAAGATATTTCGATCGACAAATATATCCATTTCTGAAATAAAAAGTCGAGTTTTAAGTGTAATTGTCATGTTAGACCCGAAAGAAAGGGATAATCGATTAAAACACGAGAAAACGGTCGACAAAATTTTGTCGCGGTTGTCATGCTAAGCCGGCTGAATGCACAAAGGAAATGTTTGGATTATGTACCTAGTAATTATTCGAAAGTGGCTGTGCCACATATGCGCTCCCACGCTGTCAGCGTCACGCTGCTGTTAACATGACCTATATACTGGAACATTTTCACATTCACATACGGATTCGTTGGCGCTTTCGGTAGAACACCTGCCGTGCATCGATGAGTCGTGGGTTCGAGTCCCACCGGGACGACATGCTTATAGTTTTCTGTAAGCATGCCTTCCCCACGTCTGGTAACCTCGGGAAATGAAGGGGTTGGAGGAATGTCGGAAGTCCGACCGGGTAACGAACCACCGTTCATAGATGGAAAAACCACGAAGTGTACATTGCATTCAGTTTTAGTGTGTGGAAATTCGGATCTTGACACCAAATTCAGATCCGTTTCCGCAGATATACATTTTTAACAATCCGGCACATCAGTAGTACCAATATTTCCGTAAGAATGGAAGGGGTGGAGAGCTTTGCTTACTTTTGCTGAAAAGGGGGGGGGGTATTGTGAATGATTACAAAAACTCTGTTTACTTTATACTTGAACGGCTCCATGTAATAAAATTAAATGTATTGTACAATTATATGTATTTTAATAACTTATTACGTGATTGTCTTGATTTTTTTTCAGCAGGATAATAAATGTTTATTGAAAAGCTGTGAAGATCGGTAAATAGTACGGGTTTTAGGTACTTGTAGGTTTTGAATTTTGTTGAAAAAAAAAATTACAATAAAATAACTGAAAATTTAACACCACAAAAATGTTTTTTTTTTTGTTAAAATTGGTGCTATTTGTTTAAAAATCTTAATTATGATAAAAGTTCGAGGTTCGAGGTTTGTCTAAAAAAACTTGAAAAAGGTACCCCCTAAAAATTCCCCTAAATAAATGTACCCCCTAAAAACCCCCTGGAAATCTTGATTCCCCCTAAATTTGGGGAGAAAACCTCCAAGTTGGCATCATCTCAGTCTGGCTCTAGATAATTTTTTACCAAAGATCTCCAAGCGGTAGCGTTAGTGTTGCCGTTGTAGCGACATCTATAATCCGCTACAAGAATCCAAGACTACAAAGAATACGAAGACTTTAATCCTGAATCGCGCTATCAAAGTGTTTCCAAGCGCTCAGTATATATACAACATCTCGACATCAACCACTGGGGCCTTAGGGCCGGCCAGTCAGTGGTTCGACTGGTCCAGAATCCTCCCTTTTGGTTGGAGGAAGACCACACCTCCCTTACTCCACACTGTCATTAAAAATAATATCATTTGTTACAGACAATGTTTAAATACGAGTATGAGAAGCGACATTCATCAGTCCCGTGCGAGACGGCGAGTCGTACGGTCATGTCGCACGAATACTACGCGCGTCGGCCTCTGCCCCCGCGACCTGAATGCGACTCAATGCCAGCTAAGACAAGTGTAAGTATTTTTTAAATGAAATACTTTAAAATAGAGGTGTAAAACAACCCGTATGTTTTCGTTACTATACATTCAGTACTCGTTACTATCGTATCGTTACTCGTTACTCCTAATACCTCATAACATGCTATGTTATGCTAGAGAAACAAATTTACAGAACTAGTTTAAGTTGCGCGCGCAAGCGTGCGATTTAATTAATTGTTTGAAAATTAAGTTACAGTGAAATAATTTTAGAATTTCATGAGACTAAAACTTTCACTTTCGTTTATTTCATACTATTACATAAAAATGAAATTTTAGTGGCAAAATTTTATGAAAACAATTTTTCATAAGTATATACTTTTTTTTACTGCATACTCTGTTGTCTGTTAAAGAAAACTTTTGTTTTGAATATTTGAAGTTACATTGCGTCATTGAAACAGTGTATGTAACCATGATACGAAACATGCGAGTAACGAAAAGTATTCGTGAGTAACGTTTCGTTACTCGGTACTAGATGGCGTACCCGTTACTCAGTAACGAATACATACGGTTTGCTACAGCTCTACTTTAAAACGCGATTTATCATTTACTCGTAACATGCCTCTCCGCGGGCTACGACTAGATACCGTCGGTGTACTTGAAAAATGCGGCTACTAAAACTACGCCGTATTCGGCGTACCCGCGCCAGTCACGCCACAAGCATCAAGTGAGTTAGACGTCGAGATAATTTTTCAAATTTTAGTTTAAGACCGAAGCAAAATGCTGGTTTGCGTAGTCAAACTATGTAAAAATAATACTACAAGAAACAAGAAAGATACTGGCATCACATACCATCAGTAAGTATTGTATAAATCGTCATAAACACAGTAAAATAATATAACCCTAAAATCTCGGATCGGAGTACCGCTTGGTGTTCAGTGTTGCCGTGTCCTAAAAATATGTTTCCCGAATAAAGTCAACTTTAATCTATCTATACATATGTGGCGAATAAATACTTCGCCAGTATCAACCTCTTTGGTTAAGTCGTAGATCAGACGATTAAGAATTGACAACGAACATCACTTTAAAAAGATAGCAATTATTATTACAGGAGAAAGCATTAAAACTTGGACAAGCTATACAATAGTTTCATTTACCTTTCATATTAAAATGGAAGTTAATAATTAGTAATGCACTAACTTCCATAATTTGTGACCCCGACGTGATAGTAGTGACTCTGGTAGCGATTACTCTCACAAACATAAAAAACGGAAGAAAAGTAAATCAAAAAATACAAAGGTGACTACGCAGAAGGACACCTACTTCTCTGAACATCGAGAAGCCTGACGTCATCCGCAGCATCTGTGTTTTGGATGCCGTCCTTTCAACAATAATTTCTCAACATAAAATGTATTGAGTAATATTAATCAAGTCACAGCCAACAAGACTACAACGGGTATCCTGACCTCTGGCATGCGGCGAGCGCGTGTGCCTGGTCGGCACCCACAGCCACCTTTAGCACAGCACACTGCAACTGCTACGCTACGGAACTAATATTTTTGGTATTTTCCGTACAATTTTGTGCCACAGTTTTTTTTTTATTGTCAAAGTGTTATTTTTATTTTATATTAATTAATATGTACTAGGTAAGTTAGTTAAGTTCTTTTCTACTACTATGTTATAGTTTAATTTTATTTCTATTTTTGTTGTTTGTTTAGTATTTAACATGATGGCTGATGAAGGTATTGGTGAACCTAAGGCTAGTACTTCTGCTTCTCAGATCATGGTAGACAGAGTGTCCATTCGTGTTCCTCCTTTCTGGCCTGATCGGCCTGGTTTGTGGTTCGCCAGCTTGGAGGCACAGTTCCACATTAATGGCATCTCACAAGAGTTGACCAAATTCTACCATGCAATTAGCCAGCTGGATACTAAGTCTGCGGCTGAGGTAGAAGATGTAATAACTACTCCACCATCAGAACATCCCTATACTAAGTTAAAAGATGCTCTTATTGCGGTATTTTCAGAGTCGTATGAAGAAAAGATGCGGAGGCTCCTTGAAAAAGAACATATTGGTGATAGGAAACCATCTTTCTTTCTTCGCCACCTTAAAGTTCTGGCCGGTGGATCTTTTCCGTCAGAATTATTGAAGACCATTTGGATGAGTAGGTTGCCGCACGAAATACAAGGTATCTTAACTGCACAAAAACAGCAATCTCTTGAGGAATTAGGTGATTTAGCAGATAGACTCCAAGAGGTCATTGTTAGACCCATGCTAGTTAATGCTAACACGTCTATACCAGTTTCCGTCGATACAACAACCGAAGGACAATTAAAAATTCTTCAAGAACAAGTTATGGATCTCACACGTTTGGTCGCGAGTCTCACCACAGATCGTGCGCGTGCAGGTCCGAGTTTCCGAGATCGTAGTCGGAGTCGGTCACGCTCCTGCTCTCGCAACAAATTTTGTTGGTATCATAAACGATTCGGTAACAACGCAACTAAATGTTTTAAACCCTGTTCCTGGAACGTTTCTCAGCAGGGAAACTCAACCAGCAGTCTGTAAAGGCGACTTCAGATTGCTCGTTGAAATGTCGCCGTCTTTTTGTGACCGATCGGCATTCGGGCCGTCGATTTTTGATCGACACCGGATCCGACATTTCTTGCGTACCTAAATTTTTTTTACCAAGTTCAAATACTAAGCCGCTACCATTTGAGGTTATTGCAGCAAATGGTTCAAAAATTAATACTTTTGGTACAGTAAAAATTAAATTAAATTTAGGACTTAGACGCGATTTTGTATGGAATTTTATTATTGCAGATGTAGGGACTTCAATAATAGGCTCAGATTTTCTAGCTTACTATCAATTATTGCCGGATTGTGCTCACGGAATATTGCGTGACGACAAAACAGGTTTAACTTGTAACACCGTGGTATCTTCGATTACTCAACAAAGTATTAAGTTTATTGAGATACCGGACTCTCCTTTCTCACACATTTTAAAAGAATTTTCCAGCATTATCCGTCCCCCAGGTGCTCCTAAATTTCCCAAACATACAACGGTGCATTTCATCAACACTACTGATGGACCACCAGTTTCAGCTCGACCACGCCGTCTCGCTCAACAAAAGCTTCGTGCAGCGAAGAAAGAGTTTGATGAGATGTTGAAGGTTGGCACAGCTAGACCATCCAGTAGTCCATGGTCTTCTGCACTTCATCTTGTGCCTAAAAAGGATGACACTTATCGCCCTTGTGGTGATTACAGAGCTTTGAATGCCCGCACTATTCCGGACCGTTATCCAGTCCGTCATATAGGAGATTTTTCTCAAAATCTTTCCGGTTGCTCAGTATTCAGTACTCTGGACTTAGTAAAAGCTTATCAACAAATACCTGTCAATCCTGACGATATTTGTAAAACTGCGATTATTACACCCTTTGGTCTCTATGAATTCCCTTATATGTCATTTGGTCTAAGAAACGCCGGACAAACTTTTCAGAGGTTCATAGACGAAGTGGTTCGTGGTTTAGATTTTTGTTTTGCTTATATAGATGACATTCTTATTGTCTCCAAAGATGCTGTTGAACATGCTGAACATCTCAGGCTATTATTCCGTCGACTGGACGAATACGGAGTAGTCATCAACCCAGCGAAATGTAATATTGGTGCTCAAGAAGTAACCTTTTTAGGATACCGCATTAATGCAGCAGGTACACACCCACCTGAAGACCGTATCCGCGCTCTTATGGATTTTCCTCTTCCTACGACAGTGCAAGGTATGCGTAGATTTCTTGGCATGCTTAACTTTTACCGTAGGTTCTTGCCCAACGCTGCCAAATACCAGGCTCCTTTAATCGATGCAGTCGCTGCAACCAACAGCAAAGGCGCTAAACCATTTCCATGGACGCCCGAGCTTGAACAATGCTTTATTGATTGCAAGAAGAGTTTGACAGACGTCACAGCCTTATCGCATCCTAATGCGAACGCTTCTTTAGGTTTGTTCACTGACGCTTCAATCACTCATTTAGGTGCCTGCTTACAACAGAAAATTAGTAACGATTGGCAACCAATCGCATTTTTCAGCAAAAAGCTGACAGCAAAACAGGCAGAGTGGCCTACTTATTATAGAGAACTTCTAGCAGTGTACGAGAGCGTGCAACACTTTCGACACATATTAGAAGCGCAATATGTGACCATTTTCACAGATCATAAGCCTCTCATTTATGCCTTTGTACAGCGTCGTGAGAAACTGCCGCCAACCCAGCTGAATCAGCTTACCTTTATTAGTCAATTTACAACTGATATTCGTTACATTAAAGGTGATGACAACGTAGTTGCTGATACTATGTCGCGGGTTGAGTCCATTTCATTGGAGGCAGACTTTCAAGCACTTGCCGAATCTCAGGAGAATGATTCGGAACTTAACGATTGTCATTTGTCTTCATCCATGAAGTTGGAGAAGATAATGATTCCCGGAACTACAACTTTTGTTGTTTGTGACACCTCAACGGGGCAACCACGACCATTTCTAACCTTACCTTATCGTCGTGCAGCTTTTGACCGATTACACAATCTTAGTCACCCTGGTGTGAAAGCTACCATCCGTCTGGTAGCAGAGCGCTATGTATGGCCGAATATTAATAAGGACTGTCGATCCTGGGCTCGGTCATGCTTAGAATGTCAGCGCAGTAAGGTGATCAGACATATCAATTCACCTCTCATTTCATTTCAAACACCATCATGTAGATTTCGCCACATTCACATAGATATCATTGGACCACTTCCATATTCTAACGGATTTAAATATTGTTTAACCGCAGTGGACAGATTTACTCGTTGGCCAGAAGCCTGGCCCATGTCTTCAATTACTGCTGAAGAAGTGGCGGATACACTTGTTACTGGTTGGGTATCTCGTTATGGAGTACCTAGTACTGTGACGACCGATCAGGGACGTCAATTTGAATCAGATTTGTTTCAGCGTCTCATGAACGTATGCGCAGCAAAGAGAGTACGAACAACAAGTTACCATCCGTGTGCAAATGGCATGGTAGAACGCATGCATCGCCAAATTAAATCTTCTTTGATGTGCCACGCAGAATCGTGGAGCAAAGCCCTTCCTCTCGTACTTCTTGGTATGCGAACTGTACTCAAGGAGGACTTAAATACTTCGTCCGCTGAGTTGGTTTATGGTGAACCTCTTCGTTTACCCGGAGAACTTATAATGCCACCAGAAGAACCGAGGAGTTCCACCGACGTCGCAGACTTCGTAGTTCAGCTAAAGAGACACATGGAATCCTTACGTCCAGTGCCTGCCTCAAGTCATGCTCGACAGTCTTTTGTTTTTAAGGATTTGGCAACGGCGACACATGTTATGCTGCGTGATGATACTGTTCGTCGTCCTTTACAACCTCCATATACTGGCCCATTTCGCATTTTAAGACGAAGAGATAAGACACTTACCTTGGATTTGAATGGAAGAGAGTCTACAGTCAGCATACATCGTGTTAAGCCTGCACATCTAGATTCAGACGTATCTTTTTCTCCTTCTACCTCAGTTCAATTTCCAGTATGTTCACCCATTCCTTCGTCAGACGTTTCTAATACCGCACCACCTATTGTCACCACTAGATCTGGTAGACGGGTTAGGTTTAGAGATGTTTTAGATTTATAAGTTTATTATTACTATTATTTTTACTTTAGAATAAGTAGAATTGTACAGTTGTTTCTTTCTATGTTAAGTTTAGATTTATTTTCTCCGTAGGGGGGTGATGTGGCGAATAAATACTTCGCCAGTATCAACCTCTTTGGTTAAGTCGTAGATCAGACGATTAAGAATTGACAACGAACATCACTTTAAAAAGATAGCAATTATTATTACAGGAGAAAGCATTAAAACTTGGACAAGCTATACAATAGTTTCATTTACCTTTCATATTAAAATGGAAGTTAATAATTAGTAATGCACTAACTTCCATACATATAATAAAAGAGTAGGATCGAAATTACGCTTCACTAAATATTTTTACCAGAAATTAAGAGGGGTGATAAAAGAAGGGTAGCAGAATGCATAAATGCAATTTTTAAGATTCTTGTCTGTCTGTCTGTCTGTCTGTCTGTCTGTTTGTTCACGCTAATCTCCGAAGATACTGAACGGATTTTCATGCAATTTACACAAATATGTTAAGTAAAGCCCGGGGCAACATATAGGCTTTGTTTCATCGAAATCGGTTATCGGAAAGAAAAGTTATCATCATTTAAAAATAATTTTAAAGGCACCATATCACCAAATTGCAATGCAAACTGACTCGCGTTGAATTTTTTCGACTTGTCAGATGTCAATCACAGTTTGATATGTAAATGAAATACTTTGATTATTTCGCCATTTCCGATATGTATTCGTAGAATAGTGGATATGCAGGCCCATTGCGTAACTTCAGATGCGAGTTCGAATCTGAAGTTGAACGGAATTTTTTTTTTTTGTATTTTTTTTTTTTTTTTTTAAAGAACTATATTATTATATAACAATAGAAAATGTATTATTGAAATATTATATGAAAAACTATTTCTTATGAGATCGTTTATTTCACCTTTTCATCCACCCTTTCTCTACAGAATTACGATTATTCGACATTGCTTTTATTGCTTCTTAAGGACTGTCAGAGGTTTCCGCATTTAGCACCGGAAACCCGAGTAGGAATCCCGGGAAAAGGGAATTTAAAAAAAATGTCTCAAAATGAAAATGATCAATTAAATGAAATAAATATCGAGGTGGATACAATATCTTCACCACTAATTAAAATTATAAAAAAAATAAGTAATTTTCTTTAAAGTCAGGTTCATTTTTTTCAACAATGGTATTTCTATTGAATTTCAAATCATACTTCGAACCCCAATCTCAACCACCATTAAACGTGCCGATAATATAATGCAAAATCAATGACTAATTTGATAGCTCTTTCCCAAAAGAAATCACCAAGTACAGAGGATGGAGGAGGATATGTCATTTGAAGAAAGCTTGCTCAAAAGCTTAGCTTAAAGTGAACCCCACGCGAACGAAGTCGCGGGCATCAGCTAGTATACAATAAAATTGTCATAAATGTCATGAAAAAAATTATTGGTACTGGTTCTAGATAATATTTTAAGTTCGATATAAGCCATTTTAATGGTGCTTCCTTGTTCACCTTTAGTTCACTTTTGACTCGACTAGTCTCTAATTCCTGCCGAAGAGACTCTATTTCTTTTTGTAGAGCTGCTGTAGTATCAAGAAGTAGTTCCTTCTCAGCTTTTTCTTTCTTGTAGGCTTCATAGATATATTGCTCAGTTTCTGTCGAGATTTGGATATTCCTTGTTTGGATTGTCCTTTTATTTGGGCTTAAATTAGACATAGTGTCGCGGTATTATATTAGTGTGGCAAATGTTTACGTTTCCGCGTTTTAGGCACGTAAGCGTTAGCTTGCATTAAGATCGACCTTCATGATTCCGCGTTAATAAGTAGGTCATTACCGCGGAACTAAGACCGTTCGATCGTCACGTATGACGCGTAATCAACTGTCGCGGTGCTCGGAGCTCAGAGCGACACGTCCGTGCTCTACAAGCAACAACCGATTACAACATGATTCCGGGATGATTCCGGGGCGATAATTCCGTAATGATGCTTCCGTGATGAAGCTTCCGTCGTGATGATTGCGTGATGATGATTCCGTGATGATGATTCCGTCGTGATGATTCCGGGATGATGATTCCGTCGTGATGATTCCGGGATGATGATTCCGTCGTGATGTTCCGAGATGATTCCGTGACGATTCCGTAATGATGCTTTCGTCGTGATGATTCCTGGATGATTCCGTGGATGCCATGATTATTATTCAGTGGTGACGATTCCGTGATGATGATTCCGGGATGATTCCGGGATGATGAATCAGAGGTGATGATTCCGTGACGATTCCGAGACGATTCCGTATTGATGATTCCGGGATGATTCCGTAATGATGCTTCCTGCTGATGATGATTCAGTGATGACGATTCCGTGTTGATGATTCCGTCGTGATGCTTCCGGGATGATTCCGGGATGATGATTCCGGGATGATAATTCCGTGACGATTACGAGATTATTCCGTAATGATGCTTCCGTCGTGATGATTCCGTGACGATTCTGGGATGATGATTCCGTCGTGATGATTCCGGGATGATGATTCCGTAATAATGCTTCCGTATTGATGCTTCCGTGATGATGCTTCCATGATGATGATTCCGTGATGATGATTCCATGATGATGATTCCGTGATGATGATTCCGTGATGATGATTCCGTGGATGCCATGATTATTATTCAGTGGTGACGATTCCGTGATGATGATTCCGGGATGATGAATCAGAGGTGATGATTCCGTGACGATTCCGAGACAATTCCGTAATGATGCTTCCGTCTTAATGCTTCCGTCGTGATGATTCCGGGATGATGATTCCGTGATGATGGTTCCGTCGTGATGATTCCGGGATGATGATTCCGTAATGATGATTCCGTAATGATGCTTCCGTAATGATGCTTCCGTGATGATGCTTCCATGATGATGATTCCGTGATGATAATTCCGTGACGATGTTTCCGTCGTGATGATTCCGGGATGATGATTCCGTAATGATGATTCCGTAATGATGCTTCCGTAATGATGCTTCCGTAATGATGCTTCCGTGATGATGCTTCCATGATGATGATTCCGTGATGATGATTCCGTGACGATGTTTCCGTCGTGATGATTCCGTGATGATGATTCCGTAATGATGCTTCCGTCGTGATGATTCCGTCGTGATGATTCCGTGACGATGTTTCCGTCATTATGATTCCGGGATGATGATTCCGTAATGATGCTTCCATGGATGCCATGATGATATTTCAGTGGTGATGATTCCGTGATGATTCCGTGGATGCCATGATTATTATTCAGTGGTGACGATTCCGTAATGATGCTTCCGTCGTGATGATTCCGTCGTGATGATTCCGTGACGATGTTTCCGTCATTATGATTCCGGGATGATGATTCCGTAATGATGATTTCGTAATGATGCTTCCGTAATGATGCTTCCGTGATGATGCTTCCATGATGATGATTCCGTGATGATGATTCCGTGACGATGTTTCCGTTGTGATGATTCCGGGATGATGATTCCGTAATGATGCTTCCGTCGTGATGATTCCGTCGTGATGATTCCGTGACGATGTTTCCGTCATTATGATTCCGGGATGATGATTCCGTAATGATGCTTCCATGGATGCCATGATGATATTTCAGTGGTGATGATTCCGTGACGATTCCGTATGCCAGGTGACTAGTCACTAGTCAGTCATAATTAATTAGTCAATTTTGTCTGCTATGAGCTAATGAACGACACATGCCTGCTGTGTTAATTTTTGGATTCATGCCTTCCGAAACCAAAAATCAAGGTAAGAAGTTCACAATTATTTCATTAGTATCTCTCAATATGTGCATTATCCTTTTGTAAAACTAATTTAATCTTTAAATACTCTTAATATAATGATGCTTCCTGCTGATGATGATTCAGTGGTGATGATTCCATGACGATGATTCCGTGGTAATGATTCCGTGATGATTCCGAGATGATTATTCTATGATGTTGCTTCCGTCGTGATGATTCCGGGATGATAATTCTGTGGTGATGATTCCGTGACGTTTCCGAGATGATTCCGTGACGATTCCGAGATGATTCCGTGACGATTCCGAGATGATTCCGTAATGATGCTTCCGTCGTGATGATTCCGGTGGATGATGCTGGTGGATGCCATGATGATTATTCCGTGTTTCCGTCGTGATGATTCCGGGATGATGATTCCGTAATGATGCTTCCGTGATGATGCCTCCATCGTGATGATTCCGTGACGATTCCGAGATGATTCCGTGACGATTCCAAGATGATTCCGTAATGATGCTTCCGTCGTGATGATTCCGGTGGATGATGCTGGTGGATGCCATGATGATTATTCCGTGTATCCGTCGTGATGATTCCGGGATGATGATTCCGTAATGATGCTTCCGTGATGATGCTTCCATCGTGATGGTTCCGTGACGATTCCGAGATGATTCCGTGACGATTCCGAGATGATTCAGTGACGATTCCGAGATGATTCCGTAATGATGCTTCCGTCGTGATGATTCCGGGATGATTCCGGGATGATGAATCAGAGGTGATTATTCCGTGACGATTCCGAGACGATTCCGAGACGAGTCCGTGGTAATGATTCCGTGATGATTCCGAGATGATTATTCTATGATGATGCTTCCGTCGTGATGATTCCTAGATGATTCCGTGGATCCCATGATGATTATTCAGTGGTGACGATTCCGTGATGATGATTCCGTCGTGTTGATTCCGTGATGATTCCGTGACGATTCCGAGACGATTCCGTAATGATGATTCCGGGATGATTCCAGGATGATAATTCAGTGGTGATGATTCCGTGACAATTCCGAGACGATTCCGTAATGATGCTTCCGTGATGATGCTTCCATGATGATGATTCCGTGATGAAGCTTCCGTCGTGATGATTCCGTGATGATGATTCCGTAGTGATTATTCCGAGATGATTCCGAGATGATTATTCTAAGATGATGATTCCGTGATTATGATTCCGTAATGATGCTTCCGTAATGATGCTTCCGTGATGATGCTTCCGTCGTGATGATTATGTGATGATGATTCTGTGACGATTCCGAGATGATTCCGTGACGATTCCGAGATGATTCAGTGACGATTCCGAGATGATTCCGTAATGATGCTTCCGTCGTGATGGTTCCTGGATGATACCGTGGATCCCATGATGATTATTCAGTGGTGATGATTCCGTGATGATGATTCCGTCGTGTTGATTCCGTGACGATTCCGAGACGATTCCGTAATGATGAATCAGAGGTGATGATTCCGTGACGATTCCGAGACGATTCCGTGGTAATGATTCCGTGATGATTCCGAGATGATTATTCTATGATGATGCTTCCGACGTGATGATTCCGTGACGATGTTTCCATCGTGATGATTCCGGGATGATGATTCAGTCGTGATGATTCCGGGATGATTCTTCCGTGATGATGCTTCCGTCGTGATGATTCCGGGATGATTCCGTAATGATGCTTCCGTAATGATGCTTCCATGATTATGATTCCGTTATGATGATTCCGTGATGATGATTCCGTCGTGATGATTCCTGGATGATTCCGTGGATGCCATGATGATATTTCAGTGGTGATGATTCCGTGATGATGATTCAGTGGTGATGGTTTTGCCGAGCATTTGACTCGACACCGAACATTTTCCGTCGTGATGATTCCGTGATGATGATTCCGTAGTGATTATTCCGAGATGATTCCGAGATGATTATTCTAAGATGATGATTCCGTGATTATGATTCCGTAATGATGCTTCCGTAATGATGCTTCCGTGATGATGCTTCCGTCGTGATGATTATGTGATGATGATTCTGTGACGATTCCGAGATGATTCCGTGACGATTCCGAGATGATTCAGTGACGATTCCGAGATGATTCCGTAATGATGCTTCCGTCGTGATGGTTCCTGGATGATTCCGTGGATCCCATGATGATTATTCAGTGGTGATGATTCCGTGATGATGATTCCGTCGTGTTGATTCCGTGACGATTCCGAGACGATTCCGTAATGATGAATCAGAGGTGATGATTCCGTGACGATTCCGAGACGATTCCGTGGTAATGATTCCGTGATGATTCCGAGATGATTATTCTATGATGATGCTTCCGACGTGATGATTCCGTGACGATGTTTCCATCGTGATGATTCCGGGATGATGATTCCGTCGTGATGATTCCGGGATGATTCTTTCGTGATGATGCTTCCGTCGTGATGATTCCGGGATGATTCCGTAATGATGCTTCCGTAATGATGCTTCCATGATTATGATTCCGTTATGATGATTCCGTGATGATGATTCCGTCGTGATGATTCCTGGATGATTCCGTGGATGCCATGATGATATTTCAGTGGTGATGATTCCGTGATGATGATTCAGTGGTGATGGTTTTGCCGAGCATTTGGCTCGACACCGAACATTTTGCCGAGAATTTGCTCGATTTCGAACATTTTGCCGAGCATTTTTGCTCGACACATCGAAAATGTATCGAAAAATTTTTTGAAAATAGTATCGAAAAAAGTGTCGAAAAAAGCATCGAAAAAAGTATCGAAATTTTTTTTGAAAATAGTATCGAAAAATGTTCCATTCCGTGGTGATGGTTCCGTGATGATTCCGATATGATGATTTCGTGATGATGATTCGAGGGTTCGAATCCCACCGGGAGCACATGCTTATAATTTTCTGTAAGCATGTTTTCCCCACGTCTGGTAACTTCGGGCATTGATCGGGTGGGAGGAATATCTAAATTCCGACCGGGTAACGAACCACCGTTCATAGATGGAAAAACCGTGAAGTGCATATTGCGCGTTTCGGTTTCAGTCTATGGATTTCCGAATACTCGAAGTAAAAAGTAGGTCGACAGCGCATCATTGACTGATGTTCTGTGGCTGAGGTATCACCTACCATCAAGTGAACCTCATGCTCGTCTGTCGATATCTGACATAAAAAAAAATATTTGTGGAGAAATCATCAATGATACCCGAAAGGCGAAACGCCGAAGAAATATAATATCCGACCCTGGTTGGAAGGGGTTTGTTTATGTTGGATTCCCGCGACCGAACTCCATCAGGGGCCTTCCAATTAAAACCCCAAGATGGCCGTCTTCGGCTCAAGAATTCAGAAGGATCTCCAAAGAGAAACCTTCACAATGAGAGTAATATTTGAACGTCAATATTAATACATATTAAATGCTTCTAATTTTACATTTACTGCCAGTTCTTAAATTAAGAGCGTAGAACGGACGAGAAGAACTGGCGATAAACTCGCCGCCACTCTTAATCGCCAAGTTTTTTGTTTTACAACATTTTTATAAGGAACTGCAACCATTTCACCATGTTTTTTTTTTTTTTTTTTTATGTCAGATATCGACAGACGAGCATGAGGTTCACTTGATGGTAGGTGATACCTCAGCCACAGAACATCAGTCAATGATGCGCTGTCGACCTAATTTTTACTTCGAGCATTCGGAAATCCACAGACTGAAACCGAAACGCGCAATATGCACTTCACGGCTTTTCCATCTACAAGGGCAAGGTGAAAAGTTCTCGGCCTGACATAGAGAGGGCGTTCCAATCAGTAAAAAATTATGTTTCTCACCTAGGTGCATCCTTTAGGAGTTCCTATGTCAAATTTCATCTTGTTCTGTCAAGTAGTTTGTTTACACTTACTGATCCAGATAACGCATTGCACGCATTTCGTTAAAACGGATAATTTTGAATATCGTGCGGTCGGAAAATTCTTCATTTTTGATGAATTTACCCCTTAGGAAATTCATCCAAAGTTAATAAAAGTTTACGGGGACTCTTCTTCTTCCCAGTAAACCGCTAAAAAGTGGGCAGTTGAATATAAACGTTGTCGCATGTTCCTTGAAGATGGTCCACGTGAGGGATGGCCAAAAACTGCAACCTCACCGGAAAACATCGAAAAACTGCATGACATGGTATTACACGAAAAGAGAGTTAAAGTGAGTGAGATAGCTGAGACTGTGGCGATATCAGACGAAATAGTATGAAATATCTTGCACACAGAATAAGGCATGCAAAAGCTCTGCGCGAGATGGGTGCCGCATTTGCTGAATGCTGATCAAAAGCGATTGCGCGAAAGTTTTTCGCAGCAATCTTTGTACAGATTTAATAGGGATCCGATCGATTTTGAGCGGCGATTTATCACCATGGATGAGACATGGGTTCACCATTACACGCCAGAAACAGAACAACAGTCGAACAGTGGGTGGAAGTCTGTTGTTCAGTGCTAAAGAAAGCGAAGTCGATCGCATCTGCTGGAGAAGTTGTGGCCAGCTTATTTTGGGATGTGAAAGGGATCTTGTTAATTAATTGCCTTGAAAAAAGGAAAAACAATTACAGGCGAATATTACTTTAACCCTCTGGATCAGCTCGATGCCAAAATTCGCGACAAGAGGCCTGGCTTGAAGAAGAAAAAAATATCTTTCACCAGGACAAATCATCTGTACACAACGGTGCATTGGCGATAGGAAAACTGCGGGATTTGGGGTGCGATTTGTTTGGCCACCCCCCCTATTCTCCTGATCAGGTACTCTCAGACTTCTATCTATTCAAAACTTGAAAAAAATTGTTTTAGGGAAGCGCTTTGCATCCAATGAAGAAGTTCAGAGGGCCGTAGATGGATATTTTCACAGTCTTCCAGACTCTCATTTCTGGGAAGAAATACTAATATTGGAGAAGCGCTGAACCAAATGCATTGAAGTCAAGGGAGATCATGTAGAGATATAAAATCATTTTTTTACTGAAAATCGGAGTCTTTGAATGTCAGGCCGAGAACTTTTCACCTCACCCTCGTATGAACGGTGGTTCGTTACCCGGTCGGAATTTAGATATTCCTCCCACCCGATATACTATTAAGTATGTTCCACATACTTAATAGTAGACTCATCATTTGCAAATAAAACACTATTTGAAATATATTTTCTATCCCAGGTGCCTCTCAAAGTCTGGATCATAGCCAGCGCTTCGTGCTTCGCAGTATGTGCTGTCCTGGTGCTGGCGACTGTCGTGATCACACGCTGGGGCACCGCTGAGACATACACTGCTAGGGAAATATATGAGGCTCCGGTAAGTACTGAATGGATAAATTAAAAAAAAAAATTAAAAATTCTTTATTTACACCAATTCAAATACACCAATTATATAAACCCAGACTCCCGATGTAGTTATGAACTGTGTTTCAGGAGTCTGTGTCTTCCCAATTGTATGTATTGTAAACAAAGTTATTTACAAAAATATTAAATTCAGTGACTAAAAGTTAATACAATACCCATTACGAATTTATGAAATATTGAGCCAAAATATAGAAAATAAAATAAAATATTCAACTAACATTACATTGAAATACATGATAAATGATATTGACATACGAGCGACGATAACCACACGTTCACTTGATGGTAGGATACCTCAGCCACACATCAGTCAATGATGAGCTGTCTATTTTGAAGGAGTGGGCGTTAATTCAACAAGCAGCTTTTTTAAACCGCTTTTCTAATGTTAACGAATTAGCTGCTTTTCGTTTACCAAAAAAGCCGTTAAATATATTAACTGTTTCATTCAACGATTTTCGAACGCTACGCGTGGGTTAGCTCAACGAACATTCAACGCGTAGTCGCTAACATCATCCGAAGCAGCATTTTTTTTACCGCAAAACCTGTGGAATTTATTAGCTGTTAATTTATTTATCTATATATATAAAAGAGATTCCCACCTATACCGGGTGGAAGGATAGGACTTCCGATAACTTCGGGATATGATTATACTACCTATACCCGTTTCGGAAAAGTGCTTCTTTTTAAAAAATAAAGTGTTCATTTCACCAATTTAAAAAACCCTGATTTTCAATTTTGGAACTCAGATATGTCAATACAACCAGTTTCATTATAAATTTCAGCAAAATTCTATTTTTTTATTTTTTTTATTCCATCTCGCAATCTATTTACTCCGTCATCTCGCTCCTCCCCCCGCCCGCTCCGCCCGGCCCGCCCGCTCGCGCTCTGCGATCGTTGAACCATGAACAATCGACTCGCGCGTCGGTACCTAACGCGCATCGCATGAACTTTCTGACGGACTCGTTGGCGCATTCGGTAGAACAACTGCCGTGTGTATCGATGGGTCGTGTGTTCGAATCCCAACGGAAAGACATGTTTATAATTTTCCGTAAGCATGTCTTCCCTACGTCTGATAACTTTGGGCATTGAACGGTTGGGACGAATATCGAAATTCCGATCGGCTAACGAACCACCATTCAAAGATGGAAAAACCGTGAAGTGCATATTGCGTGTTTCGGTTTCAGTCTATGGCATTCCCAATTCTCTAAGAAAAAATGATTAGGTCGACAGCGCATTAGAACTGATATTCTGTAGCCGAGGTATCGGTAGGATAGGTAGGACCTATCATCAAGTGAACCTCATACTCGTCTGTCGATATCTGACATAAAAAAAGCTTAGTATACGGGGTACTCGTCCTAACCTAAGTTGTCAAAGATTTTTTTCATCTAAATATCTAAGAAAGGTACACGAACTCCCTAAGAAAATCTACAACCACACTTAATGATTATGAATCATCTCCTGACAGTAAACAAGACTTTTATAAAGAACTCTTTAAATCTTGTTGACTATTTATCAAAGACTAGCAACGCACCCCGGCTTCACACGGGTGCAGTGTAGATGTACTATACACAAAAAATATGATAGCCTATGTAACTCGCTGATAATGTAGCTTTCTATTAGTGAAAGAAGTTTTAAAATCGGTCCATTAGTTTTTGAGTTTATTCATAACATACAAAAATACAAATCTTTCCTCTTTATAATTTATTAAAGATTAAAGATGAGGTTACATAGATACCAACTCAAAGATATTACATAGACATAGATTCAATGCCGCTTAAAAACCACCATTAAAATGTGCTTAAACACATGTTAGTACGTAAATAACTAATTCCAAAATTGTACCTACTAACTCAAAATAATCATTTAATAAATCTTGCTTTTAAATCGTCTAAACGTTATGTATTTTGAGAATCCTTGATTTAAAAATAATAGGAATACAACAAGGTAGATACCTATTTACGTACATACGCTATGCATGTACGTAAATAGGTACCTACTAGGTATTAGGTATTCTAAATATCAGGTACCCCTTAGATGTTCCACCGCATGTTCCACCAAACCTTTCCTTCTTTTTATGATTTATTTTTAGTCTTCTACACTTTTTCGTATACTTAAATAATCGACAAAAAGTTATTTTTAAAAAATACTTAGAAAAGATAATTCTTATCTAACAAAAATATTTATTTCAGGTCCTTTGATAATAACAAAACATGCCTTTATGTCTAACGTAATTGACTACTTAATTCCCAGCATATCTTGAAAATAATGACTCAATCTGTCGTATGTACTTTCATTTAGATATCTAACTGCTAAGATTAAATAAACTGTGTTTAATCTGAGTCTTACTGTTTGTTATTGATTATTTAATCCGTACGAAAAATACAAAGAAGTATCTATGTACATAAACTGTTTAATTAGCTACCAAATAACTACCTAAATGACAATTTCAAAATCTCCCGTATCAATCGTAGGTTCATATTCAAAATACAGTTTCATGTTGAAATGAAGTTTCATGATATCAAAGCCAACAAGCAGTTCAAATTAAAAGACCTACCTTATTTTGAAGTTCGTTCTACTCATAAATCACTTCACCACGACACCACACTGAACTATCACCACGAAATAATATTACAAAATATGTTATACACATAAACAATGCACAAAGACGATACTACGTAGTTCAAAAATAACAAAACACATCCGTATTATTACGTAATGCGTATGGCACTGCGATTGCCTCATAATAATTAAACTATGAATCTTGTCAGGCGTGCACATCTCGGGAGCGCATGCACACCAATAGGCAATAACATAGAATATCTATAACTTCTGGACAAAATGCCGCCGACCATAATAGTGTTGTGATTTGTAAAATTAAACTATCGAGCATTTGCCTCCGGCTCCGCCCACGTTTGAGTACATTGTTTTTTCCGTATGATAGGTTTCATTAGGATTTACAATAATTCGCCTTTACCAACAATTTGTGTGTATGGATATTTATTTATCATTTTAATTAATGTTCTTTTTTTTTAATAGACTTATTTTAGAAACATTTTTAAAAACAAAAAATATTAAATACTATTTATTGAATGATGAAACTAAACTTTAATTCATATGTAAATGTGGTTTTTATTAAAGAGAGCGCAAACATGTTTTATTGTTCATTACTAAAAACATATTTCGATACATAGATACCAACCAATACAGTTCCTATTATGTAACTAATGTAATTCGATAATGTATTTAACAAAAGTATAACTTAGCGATATCCAAAACTATCGATAGATACTTTCGCATCCCTGTGGTACGGTGAACGCCGCTCGCGGCTTCCTTCGTGTCTAGGCGGTATCCTTTGACTAAAAACCGCCTCGTTTGAAAATATTTGGCACGTGCAAAGTCGGTTTAATACAAAGGTGATGTATCAAGGTCGGTTGCCTTAGCAGTGTTGCCAACTTGGAGGTTTTCCCCCAAGGGAGAATCAAGATGTCCATAGATGTTTTTAGCGGTAACATTTGTCTAGGGGGATTTTTAGGAGGTAGGTACTTTAATCACGATTTATTTAGAAAAAACGCACGATTTTATACTGTTTATAAGCCTCGAACCTCGAATTTTATTGTTAACGGTTCAATTAATGTATGTAAATGTTTAAAATGCACCCACATAAATACAGCAGTTATTTTATGCTACTTGAATGCATTTTATTTAAGTCATATTTGAAATTACCTCCCATATCGAGTGTACAACAAAACCTTTAGGGGTTTTTAAGATATTTAGGGGTATTTGAAATTGGTTCTACGGGGAACATTTTATAGTAGTTGGCATCACGGTGCCTTAGTTGATCGCCGCGCTTGCAGTTGACACTGCACTCTCGCCGTATTCTTCCGTATCCGAGTTTCGATACTTTAGTTACTTTAATGAAGTGTTTTGTGAATACTTTTAATTTAATATCTAGTTGTGAAATTTTAGTTTTTTTTGTGACTGGACTTTTTTCTGTGGGGTTATGTAAAAGAATGAGTATTTGACCGTGAATGTGATAGTGGCGAGGAAATAAAAAAGAAGTTACTCGCGAGTTGTATGTTATTACAGAATAGAAAGAAGTTAGTCAGGTCAGTCACCGTCAGTATTTTATCCTTCTGTTGAAATTAATTTTAAGTTGAATCTAAACGCAATACGTATTTTCTTATTTTAGACAACTGTTCTTGGGTTTTGTAAATTTTTGTTTTGTTACTTTTAATGTGAAAAATCCAAGCCGTTTTTAAAGTGTTCATTAGTGTAGCTTCTTTATTTAACTTGCTATGTAATGTATGGAACTAATTTGTTTGTTGAGGGGAATCTTGCAACTCAATTTTGAAGCAGATATTTTCAATCGATTGAGCTGAAATTTTGTATACACGTTTAGTTTGAATGACTATGAATAGTGTGACATCATTCTAAATCCCAAGATGGCAGACCAGTTATTTTTAATGCACTCCTACAATATGGGTATCAAATTAAAGGGCTTGCTGAGAAAAATTCGAAAAATAAAGTTACATCACTCTAAATACAATATGGTGGACATCAAAAGATGGCCGGATTTTTTTTATGCTTTCCTATAATATGGGTATCAAATGAAAGGACTTGCTGAGAATACGAATAAATAAACTAAAAATTTAAAATGAATTTAAAAGAAAGATACTTTTTTAATAACAAGATTTTATTTAAATGCGCTAAAAAGAAGAAGATAAACTTTTCCTAAATAAAAGCTTGTTTGAATTGTTTTTTGTATTTGTTACTATTGATTATTTTGTATAAGTTTATATCGATTATTTCGAAAGTATTCATTAAAATCAAGATATTTTAAAATGTTTTCAAGTTCTCATTTTCGTTCAGTAGGTAGGTATGCACTATTTTTATCATTTTATTATAGCGAGCGTTTTATGTCTAATTATTTTTTTCTTGTAACTCTTAACCTTTGCCGAGTTGTGAGACGTTGAATTTCCATTGTTAACCGAGCCGACTTGGTTTTTTTACGATCGAAATTTATCGTCCTACACAAGTTTTTTTTTATGTTAGATATCGACAGACGAGCATGAGGTTCACTTGATGGTTGATGATACCTCAGCCACACAACATCAGTCAATGATGCGCTTTCGACCTACTTTTTACTTCGAGCATTCGGAAATCCATACACTGAAACCGAAAAGCGCAATGTGCACTTCACGGTTTTTCCAACTATGAACGGTGGTTCGTTAACGATCGGAATTTCAATATTCTCACCCGTTCAATGCCCGAAATTACCAGACTCCCGTCTGACATGTTTACAGCAAATTTTAAAAATGTCGTCCCGGTGGGATTCGAACTCACGACCCATCGGAGCGAACGGTAGATGTTTTTCTTTTTTAATCTCATTGCATAAGGTAGGTCTGAGAAGGCCTCGGCAAGGGCGCGTTATCGCACCTTTGCCTTGCCGGTCGGTGTCCGACCGCTTGTCGCCATGCTATATCTATATCTACATTCTACATCTATATTTGCTTAGTTACGGTAGTGAATACATTGCGCGTGGAAAATTTTAACATTTTTTTAAAAAGCCGTTTAAAAATAAATGATTAGCGGCAATCAGTTAGTTCAAAGGTGATATAAATAACCACGAAGTTAACGGAAGCGTTTCAAATACACCCTGTATATTGACTCATCACGATATCTCTGGAACCATAAGGCGTAGCGACTTGAAATATGGTAGGAATATTCCTTTCGCCGAGTAGAGGTCAGCTAAGAACGGATTTTACGAAATTCCACCCACAAGGGGGGTTGCGGGGGCAATGGCTAGTTAACTAATAATTGCTTCGTAAAATCTGTTGACATTACTGCAAACCAGCTAATAAATTTAGCTGGTTTTTTAACAGGTTATCAGCTTGTAATTAACAGTTTCATTTCGTTAACACAAAAACCGTCAACGACCCACCTCTACTATTTTGTTTAAATCGAGCATTGGCAAATCCATAGACTTAAATCGACACGCAATACGGTTTTTCTATGTATGAACGATGGTTCGTTACCCGGTGGGAACTCCTCCTAAAGTGACTAGACGTAAGGAAAAGATGTTTACATAAAATTAAAAATTGGCCGGATTAGAACCCAACGCGTCAACGAACTCAAATATATAAACAATGATAAAACCTTGTATATTAATTGGATGCTGTTAAGCAATAGTGTCAACCCACATGCATTACATGGTTTTGAGAAAATTGAGTTTGAAGTTTTAATTAGGTTTTATTAAATTTCTTTTAAAAAATAACAGAAATAATATATATTTTTGTAATTATTATTATTACACTTTTATATCGTCTTTCTTTGTAGCAATCAAAGTAATAGAATTTAGTGCATTATTGTAAACATTTTAGGGTTTCTTGTCCGCTAGTTTTTTTCAATATTTTTGCTTTAAAATGATTTAAATGATATATCTCTTTTGAAATATGTATTTAATTAAATTTTTATCATTTTGTGGATTGACACCGTATTGCTTAACAGCGTCCAATTAAGCCTTAAGTTTTATTACTAAATATTGTCTTATATTAATTTTACAGGAGCCAATCTACTCCATTCCTCATCCACAACGACCAGTAACAACTTCGACAGCATCATCCGAAGAAACACAATATCCCTTACTCGAAAAACTATCCATATTCAAGAACATCGTAAATCGAAAAACTGAAAACCTAGCTTCGAAACCGCAAATTCATCCAATTCACGACAAAACATTACATCATCCAGATAGAAGAATAGAAAAGAAGGATCAAGCGAGGCTCCCTGAGATCCCTGAATTCAAACCAACTTTACCTGATATCTTCATGGACAAGCAAATAAAACTATCTGACGGTTACTTAGCTGATTTAAAGCATGGTCAATATGAAGATTACTATAATGATGATAATTTATACGATGATTACATGGAAAGTAATACAATGACTAGTTATTTGATAGAGAAAGTACAAGAACTCCACGATTGGATCAACACTGACCCAACGTTTGTTGGAAAGAAGCAAGATACGAATAATTTTGGGCATCTCCTGAAAGCGCTAAACGAAAGCTTGCTGGAGGGAAATGTCACTATTGTGATGAGCAAACTGAGAGATATATACTTCGGTGATAATTACACAGTCGTGAATAGCAGTCGGAAGATAATTTTGACCAATAGCACGAGTTTACTTTCGTTCGGGATATTGACTCTGGATGTAATGTTGCTACATAATATACAGCTAATGGCGTGGGAGAATCAGGTACGTTTTTCTAGCAATCTTTTCGATTACTACCAATTGGTCAATATATAGTTTCAAAAGTTCTTCATAAGTTTTTTTTTATGTTAGATATCGACAGACGAGCATGAGGTTCACTTGATGGTAGGTGATAGCCACAGAACATCAGTCAATGATGCGCTGTTGACCTTTTTTTTACTTCGAGCATTCGGAAATCCATAGACCGAAACCGAAACGCGCAATGTGCACTTCATGGTTTTTCCATCTATGAACGGTGGTCCGTTACTCGGAATTTCGATATTCCTCCCACCCGATCAATGCTTGAAGTCACCAGACGTGGGGAAGACATGCTTACAGGAAATTATAAACATGTGGTCCCGGTGGGATTCGAACCCACGACCCATCGATGCGCAGCCCGATGTTTACTTAAAATCTTACTTATTATTTTTTGAATATGTCATCACTTTTTCTTAATATATTATGTATTCAATAACACTATATATTTCTTTTTTCCCTCTCACCTATATTTCTTGAGTTACCGGTTGGTAAAATTAGGTATACAACAAATTTTGGTAGTTTCTAGTGTTAACACTTTTGAATCGATCGTTGTTTAAAGCTTCGGAAAGTCGTTTGTACCGAGAAGAGCTAATGTTAAGCATAATTTGATTAAGTTTTCAACAATTTAATAGTCAAAGTAGAGCGAATTATAGAGAGATATACATACATTCATTAGTTGTAACATTTTTTTTTAGTTTATTTAAATAGCTTTCGAAATCACAAAAGGTTTTATATGAAAACCAAAAAGAGAACACTAATTATAATTATTAAGACTTGGAATCAGCATAAAGTATACTTTGGCTAATTAGCCAAAGTCAGCCAAAATCTATTCAAAATCTAGCCCGCTACAGTGGCATAGGCAACTAGCACCCGGTGCGGAACCCAAATTTGCCGCCCTTTTTGGGGCTCTTATTGAATAACACTAATCTAAAGAGAAACTCTGTTATTACGGTGATATAGTTACAAAAAAAATAAAAATCTTTGAAGGAAGTTGTTTTGTTTATCGTTACCTGTTAAATGCCGCCCCCACCGAAGTGCCGCCCGGAGCGGACCGGAGCCCCGACGGCCGACCCCCACAAATCCCCCCCCCCATGCTACGCCACTGGCCCGCTATGGACTTTATTAATTTGATACAAAATTTTCTAGTTTTCTACACTTTTCAGGAAGGATCTCGTCATAAAATGTTAAAAGATCTAGACGTGTTCGCTTTCAATGCGCTCTTCATGGAGCCCAGTAAAATCGAGTCGAAGCGCAGTGAACTCTATCATCACGAGAATAATGCGTGAGTATTTTGACGTATTAATAAACAGTGCACAGGGTGGGAGGTAGTGATACCAACTTAGGGTAATTTACCCTACATTTAGGGTAAAAATGATCCGGCGGGGTAATTATTAGGGTATTTTTTTGGGGTAATTAAAAGTCCTAAGGTAAGGTTTTCAGAACTAATGCTAACGTAATCAGAATGCACGGTGACAGTACAATGTCCATTTCGCAACTCTCATTGTAAAATAATGTATGTCTAAGAATAATTACAATATATCTGGGGCCACGGTAGTGCCCCCGCCAAGTCGAGCAAAAAGCGGCACAGCCGTACTATCCTTTTCTCGAAGTAGTTCGGGCCATTTTCGACCCCCTATAACTTCGTTGTGGATAAAACTAGAATCCTGAATTTTCAGTCACTAAGCAGGCATTGTATAAACTCGGTATATTTCAAATATCATTCTGTTTGAACCAGTAGTTTAAGAACTATAACTAGTCAAAGTTTGATAATTTGTCACTCACTCACTCACTCACTGACTGACCGATCATCAAAACTCTAAGGCACTTCTAGCAGACATAGAAACTTGAAATTTAGAATACAATTAGTGTTTAGTCTATAAATCAAGGAAAAACTACAAAATTTTGAAATTTCGGTCCAGTTTTCTAGATATACAATTTTTTTTTGTATCTTTGTATGTAATGAATAACTTAAAAACTACTGGACCGATTTTAAAAATTATTTTACCGTTAGAAAGCTACATTATCACTGAGTAACATAGGGTATTTATTACTAGAAAAATAGAGATTCTTAGAAATCCCTACTAAAAACAACCCAAGGAGTAAAAAAAATAGCCATAAAATGTCTTTCATCGCATGTGCTGCGGAAAGTATTGATGATAGAACAAAAAAACGTTCTACAATATTATAGAACATATCAAAATCTACAAAAAACTTCATGAGACCATATGTCCAACTATTGTAGTTATGTCACTATAACTACTTTTTTAACCGACTTCAAAAAAGGAGGAGGTTCTCAATTCGTGTGTATGTTGTTTTTTTTTTTTGTATGTTTGTTACGCGATAACTCCGCAAGTTATGGATGGATTTGGATGATTCTTCTTTTGTTTGGTAGGGGATATTTCAGAGGTGGTCCCATATATTTTTTATCGAAATTGGTTTGGTGCTTTTTTAGAAAATCAACAATAACAAAAAAAATCTTATACGTGGATGATGTTTTGGTTTGTAGTTCCTTTCACGGCGCTGTCTCATTTGTGCAGCACGTTTAGTGGTAGGTCTACTAAATTATTATCTAAGGATTAATGAACTTAAATACATACACTTCCTACAAAAATTTTGAAAAAAAATTATTTTTAAGCAAAAAACAAAAACCGACTTCAAAACTACAACTCGCACTAAAAAGTAAAAAATAATATTTTAATTACTTCAAAGCATTATTTATTAACAGTTATTTTTGGAGTCGGTGCCAGCAATGAAGGTTTGTTTAATCCTGCTTTTGCAACTTTTCGAACGGTACGGAGCGGCATCGGTTGGGTGGCACCGACTTCAAAAATAACTGTTAATAAATAATGCTTTGAAGTAATTAAAATATTATTTTTTACTTTTTAGTGCGAGTTGTAGTTTTGAAGTTTTTGTTTTTTGCTTAAAAATAATTTTTACATAAAAAGTTGATAAAAATCCAAATCCAAAATCAGACTGTTATCCATAGCTTTGTATTAATTCTTATCCAAATAAACTAAGAAAAGGACTTTCTACAAAAAGAAATGAGATGCCATCAAAAACATAAATTGTAAAAAAAGCCAAGTCTTGCAACTCAGTTCTTCTATCGTAAAAAGTTGTGAGATCCATATAATACCAAGTCGGTCAATTTATTCAGTCTCTACTGAAGGATCCTTCTGTCTTAAGTACTTGTAATTACATAATAAGCTAACCTAACAACATCTTATAGTGATCATATCAATGCCAATATTAAAAATATTTGATGTTTAAAATAAATAGATTGACTTGGCAACTTATAAGAATAACACGTCTTTTTTTAATCCTACTGTTCGTATATGTCGCTCCTATAATGAAATTAATAATAAAAATAAAAATTTAGACATATTTTCTAGCACTAAACTTGCATTCACAACTCCTCCACCGCTGAGCAATTCACAGATTGTATTAATCTTTAGTCACTTCTATAATTTTTAATTTTATTTCCATTATTTAGTTTGTTTTATGCCTAGCTTTGTTCACGTATTCGTTATTATTCCTCAGTGAATACATGATTTTTAGAAATAATCTTAAGTGTTCCTTGTTATGTATACGTATAACCTAAGTAAATAAATAAATAACCTGGCATCCAATTAGCTACCGTAGTTCTATTTTTCTACATTGATGTAATCAGGTTGTCGTTTAATATTACAGCAAACGTCAGAATCTTCGTCAAGATGCGGGAGATGAGTTCGACTTGGGGAAGAACCTTCTGGAAAACGTTCTCGAGATGGGAATGAGTACTGCGCGAGCTGCGATTCATTTGGGACGGGCTTATAAGAATACCAAGTGAGTGAACTATTTATTACAGTTCATTTCGTTCTGTGTTTTTTATTTAAGACTAGCAACGCGCTCCGGCTTCGCACGGGTGGAATGTAGATGTACTATACACAAAAAAATATAACCTATGTTACTCCCTGATAATTTAACTTTCTAATGGTGAAAGAATTTTTAAAATCGGTCCAGTAGTTTTTGAGTTTATTCATAACATACAAAAATACAAATCTTTCCTCTTTATAATATTAGTATAGAGTATAGATTAGCTGGTCAGTGTTGCCAACCTCTGAGAAGACCGCCTCCCTCCAGCACAATCTCGAAATCTCCCCGTTTCCCCTGATCCCTGGCCGATGATGCTAACATGAGATAACCCCATTTTCCTAAAAAAATCTAGTTCCAAACAGAGGACCCATCCTGTTTGAGAAATAAATTTAAAAACTTACATAATGAAATTGAGAGAATTCCCCTTAAAACAAACCTTTTCATCTAAATTACCCCCGAATTTAGAGGGAAAACCCCGAAGTTGGCAACACTGTTGTTGGTGCCGACAAAAAAAATAGATATTAATAATAAATAAAAATTATGAACTAAGTTTACAAATGGACGTGCCAACGAAAGAAAAAAGAAACGAAAAAATATAATTTCTTTATTTTTTTTATTTCGCTCTATATTCGGGTGCTAAAACATTGAAAAAACGTACCTACTAGAATTACGAAAGGTATAATGACGTACTAAGTACTATGAAAACGTACCAGATTTAGTACGAACTAAACTGGCAACACTGAGGATAATTTTTCTTCCTAACATCCGTTTTCTAAGTTTTTGTGTTGCCCCAGAACAGAAAATCAGTTGTTAATGTGAACAAATAGACAGAGAAAACGTTCATTTTTATATTGCCTTTCTTTAATCGTCCCCTTTCAGCCGGATTGAGAAGTGTGGAGCCCTTGGGGCAACAAAGGAGTGGAGGCCATATGGCCCCAAATTATTTTCCAAATAAAAGCATTTCTTTTATATTTAAGAATCATGTTTGCACAAAGTGCATTAGGTAAATGTAAAACAGCGAAAACAATAAATATCTAAGGAAAAGATGTTGACTAGTGTTTACTTGTCGGAATTTGATAGATTTTTTTCCGAAGTGTCTATTGTGGGGCCCCGGGGCTATTTTATGGGGGTCCCGGGGCCATTTATGGGGGCCCCCAGTAGCCACAAATACCCTCCCCTAAATCCGGCCCTGTCCTGTCTCCATTTCTGATAAAATTGTCCACACAGACTTAATGATATGCTATCAACCGATATATTTTTTACTTCTAGTGCACTTCTCAGATTTTCGTGTATGGTAGTTCGTCTCCCAATTGTAATTTCGATTCGTTTAGCTTTTACTAACCTCATTGATAACCCTAAAAGTACGTATTGATGAAAATAATGAAGCTTATTCATAAATTCATTCAAATCAACCATATTTCAGAATGGTTTTAAACCAGCTGTCAAACAAAGAAGCACTAAACGTCGACATTCAAAACCAGATTTCCCGCAACATTGGCGCCAACACTCACGCGTTGAACCGTTTGCAAACGTCATTCAATGACAGCTCCGGTGTTGCCAGCAGCGAGGGGATTTACACAGATCTGGACTGTATTTGGTTGTTGTATTGCAAGAATTTAATCGCTACATCGAAGTTGAATCCGCCGTATGGAACTATGGCGAGGATTAATGGGTATGTTACATTTTTTTATATATTCCTCCTCCGTCAAAAAATCTTCAAACAAAATCAAATTTTCGTCGCAGCTACAAAGCACTTCTACTTATTTAAATAAAATACTGTATACCGGATTAAAACGCGATTTATTATTTATATTGTTTAAATAATTTATCCCGACGTTTCGGATGCTTTTCAGCAACCGTGGTCGCGGGAGACAGAAAGGTGACAGTTGTCTGATATTTGAAATGACACAAAGTTGCCATATTTAATTCAATTAAATTAAAAAAAAAAAAGAGTGGCGGCGAGTTTCTTGCCAGTTATTCTCGTCCGCTCTACGCCCTTGATTTGTGAACTGGTAGTAAATGTTAAATTAGAAGCATTTAATATATATTATTTTTATTGACGTTCATAAGTGTACATTGTGTTACCTAAATTAATAGATTATTATTATTATTTTTTAATTTAATTGAATTAAATATGGCAACTTTGTGACATTTCAAATATCAGAAAACTGTCATCTTTCTGTCTCCCCGCGACCACGGTTGCTGAAAAGCATCCGAAACGTCGGCATAAATAATTTAAACAATATAAATAATAAATCGCGTTTTAATCCGGTATACAATATTTTATTTAAATGTGTGATACTCGCGTTAATAAAAGACAATATCACTTCTACTTACTCAACAAAAATCCCACGAAATCTAGGTTTTAATCCGCCAAAAATATTTATTTATTTATTTCTTATAGTAGTCTTAGTAACAATTATTTTAATTTTTTATTTTTTAAATTTACTATATTATACCTTTACACACAGATCTTCCAAGACTTCTTTGCTTTCACTGTTAATTTTTTACTATTTTTTTTTTTTTTTTTTATGTCAGATATCGACAGACGAGCATGAGGTTCACTTGATGGTAGGTGATACCTCAGCCACAGAACATCAGTCAATGATGCGCTGTCGACCTAATTTTTACTTCGAGCATTCGGAAATCCATAGACTGAAACCGAAACGCGCAATATGCACTTCACGGTTTTTCCATCTATGAACGGTGGTTCGTAACCCGGTCGGAATTTAGATATTCCTCCCACCCGATCAATGCCCGAAGTTACCAGACGTGGGGAAAACATGCTTACAGAAAATTATAAGCATGTGCTCCCGGTGGGATTCGAACCCACGACCCATCGATGCGCACGGCAGGTGTTCTACCGAACGCTCCAACGAGCCCGTCTCAATATTATACTATTTTTGTTATTTCTTTTATTTTATTTTTTGCGTCTGAGGCGCAAACTATTGTGGTCTCTGGCAGAATGACCAGCGCTGTGGAACTCGTCTGCTTCACAGCATTATGCTGAGCCAGGGCCAATTACAATCACAGCACACACACATTTACACAATTTAAAAAATGTACCTTGATTTGATGTTTTTTGTTATTATTTTGTGATTCTCTAAGTGTGTTTCGTTCGTAATAAATGTTATGTCTATGTCTATATTACTAGCGACCCGCCCCGGCTTCGCACGGGTCTGGATTTTTTGACAAATAAAAGCAGGGGTTGGTAATAGAAGAGTGATAATATAGGGTTGTATGTATTTTTAATGCCACATTATAAAAAATAAAAACAAAAAATTTCGTCCAAAAATAAAAAATAAAATCCGTCCCATGCCCCACTAGGGGACTTGAAAATTTACACGATGTTTTTTTATACATATAATAATTAAGACAGATAAGCCAAAACGATTTGTTTTTGATTTTTTTTATTATTGCATGACTAGATACTTGTCCTTCAGTCGATTTGTCTTTGACTACTGTGTGGCCAGTTTTTTTTAATAAATTGACAAATTGATTTTTTTTATATTCCTAGTCCTTTTGTTTGTAGGTTAGTGGATACTTGTCGTTCAGACGATTTGTTGACTACTATAAGTGTTGCCAGTTTTTTTTTATAAATTGACAAATTGATTTTTTTTATATTCCTAGTCCTTTTGTTTGTAGGTTAGTGGATACTTGTCGTTCAGACGATTTGTTGACTACTATAAGTGTTGCCAGTTTTTTTTTATAAATTGACAAATTGATTTTTTTTATATTCCTAGTCCTTTTGTTTGTAGGTTAGTGGATACTTGTCGTTCAGACGATTTGTTGACTACTATAAGTGTTGCCAGTTTTTTTTTATAAATTGACAAATTGATTTTTTTTATATTCCTAGTCCTTTTGTTTGTAGGTTAGTGGATACTTGTCCTTCAGACGATTTGTTGACTACTATAAGTGTTGCCAGTTTTTTTTTATAAATTGCCATATTGTTTTTTTTTTATATTCATAGTCTTTTTATTTGTAGGTTAGTGGATACTTGTCCTTCAGTCGATTTGTTGACTACTATAAGTGTTGCCAGATTTTTTTCTTTTTTTTTTAGAGATTCATAAAGATTTTTGCCTGTAGGTTAGCTCTACGAATGTTAGCCGGGGAGTTAGTGGCTGACCGAGCGCTTGATACCATGCTGTATGAAGCGCTGACCGGCTGGACGGAGTTGAAGTGCAACGATATGTTTCCCAAGTAAGTGTTACAAGTATTTAAATAAAATACTGTATACCGGATTAAAACGCGATTTATTATTTATATTGTTTAAATTATTTATCCCGACGTTTCGGATGCTTTTCAGCAACTGTGGTCTCCCCGCGACCAGCGTTTTAATCCGGTATACAGTATTTTATTTAAATGTGTGATACTCGCGTTAATAAAAGACAATATAGTGTTACAAGTAATTAAAAGAATAGTGTGGAAGGAAGGTACCATCCCACCGGGACGACATGTTTATAATTTTCAGTTAGCATGTTTTCCCCACGTCTGGTAAATTCGGGTATTGATCGGGTGGGAGGATATCTAAATTCCGACCGGGTAACGAATTCGTAGATGGAAAAACCGTCAAGTGCACATTTCGCGTTTCGGTTTCAGTCTATGGATTCCCGAATGCTCGAAGGTAAAATTAGGTCGACAGCGCATCATTGACTCATGTTATGAATTGTTATATTATTTTACTTTATTGTGGATGAAGCAGCTATTTAATTAAAAAAAAATAGTTATAAGAATAGGTATTTAGAAAAATCAAGACCAGCCCGCCTAGCATGACCATCAAGAGATATCTCGCGGATGAGTGAAGACAAACTAAGATATAAGATATCGAGTTATATTATATCTCGACATCGATAACTTTGATAAACAAGATATCTCGATCGACAAATCGACTTTTGACATTATAAGTCGAGTTGTATGTCATGTTAGACCCGGAAGACATAAAGAGATAATCGATTAAAACACGAGTCGACAAAATTTTGTCGTGGTTGTCATGCTAGGCCTTCTGATACTAATAGAGATTTAAGAAAGATAACAATTTTTTTTTTTCAGATGCAGCAAAGCGAACGCGGCAGCAATAGTACTAGATTCAATATTGCAACCTTTGAGAAAGACGAAGAGCTCTCCGTGAGACATCAGCTTAGAATATAGATGTACATAGCAACACAGGCCTTATATCATGGATGGAAAAACCGTGAAGTGCATATTGCGCGTTTCGGTTTCAGTCTATGAATTACCGAATGCTCGACAAGAATTACCGAATGCTCGATGAAAAGTAGGTCGACAGCGCATCATTGACTGATGTTCTGTGGCTGAGGTATCACCTACCATCAAGTGGACCTCATGCTCGTATGTCGATATCTAACATAAAACATAGGTCGACAGCGCATCATTGATTGATGTTCTGTAGCTGTGGTATCACCTACCATCAAGTGAACCTCATGCTCGTCTGTCGATATCTGACATAAAGAAAATAGACCACGTTTGTCACGCTATCTCTGGGGTAAGAGTAGTTCACCCCCCAGCCGCCGCTGGCTGCTAGTGTCCGTGTGGACGACACTCTGACGTGGAGTCATAGCGCGCACTCTCTCGCACCCAGCCGCTTGTAGAGCGGTGTTGCCGTTCGCTCGTGAGAGTGAGCGAGATGACGCGAGGGGAGGAGTCAGCGGACTGCTTATGTGTGTGTCACACCGATACATTGCCGCGCGCTCTACAGTTCAAAAGTAGAACTACTTTTTTATGGACCTGTTTTTCTATGTACATTTATATTATGGCATCAGGTATTATCAGGGTGACCATTTCTAAAAACTATTTTTACTACATTAACAATGTCTACTATATTTTTAGTAGATTTCAAATCATAATGTCATATGTACCATAGACATTGTGCTATCTTTTATGTAGTTAGAGCGTGTGTTCACGATCAAATGTAAGTGTAGAAAGAACAGGGTTTTAGATAATATTCATTTTAGACGCGAATTAACAAAATACTTCAAAATCCTGAAAAAAAAAATCTCTTATGATTTTGTTTTTTTTTTTGTGATAAAATTGTATTAAGTCAGTTTTTTTATTTAATTTTCTAGATTTTTCGTTTTGTGAATTCCATTCGCGTTTGTATCTTTTATGGTCTCATTTTAAGTATAAATAAATTGTTATTGATTGGATTTAAAAATAAATAGGCTCATACAAAATAAAACTTTACTAGACAGCGGATGTTTATGTCATAGATTAATAATTGGTCTCCGCGCGCTACGACTAGATACTGTTGGCGGCTTGAAAATGCGGCAACAAATATTACGCCGAATTCGGAGCAAAATCCTGGTTTGCGTAGTCAAACTATAAAAATAATACTACAAGAAACAAGAAAGATACTGGCGTCACATACCATCAGTAAGTGTTGTATAAATCGTTATAAATTTCACAGTAAAATAATATAACGAATCTCAGTGTTTTACACACACACACACTACAATATTGAGTTGCCGCATTCAGGAACCTGTTTTTTCTTTATAGCGCGGTATCTAGTCGTAGCGCGCGGAGACCAATTATTAATCTATGGATTATGTAAAATTTTAAGTTGAAAGTAACAGTGATACCAGTTTCTTAAATATTTAGTACCTATATTAACTCGTAAATAAGTACAAAATTTATTTTTATACTTGACTTTTTGAAGAGGCTATTTTTATTAACCTATGTTATAATTATTTTCTAAGATATGTAAGCTTGGACACAAAAAAATGCTGCATCGTATTTCATAGTAAATTAACTATATATTTTTACAGAATGATCATAGGCTTTCTTAATAGATAAGAATGAACCAATTTTTTTTAAATATCATTTTTAATGCTTTCGCATAAAATTTAAATAATATTTTTTCTTCTCGACATACAATTAGAATCTGAATGAAAATCAGTTCTGTAATTTCAAAGATTAGTGTGAACAGACATATAGACAAAAATATTTAAATGATTTTGTTAATCGTATCGTCTCCTCTCGTTGATTTTATTGTTTTATTATATGGATAGACATCAAATATACTTACTGATGTATGATAACATACTGATAAAACTCGAATTGTAAAGCTAACTTTTCAATCTAAATTGAAATAAAATGTATTTTTATTGGTCTAAAAAAGAAGCATCTGACATCACGTCAAAACTTGAAATTCCTCTCACACCACCGCGATTCCTAAGGCACTTTTTGCCTCGCAGAATCACTCTGTGGGTTTTCCTGAACCTTATGGTTTTCCGAACCAATGCGTCTTGGGAATCTTTAAGAAACGAGCCTACACTAATCTTGTAGGCTGGCAACGCATCCATTACCTCTGGTTTTACGATTGTCCATGGGCGTTTGTTGCTTACCATCATATGACATGCCTGTCCGTTTACCTCTTCTTATATAAAAAAAACACTATACTAATTACATATAATCTAGTTAATATAATTTTCTTATATGTATGTATGACGTAAGTATGAGGAAGTAATGAAATCAGCAAACGTTGTGACACATCAACATCACAGAACTGATTTTCAGACGGAATTTACTTTAGACAGGGCAAATTGTATTATAAATTGGCAACACTCGATTTGTCTTTTTTTCTTTGTGTACTCACCCAGGAAATAAATACTTCAAAAACGTATAAAACTATTAAAATTAGCCTATGGTCAAGATATTATATGTAAGTTAGATTTTAAGTAACTTTCTTTTAGACTGATATGGAATAAAATATTTTATTATACATTTGAACGATTTTTATTTTCGCACAATTAAAAAAATGTTACTAGAATAGGTAAAATTTTCCCTATTTTGGGAGTATTTTGTAGCAAGTTCAAATGCTTTAGTCCGCCTATCTCTATAGGCAAAAGGCGCCATTTTATGTATATTTTAGACTAGAAGTCGTTCCAGTACATCGATTCATACCATGGCCGTGCTAGGAACGTATAATCTGGAAAGACAGACCCAGGTAGAGAATTCCATTCCTTGGCGGTTCGGAGGATAAAGGAGGAGGCGTACCGATGTCAATAAAAACTATTCATAAACCATTTTAATATTTATTATACTATGTCATAGCTCTTTCAACATACGCCCTAAGTTTTTCTAACATCCTACCAGAACTCTCCTTAATTTGATTTACAGAATCATACAAATATAAAAGGTATTGGACGTCCAAAACAACTATGTTATTAACAAGATTTATTTGTATCTCGTCTACCATGCCCTTTATTGCATTTAATGATCCCGAAATAAACCCAACGTTATACAGAAGCTTATCTCCAAATACTTCTTTTAAATTTGATACAGAATTGATTTCATATTTAATAACGTTTAAGGTATCATTGATAGATGAAATTAGTTGGTGGAAATCGATTGATCTTCGCCTGCTCGTATTGTATAGTCGTTCTATAATAGCTTCAGTTGCGACTTCTGTTTGATGAGTTGCATCTATATTTACTTGTCCATTATTTATATTGACAGATTTATTTAAATTTTCATCAGTTTTAAAAGTTACATTACCAGAATTTATAGATCTTGCGCTTCGAGAATAATTGACGATCGCTTTCTTTTTAAGTTCTTTAGTAAATAAATCCAAGATACTTGTTAATCTTGTAATAGTTTCAGTCACATTTCTTATTAGATGTACGTAAAATATTTTATCGTTTACCATATCTTCATATTTTAGTGTCGTTGTTTCAGAATTAATTATATTTGAAATCCAACTGAAAATGCGCCTATTGTCGAACCATCGTGAATCGAAAATGCTGTTTCTGGCCGAGTGATGAGAATTTTCGGCTCTTTTGTAACCATTTATAGCACTGATTTCGTCTTCACTGAAGTTGTTATTAAGTAAATAGTCGTGATTGCTATTTCTTTGTTTAATATCTATGTCATAGAAGTCTTGGTATGGGTGATTTCGTGCTAAAATATTTGGTATAAAACCTGTAATAAAAAATTATCCCTTAAAAACTCATAATAATCATCAGAAAAATCTTTACATAGTACTAGTGGACCCCGCAGACGTTGTTCTGCCACAATTTTGGCTTCGAAATTATATAATTATTCTTAAAGAAAAAAGATTTTCCCGTTTTTCTGTTGAAATTTTTCCTAAATTTGAAAAACCCGAGACCTTTCCAATGAATGCAAAACCGTGGAAATCGGTTCGTGCGTTCTGGAGTTATAGCGTCAGGAAGGAAAACCCGACTTATTTTTATATAGTAGATTAAACGAATTCACCGAAATGTATGTACACGCATTCCGAACGATTGCAACAAATTGGATAATTATTTTGTTTTGTGAATAAGTTTTGTAGCAAAAAAAAAATATAATCTTACGAAATGTGGACAATATGAGTTTAAACATCTCTATAGAAAAAAGGATATGTAAACATATTGACGGATTGATTTCCATTAGTACTGTAAAGGGGAGATTTGGCCTCATTTCCTTCGTTTAGCCGTGCAAAGCCGGGATGGGCAGCTTACTTTGACAAAAAAATTAAATCGGATTCGTATAATCCATGCCATAAGGTTTCTATTAGAACCGTAGTATTTTTTCCTCTCAAATGAGGAAGCGATGTTAATATGGTAACTTTGAAACAGAATAATTTTATTGATACTTAAATATTGTAACTACATTAATGTTATATGTTAGACCAGGGCCGGATTTAGAGTTGTGAAGGCCCATAATTATATATTTTCCAAAAAAAACATTTTTATAAATTATTTTAATCGTGTTTGTACAAAGAACATTAGGTAAAGGTAAAACAGGGAAAAAAATATCAAAGGAGAAGTTTTTTCCTAGTATTTACTCGTCGGAATTTGAATGTTTGTTTCCGAAGTCTCTATTGTGGAGGATTTTTCCCTCTTTTGTGGAGGGCATCCGAGGGAGCAATTTGGCCCTGTGTGTGACTGATTATATGAAAGGCTCTAAGTATAAAGAAGGTCGACAGCGCATCATTGACTTATGTTCTGTGGCTGAGGTATCACCATCAAGTGAACCTCATGCTCGTCTGTAGATATCTAACATAAAAAAGGCAAAAGTGGAAAAAGAGAACATACTAAGCTGACCCCAAATAAAAAAAAGGGAACAAAACAGGTAGATGAAGAGCATTGTTGTTAGATATAACTTTTTATTTTCTTAAATATGTATTTTTTCGGGCTCATTGGTGCACTGATGGGTCGTGGATTTGAATCATGTCTTCCCTACGTCTGGTCACTTTGGGCATTTAATGGGTAGGAGGAAATTCCGACGAACCTTCCATAGATGGAAAAACATCAGCTCAATCAATTTCAGCTATAGCAATCAATCAGCATAAACACCGTAATTTTTTTATATGAATTTGATGACAGACACAGTTTATAGTTCCTTACAGTTATGATATTAAAATCGTAAAGCAAAACGATTAAAAAAAAAGCTTTTAAGTACAATATATTATTGATTAATAATTATTATTTAAACAATTCACTTACATAATAACGCAAACAATATCATTTTATTTTTTCTGAACGAACGTAAATCTTGCATCGGGTCAATCACAAGTGCAATGTTACATAGTTGATACTAAATAACTACATGATTTTGTAATAAGATATTGATTAGCTGCCTTATCTACCGTGTAATTTTTAATTACTTGACACATTTGCATTTAGAATTTTATGTAAGTAGATTTATTAGCATACTAGCAAAACGCCCCGGCTTCGCACGGGTGCAATTTAGATAAAAATAAGTTACACGCTGATAATGTAGCTTTCTATAGGTGAAAGAATTTTTAAAATTGGTCAAGTATTTTTTGAGTTAAATCATAAAAAAACCGCAAAAATTGATCAAAATGACAAAGTACAATACTACCCCTCGCCGCATTGCTCGCTGCGCTGCGTGGAGGCCACACCTGCACCGGCGCGATGGCGTGTATTTTTGTTTATATTGACATTTTTAATTTCGTAATATCTTTTGAATGGAATGTCCGATTTCAATAATTCAAAAAGTAATCAATAGGTATTGAAACAGTCTTGAATACGAAATAATTTATTTGGATAAGAATTAATACAACGGTATGGATATCATGGTCTGATTTTGATCGGCATTTTTTTCAATTTTTTAAATGTTAAAAAGTAGTTATAGTAACATAACTACAATAGTTAGACATATGGTCTCGCGAAGTTTTTTGTCAATATTAATATGTTCTATAATATTGTAGAACTTTTTTTTGTTCTATCGTCAATACTTTCCGCAGCGCATGCGATAATAGACATTTTTTGGCTAATTTTTTTACACCTTGGGTTGGTTTTAGTAGGAATTTCTAAGGATCTCTATTTTTTTCTAGTAATAAATATAGCCTATGTTACTCAGCGATAATGTAGCTTTCTATTGGTGAAAGAATTTTTGAAATCGGTCCAGTAGTTTTTGAGTTTATTCGATACATACAAAAATACAAACATACAAAAATACAAATCTTTCCTCTTTATAATATTAGTATAGACTAGTATAGATATAGATTAGCGAACATGCTGGCGAGAAGATTTGCCATGTCCTCTGAGGATGTAAAGCTGACACTGTTTAGAGCTTATTGTCTAAGTTTCTATACATGTCAGTTATGGATTAAATATACTAGAAAATTCTATAGTATCCTCAGAGTCCAGTACAATAATGCTCTTCGCATTATTCTAAAGTTACCAAGGTACTGCAGTGCCTCAAGCATGTTCGCTGAGGTACATGTCCCAGATTTTTTTGCCGTGCTTCGTGGTAGGATCGCCACTTTTTGGCAGAAAATGCGCGATTCTACAAACGAACTTGTCAGTGTCGTGGCTCAAGCATCTCCAGATAACATATTTTACAAACACTGGCTGCAAATTCATCAGGCTCGGAATGTTAAATAGGAATTTATATTGTAATGTTTTTGGCATTTTTAGACTATATCAGTAGTGTTATGGTTTTATTACTTTCATTTTTATTTTTATTTTACTTAATTTTGTCTGATTTTTAATTTTAACCTCTGTATTTTATTTAAATTTCAATTCATAGCCGTATTTTGACTGTCTTAGTAGATTGTGTAGAAAATTACTGTGTATTGTAAAATTTAAATTTCTATGGGCATTGCCTGAAATAAACATGCCATCAAAAACATAAATTGTAAAAAAAGCCAAGTCTTGCAACTCAGTTCTTCTATCGTAAAAAGTTGTGAGATCTATATAATACCAAGTCGGTCAATTTATTCAGTCTCTACTGAAGGATCCTTCTGTCTTAAGTAATTACATAATAAGCTAACCTAACAATATCTTATAGTGATCATATCAATACCAATATTAAAAATCTTTGATGTTTAAAATAAATAGATTGGCTCGGCTATCGCATGAAATCACAATGTATCTTTTTTTATTTTATTAAAACATAATGTATCTCACAAGTAATACATATTATATTAAATTAGATTGTTTAGTGCGATTGCCAAGTCAATCTATTTATTTTAAACATCAAAGATTTTTAATATTGGCATTGATATGATCACTATAAGATGTTGTTAGGTTAGCTTATTATGTAATTACTTAAGACAGAAGGATCCTTCAGTAGAGACTGAATAAATTGACCGACTTGGTATTATATAGATCTCACAACTTTTTACGATAGAAGAACTGAGTTGCAAGACTTGGCTTTTTTTACAATTTATGTTTTTGATGGCATCTCATTTCTTTTTGTAGATAGTCCTTTTCATAGTTTATTTGGATAAGAATTAATACAAAGGTATGGATAACAGTCTGATTTTGATCGGCATTTTTATCAAATTTTTAATGAAAAAAGTAGTTATAGTGACATAACTACAATAGTTGGATATATGGTCTCGTGAAGTTTTTTGTTGATTTTGATATATTCTATAATATTGTAGAACGTTTTTTTGTTCTATCATCAATACTTTCCGCAGCACATGCGATAAATGACATTTTATGGCTATTTTTTTTACACCTTGGGTTGTTTTTAGTAGGGATTTCTAAGGATCTCTATTTTTTTAGTAATAAATACCCTATGTTACTCAGTGATAATGTAGCTTTCTAACGGTAAAAGAATTTTTAAAATCGGTCCAGTAGTTTTTAAGTTATTCATTACATACAGAAATACAAAAAAAAATTGTATATCTAGAAAACTGGACCGAAATTTCAAAATATTGTAGTTTTTCCTTGATTTATAGACTAAACACTAGTTGTATTCTAAATTTCAAGTTTCTATGTCTGCTAGAAGTGCCTTAGAGTTTTGATGATCGGTCAGTCAGTGAGTGAGTGAGTGAGTGACAAATTATCAAACTTTGACTAGTTATAATTCTTAAACTACTGGTTCAAACAGAATGATATTTGAAATATACCGAGTTTATAAAATGCCTGCTTAGTGACTGAAAATTCAGGATTCTAGTTTTATCCACAACGAAGTTATAGGGGGTCGAAAATGGCCCGAACTACTTCGAGAAAAGGATAGTACGGCCGTGCCGCTTTTTGCTCGACTTGGCGGGGGCACTACCGTGCCCCCAGATTTATTATTATTATTAGGTTTGGTCACGCAAAAAATAGACTAATAGGAGCTACATAATATTCCGAAATATAATCCCAAATATATGTAAATAATAAACATAGTACCGCGTATTAATACTAGGCTATGAGAAAATTTATTTGAAATACAAATATAGTTTCAAGTTTCTGTTAGCCAAGATGGTCAGAAATATTTTGAATATAATTTGTTTTTTTAAGAAGTGTGTCCCATTTTATTTCATGCACTTTTGGGAGATAATACTAGAGTAGTAGTGGACTATATTATATATCTTTTCTGCATGAACTACAAATAAAATATAAAATATATATATTTCTTTTTTTAATAGAAAATAGGATAGAAAAAATCTACAAAAAATATGTAATGTAGAATAATATTTTTACTAACAGTTTTGGATTTATAAGTGTAGCTACTTGGTATTCGAAAACGATACCCACTCTCGTGTAGGTATATTATTTCAATTATCTCCGAAACCAAGTGAGGTGAGAGGCTGAAATTGTGTCAGCGACAGTTCTCATTGATGTAAAAGCATAACTTATTTCGAAAGACTGAAAAATGTAGCCAGTACAAGATGATATTATAGTTATAACAAGTTATATTTTAAATATCGGTACACTTTGTTTTATTGCAACAAATAAATTACAAGGGTAAAATATGTTTCAATGTGGCTACACTACAGTTGCAAACAAAATGTAATGTAATTGTCAAGTGACATCACAAAAAAGGTCAATTGTCAATTTTGTCAATGGTGTAGTTCTGTGATCTGTCATTCTGTGTTCAAGAAATCTAGAGAAAGCCGCTCAACTATATCATCGTCATTATTTTATAATGAATAAACAAAAGCGTAAAAATACAAATGAAAAACCTGATTGTTCAGTTAATTCAAAAGCTGATAGAGATGCGATATACGAAATTTATCGCGCTTGCCGCCTTTGCGGTGCAGGCGCTGGTTATAAAATGCCAATTGTCCAAAATATTGTCAACGTTGATGATACCGAGGTAGAATTGAAGTCGAAAATACGCGAATGCGTACAAATCGAGGTAATTAATTTATGTACAAATACTTTCCCTAATTTTATCATTTCTGATGGGACTTTCCCTAAATGTTTACGATGTCAACAGATGATTTTCATTAATAGTTTGTTTTTGATATCTAGTCACAACTACTGTTCTTAACAACAAAATGTGTTTATAATAATTTGAATTGCGAAACTTATTCCTAAACAAAAAATGTGAAGATTAACATACATTTAAAACAAAATTACCAAAAAGTTGTGTGAGAAAAATAACTAGGTTATAAAACTTGTTTTACATGTTAAATTTGTTATATATGTCTCTTTTAATAGATTTATACCTATTTTCACAGACCTTATTGGCATCTTTGACTTATAACTAAAATCTCCAATGGGTACAGATCTTCAGTAGAAACCTATGAAATCTGAACTCTTAACATGTAATAGTGTTGATTAAAGTAAGATTAATATTATCTAGTCACAGTTATTACCTCTATGGCTCAGTGAAATGCACATTGCATGCTAGAGGTCCCAGATTCAAATATGGGCAAAATACTTAAAGTTGTGGCATAGTTGACTGTCTCTGTGACTCATATAATATAATATTATTTTCTAAAATTACTTTAATATCAACAAAGGCAAAAAAACAATTTTTTTTTATTTATAGTTCCTTCCATTGAGACAATGCTTATGGAAGTACATACTGAAGGGCTAATTCTTTTTCCAATGCATACAAACTTACCTCATTAATTCCGAATGCTCGAAGTAAAGAGTAGATTGACAGCGCATTATTGACTGATATTCTGCAGCTGATAACCTACCATCAAGTGAACCTCATGCTCGTCTGTCGATATCTAACATAAAAATTTTTTAAAGCCTAAGGTCCCCAACTTGTATCTTGTAAACCCTTTTCCTTGTTCTTCACTTTTAAGAAAACCCCACTGTTTACCTTATATGAAACTAGCAACACACCCCGGCTTCGCACAGGTGCAATGTAGATGTACTATACACAAAAGCCTGTTAACTGCTTGGTGAAATAATTTTTGAAATTGGTCCAATAGTTTTGAGTTAAATAGTAAGAATTAAACAAATCTTTCCTCTTTATAGTATTACTAGTAGCCCCGACAGACGTTATCCTGTCTACACGTCTTTAATTTGAAAATTTCAAACTTTTTTGTGAATCTAAACCATTCCCAGATCCCCTTAAACACACACAAAAAATTTCATCAAAATCGGTCCAGTCGTTTGAGAGAAGTTCAGTGACATACACACTCACAGAAGAATTATATATATAAAGATTTAGATTTTAGAGAATTCATCAACATGAAATTTATATTAGACAGCGGGTATTGTGCTTCTAACTAAGAAAGATTTAAACAAACTGTAGACCTCTAGCTGTCAATGTAGACTGGTATCATAGATTCTAAATTTTATTACAGGTGCATCAAAATGACAAAATGCCTCCATTGATATGCGAACTATGTGTTGACAAAGTGAATGATTTTTATGAGTTTTTGGAGATGTGCAGGAAGACAAATAAACGGACGAGAATCAGATTGGGGTTGCCACCTCAGGTGCTAACGAAAGAAGTAAGTAATATTTTATAATAGACAAATGAATGCATGGCTTATTTGACTGTAAGTAGGTGTTACCTATAATAAAATAAATAATAAAAATCATTTATTTGGAACAAAAAGTGTGTGTCAAAACAACAATCTGTAACGATGACACTCGCAAAAGCATAACACTGTGGCGTGAGTATCAACACCTACCGCCGGAACATAAGACAAAGTTCCATTTATGTTATTACAAAGAATACTTATTGGCTTAGGGTGGGCTGAATCACGTCGGGGTCACCAATGTGGAGGAAGGGAGGTGTGGTCTTCCTCCAACCTAAAGGGAGGATCCTCGACCAGTCGAACCATTGACTGGCCGGCCCTAAGGCCCCACTGGTTGATGTCGAGATGTTGTATATATACTTAGTGCACACAGAAACTTTGATAGCGCGATTCAGGATTAGATGTCTTTGTATTGTTTCTTGCAGCGGATCATAGATGTCGCTACATACTAGTAGTGTGTACAGTGTAGGCTGTGTGTGTGTGAGTGACTATGCCATCTAACATCAGATAGTTGTGCCATTCTCACATTTGTCTATCTGTCTTGTCTATCTATTTAAATAACTGTTGTATATTTATATGAGTTGTTTGTTTATTGAGTAATAGGATTTGCTTCACATTACATATTAAACCTTTGCTCTCGCCCGATGCCCAGCTGATTTGAATTTTGAAGTGTAAACTCGAGCGGCGGTGCTTAGGTATTTTGTAACTGCTTATTAACAAAGTGCGATATAATATTTCTGTTAGATGTGTGCAGTTTCGTGCAAATACACTCCAAACTTGTTTATTATTGCACAGTTAATGTCGCGAGATACATTCCCATTAAGATCCTCGAGTGCTCTTACTTCATTTATGTTACGCCTTGCTAACTGTTGTATGTCATTGTTTTTATATTGAGTACGGGTAGGCTTTGCTTTACATTATTATAAATCATGGAGATTCAAGAAAAGGAAGGTAGCCTTAGAAAACGCTTAGTAATTACTTGTGTCATTGCTACCTAGCACAATTAATTTAATATGTTTTTGTTTAATTTTCTCTATAATTTTCTGCCCAAAAGTAAAATCGTATCAACTCGCCAAAAATTCATTATAAATGGATGAGTAGTTTAGGAGTGCATAGGGAACAGACATACAATGAATTTTATTTTTATCTATTACTAGCTTTTGCCCGCGACTTCGTCTGCGTAAAATTAGTACTAAGGGTAGCTTATTTTTGAACCGAGCTGATTTTTCATCAATCTCCGCGTAATGGCGCTGCACTCAAGTCAATAATATCGTGATTTTTTTTTAAACCGTTAAATCGTTCAAATTATTTAGTGTAAAAGACAACGTTCATCTATATTAAATACTGAAAGCGAAAAATGTATTAATTTTGATAAGAATTTGCGAAATACTCTAAAAATTGCAATTGAAAAAATGAATCAAATTTAAACGTATTTATGGCTTATAGTTTAGGGTATATTGGCTTCCACATAAAAGGAAGATATATGCTATCGTGGACTTTTATTTAGAACTATTTAAAACAAACAATCCCATGATGATATTATATTCTTGTAACTCCAACCGTTTAGGCAGCGCACGCCAAGATAGCCCTCAGAAGGCAGGAATTTTTCCGAGTTACTTGATACTTATCGTTATATTATGGCCAATATACAAAAACTGTATATAAATTGTAGCCTATGTGTTATTCTGATATATAAGCCATATTACTGTAAAGTTTCATCAAAATCCGTTCGGTAGTTTTTGCGTGAAAGAGTAACAAACATCCATCCATCCATCCATCCTCACAAACTTTCGCATTTATAATATGTATATGTATTATTAAGTAAGAATTAAGATAGTAAGATAAGATAAGATTATTTTATCTCCTTGTATTATAACAATATTGTTTTTGGGTTGCTATATATTACAAATTATGTATGGAACAGAGGTTTTTTAAGGATATTATATATTTCAGGAAGATGAGGGTGACTGCATTCTTGGTATAACGGAACCAGTGTTTGTAAAAGCAGAATCAGCGTCCAACCAAAAAAACAAAGGAAATAGTACAAAAGCAAAGGACAATGGAAAGGGAAAATCAAAAGTACAAGAGAAGATTAAAAAAGAAGTTACCAGTAAGGTAATAGAACCTGTCATAACGTCCTACTTAAGCTAGCTTCCCACGGTCGGTGATATTGCGGACGGACGCGGACCAGCTCGCACGACGCACCGTGGGAAGGGTCTCGTCCGTGGTAGCACAGGTCGTCTGTGGCGGTGCGCCGGTATCCGTGGCGAGGCGGTAACTTCAAAGGTGCGGTGAAAAAATCTGAGTGCAATTGCAAACCGTTCTTGAATGGGAATATATTTTCGCTTTTGGTATCATTCCTTGATATAACTTTACCAATTTTATTCAGAAGGTATTTGAAATCACTTGAAATCTCTTTCACTTTGCATTTTGAAATGAAGCTATCAAAAGATCTACACAGACCGACACGCGCCGTTGGAAGAGCCCTGTCTGTGTGCGTTGCCGTCCGTGGTCGTCGGCTGTCCGTGATCATCCGTAGAATCGCGGACCGTGGGAAGCCAGCTTAATATTATATACTAGTGGAGGCGACGGATGTTGTCCTGTCAGAATGTTGGTGTCAAAAATAAACAAAATATTGATAGATTTAAATCTATTACATAGATTTGCAATGGAAAAAAAGCTATAAGCATGTGTGACGTGAGCTGTCAATTGTCAAAGATGCCGGAGTTCTGAACCTAATTTATTTTAAAATTAGTTATTTCGACTATGTATTTGCGTGTTGTTCCCATGAGAATGTAAGTGCGTGCTCCTATTTCACCATGCCTACTGCTGATAGAGGACAAATCTTTGTTTTTTATTTAATTTTTTCGTTCATATATATAGAGGTATATTTTTTTAATTACTTAAAGATGTCATGTGGAACTAGTGGCTGGACTACCATACAAGCCCAAAAAAAATATAAAAAAAAATATAATAAAATTAATAATAATAATATATAATATATTATTTTACATATACTTATATTTAATATATATGTAAAATTAGAAGCATTTAATATGTATTTTTTATTGACGTTCATAAGTGTACTTTGTGTTACCTAAATGAAAAAATGATTTTCGAATTTGAAATTTGAAAAAGTAGCGTGTGTATTTCGGCCCTTATGTTTATCAATATCTTGACAGACGGAGAAGCCATCACGTGCCAATCGTGAGTTACGTGAGCTGCTGGGATCCATCCCGCAACCTTCGCGCAAAAAGCCGCCGACACCACTGCGCCCACGCAACTCTAGGTCCAAAGACGACGAGGAAAAGGTTCCGGTAAGTCTCGGATGCGCTGTCGACCTATGTTTTTATGTTAGATATCGACAGACGAGTATGAGGTTCACGTATGGTAGGTGATACCCCAGCCACAGAACATCAGTCAATGATGTGCTGTCGACCTATGTTTTTATTTTAGATATCGACAGACGAGCATGTGGTTCGCTTGACGGTAGATAATACCTCAGCCACAGAACATTAGTAAATGATGCGCTGTCGACCTACTTTTTACAACAAGCATTCGGAAATCCATAGACTGAGACCGAAATGTGCAATATACACTTCATGGTTTTTCCATCTATGAATGTTGGTTCGTTACCCGGTCGGAATTTCGATATTCCTCCTACCCGATCAATGCCCGAAGTTACCAGACGTGGGGAAAACATGCTTACAGAAAATGCAGTCAATTTAAAAAAAATGGCCTCACCTTTTTTTTTACATTAAGGCCTCACTTATTAAAAGTAGTCAAAGATAAATTATGTTTAAAGCTTGTCTATGTTTATTATTTAAAAATAAATAGAGACCCCGAGTCCCCTAGTGGGGCATGTGGCAGACACATTTCTGTGTCTGTTTCACTGATCATCGCTCACTAATAATGCTAGTGTATTCTTCAGTAATTATTAACCAATATACATTGATAGAATACTTGTCCTATATTTCTGATGTCCTGGTACTTCTTACAATTCCCAAGTCCCCTAGTGGGGCATGGGGCGGACACATTTCTGTGTCCGTTTCACTAATCATCGCTTACTAATAATGCTAGTGTAATCTTTAGTAATTATCTATACTAGTGTTATAAAGAGTAAAGATTTATTTGTATGTTTGTTATGATTTTATTCAAAAATACTCGACCGATTTTAAAAATTCTTTCACCGATAGAAACCTATATTATCAACGAGTAAAATATGTTTTTTTTGTATCTAAATTGTACCCATGTGAAGTCGGGGCGGATCGCTAGTTAACCATACATTGATAGAATATTTGTCCTATATTTCGTTTGAAAGGAATGAACTTTTTTTTTTCAGAAAGAGGCAAAGGCTTCGCCGTCAAATTCAAAATTAAAACGGACAAGAGAAAAGGAACCACAGACTAAACAAGAAGTCAATACTAAAAAAGTCAAGTGAGTAGATATAAACTTGAAGACATTTTCCTATCATTATAAAATTTTTTTTTTGGATTTTTTAATGACAAATATCAAAAGAAGATCCAGTTAATACACTTTTAATATCACACAAGATTACATTTAATGTCTTCCGAAATTATAACAAAGTCACTTTTACATATCATGACGCTTACAATACTTATAGAATTATACTTTTCTCACTACTTGGGTAGAGTTTCTGCTTCTTTAAAATGCACAAGAGGAATGAATCTTTTTTTTTTTTTTTTTTTTAATGTCAGATATCGACAGACGAGCATGAGGTTCACTTGATGGTAGGTGATACCTCAGCCACAGAACATCAGTCAATGATGCGCTGTCGACCTATTTTTTACTTCGAGCATTCGGAAATCCATAGACTGAAACCGAAACGCGCAATATGCACTTCACGGCTTTTCCATCTATGAACGGTGGTTCGTTACCCGGTCGGAATTTAGATATTCCTCCCACCCGATCAATGCCCGAAGTTACCAGACGTGGGGAAAACATGCTTACAGAAAATTATAAGCATGTGCTCCCGGTGGGATTCGAACCCACGACCCATCGATGCGCACGGCAGGTGTTCTACCGAACGCGCCAACGAGCCCGTCAATCTGAGTTGGGAACACTGCTTTTTATATGGTCGATGGCTACAGGTTGTCGGTAAAGTCTTCCCACTCACTGCACTAACGGGGGATTTCGTAAAGTTGATCTTAGTAGGGAAACGAAAAAGATTTATGAAACTGGTGTGAGTGGGAGAGTCGGGAGTGGTCGACCTAGGCGAACGTACCTCGATCAGATCGGGGACGTTCTGCAAAAGGGCCAGGTCAAAAGTACTCGTAACCGTCGAGTGTGTATGAAAGCATTGATGAAAGTAGAAGAAGCGAAAGTGGTATGTAAGGATCGGAGCATATGTAATTCCGTGATCTCTGCCTACCGCAATGGGGAAGAGGCGTGATGTATATGTATGTATGTATGATCTTAGCGACATCTGTTGTTACTGCGGAGAACCGACGAGACACGAGAACGACAACACAAACAGAAACACATAAGATTTATACAATTTTAATGTTTTTTTTTGGTAGATTTGCGGAAACCCCCCCACCTCGGTCCACACGCACGTCGAGCGTGAAGTCGGAACCCGTTGTGGAGTTCAATTCTTTGGGCGACGAAATGAAGACGTGCAACGAGTGCGGGGTGAAATTCCCCAAGGGGCGATCCTTTAATATCCACATGCGGTGCCATGCGGGGTGAGTAGGTAGTCGAAAGTAGGATATATTGGTTGTTTTGAGTTTTTAGGAGAAAATGGTAGGTAATGGTAGGTTTTGGTAGAAAATGGTAGTATTTGGTAGAAAATGTTAGTATTTAGTAAAAGAGAACATACTGCGCCGACCCCAAATAAAAAAAGGGAACAGGGCAGGAAGAAGAAGAAAAGTGATAGTATTTGGTTAAAAATGGTAGGTTTGTGTTTGAATGTCGTCAGAGAGCTGTCCATGGAGTTTCTTGCCGGTTCTTCTCCATGAGACCCACTTTTTGGAACCGTGCAACTAGACGTTTCATAAGAGCCTGCAAAGGCCTATTTGAAATAAAAAACTTTTGATTTTGGTTTCATAAGATCTTCAATAAACTTACATCAAACCTGTACCTGTTGCATATCAATATCGAGCAATACGAACCAAAAAATCACGTTTGTTGTATGAGCGCTCTCATACTATATATACTCTCATAAAATAAACATTTATTTTATTCTGTTTTGTAGTTGTATGTTGTTATAGCTGCAACAGAAATACATTATCTGTGAAAATTTCAACTGTCTTACTATCACGGTTCATGAGATACAACATGACAGACGGACGGACAGTAGAGTCTTAGTAACAGGGTCCCGTTTTACCCTTTGGGTACGGAACCCTAAAAAGCCTGTACTGACTGAGTCAGAATAAAAGAATTTAATTTCCTACAAGGTAACGAAAAGGGAAATTTGAAAAAAAACGACGATTACAATGAAAATACAGAAAAAAGTTTTTTTTTCAATGTATTTTAGAAAGATTAATATTATTATTTATTTATTGGGAAAGGCGACCCCCCCATGCGCAGTGCCGGTGTTAGGGCCACTGACGCCCCGGGCAAGAATATTGTGGCGCCCCTAGTGGGCAATATCATTCGATATATATCTATATCGAATGTTAATTTTCTGCTTATTTTTTTTATACATGGATTAAATTAGAAAATTCTATTTTTCCAGTGGTTTCATTTTCAATCGACAAAGTAGCCAGGTTACGATATGTGTAAGCACAGGGCGTAATGCAGGTATTGAGGGTGTGCAGCACGGGAGGCAAGAGAGTCCAAACCTCGGCGCCCCCCAAATATGGCGCCCTGGGCCGTCGCCCCATCCCGCCCCCCTTTAACACCGGCACTGCCCATGCGCCAGCTCAATTTTAAAGATATCAAGCTCATCTTTTAGGAGGTTTTTTTTGGTCTAACAAAGAAACTTTTTAGATGTATTCTGACGCAGTCCACTGTACATGCTCAATTTATAATATTTATTTCAGCCCCAAGAAAAATCCGGCGGAAATAGAATGTTTAAAGTGTTCAAGAAAGTTTCTCTTGGGAGTGTTCGAGAATCATAAGTGTAAAAAGGACGAAGAACCAAAACCAAAATCAAAATTCGCTGGTAAGGTGCACTTTTTTAATTAAAAACTAGCAACACTGGAATGTTACCAGTGTTTTGACGGGCTCGTTGGCGCCCTGTCGAGCGTATCGATGGGTCGTGGGTTCGAATCCCGCCGGGACAACATTATAATTTTCTGCATGTCTTCCCCACGTATGGTCACTTCGGGTATTGATCGGGTGGGAGGAATATCGAAATCCGACCGGGTAACAAACCACCGTTCATAGATGGAAAAACCGTGAAGTGCATATTGCGCGTTTCGGTTTAAAAGTAAAAAGTAGGTCGACAGCGCATCATTGACGAGCATGAGGTTCACTTGATGGTAGGTGATACTCCAGCCACAGAACATCAGTCAATGATGCGCTGTCGACCTAATTTTTACTTCGAGCATTCGGAAATCCATAGACTGAAACCGAAACGCGCAATATGCACTTCATGGCTTTTCCATCCATGATTTTAATGAAATTCTATTTGACGGAAACCATTTTTAATATGCCCTTATTTCTTGTATCGACAGGTAAATGTAAGAAATGCGATAAACCATTTGAGGTATATAAAACGCTCATGAAACACCAATCGTCTTGCAAAAAAGGTAATTATAAATCTATAATCAGACTGACCATACCGCAATCTCTTAAAGCGGGTTTGTTGCCAGCTTCCTTTACGAGTGAAAGTAACAGCGCGATACATCGTCTATAGCTGTCTCGCTCTATCGAATGACGAATATACGATGTTTTATTTGAAAATGCAAATTTTCAAACTACCCTCATTTGGACGCTAATAAACAATACAATGTCATTTGAGAAAATTGAGTTTGAAGTTTTAATTAGGTTTTATTCAATTTATTTTAAAAAGTAACAGAAATAATAGTTTTTTTTTGTAATTATTATTATTACACTAAATGTATATCGTTTTTCTTGGTAGCAATCAAAGTAATAGAATTTAGTGCATTATTGTTAAATATTCTAAACATGTTAGTGTTTCGTGCCCACTAGTTTCAATATTTTTGCTATTAAAACGATTTTTTATGATATCTCTTTTGAAATATGTACTACAGCTCATAAGGAAGCGATTGGTATCAAAATTTACATTTTTATCAGCAAATTTCCAAACTACCCTCATTCTACAGGTAAAATTCAAATAGCCGCATTAGCTCTATCGAATGACGAATATACATAGATAATTTATTTGAAAATGCAAATTTCCAAACTACCCTCATTCTACAGGTAAAATTCAAATAGCCGCATTTGTGCACAAACGTTTGAAACCGTTGCACGTGCGAACGATGCGCTGCGATTCTCTACTTCAGAAGGAGAGAGATGGCCACTACGACGTGACCGGTGTGCGATGTGTGAGTGTACACATACATATACATGATTAGAATACAATATGGTACAGTCAGCAACACAAATAAGTGAATTTCCGAGTTTTTTAGTGGGGCATGAGGCAGACACATTTCTGTGTCTGTTTCACTGATCATCGCTAACTAATAATGCTAGTGTATTCTTACTAATTATTAACCAGTATACATTGATAGAACACTTGTTCCATATTTCTGATGTCCTGGTACTTCGTAGAATCCCCGAGTCCTCTAGTGAGGCATAGGGCAGACACATTTCTGTGTCTGTTTCACTGATCATTTTTCTTTACAAGCAAATAGGTGATCAGTCATGTTTGTTCCTTCGAAATTATGTGTTTTATTTGTGAAAACTTGCTTATACCTATTGTATTATATTTAAAAGTTAGAAAACCTCTTAAAGCTCGTATAATGACTGTTTAGAAGAATTATTACTTTTTCTTAAATTATGATTTAAATTCGAAAATGCTAAGACCTATTGTGAAGCATGAGGCCAATAAGAATCTATATATAAAAAAATTGTGTGTGTGTACCAGAGTACACAGGTAAGAGGTGAAACTTCTTTACGACATATCATTTTTGTACTATTTGCAACTTCACGAAAATGGGGTAGATAAGGCTTAAGCCTTAAGAAAAAGGATTTTATCACTTTCAAATTAATATATTGTTATTCTTATTTCAAACCAAACTTCAAAACTAATATATTGTTGTTATTATTATAATATATTACATTATATTCTTTACGTCACTATACTAAACTTTGATAAAAAAAGCAACATGGCGCGTAACCGATGACGATACTTACAAAATTTCTCCCATACGTCGATAAAGAAGTTTCACTTCAATAAATAAAAATGCTTGGACGAAGTGGATAAAGCTAGTGTTCTCATTTATGTAAACATCTTTGTATTTTACAGCCGTTCGGCCTGGATAAATCCTGTATATACCCATATAAGAGAGAACAGCCACATTACATCTTGAACTATGACCGGATGGTGCACATAAAATTCGACGAAATCAAAGACAATTTGGATATCAATGACGATTTAGTACATTGGGATTCAGATAACAGCAGCGATGAAGACGTGCCGATATCTGAACTAACAAAACCCGAAAGTCTGTCCACTCTAGCCTTAAAAACCATATTCTCCGACAAACTGCTTGGTAAAATCCCGAAAAAACGCAAAAAAATCAAATCATTTGATGATGATTTTCACTTAAATATTAATAACATAATCAGTAATTTAGATGAAGATGATAAAAAGAGTTCTAAAAGTGTTTTTGATAATATAAAAGACAACTGGAGTGATAACGTTTCTGATTCCATATTGAAGAACGGTTACGATAGCGATAGAACTAGTTTTAATGAAGATTTTAATGATGATAAAAATCATTCAGATAATAAGACATCAAATAATGATAATGATAAATTAATATCCAGTAATGATAATTTAGGTAAGGTCAATAATTTTGTTTTGGAAGAATCGATAAATAACCTTGTTAGTTCTGAAGATACTCAAAAAACCATTGAGGCGAATGAAAATTCTGGAAACCAAAAAGAAATCTCTGAAATATCTAATAATTCTAAAAGTAGTTGTAATTCAAACGATCAGAGTTATAAACATAGTGATCGGAATCAAAGAAATAGTGGTCATTCCTGTAGTAAACCTAAGTGTAAAAAATCATCAAATAATGAAAATATTCTTGAAATTACAAAAGAAATTACAGAAATGAGGATCAATGATGGCGGAGACGTGGAAACTGAAACTTGTAAAAAGGAAGATGAAAGTGATCAAGTGAACAGTGACGAAAATACAGAAAGTTCAAATCATTTAAGTCTGGTCAGTCAAGCCGGTAACGATGAAAATAAACATACGAAATATAAAATTAACACAGGTGTAGATCTAAGGGAAGAAAATATAGAAAACGCCTCTGAAAATACCTTAAATTGTATTGAAAACAATGAAATTATTAATAAAAATGAAAAAACTGACACAATCGCTAGTAATAACAATGTCAATACGACTAATAAAAATGATGAAGTAATCAACGATGAGAGTGAAAATCTCAGTACAATGAATTCAGAAATAGAAGTGCTTGATATACAAATAATTTCTGAAAATGATAAAATTAGCAGTGACATTTGTGTAAATAAAGACGAAAGTCCAGTATCAAACATTAATCATGAACAAAGTGATCACTCTAAAAGCAAGAATGATCAAAATAGTGAGAGATTTAAAATAAGTGAAGCTAATACTATTTTAAACAGTAAAACTCATGATGAGAGCTTAAATATAGATAAATCCTCCGAAAGTCGCTCTGACCTAAAGATGGGAATTGAATCAATCAATGATTTTCAAACTAGTAGTAAAAACAAAGAAGCAATTAATGATACAGAAGTTGATATTGAATCTAAAAATGATAACAATATTGATGATGAAAACTCAGTCAACTGTTATGAAGATCTTTTAAATGATTTAGATAACATCGATGTGAATTACGAAAGTGTTGATAAAAATGATACTCCAATTATTGAAACTAAATCCAATAGTACAAACAATACAGAAAGTGTTGTAGATACAATTGAAGACTTCACTAATATTGATGAAAATAAAACTAAATTGGATGATGAAAACAACAAAACCACAAATGGGGATGATGACATTGATTTAAATGATTTAGAAGATATAAGTGATGATGATAGACTAATGAATGAGATTAACGCAGAAATCGGTGATAATGCAAAAGTGGATATATTGAACGATTTGTTGCCCAACAAATCGACGGATTTGGATAGTATATCGGATGGAGAGTTTACGTTCGAGGATTGAGGTGATTGATACAATAGCTGTCTCTTTCACCCTTCTCAATATTTAGGGAACATTTGATTACCTAACTGTTGATAGCTATGATCGATAGCGATTCAGTTAAACTGTAGGCGAGATAATCGTCAAAGGAGAGGCTGAAATTGATTTACTTTTGTATGGTCACTGTAAATACAATTAGTTTGATTTAGGATGCCAATTTTGACAGTTCTAACTAGGAGTGGGGTAGGGTATGATTGTTTACTGAATCTATCGATTAATTATCGATGATTATTCTCATGAAACATGGAATCGATAATTGTATGGTTGTGCTATACTAGCAACGCGCCCCAGTTTCACTCGGGTGCAATGTAGATGTACTATACACAAAAACTAGCATATGTTACTCGCTGATATAGATTTAGATATAGCTTTCTCTTGGTGAAATGATTTTTTAAATCGGTCTAGTAGTTTTTGAGTTAAATCGTAACAAACATACCAACAAATCTTTCCTCTTTATATAATAGTTTGTGGATGTTCGATGCGCGAGGGATGAGTGGGCGAAACCGGTTACCAATTAATTACGAATTTATCTTCGTAGTACAAAAAAAATAATACAATACTTCAAAGTTGTGAGCTGTCAAAATTATCTTCCTAAACTAGGCACAGCGTAGCTCTGTTTTTGAATACAAAAATAAAATTTGTATGCAAATGACGGATAATGAAAAATTCCCTTCCATACCAATATCCAAGAAGAGAGCCTATTCCTACCTTAAAGGCTGGCAACGCATCTGCAGGTCCTCTGGTGTTGCAGATGTTCATGGGCGGCGGTGTTCACTTTCCATCAGGTGAGCCGCGGGCTCGTTTGCCCCCTATATTATATAAAAAATTTGGTGGCGCTATTGTAGCGTGAGCAAAGGTGAATACGGAATAAAACTCCGCAGTGTGGAGTGGCTTAGAGGATAACTGTAAAACTTCCCAATACAAATTGGGAACTTGTCTGTTTTTTTGCAACTACCCACAAATTTTTAGAAATACACATAAAATGGCAAATTTTTAAAACCAACGCTGGTAACAACGCAAGTTGCGTGAGGCAATAAATTCTTACACTTGGTTTTTTTTTAATATATTTTTTGCGAATTGATCATTTTATTCTATAGTAAATAGTTCTCTAATAAATTCGTATCTATTTTAATTTACATTTGGTATTACTTCAGTAAAAAATAAGAGGTTTGAGGGTAGAATGATATGTTATTCATATACGTGCGTGTAAATACGAAAATGAAATATTTTTTTCTGAATAGAAATTATGTGTATATATATTTAGAAGGTATATTTAATTTTTAAGTTAAATAAAGATTTTCTATCTATTAAGGTGTTTTACTACCATTTTAGATTTTGATGTAATATATTTTCTATCAAAACTGTCGATGTCGAGATATAATATATCTCCATATCTTACATCTTAGTTTGTCTTCTCTCGTCCGCGACATATCTCGTGGCGGTCATTACCATGGCCTACCGGCCGGCAGGAAAGGTAAGTAGAAATGCAAAGTAGGCGTGGCACGCGTGTCACAATTTAGCACGGAGGCGCTTAGTCGATCACAGTCAGCCAAAATCTTCCTTATATCTATCACATAAAGTTTAGTTTAGAAATTATATATTAGTTTGTTTTAATATTATAAAACGTCGTATGTACTTTGTGCGCTAAGCCAAAGTAACCGTTATCGCCAAGCACTAAGATACATTATCAATTGTAGGACCAGTGTGATTTAGCTAGTTCTGCCGGCCTAGCATGACCGCCACGAGATATCTCGCGGACGAGAGAAGACAAACTAAGATGTAAGATATCTCGATATATTATATCTCGACATCGACAATTTTGATAGAAAAGATATCTCGATCGACAAATATATATATTTTTGATATTAAAAGTCGAGTTTTAAGTGTAATTATTGTCATGTTAGACCCGAAAGAAATAAAATGATAGTCGATTAAAACACGAGAAAACGGTAGACAAAATTTTGTCGCGCTTGTCATGCTAGGCCGGCTGAGTTAAATAAAAACAACGAATCGAAAAGAAATTGTAACTGTGTGCAGTGTTAAATACTCCATTCATTTGTGTGGATTTGGCGACACTCGATTGAGGAAGATTTAGGTACCTATATAATTTGTCAAGGTTTTGTGTAAATTAGTTGAAATGTAACGCTAATTGTTGGAAGAAGGAGAATTGTTTGAGATATAACAATGTATGGTGGGATATTCCTCTTTTTTTTTTATATATCAGAGCGGACAACAGAGCAGGTGGGTTACCTGATGGTAAGTAACCACTACCGCCCGTGGACATCCGTGACTCAAGGGTCTTAGATGCGTTGTCGGCCTTTTAAAAATTTATAGGCTCGTTTTTAAAAGTAACGAGGTCGTAATCGGATGGAAACATTGATGCTGGTAGTTCATTCCACAGTTTAGTTGTACGTGGAATGAAGTTGCGCGTGAACCGTATCGTGTTCGACTTCCATTCATCGAGGTGATGAGGGTGATACAACGTGTAGTGCGATGATGGACGTCGGCAGCTGGGATGATGTCAAATAGCTATTTTATAGATCTATAAAAAAAAGTCCGCGATGGCATATATCTATCTTTTAAAGTTTTTTTTATGTTAGATATCGACAGACGAGCATGAGGTTCACTTGATGGTAGGTGATACCCCAGCCACAGAACATCAGTCAATGATGCGCTGTCGACCTACTTTTACTTAGAGTATTCGGAAATCCATAGACTAACACCGAAACACTTCAGGGTTTTTCCATCTATGAACGGTGGTTCGTTACCCGGTCGGAATTTCGATATTCCTCCCATCCGTTCAATGCTCGAAGTAACAGTTTAAAGTTTTGTTTATTGCCCGAATTAAAGTTGTGTAACTTTAGGCTAGATGGCGTAACTTGACATTTAAGTTAATATATCAGTGACGTAGTTAGGTGGACAAGGCATGTCTGTTTCAAAGACCCCGGTGCAGATAAAAAAATCTCATCCCCCACTCTCCGGCTAAATTGTTTCAGCAACTGAACAAAATTAATTGCAAATTCGGTGCGTTATAAATGCTTATTTAAAATCTTGAACTAAAAACAAGTTGAGAGTTGTCAAGGGACACCAGGATGGAACGAAGTTATATATTATGTATATATGTACTCTGTCTGTCTCAAGGGCGGATCCAGCTTTGGCGCCAGGAGGGGGTCACATAGTCGTCGTCGTCACAAGTCAAGAACTTAATATTTTATTTTGATAACAATAGATACAAGTAAAAAGTAGGTATTTTATTAATGTACGTAAGTACTGTAAGATAAAGGCACCTAATTCCGCGGTATTTTCACCATAACTCAAAAGAACATTGAAAATTAAGTATTAACTATAGCTTTCTGTAGAATTGACTATTTTTATCAGAAGTGTTATTTATCTGACCCTTGATATATACTCACAATTTGGCAATTAAAAAATTACCAATTTGTTAAATTATGTAAAAATATGAAAAGTCCGAGGCGCCTCATTCGGATGTAAAAATCCTAATTCCGATGCATTTGTATCCCAATTCCGAGTGTACAAAATACAAAGAAAACGGGATGGGGAGAATGATACATGATGTAAAATAATCAAGTATATTTTTTTATTTTTGTTGTTCAATCAGTCTTATTATATATTATAATATATTATGATAAATAAAATGGCAAATGGTTACTTAGATGGTTAATAACGTTATTTTAAATATATATGGAAAATAAAACATAGTTAATTAAACTTATTAATGGATTTCCATACAACGAATTAATGAAATACCTAAATAGATCATCTTTGATCTGATATAATTAGTACCTAAATGCGACGCCAAAGTATACCACGGAAATAGATTTTCATATGTATTGGCTTTTTAAGTAATCTAAACCAAAACAATAAGTTCGTAATCATAAAACTGCCTTCAAAATTAAAAAGAAAGTTAATGTCTATGAAATTGAAGTACCGTGGTATACATCGGTATTTAGGAACCAACTCAAATATTTTGCACCTAATACCTATTTATATTATGGTATTTTAAATACTTATTTTCTCCTTAATTTGTGAAGAAAATAAACAAATGTTGAGTGTTTTCGATAAGAAATATAACCCTTTCACAGTTTCAATCTAAACAAAATCTCACTCAATATAAAAATATCATCTAAACCACAATTTAGAAAATAGTAGTTCTCTCGTGCAGAAGGTCCGAAATGTATGAAGCGTAAGTTCGAGTCAGTTGCTAGCGTAAAACTTAAAGATTATTTTAAAAAGTACACACGCTAAAGTACTGTTTTCCTCATAAAAACACGAATAGATAAATCTCTAATTGAAAAAGGTATCTTGCCGACACAAAGAATTTGTAAATTGCTAAAAATTGTCGATTTTCTAAATACCTCGGAATAAGGTGCCATTTTTAGAACCCCTCAGAATTAGGTGCCTTTACCTTACTTAACCCTTAATTTGGCAACGAAAAAAAAGCTAAAAATATCTAATTTCAATTATTGCAGGGCTTTAGGGGTGTGCTAAGGAGTCTCAGAAAAATGTAAAAAAAAATCTTGACTAGCCCACAGTTGGGAAAACTCGTGTCCGTCACAGCGGACATTACTAACGACACAACAAATAACTAGCTGAATTGTATGTCCGCCGTAGCAGACATTGCCAAATTACAGAAAAATAAAAAACTTTTGTTTATTGACAAAAATACAGATTTGACAACTGTTTTTTTTAATTTATACACTAAATGTGTGTGTGTTCAATTGGTGTGGAAATTAAAAAAACAATTTCTTTGAATTTTGCCTAACATAGTCTCATATTGCATTTGATGCAATAAACGACACGTCTTCCTTTGGCAGTATCTACAACGACCTACTGCCATTGTTCAAGGGAAATGGCCCATTTTATTTATTTTATGTAGAAAACCCATCGAGTACTGTCAAATATGTTATATTATAATTAAATATATCATATTTGACAGTACTCGATGGGCGTTCTACATGACGTTGACTCAGTTTTGCCGTCTCGGTCCTAAATATGTTTTCGCAGATCTGTTTGCCTTCAAAAATATTTCACAAATATTGTCTCTAAATGCTTTTTGCATTACCTGAATGCTTACATCGGAACGGTAACCAAGCATTAATATACATATATCGAGCATTTGTGCAAATATAGATAAATACCATATCCTATTTTTAAATGGTGTCTTATATGGTGAAACGAGCATATCAGCAAGATCGACACCCCCCATATGTCTATTGTATTGGCGCACAGTCTGAATCTTCGTCTTCAGAAGTGCTGATGGTTAGATTTGCTAAAGACGATTTGAAGGAGAAGAGAGAGAGAATGATAAATACATAAGCACATTCATCAGGCAAATCAGTTTCTGAATCTGATATTTCGCTGACATCAGAAGGCGCATGATCATACGGCACTAAGGCTAACATTCTACTAGCACGGTTAGGCTGTTGATAAAGACAATAATCCAATTCATCCATTCAATCCATTAGGTTATTATATAAAATATTTTTTAATGCATTTTGGCGTTGTCCGCCACAGCAGACATAGTATTAAAGCACTACTTCTCTATACAATTAGCAATGTTCGCTGTGACGGACAAAGGACTTTAGCCATAAAAAAACACCGTAAAAGTTATCTCAGCGTATTTGTTTTTATATTATAAATATTTTTGGGGTATTTTTTTAGTAACCAGTACGCTATTTCAATGCATCCATAGGCTAAAAATAAACAAAAAATAATAAATTCTTTAAGCAAAACTGGCGATCTTCTTTTCGCTGACATTCTTGTCTAAATACTGACATATGAAGTGTTACCATACTCGAATAATTTTTTTAGCTATTAGTTTATGACACAAAAAAATGATTAATCGATTTTAAATTAAAGAAAACATGTTGAAAAATTCGCAATATTTTTTTAAAGTTAGTGTCCGTCACACCGAACGTTGTCAAATTAAGGGTTAAAAATGTTTATTCTTTATTGTGCACTTGAAAAACTTAACACATAATAACTTGCACATCTTCTCTTGAAGACATCCAGAGAAGCACAAGCGTTTGCCATGATACAAAGTTATTACTTATATTATATTAAATTAATTAAATATTGAAGGTATGTAGTTACATAAAATCTGTATGGTGACAAAATATATAAATAAAATCATTATGTTCTATTAGTGGTCCAACTAAGTCCTGGAACTAGCTCAGGGGGGGGTCATGACCCCCATGACCCCCCCCCTGGATCCGCCGTTGGTCTGTCTATTCTTTCATACACGTCATAGATGCGCGGGACTATAGCAAAAAGTGTCGTGACAACTTTTCGTAAGAATTTTTTCCGTCTAGCCCCCTTTCACAACGCGCGATAAGGAACTTCGTTCCAATAAAATTCTTGCGAGATTTTTTTCTAGTTTCAAGAGCTTCCTGGAGCCACCTCTTTCCAAAGCCCAGGGGGCCCTCTCAGCTTCAGGGCTGCACTGCACCACTTTGCCCTATGATAACTACGCCATTGATTGGCATGAAAGTATAATATTGAATAGAATAGAATAGACATTTATTCAACAGAAAGTTAATACAAAGCACAGTTTAAAGAAAAATATTAAATATATATACACTTCTGTTGAAAAGGCCACTGGACTCAGCATGGTGTGGTGAGGTTTTGACAAACTCACCACGCTGTTTTTCAGCCGTGGCCTAGTCACCTCACGGATGTTCACACGGTAATTAAATATTAAAACACAAAAGGGAATTTAAAATACTAAAAAACATCTACAAAAGAAAAAAGATAATTAAAAAATATATATCGACATAATATCAGAGCACATATACGGGATACAACAATTAGTAACCAAAAACACACATACATAACATATACCACAAACATACATATAGATTAGACATATGTATATTAACATACATGCATACGTTTCATCCTGACCTTAGTGATAAAGAGGCGCACACTCGTTAAGTTCTTTGCAGCAAGTAAGCCCTCACTTTTTGTTTAAAGGTTATTGCATTTCATATTTCAATCATTTTTTTGAACTATCTAATTAATATATTAAAAATACATTTCGAACTTCCATCAAGTAATTTAATATCGATTAATAATGTGACAACAATACTTCCATGGATTTGTTAAATCTCTTTTTCGCGTCATAATCCAGTTTATCGAGAGCCTTTTCTTTAAAATGTCTGACCAAACTCTCGACTATTCCTAACGCGTTCTTGTTTTTATCATCTTTCCAATCGATAACATCCTGTTTGATTTTCTCCCAATCCTTTTGATTTTCAGATTTGGGGAGTTTCTCGTTCCACATGTTGATGATATCTTGAAAGGCTACTGTTTTATTTGCTAAATATTTATCTTGATAGTTCATTATAACTATCGGTTTGTTCTTATTTTTTATAACGTTTTTCAAGACGAGAAACATGGCTCTAGTCATAAATGCATCCCAGTATTCCATTTGACTTATATACTGTTTGAATTTCACTTGTAAGTCGTAATTAAGAACGTCATCAAAGTCTGTGTTCTTTAAGACTTCTGTTAAAGCGTCTGCAGCTTGTTTTATTTTTCTATCATCAGTTTGGAGTACTATAATAAGAATGTCAACTAAGAAGTCACTGAATTCGTCATTAATTCTACAGATTCCAAGTTGTTTGCACGCATGTCTGTTTTCAAGATCCTTTTCACGATCAATTTCTTTTTGGAAAACGTTCATTGTACCCATATTGGTTCGTAAAAAATCTTTGTCCAAGCTATCGTAAAATAGATTGTTGATAATTCTCTGTAAAAGTTTATTTGAAGTATCAATTGTATTCAGTATAATTTTCTGTGTTCCCAATTTAGTTTTTAGTGTATGATTGTATGTTTGTGTTAGATAGTTTCCGAATTTTTCCTCAAAATTGCGTTTCAGGGATCTTATTTTAGTTTTAAGTTTTGAATCATTTGTCTTTTTCTTTATATCATCGAATACTTTAAGAGTCTGTTTATAAATGTGTACAATGAAATCGTGAATTTTTCCATCTTCTTTTACCTTACGCGATTTAAATTCTTTACTTTGCATATCTATAAATTTTGTAACTGTTTTAAGCCTCTTTTTATTATTTTTAACAGATTTGGATACGTTTACATCTAAATTGATATTATCATGATCTAAACTTTCTTTTTCTTGTTTGTTTTTCTTATTCTTTCTTTGTTTTCGTAGAAGGTGATTTTTGGTTTTATTTTCTTTGTTATTCTGAACGTTATCAGTTTCATTTCTATATCTCTCAGTTTGAATATCATATGTATAATTTTTAATAGCTTCCGTAACATTACTTAAAGGTAGTTTATCAATTTTCATTCTGATTATTTCAGAATCTCGCTTTAGAATTTCATTATTTGAAACTGTCTCTGTCTTATTTATTTCCATTTCGGGTTTATCAGTTTTCAGTGTTCTTAGGAAGGGCTGGATTAATTTCGAAACTAAATTATCATCTTTTACATATTCATGGTTAAAATTGGGTCCCAAATCAATAAGTCCATCAAATTCCACGGTTATAGTGACTACTGGATTAAGAATATCTGGAACAAATATCAACTTTATTATACGAACTACAGAAGTGGGTACTAGGTGAGTGCAAAACGGTTTCAACAAATTAAACAGTTATTTTAATAAAATTATATCAATGAAAATAAAAAGTAAGCTCGCATTTTTTTGTGTTAGATATAACAGACAAGCATGAAGCTCACTTGATAGAAGGCGATACCTCGGCAATAAAACATCAATCTATATTTAACTTCAATTATTTGGAAATCCATTGACAAATACTGAAACTAAAATTGCATAATATGATTTCACGGTTTCCATCTAAGAATCGTGGTGGTTCGGTACGCGGTCGGAATTTCGATATTGCACCCGTTAAATGCCCGATGTTACCAACTTTTTTACGGAACTCCACCTTAATACCAGGCCCGGATTTAGGGGAGGGCATCCAGGGCAACTGCCCCGGGGCTCCCACAAAAGAGGGGCCTCCACAATAGAGAATTTTGAAAAAACTTTCAAATTCCGACAAGTAAAAAACTTTTCGATTGATTTTTTTTGCTGTTTTACCTATACCTAGTACCTACTGTACTTTGCACAAACATGATTATATTTTAACATGAAAGTTATATTGGGCCAGGGGGCCTCCACTCCTTAGTTGCCCCAAGGTCTCCACACCTCTAATACTCAGCCTTAGATACCTAATCATTAATTGTTTAGCCCCTCTTGCTATATGTAATAATAATACAAATCTGTTGCTTACATAACAAAAATAAAAACTGTACTAAAAGCATTGTGCCATATTTCAGCGAACCTATAAAATATTTATATTGTTAAAGAAAATAAGAATAACAATAAAACTGAAATAGAATTGTTTTATTGATTGCGGGATTGCGAAGTCGTTAGAGTCGCGACGTTAATAAAATACACGGATAATGATCATTGCCAGTATTTAAAAAAGAAATATAATTTTAAAAAATCGTACTTAATATGTAACTTAAAACTTCCTCAGAAACTTTATTCGCTATATCAATATCTGCATCACTCTGTGCACTTACGTGCACGCCAGTGCTGCCTATCTCCTGAAGAATAACTTGCCATTTACAATCGCGAGCTTCTTATTCTAATTAAATTACTATTTATTTATTAAATTACTTTACGTTGAGAAATCCTTGCCCCCGACAGATTACCTTTTCACTTGTTCGTTGTGTTAATCATTCTTGCTGAAAATGTCTCACGAAATATCAACCTATATTATATAGTGTATATAATAATCTAATAATTATTATTTTTTATTCAAATTTTAATACCACTTTTCGTTTTAAAAAACAATATACCTAGTTAAAAAAAATATGATAACAAAAAAAAATACATAGGTACATTTCGTAATTTATATCTGTGATTGAAATGTGTGTATAGTCTGCACGCGTGTAATTTTTCATCTGTAATCATTAAGAGTCTGTTACAGGTTCTCTATTGTCTATGTTCCGTTCTAGGCTTCTAGCTGTCAAATTGTCTATGAAAATTGTGTGATTCGGTTTTGTGCTGGATTTCGTACAATTTATCGTCAATTTTAATATTGAATGATTAATTAGTGCTACGGTGTTGAAATTCTAAATATCTGTCATCAAATTTACTGCTTGGGTAAGTATTTATTATTATAAAATTATTGTTTGTTTATGTATTTACATGTTACGCTAACCTTAAATTTCAGTAACCGCTTTTCATTTGAACGTACTAAACATTGAAATCTACCAAATTGGGTACTAATTTTAATGGGTTAAAATATATTTAACAATCGTACGCTGTGAAATCGTATTAAAACTAGCGATTGGGGATAAAAATCCAAAACGTCATTAAATTTGGCAGGGTCATGTCATTTGCAATTAATATTTTTGTAAAATTTTAAAATTATTTTAATTATTGCAATCCACTTAATTTTTTGCGCATTTTTAATGATTTATTATTATAAACTTTGGTTTTGAGTGTGTATCTTTTTTGGATTATAAGTAAAATAGTATCTTACGGGAGTAGGTAGATACGCAATTTCCTATATAACTATATATTGCAGTTTTGATATAGGGTCATGCATCATTTTCATACTAAAAACTGTTTTATTATATCTTGAAGTTTTCCTTGCAGTATATGTTTTATTTAAAACCAGTAGTGCTTGCATTCTTGAATGCATAAAACTACCCTAAATAAATATGCATTATATTACCTATGTAAAATGCAGATCTATACTATTAAACTGGAAATATTAGGTGTAAGAAATAATATTGGAGGTATATAAGCAAATTCAAAAAAAAGCTCAACCTAAAAGCAATGAATTATAGTTTTTCGATGTTTTGCCAAAAAAAGATGCTATAATTTTTACCTTAGACAAAGCCAATTTTTTTCATTTTCAGTCTATCTATATACTTTCAATATTATGTTTTTAGAATAAACTGTCCAAAGAGTCTAAAAACTACCCACAGATCTTTCAATGTTAATGACAGTGAGGCTAACATTTTATATAAAACCTATTTGCTAATTAAATAAAAAGCTTCCCAAGTTCCCAGATGACATTCGCCAAAGCGCAGTGCACTGTGAGCCAACATAGTTTAATCTATATATATAAAAGAGATTCCCACCTATATAGATACTCATCACGATATCTCTGGAACCATAAGGCGTAGCGACTTGAAATATGGTAGGAATATTCCTTTCGCCGAGTAGAGGTCAGCTAAGAACAGATTTTTCGAAATTCAACCCACAAGGGGGGTTGCGGGGGCAATTGCTAGTATTTTCAATACAATCATAATTTTTCAAATTAAAAATGTATAATCTATATATATAAAAGAGATTCCCACCTATATATTGACTCATCACGATATCTCTGGAACCATAAGGCGTAGCAACTTGAAATATGGTAGGAATATTCCTTTCGCCGAGTAGAGGTCAGCTAAGAACGGATTTTACGAAATTCCACCCACAAGGGGGGTTGCGGGGGCAATTGCTAGTAATATATATAGGTGTTCTAAAGACGAATATTTTTAATTAATTAAACTAACAGATCATCCTACAACAGCGCCTGCTATTTTAAAATTTTTTATTGAAGCTCCCATGGAGATATTGTATGGCATTTGTGTTTGTAAGCAGATCTCAGCAACCGCTCTGCAAATTTGACTTTCTTGTGTTTAAATAAATGTTAGCAAATTAATTAGGTTCTGTTTATTATTTCTTACAATAATGATAATGACGATGATGACAGCTGTATAATATTTAAACATAAAAGTTATTCATTCAAGAAATATATAAAACTTTTTATTGACAAAATTAACTTAGTTGAGGTCAGTGACACTGCATTACATTTCAGCCTAATAATTTTTGAATGAATATAGTTAAATTAAAATTAGGCTGGCATCATTTTTATAATTTGTGTTATGTGGCTAAGGTTATATATATAAGGATAAGAATTATTTTTTTGTAAAAGACATGATACATTGGTTGGTAAAATTAAAATATATTGTGGCGATTGCATGCCAGTAATACATATACTTTTTTTTTTTATTTTAGACTTAATATTACATTATTCCCGTATTGGAGTATGTCTAAAAAATTGTAAAATCTATTTTGTATTATCCATTTTCTTAGGTCCATTGATTGGCTTATCCCTTCATGTTTTAGGCAAGCAGTTAAAGATGCAAATCATTATATAACGCAGTTAACTATTACTCACCATCTTTCCTTGCGTAAGAATATGAGTGTTTCAAAATATTGCACAAATCATTATGCAATTTTCTGATTCAGAATGAGTCATAGATTCATAAGTCATTGAAACTTTCAAAAACTTGGTTGTATTATAATATTGTGTACCAAGGCTATGCTTTCTGTATAGCTTTCTTAATGAATTTAATATATAAAATTCTCGTGTCACGGTGTGCGGGACCGAACTCCTCCGAAACGGCTCGACCGATTTTCGTGATCCTTAGCGTGCATATCGGCCAGGGTGGATATTCGATCAACATCTATTTTTCATCCCCCTAAATGTTAAGAGTAATCCACACCCAAATTTTTTTTTTTAATTTTTGGACGAAATTTTTTATTTTTTTATAATATGGCATTAAAAAATACATACAACCCTAAATTTTTACTTTTTTATCACCAACCCCTGATTTTTAGAAATTATTTACATGGCAAAACAACGATTGCCGGTTCAGCTAGTATCTATATAACTTTGGAGGAAGAGAGGTGTGGTCTTCCTCCAACCTAAAGGAAGGATCCTCGACCTCTGTTGATGTTGAGGTGTTGTATTATATATTATATTCAGTGCTCGGAAATACATAGATAGTTCAATTCAGGATTAGATGTCTTTGCTTCTAGTTGCAAATTGTATATGTCGTTACATAATAATAACTATAATAAACCAATAAAATCAAAGTTTAGAAAAAAATCCAGGGGAACAGTGGACAAAAATTTGAATTTTGAATGTATAAAGGATTCATAGCAAAAACCGGAGAGTGCCGGATTATTGGAATGGTCGGAAGTATATTTAAATACGTTTGTAACACTGTGTGATGTATACACATGTGTATTACAATATATAAAAATATCTGACTAAAAAAAATTTTGTGAATAATTTACTAATATGATTGTTTATTTCAGACTCAAAATGACAGGCTTCTAGCCGACAGGAAGAAGAAGAGACGTCACATTACAAAAGATTCCAGCTGAACCAACACAATGTTTCAAAAACAGACATTTGGAAGTAACACCTCGGGATTTGGTAAGTCTGATAGTTACATACAGAAATACTTTAAAGTTTGTATATCTAGAAAACTGGACCGAAATGTCAAAATATTTTAGTTTTTCCTTGATTTATACACTAAACACTAATTGTATTCTAAATTTGAAGTTTCTATGTCTGCTAGAAATGCCTTAGTTTTGATGATCGGTCAGTCAGTGAGTGAGTGAGTGACAAATTAACAATTTTTGACTAGTTATAACTACTGGTTTAAAATTGAAATTATTAAATATACCGAGTTTATACAATGCCTGCTTGGTTACTGAAAATTCAAGCTTCTAGTTTTATCCACAACGAAGTAATAGGGAGTCGAAAATGGCCCGAACTACTTCGAGAAAAGGATAGTACGGCCGTGCCGCTTTACTATTGTTCATGTATTACACACACGTTTTATTCACATCACTCTACTCACTACTTCTACTCAATTCGACAGTAGAAAGTTGAGTAGTAAGTGGCGATGTAGCTGGAGGACAGCTTTCTATATCTTTGAACATGTTAATTTTAATAAGGTGTCACTGTTAATACCAAACATAGAAGAACAGGCCTTATAGGTACGCTCGGCACGGTTTCTCTGGGGTAAGAGTAGTTCTACCCCCAGCCACCGCGGCGCTGCTAGTGTCCGTGTGGACGACACTCTGACGTGGAGTCATAGCGCGAACTCTCTCGCAACCAGCCGCTTGTAGAGCGTTATTGCTGTTCGCTCGTGAGAGCGAGTGAGACGACGCGAGGGGAGGAGTCAGCGGACTGCTCAGATGTGTGTGTCACACCGATACATTGCCGCGCGCTCTACAGTCCAAAAGTAGAACTACTTTTTGTATGGGCCTGTTTTTCTATGTACCTACATCTATATTATGGCATCAGGTATTATCAGGGTGACCATTTCTAAAAACTATTTTTACTACATTAACAATGTCTACTATATTTTTAGTAAAATCAAAATCAAAAGTTTTTTATTTCAAATAGGCCTTTGCAGGCTCTTATGAAACGTCTAACACATCACTCAATAAGTCCCTGGTCTGACACATATGTGACAATATTTTTGACTGACCCACGTTATTATTTTCAGTTAGTACTACTATTTAAACGGTACGTGTTACAAATTTCATAACATTCTGACCGTTAGTTTAGAAGTTACAGTCGTTTTAGTGACCCCAGTTTTGTTATTTTCAAGACAATCGATAGGAAGGCATTTCGTGTGTTGATTAAACGCTGTTTTTTGATGGGAAAAAATACTGTTGAAGCCAAACAGTGGCCTGATAATCTTTATGGGGACTCTGCGCGAGGGAAATCAACTATTATTTATTGGTATATTGATTTTTAAATCGGTCCCACAAGCACCGATAATTCTGAAAGCTCTGGTCGCCCAAAATCAGCTGTTGTTTCGGAAAACATAAAAATTGTCAATAAATTAGTATTAAAAGTCCGTAAAATGAAGTTGCGTCAGATAGCTGACACCTTGAAGATATCAAAAAGTAGTGTTTTTACAATTTTACATGAAAATTTGGGTATGCGCAAGTTGCTTTCGAAGTGCGTGCCGCGTTTGCTCACATCCACCAGAAACAACAACTTGGCGATGATTCAGAGCGCTGTTTGGAGTTGTTCAAGTAAAATAAAAAGGATTTCTTGTATCAGAATGTGACAATGGATCATCCATCCATCCATCACTACACATCTGAATCAAAAAGATCGCCGGCTAAGTGGACAGAATCGTCCAAAGCGACCAAAAACCCAAAAGTCAGCTGGCAAGTTTATGGCATCCGTATTTTGGGATGCACATGGAATTTTGTTCATCGACTATCTTGAGAAAGATAAAACTATTAATAGTGAATATTACAAGGCATTATTAGATTGACTGAGTTCAAAAATCAAGAAAAAACGGGCCCACATGCAAAAGAAAAAAGCTCTGTTTCACCAGGACAGTGCCCCGTTTTTCAAGTCGATGAAAACGATGGTTAATTTTGATGAATTAGGCTTTATTTTTTTTCCCCACCCACAGTAACCTCCAAATTTTTGTAGACATGAAAATTATGCTCCAGGGAAATAAATTTAGCTCAAATGAAGAGGTGATTGCCGAAACTGAGGCTTATTTTGAGAGCAAAGACAAATCGTTTTATATAAAGGCCATCGAAAAGTTAAAGAAGCATTGGAATGCATTTATCACTCTTGAAGGAGAGTATGTCGATGAATAAAGTACAATTTCCAAAAAAAAAAAATATTTTCTTAGTTAGACCGGAGACTTATTGAGTGATGTGTTAGTTGCACGGTTCCAAAAAGTGGGTCTCATGGAGAAGAACCGGCAAGAGTAGATTTCAAATCATAATGTCATATGTACCATAGGCATTGTGTTATCTTTTATGTAGTTAGAGCGTGTGTTCACGATCAAATATAAGTATAGAAAGAACAGGGTTTTAGATAATATTAATTTCAGCGGACTGCTTATGTGTGTGTCACACCGATACATTGCCGCGCGCTCTACAGGTCAAAAGTAGAACTACTTTTTATGTGCCAAAAGTTGTATGGGACTGTTCTATGTACATCTATGTTCTTTGTTAATTATATAACAATGATATTGCAGGATCCTTCAACTCGGGTGCCAATACATCATCACCGTTTGGTGGCTTCAAACCGACAACTGGTACGAGCGCTTTTGGGGCCCCACCAGCCTTCGGCTCGACACCAACTAACACTGCTACTACTGGGGGAGGTAGTTACTAAAATGTGATGTTTTTTTTTATGTTAGATATCTACAGACGAGAATGAGGTTCACTTGATGGCAGGTCATCTCAGCCACAGAACATCAGTCAATGATGCGCTGAAGACCTATGTTTTTATGTTAGATATCGACAGACGAGCATGAGGTTCACTTGATGGTAGGTGATACCTCAGCCACAGAACATCAGTCAATGATACGCTGTCGACCTATGTTTTAATGTAAGATATCGACAGACGAGCATGAGGTTCACTTGATGGTAGGTGATACCTCAGCCACAGAACATTAGTCAATGATGCGCTGTCGACCTACTTCTTACTTCGAGCATTCGGAAATTCATACACTAAAACCAAAACGCGCAATATGCTCTTCGCGATTTTTCCTTCTAATACGGGGGTTCGTTACCCGGTCGGAATATCGATATTCCTCCCAACCGTTCAATGCCCAAAGTTACCAGACGTGGGGAAGACGTGCTTACAGAAAATTATTATCATATCGTCCCGGTAGGTTTCGAACCCACGACCTATGCATCAGACAGCTGTCATCTTTCTGTCTCCCCGTGACCATGGTTGCTGAAAAGCATCCGAAACGTGGGCATAAATAATATAAATAATAAATCGCGTTTTAATCTTGTATAAAGTGTTTTATTTAAATGTATGTATGTGTGTTTGTTTCTCTAAGGTCTCTTTGGTCAAACCAATACAACCGGTGGACTCTTCGGCGCGTCGACAGCTGCAAACCCGACCCCGGCGTTCGGGTCGAGTGGTTTCGGGTCATTCGGGGCGAGTACATCGGGTGGGGGTCTGTTCGGGGCCAGTACGCCCTCCTCTGGGCTGTTTGGGAACACGCAGAATAATGCCGCGTTCGGGGCGAAGCCTGCCGGTAAGTGTTATATATCAGAGAACAGAAGAAGTAATTAGAAGTGCGATGTGGCATAATTTGTACCGGATCGACTGTCGCCAAATTTGAACCGGATCGACTGTCGCCAAATATGAACCGGATCGACTATCGCCAAATCTGTACCGGATCGACTATCGCCAAATCTACCGGATCGACTGTCGCCAAATTTGAACCGGATCGACTGTCGCCAAATATGAACCGGATCGACTATCGCCAAATCTGTACCGGATCGACTATCGCCAAATCTGTACCGAATCGACTGTCGCCAAATTTGTACCGGATCGACTGTCGCCAAATTTGTACCGGATCGACTGTCGCCAAATTTGTACCGGATCGACTGTCGCCAAATTTGTACCGGATCGACTGTCGCCAAATTTGTACCGGATCGACTGTCGACTGTCGATCTGACTGAATCGAGTATTTAATACAGTTACCATTTTTTTTCGATTCGTTGTTTTTATTTAATTCAAAACTAGCTAAATCACACTGGTCCAATTGATAATAATAATATATCTTACAAGGGGAGTGTCAAACTTGGGAATCACGATTCCCATCACTTTTATATATGTATATTATAGTTCTATATATTATAACTTAAGTAGAAGGAACCTTTTTACCGGTTGCAGCAATGGTTCCGTGGCGTAGTGGTAACGCTCTTGCTTACTGAGCGATCGGACAAAAATATATATATAAAAAATACAAATAACTTATAAAAATAAAAAAAAGTAACTCAACCGGGATTTGACCAACCGTCCGGTAATACTGTATACCGGAATAAATCGCTTACAGGTTTTAATCCGGTATATAGTATTTTATTTAAATGTGTGATACTCTCGTTAATAAAAGACAATATTAGGATGTTTTATTTCCAAAGGTTTCGGCTTCGGCAGCACCCCAACGGCCGGCCCGTCCACTGGGGGCTTGTTCAGCTCGAGCGGCACCACCAGCACGGGGCTGTTCAGCCAGCCCGCCAACACGATGGGGGGCGCCGCCACTGGTGGGGGGGGACTGTTCTCTAATACCGCCGGTGAGTGTACGGGGTGTGCTGAATTGTTACCAGTGTGAAATGACCTGGTATATGATTTTTACTAATTTTAATACTAACTAGTGACATGCCGCGGCTTCGCACGGTTGCAATGTAGATGTAGTATAGCCTATGTTACTCGCTCATAATGTATTTTTTGATATTAATAAAAAATAACAAACAAATCTAAATATTTTAACAAATCAATTCAAAAATTGCGGGGGGGGGGCTGTTCTCTAATACCGCCGGTGAGTGTACGGGGTGTGCTGAATTGTTACCAGTGTGAAATGACCTGGTACATGATTTTTACTAATTAATACTAACTAGCCGCGGCTTCGCACGGGTGCAATGTAGATGTAGTATAGCCTATGTTACAATGTAGTTTTTGAATTAAATAAAAAATAACAAACAAACACAGCCCGTCAAAATCCGGTTCGTTCCCATACTCCTCCGGCCCGACCGATTCTTATGAAATTTTTTATGCATATTCAGTTACTCTGAGAATCGGCTACTATCTATCTTTCAAACCCCTATATAACTCCTATATCTTTTATAGGCGCCTTCGGCCAGCAGCAACCCAGTGGGACAGCGCACGTCAAATATCATCCTGTAGCCGGGACCGATATGGTGGTCAAGGGAGGCGCTTCGCAAACTGTCAACATTCGTCACCATTGTATTACTTGTATGAAGGTACGTTATACGCATTTTCTGAGAACATTTACTATAGTAATGTAATTTTTTTTTCACCATCAGAAAGTAGAGATTTTAACGAACAAAAAGCGCGCCGACATTATTTAAAAAGCTGCTATTTTGACACCAAAATTTTCGATTTAAAATAAGGGGGGGGGGTTCGCTATTAAGTCATAATAAGGTGTAAAAATAAATATATTAAATCAAATAAATTACAGTGTATTTTGGACATAAAAAAGTAAGTTTTCACCAATTTTTTTTTTTTGTTTAAGTTAAAAATAGAAAACCAAAAACTTGGTTATTTCAATTGTTCAGATAAATGAGGTTATGTAAAAAAAGTGTAAATACAAAAGTTGTAGATCTTTTTATTACCTACAACTTTGCCATTTGATTTGCACTTTTTACCATTTTTAAAGGCTTCGGCACTGGTCTATACTGAAAAAGGGAAAAATATTTTATAACCACCCTGTATATTACTTTGCAGGAATACGAGAACAAATCTCTAGAGGAGTTGCGTCTGGAGGACTACACGGCGGGCAGGAAGGGCGGCGGCGGCGGAATGTTCGGCTTTCAGCAGCCGGCCGATAACGCGGTCAAGCCGCTGTTTAATTCATGTGAGATATGCTTCTCCCTAGTGGGACATGGGACGAATCTTGGGATACTGGACTTTCTTGTCCCGAAAATTCTGGAATTCCGGACTATTTTCTTGTCCTGAAAATTCTGGAAACCCGGACCAATTGTTAGTCCCGAAAATTCTGGAATCTCGACTATTATCTTGTCCGAAAATTCTGGAATTCCGGACTATTTTCTTCTCCCGAAAATTCTGGAAGCCCGGACAATTTTGTAGTCCCGAAAATTCTGGAATTCCGGACCATTTTATAGTCCCGAAATTCCGGGATCCCGGACTATTTACTAGTCCCGAATTTCCGGGATCGCGGACCATTTTCTAGTAATGCGATTCCGGAATTTCTTGGCCATTTTCTAGTTCTAGTAATTTTTTTCTGATGTTTATTATTATTATTATTTTGTGTGTATTTCGTTAGTAATAAATGTTATGTCTATATCTAGTCCAGAATATCCCGGGATCCAAAAAAGATTAATTAGCCCCAAAATTCCCAGGATCCTTGGCCATCTCCTAGTTCAAAAAATCCTGGGAATTTTGGGACTACAAAATTGTCCGGGATTATATTATTCTCTATGCATGGAAATGTCACGTTTATTAGATATCGACAGACGAGAATGAGGCTCACTTGATGGTGATACCTCTAACCTCGGTTATCATTGTTATCTTCTCTTCCATCTCTTTCTCTTTCTTCTCTTTATACAGGATGTTTAATTTTGTCTATCTGTTGCAGCGTTCGGACAGCCGGCCACGACCACCGCACCCAGCCTGTTCGGCGGCGGCAGTCTCGGGAACACCGGCGGCTTTGGACAGACCAGTAAGTGCTCTTACTAGTGCATCCTCCCTGAAAGGCCGGCAACGCATCTGCAATCTGATGTTGCATCTGTTTGCCGCCCGTTCTATAAAAAAATGTACAGTCAAAATCTGTTATAACGACATCGAAGGGACTACTCATACATCAGAGGTTCTTAAAAACCGATAAACGTAAAAACAATTTATAATATAAATAATAAATCGCGTTTTAATCCAGTATTTTATTTTATATAAATGTGTGACAGACAATATTACAGTATATATATTTTAAGTCAGATATCGACAGACGAGCATGAGGTTCACTTGATGGTAGGTGATACCCCAGCCACAGTCTATTCCTCCCACCCGATCAATGCCCGAAGTTACCAGACGTGGGGAAAACATGCTTACAGAAAATTATAAGCATGTGCTCCCGGTGGGATTCGAACCCACGACCCATCGATGCGCACGGCAGGTGTTCTACCGAACGCGTCAACGAGCCCGTCAGATAATATATATTTTTATTTTATTTTTTCAGATACCTTCTCATTTGGTAGCAACGCTCAAAACACAACCACAACTGGGCTATTCGGAGCTAACAAACCAGCTTTCGGAGCTACACCTACCACTGGTGAGCTATATTATTATGATGAAACGCAGTCATAGTATAGACATACGCTACACACTCACTATGATTACACTACATACTATTTATTTATTATTTATTATATACTATTATTTATTACGTGCTAGACGCACTATACTACTTACTAGATTAACTATGTACTAGACGCACTAAAATAACACTACATACTAGATTCACTGTGTACTAGACGCACTATAGTAACACTACATACTAGATTCACTGTGTACTAGACGCACTATAGTAACTCTATATACTAGATTCACTGTGTACTAGACGCACTATAGTAACTCTATATACTAGATTCACTGTGTACTAGACGCACTATAATTACACTATTTACTAGATTTATTATGTACTAGACGCACTATAGTAACACTATATACTAGATTCACTGTGTACTAGACGCACTATAGTAACACTACATACTAGATTCACTGTGTACTAGACGCACTAAAATAACACTACATACTAGATTCACTGTGTACTAGACGCACTATAGTAACACTACATACTAGATTCACTGTGTACTAGACGCACTAAAATAACACTACATACTAGATTCACTGTGTACTAGACGCACTAAAATAACACTACATACTAGATTCACTGTGTACTAGACGCACTATAGTAACACTACATACTAGATTCACTGTGTACTAGACGCACTATAATAGGGAATATGCATGCATTTTTTTATATTTTTTATCGATTTGTTACATCATTTTACCCTAATAAAAAATATAAATACTCTTGGCAATGTCCAAATTATTTTTTAAAATTACTTTGATAACATCGATAAAATTTGATCTGTTTAAACGCGGCCATATTTCGCGGGCTTTGGATGACATCACATTACACGCTCAGTGACGGATAGAGTGAGGTAACTATGGTAACCAGTGTTTGACGCCATCTTCGATGTCAATGGACGCCATTGATAAATCGCTGCCGATAAATGACAGAATGTGTAAGGTGACGTCACGTTTTGTTTCGACCAATGGTGATGCGTTTTGCAAACTTGAATTTCTCTCCCTTATTTTACACATTTTAATTAATATTTTTTGCAATTAAACACGAACTAAATAAGAAAATAATTGTTTAGGCATAATATCTGGGCCATAAGGATTCAAGGGAAAAAATATCAAGTAAATTTAAACAACATGCATATTCCCTATTACTCTACATACTAAATTAACTATGTACTAGACGCACTATAATTACACTACTTACTAGATTTATTATGTACTAGACACACTATAGTAACACAAAATACAAATCTAGTTTCACTACATGATATGTGTACACTTATTTTTTTTATTGAAATTATACCAAAAGAAAATTAGGTACGAATTTATTGAAGAATTCATTTCACTTCAAAATCTCAACAATAAGAAATATACTAAAGAAATTATCAACTCGCATCCACAATTTTAACAAAATCAACTTTTTTTTTCTTCATTTAATAAATATATTTTTTTTAAATATATTAGTGTGTCTCATAGAAGAGAAAAAAAAATGTTTGTCATTGAGGCTAATTATTAATTAATTCAATCATTCATTCGTGATCACAGGCACCAGTCTGTTCGGCGCGACCACGACGCAGGCGCCGGCGTTCGGCACCAACACCTCCACATTCGGCTTCGGCTCCAACACTCAGAATCAGGTAATATGAAAGGATGGCGGGTATACAGGATGAGTGAGTATACATAATGAGTGAGTACACAGGTTGAGTGAGTATACAGAATGAGTGAGTATGCAGGATGAGTGAATATACATAATGAGTCAGTATACAGAATGAGTGAGTATGCAGGATGAGTGAATATACATAATGAGTGAGTATAGAGGCTGAGTCAATATACAGGTGAGTCAGTATAAAGTAAGTGTTACTGGAAGTTATGGCAATATTTTGAGTTTATAGGTGGCACTTGGCTTGCGTTTCGAAGGGTCGCGGGTTCATTTCTCTTGATTTTATTATTAAGTTGTTTTCGACTCTGAGTAGATTTCCTTATTTTATAGAAATAAACATGTTTTTATCTACATAGAATACCTAACTTGCTTTCCGATCGGTCGCGGGTTTGGATCCAGCTGGGGAGACTTTTTTCTTCAACAAACTACCAAACCGATTTAAAAAAAAAAACAATAGAAAGCTACATTATCAGCGAAAAATCGGTCCAGTAGTTTTCGGGTTTATTGATAACATACAAAAATACAAATCTTTCCTCTTTATAATATTACTAGCAATACGCCCCGGTTACACACGGGTACAATATAGATGTACTATATACACTATGTTACTCGCTGATTATGTAGCTTTCTATTGGTGAAAGACTTATTAAAATCGGTCCAGTAGTTTTTGAGTTTATTCATAATATACAAAAATTCAAAAATACAAATCTCCTCTTTATAATACTTTTTATTTAATATACAGCAAAGCGGAGGTCTCTTCGGAGCTAAGCCCGCCACCGGAGCCTTCGGGACTACCGCCCCCAGCTCGGGCTTCGGATCCTTCGGGGGCGGAGGCCTGTTCGGGGCGAAGACCCAGCAGACCACGGCGCCTACCTTCGGAACTGCTACGCCGGGTGAATCATAATTATAAGATTTTCGTTTTATTTTGAACGGTGGTTTTTGTACTGTTTAAGTATATATTATGTATATAAAAATATATATTTATTTATTTCACTAATAAATATGTTTTAAAGGCCGGCAACGCACGTGCAAGTTCTCTGGTGTTGCAGTTGTCCATGGGGTGAACCGACTTCCATTAAAAAAAAAACTAAGATAAAAATATTCCATTTTTTTATGTCAGATATCGACAGATGAGCATGAGGTTCACTTGATACCGTGATAGTGTGGTGCGGTTTGAATAGAACACCTGCCTTGCGCACGGTTGGGTCGTGGGTTCGAATCCCACCGGGACATGTTTATAATTTTCTGTAAGCATATCTTGCCCACGTCTGGTAACTTCGGGCATTGATCAGGTGGAAGGAATGTCGAAATTCCGACCGGGTAACGAACCACTGTTCATAGATGGAAAAATCGTAATGCATATTGCGCGTTTCGGTTTCAGTCTAGAAATTTCCGAATGCTCGAAGTAAAAAGTATGTCGACAGCGCATCATTGACTGATGTTCTGTGACTGAGGTATCACCTACCATCAAGTGAACCTCATGCTCGTCTGTCGATATCTAACATTAAAAAAAAATACAAAATTATTTTATTTTCTTTAATGTTTCTATATTCCTTTATTTTCGTAAGTCATTTTCGTCTTGTTTTCCTAGTGTCATCGTTTTTTTCCTAAATGATGCCTCACTTGCCTAAATTGTCTTATTTTTCTAAATTATCTAATCATCTAACCAGCGTTCGGCGCTACGTCCTCCGGCTTCGGCACGAGCACATCGACATCGCTGTTCGGCGGCGGCACTTTCGGCAAGCCGGCGACCACCCAACCCACGTTCGGCTTCAACTCTCAACCGACACTCGGTAAGATATTTTCTTATTTATGCTGCCTATGATCCCTTTTATATATATTTTTAAATAATTCATTATTTATTTAGACAAAAAAGTCCAAATCTGTCAAGCGGTTGCTGAGATCTTCTCACAAACACTGAGCTTGGAAGCTTTAATTTCCAATGGAAGTGTAATTTTGAGTAATTTACCAAAAATAAAAGAAAAATTAAAATTGGTTTTGATATAATATTGTCTTTTATTAACGCGAGTATCACACATTTAAATAAAATACTGTATATCGGATTAAAACGATTTAAAAGAGTGACGGCGAGTTTATTGCCAGTTCTTCTCGTCCGTTCTACGCCCTTGATTTGAGAACTGGCAGTAAATGTAAAATTAGAAGCATTTAATATGTTTTTTTTATTGAATTGAATTAAATATGGCAACTTTGTGACATTTCAAATATCAGACAACTGTCATCTTTCTGTCTCCCCGCGACCACGGTTGCTGAAAAGCATCCGAAACGTCGGGATAAATAATTTAAACAATATAAATAATAAATCGCGTTTTAATCCGGTATACAGTATTTTTTTTTAAATTGGTTTTGATAACCTTTAGAAGCACATATTTTTCTTTACGTCCGATTGGCTTGGAGCTTTGTACTCAGAGGTTTGTCGGGTCTCTGATTACGAATCTGCACTCGATATTTTTGTATTATCGTTACGCCATATTGAAGCCGCCATTTATTTTTTATTTATTATTGAATTTCCGAATTTCGCGTACAGATTCATAATCAGAAATCAGTAAAAATTGGTTAATTGGTGATAAAAGTTAGGTTTTTGTATTATCGGTCCGCCATATTGGATCCGCCATTTTGGATTTCAAAAATCTGACATTGGATTCGTAATCAGTGACACCAAAAATGCAGTCAAACTAATTTTCAAGTTATATTCTTGGATAGTTACCTGGGGAAAAAAATACCTTTAGTTTATCTGCAAATCTTATATTATAAACAATTATTTCAATGAGCCTGTATTTTTTTATTAATGATTTTTAATCACTTAAGTTAGTAAAAAGTTAAAAGAAACTGGAATTTAATACATTGAAATGTAAATAAATTGTGTTTACGTGGGTTGCCACACTTCAAGGGGGTTAATGGGATCGTACTCAGCAAAAGCTGCGACTGGTAACACTTCTCAGCTTTTGCTGATTTTGATGTAACTGTTGTTTTTATTATATTCTAGGCGCCGGTATGGGCACAGGGCTGGGCACGTCGTTCCAAGCGAAGCCCAACACCTTTGGGACAACCCTAGGCGGAGGCACGTCGCTGTTCCCGCAGCAAAACAACAACTTCCAGACAGGTTTTTTTTTTTATGTCAGATATCGACAGACGAGCATGAGGTTCACTTGATGGTAGGTGATACCTCAGCCACAGAACATCAGTCAACGATGCGCTGTCGACCTAATTTTTACTTCGAGCATTCGGAAATCCATAGACTGAAACCGAAACGCGCAATGTGCACTTCACGGTTTTTCCATCTATGAACGGTGGTTCGTTACCCGGTCGGAATTTAGAAATTCCTCCCACCCGATCAATGCCCGAAGTTACCAGACGTGGGGAAAACATGCTTACAGAAAATTATAAGCATGTGCTCCCGGTGGGATTCGAACCCACGACCCATCGATGCGCACGGCAGGTGTTCTACCGAACGCGCCAACGAGCCCGTCAAGGTTTGATAATGATCTTCCTTTGAGATGACTGAGAATCTTAAAAATTAGATCAGCTCGCCTAGCATGACCACCAAGGGATATCTCGCGGACGAGTGAAGACAAACTAAGATATAAGATATCTCGATATGAGATATCTCGACATCGACAACTTTGATAGACAAGATATCTTGATTGACAAATATTTCTACTTTTGACATTTGAAATCGAGTTTTAAGTGTTTCATGTTAGACCCGGAAGAGATTATCAGAAGCCACAACATCAGTCAATGATGCGCTGTCGATCTATGTTTATATGTCAGATATCGACAGACGAGCATGAGGTTCACTAGATGGTAGATGATACCTCAGCCACAGAACATCGGTCAATGATGCGCTGTCGATCTATGTTTTTATGTTAGATATCGATAGACAATATCGTAAGAATTACTATAATAAAAAATATAAAAATGAAATTAGGTACTAAAGAGGTTTTTATGTACTAAAGAGTTCTAATATATAAAATTCTAGTGTCACAATGTTCATTCCCATACTCCTCCGAAACGGGTAGACCGATTCTTATGAAATTTATTATGCATATTCAGTAAGTCTGAGAATCGGCTACTATCTATTTTTCATACCCCTAAGTGATAAAGGTTGTTCACCCTTAATTTTTTTTTTTTAATTTTGTACGAAATTTTTTGTTTTTATTTTTTTATAATGTGGCATTAAAAAATACATACAATCCTATATTTTCACTCTTCTATTACCAACCCCTGCTTTTTTTTGTCAAAAAATCTAGATCCGAACGAAGCAGGGGCGGGTCGCTAGTAATAATATATAATGTAATTCTTTGTGTATAATACATCAATATTGCACCCGTGCGAAGACGGGGCGTATTACTAGTTGTATTATGTTTGTTGTTGTCAAACAGGTCTCAACACGGGTCTCGGGGGGGGAATGTTCAACAACAACACGTCCCTGGGCGGGTCCGGGCTGGGCTTGGGACAGACCAACGCCAACACCAGCTTTGCCCCCGGGTGAGTACCTTTGGGTGTAGTTTTGAGATGAAATTAGACTAACGGTCTTACTCATAAACATAGTGCTTGATATAGCTAAAGTATGTTTTGTCTTGCTATTCTTCTGTCTGGAGTCGGTGCCAGCCAAGAAGGACAGTCAGTCCTGCTTTTGCAACAAATTTTCGAACGGTACGGAGCGGCACCGATTTCAAAAGTAACTGTTAATAAATAATGCTTTGAAGTAATTAAAATATTATTTTTTACTTTTTAGTGCGAGTTGTAGTTTTGAAGTCGTTTTTTGTTTAAAAATATCTTATACCTTTAAACGAGCAATTCTTGTATATATTTATTTATTTATTTATTTATTTATTCATAATACTTATATCTAACATTACAGGAACCCAATGCGTTAGATAAGTAGATTAGATTACTATTTCTATATTACCAAAACGTACATTTCAATTTATATAATCCACTAATTAAAATAATTATAACAATTCCATGTCAAAAAAAATAAAATAAAAAATAGATAAATACAAATTAACAGTTACAAATTAAAACATTTATAGTATACATAAAAAAAAAATATCAATTTAATGTCATGTCATACCTTATTTAATAATGTCATACTTGATTTGATTTTCTGATTAAATAAATAACTAGGACGAACACAATTTATAACAAATTTTAGTGAACTCGTCCAGTGTGCAACTGAACAGATCTATTTGGCATGCTGCCTCGTTGAGCACTCGCATCGCCCGCGTGAGCGGCGCGTCTCGCAGCAGGTTTGTGCGCGCGGGCGGCGGCGCCAGCAGGGGCGGCAGCCGTCGACGCTCAACACTGTTAGGTGGCGCAGAGAGCTTTAACTCTTCCAAAATTGCAGGATTGTTTACTCGCCGCGCAATACCTTTATCAGGTATTTGGCGAGAGCGACTTCCCGTCGTGTTTCCAGCTTACTGTATCCCACCATGCCTATAACGAACAAGGTAGGATACAGCAAGGGATAGCCCGGATTCACTCCATACATTTTAAGGTACAGAAACCTAGTGAACTTATTTTGGATGTGTTCCATCATAATTTTATACTTGATCTCACTCGGAGACCATACAACCGAGTTACACTCCAAATGACTCCTCACCAAGGCCTCATACAATGCACGCAGAGCAGCAAAGTTGGTAAAGCTTCCCGCTTGCCTCAGTATGAAGCCGAGGTTTCGGTACGCTTTTTTGCATATCCCGGCTATATGCCCTCGAAAGTTGAGATCTGAGGTAAATCGGACGCCCAGGTCCTTCACCTCTGTGATACGCTGCAACGGATCATCCCCCAAGTGATAGTTAAAGTGCCGAGGATTGCGAGCGCGACTGAAAGAGAGCAAGGAACACTTTCCAGCGTTGAAGTGTAGTCTATTCCTGCGACCCCACTCAACAACGCTGTCAATGTCCCTCTGCAGTCCCCAATGGTCTTCCATGTTCTCCACTTCGCGCACTAGCTTCAGGTCGTCAGCATATAGGAGGCACGTAGACTCTTGAACCACCTCCGGAAGATCATTAATCATTATTATGAATTGGAGGGGTCCTAAATTACTACCTTGACTGACGCCTGATCTTGTCCAGTACTGCTCCGAAAGGCACCCGCCACAGTCAACATACTGACACCTGTCCCGCAAGTAGCTGGCGAAGAAGGACAATGTATGCGTCGTGCAGCCCATGCCAGCCAGCTTTGCTAGCAGGATATCGTTATCGACCGTGTCGAAAGCCTTCCGGAAGTCGAAGTAAGCGACATCCACCTGCCGCCCCGCATCCACTGCCGGCACCAGCCGCGTCATCAAATGCAGCAGGCTACCCGCTGTCCCCCGCCCAGGACGAAATCCGTGTTGCGCGTCTGTCAACCGGGCCCTCACCTGAGCATACAATGCATGATGGATAGCCGACTCGAACACCTTGGCCATTGCACACAAGATAGCCACCGGTCTGTAGTCACTCGGCTCCATTCCGCCCTTTCCCTTCGGTACTGGCACCACGCGGGTGAGTTTCCACCTATCAGGAAAGGTAGCGTTAGCTAGGCAGACATTAAATATATGCAGCAGAGGCTCCTCAAGTGCGAGACGACAATCCTTAAGGATATAAGGCGGGATTCCGTCCGGTCCAAGTGACCGCTTCGGTGGTAGCCGAGCGAGCGCGCGAGACACGTCCGCCAGAGTGAGGCGCGTCAGGTGCACGCGCGCGTCGCCTCCCCCCGCCGCGCTCACCGCCGACACATCCAGGTGCGCCTGTTCTCGACTATACACTGAATAGAAGAATCGGGCTAGTTCATTAGCACAGTCCTGATCTGAAAGAGTACGCCCGTCTCTCATTAATTTACATCGCGCGGAAGTTCCCCTTTTATATCTTAAAAAATCCCAAAATGCTTTGGGGTCCGAAGCGAGATTGTTCTGGACTCGTTCCTGATAGAGGTTATGAGCGCGCGCGATCTCCGCTTTCACCTTCGCCCTGTACTGAGAAAACTGCTCATAGTCGCGGCGACTCTTAGTAGTTTTATATTTTTTGTGTAACCGGTACTTTATCTGTATATCTTTAATAATTTCTGAAGTATACCATACTGGATAAATATATCTAGAATTATTCAGTTTGCGAAGCTTCAAAGGCACACAGTTATCGAAAACGTCATTAAGTCTATTATATAATAAGTTTAACGCTAAATTAGGATCGTCGGTCATATATACCTCCGTCCAGTCAATTTTTAAAATGGAATAATATAATTTATTAAAGTCCGCTTTATTAAAGTTCCATTGCTTAGATGGTTGCTGGCTCCGATCATGGTAGCTATCCGCGGTCGCGGCGGCGCGGGCGGCGGCAGAGACGGCGACGGCGACCACGAGCGGCGGGTGGTACTCGTCCACCGGCCGCAGCGCCTCGTCGGCCGCCAACACCGCCACCCCCGGCTCCAATTCCGAGATTCCAATTATATATATATATAATTGGAATCTCGGAATCGGCTCCAACGATTTTCATGAAATTTCGTATACGGGGAGTTTCGGGGGCAAAAAATCGATCTAGCTAGGAATCATTTCTAGAAAATGTCATTTTATTCGTGTTTTATCAACTTAAAAGAAAAATTACTTTTCCTGACATCTATCGGCGAATAGTAATACTATGTCATTTTATTCGTGTTTTATCAACTTAAACGAAATATGACTCTTCCTGACATCTATCGGTGAATAGTAATACTATTTTTTAAAACTAGGTCTAGACAATGTCATTTTATTCGTGTTTTATCAACTTAAAGGAAAAATTACTTTTCCTGACATCTATCGGCGAATAGTAATACTATGTCATTTTATTCGTGTTTTATCAACTTAAACGAAATATGACTCTTCCTGACATCTATCGGTGAATAGTAATACTATTTTTTAAAACTAGGTCTAGACAATGTCATTTTATTCGTGTTTTATCAACTTAAAGGAAAAATTACTTTTCCTGACATCTATCGGCGAATAGTAATACTATGTCATTTTATTCGTGTTTTATCAACTTAAATGACTCTTCCTGACATCTATCGGTGAGTAGTAATACTATTTTTTAAAACTAGGTATCATTTCTAGAAAATTTCATTTTATTCGTGTTCTATCAACTTAAACATAAACTTATTTTTTTTTATTCGAAGAATAATAACAAAAAGGTGGCGTTTGATTTTTTTAAATTGCTTTAACGACACAACAACACTAAAGCTATTCCAGCAGATGGCGTTGTTAAGTAACACGAAGTCAATGAGTGTTTGCTTTGAGGTTAGACTTGATTTTATTACTATGTAATTCGTACTTAAATTTTCCAAAAAACACAATTTATAAAAAAAAAAAATACCGAGCAAAGCTCGGTCATCCAGGTACTTTTTTTTTATATGTGGTCGGCGCAGTATGTTCTCTTCCATTCTCTCCTTTCACTCCCCATATCATCAGTCACACCTCTCAAACACATACCATTCTTCACACAGTCAATCCATGTGTTTTCGGCCTCCCTCTTCCTTGCACTTTCATATTCAAAACTTTTTTAGACACATGTCCTTCATCTCTCATAACATGCCCGTACCAAGCTAAACGATTACCTTTCAATTTTTCATTCGTATGTTTTGTCTCGCTCTATCGAATATAAAAAGACTGAATTGCTTATCTAAATTATTATTATTATACAAAAAAAAATTGGGATGATAATAGTCCACGTAAAAATAGTGCACTGACTCTACTCTGTGTCATTAGAGCGTAACTTAATATTCTGTTGTAGAAATATAAAATATAGTTCTATTGGCATTAATTACAACATTTCCGAACTGAAGGATATTAAATTTTTACTTGTTAGTAAAAATCTATTATAATTAGTATTATTAATTCATTCGTTATGAATGAAAGTTTTAGCTAACTCATTCAATTATCCATTCGTTCATTATGAATGAAAATTTTTATTAAATTATTCGTTCATTCGTTATGAATGAAAGTTTTGATTATCTTATTCAATGGTTCACTCATTCATTATTAACGAATGAATGATTGAAATGAGGCGATTCATTCAAGACTAAGTTATTTGTGATCTATTCCAGTGGTCTGGGCGCGTCGGTCGGGTCGAACGTCCACGAGCAGATCCTGACTCTAGCCGCGCGGCCCTACGGGGATTCCCCGCTTTTCAAAGACCTACTACCTGAGACTTGTAAGTATTTTTTTTTTATTTTTGAAATAGGAAAGCTTTTGTTTGCTATCGCACCTGTAGGTCTATTACGAAAAACGAACGCAACGAACGGATCGAAACGATCGAACAAACAACTTCGTATTTTAACTTATTAAGAAAACATTTTTAATTTTATTTACGATTATTCTTACAATCATAGTAATGTCAAATGAAAGACATAATGTCTTATTGCGAAATACGTGTCGATCATCGGATTCATAATAGTAAAATGTACGATCCGTCAGCCGAAACTTCGTATTTTGTTTTGGTAATAGGCCTCCTGATCTTATTTGTCGCGAATTCTTCAATCTGCGGCTAGAATAAATACGAAGACGTCTAATCTAATTGGCGTGGTGAGTTTGCCAAAACCTCACCACACCATGCTGAGTCCAGTGGGCTTTTCATCAGAAGTGTATATCTATACTAATATTATAAAGAGGAAAGATTTGTATTTTTGTATTTTTGTATGTATTGAATAAACTTAAAAACTACTGGACCGATTTCAAAAATTCTTTCACCAATAGAAAGCTACATTATCGCTGAGTAACATAGGCTATATTTATTACTAGAAAAAAATAGAGATCCTTAGAATTTCCTACTAAAACCAACCCGAGGTGTAAAAAAAATTGCCAAAAAATGTTGTTCGTCGCATGCGCTGCGAAAAGTATTGATGATAGAACAAAATAAAGTTCTACAATATTATAGAACATATAAATATCTACAAAAAACTTCGCGAGACCATATGTCTAACTATTGTAGTTATGTTACTATAACTACTTTTGTACATTTTAAAAGTTGATAGAAATGCCGATCAAAATCAGACCCTGCTATCCATACCTCTGTATTAATTCCTATCCAAATAAATTGTTTCATATTTAAGACTGTTTCAATACCTGTTGATTACTTTTTGAAATATTGAAATCGGACATTCCATTCAAAAGGTATTACGAAATTAAAAATATCAATGTAAACAAAAAATACACGCCGTCCGCTTCGCACCGCTGTGGCTCCACGCAGGGCATCGAGCAATACGGCGAGGGGTAGTACTATGTCATTTTGTTCAATTTTTGCGGTTTTGTTACGATTTAACTCAAAAACTACTCAACCGATTTTAAAAATTCTTTCACTAATAGAAAGCTATATTATTAGCGAATAACATAGGCTTTTGCTTTTTTCATCTATTTGCACCCGTGCGAAGCCGGGGCGTTTTGCTAGTAATATATATTTTAACGGCCTTATTCATAAACGTATTAAGCTTGATATAGTTAAAAAATATGTTTTTCTCTCTCTATCGAATATAAAAAAACTACAACCGGCCTAGCATGACAACCGCGACAAAATTTCGTCGACCGTTTTCTCGTGTTTTAATCGATTATCTTTTTATTTCTTCCGGATCTAACAAGACAATTACACATAAAACTCGACTTTTAATATCAAAAATAGATATATTTGTCGATCGAGATATCTTTTCTGTCAAAATTGTCGATGTCGAAATATATTATATCTCCATATCTTACATCTTAGTTTGTCTTCTCTCGTCCGCGACATATCTCGTGGCGGTCATGCTAGGCCGGCTGATTACCTATTTTTTTGTGTACAGTACATTGCACCCGTGCGACGGGTGTTGCTAGTCATAGATTATAGAGTGTTGTTCCCACGAGAATGTAAGTGAGTGCTCCTATTTCACCATGCCTACTGCTGATAGAGGACTAATCTTTGTTTTTTTTCTCGTTTACAATTTTTTATTATTATAGTTAATTACTTAAAGATGTCATGTGGAACATGGTGTAATAGTCGCAGCGCCTTACAAACATTTTGTAAAACAAAAACTTGGCGATTAAAAAGAGTGACGGCGAGTTTATTGCCAGTTCTTCTCGTCCGCTCTGCGCCCTTGATTTGAGAACTGGCAGTAAATGTAAAATTAGAAGCATTTAATATGTATTTTATATTGACGTTCATAAGTGTACATTGTGTTACCTAAATGAATAAATGATTTTGAATTTGAAAAGTAATGTCGGTTCGCAGCGACGACAGCGGAGGATGCGCTGAAGCCGACCAACCCGGCGGCGATGAAGGCGGTCCTGGACGGCGGCGGGCCGGCCTTCCGCGGGACTTCCCCGGGCGCGGGCCGGCTGCGCGTGGTGCCGCGGGCCGTCGCGCAGGACAAGGTTTGCTATAGTTGCAAAAAACCGTTTAAATAACAAAAAAATCGGTTAAATAACGGTATCTAACCGTTTTTTTACAACTATAGTCCGGAAACTACATTTTATGGGTTATTAACCAAAAATTCGGTTAAATACCGTTATCGCAAAATGCAGATCCCGGAGTATAGTTGTAAAAAACCGGTTAGATACCGTTATTTAACCGATTTTTTTGTTAATAACCCATATAATGCAGTTATTAACGGTTAATTATCCGACCGTTTGATATTTTTTTATGTTAGATATCGACAGACGAGCATGAGGTTCACTTGATGGTAGATGATACCTCAGCCACAGATCAACCATCGGTCTACGATGCGCTGTCGACCTAATTTTTACTTCGAGCATTCGGAAATTCATAGACTGAAACCGAAACGCGCAATGTTCCCTGAACACTGGTTCGTTAACAGGTTGTGCTAGACGTGGGGAAGACATGTTTACAGAAAATGATAAACATGTTCCGATGTGATTCGAACCCACGACCCATCTTAAGTACTGAACCCAAAAAAAGCCAATACATTATTGCAAATAAAGATTTTAAACAAACAAACAAACTTCTTTATTCAAGCTCCACATACTATCTATTATATAAAAATAAGTCGGGTTTTCCTTCCTGACGCTATAACTCCAGAACGCACGAACCGATTTCCACGGATTCAGGAAAAAATGTCAACAGAAAAGCGGGAAAATCTTTTTTCTTTAAGAATAATTATATAATTTCGAAGCCAAAATTGTGGCAGAACAACGTCTGCGGGGTCCATTAGCGACTTACATATAATAACCTAACTTAATAACTCAGCATATGCTGTGCTGCAGACGATAACACAGCGCTGATATTCAGTCGCTAGTGACACTTGTGGCAGACAGTTACACACATTCATAATATATCTAATATATAAAATTCTCGTGTCACGGTGTGCGGGACCGAACTCCTCCGTAACGGCTCGACCGATTTTCGTGATCCTTAGTGTGCATATCGGCCAGGGTGGAAATTCGATCAACATCTATTTTTCATACCCCTAAATGTTAAGGGTGGTCCACCCCTAATTTTTTTTTTTTTAATTTTTGGACCAAATTTTTTGTTTTTATTTTTTTATAATGTGGCATTAAAAAATACATACAACTCTATATTTTCACTCTTCTATCACCAACCCCTGCTTTTTAGAAATTATTGTCATGGCAAAACAACGATTGCCGGGTCAGCTAGTACACTTATAAAAATTTAATCACTTATAACAACTATATTATATACATTTTGAATTTGAACTAACAATTTCAGAAATCCCTCTTCGACGGTCTGGAGGAGAGCGACGCGAGTCTGGAAGACAAGTTGACGCTGAAGCCGTCTCGCAAGAGGCTAGTGCTGCGCCCCAACAGGGACTCCGGACAGATGGACAACAGTCACGCTAACAGGTATTATGTTTTGGATATCTTAATCTAAAGAAGATAGATAGTGTACCTTTTTAAATCTATACTAATATTATAAAGAGGAAAGATTTGTATTTTTGTATGTTATGAATAAACTCAAAAACTACTGGACCGATTTTAAAAATTCTTTCACCAATAGAAAGCTACATTATCAGCGAGTAACATAGGCTATGTTTTGTGTATAGTATATCTACATTGCACCCGTGTGAAGACGGGGTGTTTTGCTAGTCTATTTATAAAGATAGATAGCTGTGTACCTTTTGAAATCTGTGCAGAAAGATAGCTATCCTTTTGAAGACTATGGAGGAATATAGACAGCTATGTACCATTTGAAATCTATAGAAAAATAGTTAGCTATCTATCTTTTGAAATCTGAATATCTTTTTTAGATAGATCTAGTAGACTATAAAAAATCATACAAATTTGTGTAAATTAATTATTGTTGATATCAATTCCGTATAGAAAGCTTTGCAGAGAGCCTGTTTCGCGGGTAGATTGATATTTTTACGTTAAAATCTAAAACTACCCACACTTTGTCACAGATCTATGGAGGACCAGTCGCGCCAGGAGACCGGCTCGAGTCAGGTGGATGGGCCTCTCGCGACCGAGAGGGATGACTTCCTCTCCCCCCGGGGGAGGGGGGGAGTGCAGGCGGAACGTGATACAACCGGTATGTTACATTTCACTGGTAAGAGAGAGAGAGAGAGGGAGGTTTTTGATAGATGGAAAAAACTGTATTCTGATAGTAATTTATGCTCTCGTTTTATTAACAAAAAAAATGCATATTCGACTACATTCAAGAGAATAAATTTTCTTATAATGTACAGTAGAATCTCACTAATCCGGCATTTCAATAAACCGATACGTCCAATAATCCGGCATTTCAATAGACCGATACGTCCAATAGTCCGGCATTTCAATAGACCGATACGTCCAATAATCCGGCATTAATAGCACCGGATAAGTGAGAGTATTGTAATAACATTTTCACTGTTATTCTTTTTTGCTAATAATTTATATTTTGTTTCAGATTCTGAGCTTCGTTCGGACAAACAGAATAGTTGGTAAGTTTTTTTTTTGGGGTATATTCTTAGATTTTTTTTTTAATTTCCTACATATAAATGGATTTTATACATTAAGAGTAAGAATCTCAATTTTCTTCTTTCTTCTGTTGATCTATTACGGTCAGTTTAACCCCCTACACTATAAAAAACAAAAAAAAATTCTGATGTATAAAAAATATAGAAAAAATATTAAAATTTATAAAATAAATATTGTAGTTGCTAATACGATATACCGCCTTATAAAACCTATGTATTTTCAGGCCTTCAAGAAACTCTTGGCATGAAGACAAACCCATAGACAGCGATACGCCGAGATTGTATCCGAACTTGGGTGAGATTTATGTGATTAGAATATCCGAATTTGGCTTAGATTTATATGATTATAATAATATCCGAATTTGGGTGAGATTCTATATGATGAGAATATCCGAATTTGGGTGAGATTTAAATGATGGGAATATCCGAATTTGGGTGAAAAATATGATAAGAATATACGAACTTAGTTCATGATATTTAAGATTATGATATTATCCTAGTAATGGGTTCGCAATATTTCTTTGAAAGATTTTTTTTTTGCCCTCGAAATAAGCCGTATACAAACCTAAGTTAATGCGTATTTTGTTTTATTTTTCAGACAGAGAATTGCCAACTCTAGAGTCCGAGAGGCGAGCCAGTTGGTAAGGAAATAAAATGATTATTATTAAAGTTAAGTAAATTTCATTTTCCCCTAGCTGATATAGGGCAGACAGTATTCTGTGTCTGTTTCACCGAGAAAATTATGTCTTCAGTCCTTACCGGATAGATTTTTTTTTATTTCTCTTAGTAACGAACTCAGGACCAATTAGAGAACCTGAGGTACTCAACTAGTTTTTTATCAAATAGACTTAGTTTCTCATAAATTGAACTTCTTATAAAAAAAATCATAGGTCCTTTATAAAAGTGATCAAGTCCGTTATAAAAGTGAACAAGTCCGTTATAAAAGTGAACAACTCCCTTATATAAGTGAACAAGTCCCTGATAAAAGTGAACAAGTCCCTTATATAAGTGAACAAGTCCGCTATAAAAGTGAACAAGTCCATTATAAAAGTGAACAAGTCCCTGATAAAAGTGAATAGGTCCCTTATAAAAGTGAACAAGACCTTCATAAAAGTGAATTCCCAAGATCCTCGGTAGATCATGGGACATACAGATTTCATATGCCTGCTAATTTTTTTAAAAATTGAACAAGCCTCGTATTAAAGTAAATTCGACGTCACAGGTTAACAACCAAACCCCTCCGAAAACCGCTGGTATCGAACCCGGACCTGGCCGAAAACTCAGTCCGAGAACTCGGCGTCCGCGAGAAGTCCAGCCCTACTAACGACAAGGAGAACATTGACACCTTCTACAGTGAGTATACATTACATACCGATGTGTATCGGCCTATATGTCGTAACCGACATTTTTAGCGAAAATTAGTTAAATATACAGTTCGATTGAGTTTGTCATTCTGTTTTTTTTTTTGGGTATGTATAGATTGCACCTGTGTGAAACCGGGGCGGATCACTAGTATCCAATAACTACTTAATTACTTAATTCTAATCGTGAAGTGTTTGCGCGTATCGATTTCAGTCTATGGATTTCGGAACGCTCGAAGTAAATGATAGGTCGACAGCACATTGTCGCAGGGTTGATAAAAATCATGACTTTTTTAAAAAATCGGATATATTATTTGATTTAAATCTGATTTTTTTACATTATGATTTTTTTAAATTTAGAATTCAGTTTTTGATTAAAAAGAAAAACGCAACATATTTTTCAATTACAATTACTTATAAATTTCACAAAAACATTTTATTTTAATAAGTAGTTATTTTTTTTAAACAGAACCTTTCCACATGTATTTGGCATAATATATAACAAAAAATATTATAAATATATAAATTCCGACCGGGTAACGAACCGCCGTTCATAGATGGAAATCCGTGAAGTGCACATAGCGCGTTTCGGTTTCAGTCTATGGATTTCCGAATGCTCGAAGTACAAATTAGGTCGACAGCGCATCACTGACTGATGTTCTGTGGCTGAGGTATCACCTACCATCAAGTGAACCTCATGCTCGTCTGTCGATATCGGATATAAAAAACATATCATTCTTCACACAGTCAATCCATGTTTCTTTCGGCCTCCCTCTTCCCCTATACCCATCAAATTCAAATTCAAATTCAAAATCATTTATTCATTTAGGTAACACAATGTACACTTATGAACGTCAATAAAAATACATATTAAATGCCTCTAATTTTACATTTACCGCCAGTTCTCAAATCAAGGGCGTAGAACGGACGAGAAGAACTGGCAATAAACTCTCCGCCACTCTTTTTAATCGCCAAGTTTTTGTTTTACAAATGTTTTGCTAGGAGCTGCAACCAATATGCACCATGTTCTACATGACATCTTTAAGTAATTAACTATAATGGTCAAAAAAATATATATAAACGAAAAAATAAAGTAAAAAACAAAGATTAGTCCTCTATCAGCAGTAGGCGTGCTGAAATAGGAGCACGCACTTACATTCTCGTCATCCACTTTCATATTCAAAACTATTTTAGACACGTACCCTTCACATCTATCCCAAAACACCCCCATCCAGGTGACTCCCAGTGTCTCCAGTTCTGTTCCCACCGCTGGGGCGGGCAGCTCCCCTGCTTCACTTGCGAGAAGATCGCCCATCAGATACAAGGAGTTTACGGTTAATTTGTTTAAATGACGGTAGTTTTGATTGAGGGTAGTGTAAAATTGTTATATATGGGGGTAGTGTAAAATTGTTTAATTGGGGTTAGTGTAAAATTGTTATAAATGGGGGTAGTGTAAAATTGTTTATGAGAAAAGTTTTCATTTAGTGTTAAAAAAATTAAGTGAGGGTAGTTTAGTTTTCATTTTTTAATGAGTAGTTTATTGAAGGCCAACGTAATTTGTTTAAATAAGGGTAGTTTTAATAAAGTGTAGTGTAAACTTATTTAAATGAGGGTAGTTCTTTAAATGTTACAAAAAAAAATTGACTTGAACTAAACTTTTCTAGTCCATTTTTATTGCTCCATGTCAACTTTTTGTATGTTTGTTTGAATAGTATCCGAAGAGGAGAATGTGTCGGCTCGCGAGGCGCCCCCCCATCCCGCTGGCGTGAAGCTGACCAGGCCTGGATATTACACGATACCCAGCTTGGAGGAGATGATCAGTAAGTATCATCATCTAATATATAAAATTCTCGTGTCACAATGTTCGTTCCCATACTCCTCCGAAACGGCTCGACCGATTTTTATGAAATTGTTTTATGAATATTCTAAGTAAGTTAGTCTGAGAATCGGCTACTATCTTTCAAACCCCTAAGTGATAAGGGGTGTCCACCCCAAAAAAAAACTTTTTTCGGATAATTTTTTTTTTATTATGTGGCATTAAAAAATACTTATAACCCTATATTGTCATTCTTCTATTAGCAAGCCCTGATTTTTTTGTCAAAAAATCTAGACACGTGCGAAGCCGGGGCGGGTCGCTAGTAATCTATAAAGCTCTTACACTATACCGGTCTTATTCATAAATATTATAAGCTTGATATAGTTACTGTATGTTTTGTTTCTTTCGTTCTTTAGTCTTTTTATATTCGATAGAGCGAGACAAAACACATTTTTAACAATAGCTTATAGTACGTTTATGTTATGACTCGAAATGTTGAGCTCTTTGACTATGAAATAATATACAGCCGGCCTAGCATGACTGCCACGAGATATCTCGCGGACGAGAGAAGACAAACTTAGATGTAAGATATGGAGATATATCTCGACATCGACAATTTTGATAGAAAAGATATCTCGATCGACAAATATATCTATTTTTGATATAAAAAGTCGAGTTTTAAGTGTCATTGTCATGTTAGACCCGGAAGAAATAAAGAGATAATCGATTAAAACCATAGAGCAACACGGGCCACCGGCGAACCGGAGGGGAGTAGCCATACGCAGGCGTTCCCCTCTGTCAAAGTACAAGTCCAAATGGTCCTATGCGTACAATAAAACTAGTTGTAGCCACACTTTTCACTAGACTAAATCCAGATGCGCGACTGAATCGACCTCCTAAAAAAATGCCGAATTGTTTGTGTTTCTTGTTGCCAAAAAATATCTGCCACGTCAAATTTACAAAAAGATAGCGTTATCTTTCATATGTAGGTATTTTTTAATCATATTATTACTATTTACTTCTTTAAAACTTAAAAAATTACAATATTATCGGTCGTGTTGTTTCGGATTTTTTTACCAACACAGTCGCTCGACAGATCCGTGTATTGTATAAGCCCTCATACAATACACGGATCTGTCGAGCGACTGATCCGAGTTTATTTCCGAGAAGTCGCTGTCACCGAGCGATAGTGTTGTTGTCGGATTGTTTTAAGTTATCGAAAAAAAATGGCAAAGGAGTCTTCTATACAGAGACAGTTTTGAGATTAAATTTTCTGATTCAAATATTATATTGTGATAATATAGTTATATTGTTAAAATATAATATAATACTTACGCGCGTTAGCACATTTATTAAAATCACTTAGTGTAAACTTCAACCATAATGTTTTTTTTATTTCCTAAAAATCCAAAGGATATGGAAAATTGTGTAACCCAAATTTAATAATTGCGATATGATCTAGAAAAATGACATATTTTTAATCTTATAATATAAAAAATCAGCTCAATTCTCAATCTGGGAGAGGAGAAATATGAGAAATATAGTTTTCCTGAGATTCTCGATTAATTGAATTGATTACACAATCACAAAAAAAAACCTTTGGACAAGGTAATTAACTCAAAAGTAATTAAATGCACTTTAAATATAATATATTGCATATAATTACAGTTATGTTATTAAATAAAATATAAATTATTAATTAAAGAAAATTAATATACATAATTATCGATTAAAATCGATCTTTTATTTTAGCCTGTCGTTGGCATGCCGCATGACAGTTGTTTACTCTGTGCTAATTCGTTTCGTGTTATCTACGTTTTGAGTCTGAGTGCTTTCCCGATTGTCGTCATTTAGGAATTGTTACGATTTGACAACTACAAATATCATTGATCACAGATTTATGATATATATGTCAATTATTGATTGTAACATAACCTTACAGTTTACTACTTAAAACTCTAATAACTCGGCTCTCAGATTGTCAAAACTAATAGAATTTTCAACGAAGGACTGTTAAGTCTCAATCTATTAATTCACACCAATTTCATATTGTTACATTGGGGGCCCAAAGTTGTTAGTAATCGTTTCCATCTCCGTTAAGGGATACATGGAATAAACATATTTTGTAATTACGAAGTATTTTTCAAATTATTTCTAAGATTTTATTATACCTATACCAACTCATGGTCCACTCTCCGTGACCTGCTACGTGCGCATTACCCGACAAGTTAATTTTTATTATTGTAGTACGTAATAAATTAACTCCATCTTTAAAATAAATAAATTAATTCGAACTTATAAACCTAATTTCCCAAACCCAGTTCTTGAAATTATCGATACTGCGTATCGACAGTTGTTGCAACTACGGCTAAAAGGACTTGTCAGTGTAGTTGCGCCATTTTATTATACTGTTATGACACGGAATGTTTAAATGTGTGTGTGAAATTGTTAGTGTATTTTTTAATTGTCACGGTATGAGTTTCGTAGTGACAGACGATTGCTCGTGTGTGCGAACTTGAGTACGCACACATAGCGCAGGTTTCCCCCCGCAAAAAATGACAGATTGTTTGGTATCGGTAACGAACGCTATGGCTACTCCCCTCCGGTTCGCCGGTGGCCCGTGTTGCTCTATGATTAAAACACGAGAAAACGGTCGACAAAATTTTGTCGCGGTTGTCATGCTAGGCCGGCTGGACGTTGGCCATAATACTACTTCAAAAGATGGTGGTAAGGCGGCTAAATGTTATAGAATAAGAGCTATTAAATGTTTTGTAGTCTAAGAGCTATGTAAACATTCTCTTAGCGTCTGTTATATAATATAAGAGCTATTTAACATTTTCTAGTCTAAGAGCTGTCTAAACATTGTCTTAGCGCCTGTATATAGTATAAGAGCTATTTAATATTTTCTAGTCTAAGAGCTGTCTAAACATTGTCTTAGCGCCTGTATATAGTATAAGAGCTATTTAATATTTTCTAGTCTAAGAGCTGTCTAAACATTGTCTTAGCGCCTGTTATATAGTATAAGAGCTATTTAATATTTTATAGTCTAAGAGCTGTCTAATCATTGTCTTAGCGCCTGTATAAAGTATAAGAGCTATTTAATATTTTGTAGTCTATGAGCTATCTTAACATTGTCTTAGCGTCGGTTATATAGTATAAGAGCTATTTAATATTTTATAGTCTAAGAGCTGTCTAAACATTGTCTTAGCACCTGTTATATAGTATAAGAGCTTTTTAATATTTTATTGTCTAAGAGCTGACTAAACATTGTCTTAGCGCCTGTTATATAGTATAAGAGCTATTTAATATTTTATAGTCTAAGAGCTGTCTAAACATTGTCTAGCGCCTGTTATATAGTATAAGAGCTTTTTAATATTTTATTGTCTAAGAGTTGTCTAAACATTGTTAGCGCCTGTTATATAGTATAAGAGCTATTTAATATTTTGTAGTCTAAGAGCTGACTAAACTCTTAGCGCCTGTTATATAGTATAAGAGCTGTTTAATACTTTGTAGACCAATTGGAAGAGCTAAACATGATCTAACAAAAAGTGACTGTTTTAAAGTCTCTATGTGCAACATTACTAAGAGATCATGTTAGAGCCCCTGTTAGATCTTAGACTACAACTGCGCGTGTTTTCAGAGTACATTCGTCCCGACGGCACCTGCGTGGTGCCACACCTCACCATCGGCAGGAAGAACTATGGCAACGTGTTCTATGACTGCGAGATTGACGTCACCGGCATGGATCTGGATGCTTTGGGTGAGATTCTATATTATATTGTCTTAAAGTGAGTCATAATGACCCCCAAAACGCCTTAAGGGCGCCATAGTGACTCCCTAATTAAGTTTATGGGGGCCGTTATAGTGTCTCAAAGTCGCCCACAATGACGCCCCCAAAATAACCTTAAGGGGGCCATTATAGTGTCTTAAAGTGTATATATTACCCTCTCAAGACCCCCTGTGCCTAAGACAAGTCTTAACCGTGAAGTGTATATTGCGCGTTTCGATTTCAGTCTATTAGAATTCCGAATATACGAAGAAAAAAGTAGGTCGACAGCACATCATTGACTGATGTTCTGTGGCCTACCATCAAGTGAACCTCATGCAAGTTTGTCGATATCTAACATAAAAAAATAACTCCTGAAAGACATACCCCAAATCACGTAAGTGGGCCATTATAGCAGGGACTGATTACCGGTTAATTTACTATGGGAGTTTCGTTTTTATTCATATTTACTGAAAACAATTACTGTGGTAAGTTTAGTAAGTATTACTCTTTAAAACTAATATCATGCTATCTCAGACATTTCTTTTGGAAAATAAATATCATAACCGGTTTCAGTCCCTGTGGTGTAAAAGTGGGCCATAATACCCTCCCAAAGCCCCTTGCGCCTAAGACAAATACACTTTTGTCTTACTTCATATATTTGTTCCCAGTGCACTTTTTGAACAAAGAAGTGATAATATACCCGGAGGACAGCGACAAGCCGCCGGCGGGCGAGGGGCTCAACCGGCGGGCCGTCGTCACGCTGGACCGGGTGTGGCCGCGGGACAAGACCGAGAGGCGGCCGGTCACGGAGCCGGACAGGTACGACACATACTCCATACACACATCCACCATCCATGCGGGCGAGGGGCTCAACCGGCGGGCCGTCGTCACGCTGGACCGGGTGTGGCCGCGGGACAAGACCGAGAGGCGGCCGGTCACGGAGCCGGACAGGTACGACACATACTCCATACACACATCCACCATCCATGCGGGCGAGGGGCTCAACCGGCGGGCCGTCGTCACGCTGGACCGGGTGTGGCCGCGGGACAAGACCGAGAGGCGGCCGGTCACGGAGCCGGACAGGTACGACACATACTCCATACACACATCCACCATCCATGCGGGCGAGGGGCTCAACCGGCGGGCCGTCGTCACGCTGGACCGGGTGTGGCCGCGGGACAAGACCGAGAGGCGGCCGGTCACGGAGCCGGACAGGTACGACACATACTCCATACACACATCCACCATCCATGCGGGCGAGGGGCTCAACCGGCGGGCCGTCGTCACGCTGGACCGGGTGTGGCCGCGGGACAAGACCGAGAGGCGGCCGGTCACGGAGCCGGACAGGTACGACACATACTCCATACACACATCCACCATCCATGCGGGCGAGGGGCTCAACCGGCGGGCCGTCGTCACGCTGGACCGGGTGTGGCCGCGGGACAAGACCGAGAGGCGGCCGGTCACGGAGCCGGACAGGTACGACACATACTCCATACACACATCCACCATCCATGCGGGCGAGGGGCTCAACCGGCGGGCCGTCGTCACGCTGGACCGGGTGTGGCCGCGGGACAAGACCGAGAGGCGGCCGGTCACGGAGCCGGACAGGTACGACACATACACCATACACACATCCACCATCCATGCGGGCGAGGGGCTCAACCGGCGGGCCGTCGTCACGCTGGACCGGGTGTGGCCGCGGGACAAGACCGAGAGGCGGCCGGTCACGGAGCCGGACAGGTACGACACATACTCCATACACACATCCACCATCCATGCGGGCGAGGGGCTCAACCGGCGGGCCGTCGTCACGCTGGACCGGGTGTGGCCGCGGGACAAGACCGAGAGGCGGCCGGTCACGGAGCCGGACAGGTACGACACATACTCCATACACACATCCACCATCCATGCGGGCGAGGGGCTCAACCGGCGGGCCGTCGTCACGCTGGACCGGGTGTGGCCGCGGGACAAGACCGAGAGGCGGCCGGTCACGGAGCCGGACAGGTACGACACATACTCCATACACACATCCACCATCCATGCGGGCGAGGGGCTCAACCGGCGGGCCGTCGTCACGCTGGACCGGGTGTGGCCGCGGGACAAGACCGAGAGGCGGCCGGTCACGGAGCCGGACAGGTACGACACATACTCCATACACACATCCACCATCCATGCGGGCGAGGGGCTCAACCGGCGGGCCGTCGTCACGCTGGACCGGGTGTGGCCGCGGGACAAGACCGAGAGGCGGCCGGTCACGGAGCCGGACAGGTACGACACATACTCCATACACACATCCACCATCCATGCGGGCGAGGGGCTCAACCGGCGGGCCGTCGTCACGCTGGACCGGGTGTGGCCGCGGGACAAGACCGAGAGGCGGCCGGTCACGGAGCCGGACAGGTACGACACATACTCCATACACACATCCACCATCCATGCGGGCGAGGGGCTCAACCGGCGGGCCGTCGTCACGCTGGACCGGGTGTGGCCGCGGGACAAGACCGAGAGGCGGCCGGTCACGGAGCCGGACAGGTACGACACATACTCCATACACACATCCACCATCCATGCGGGCGAGGGGCTCAACCGGCGGGCCGTCGTCACGCTGGACCGGGTGTGGCCGCGGGACAAGACCGAGAGGCGGCCGGTCACGGAGCCGGACAGGTACGACACATACTCCATACACACATCCACCATCCATGCGGGCGAGGGGCTCAACCGGCGGGCCGTCGTCACGCTGGACCGGGTGTGGCCGCGGGACAAGACCGAGAGGCGGCCGGTCACGGAGCCGGACAGGTACGACACATACTCCATACACACATCCACCATCCATGCGGGCGAGGGGCTCAACCGGCGGGCCGTCGTCACGCTGGACCGGGTGTGGCCGCGGGACAAGACCGAGAGGCGGCCGGTCACGGAGCCGGACAGGTACGACACATATACCATACACACATCCACCATCCATGCGGGCGAGGGGCTCAACCGGCGGGCCGTCGTCACGCTGGACCGGGTGTGGCCGCGGGACAAGACCGAGAGGCGGCCGGTCACGGAGCCGGACAGGTACGACACATATACCATACACACATCCACCATCCATGCGGGCGAGGGGCTCAACCGGCGGGCCGTCGTCACGCTGGACCGGGTGTGGCCGCGGGACAAGACCGAGAGGCGGCCGGTCACGGAGCCGGACAGGTACGACACATATACCATACACACATCCACCATCCATGCGGGCGAGGGGCTCAACCGGCGGGCCGTCGTCACGCTGGACCGGGTGTGGCCGCGGGACAAGACCGAGAGGCGGCCGGTCACGGAGCCGGACAGGTACGACACATACTCCATACACACATCCACCATCCATACGTCCATACATACACATGTCGATGGCTAACAGTCAAAAAGCTATTCCAGAATTTTACCCTATTGTTCGTACCGGTATTACAAGATTCCGTACCGTTATTACAAGATTCCGTACCGATGTTACAAGATTCCGTACCGTTATTACAAGATTCCGTACCGATATTACAAGATTCCGTACCGATATTACAAGATTCCGTACCGATATTACAAGATTCCGTACCGATATTACAAGATTCCGTACCGTTATTACAAGATTCCGTACCGTTATTACAAGATTCCGTACCGATATTACAAGATTCCGTACCGTTATTACAAGATTCCGTACCGATGTTACAAGATTCCGTACCGTTATTACAAGATTCCGTACCGATATTACAAGATTCCGTACCGATATTACAAGATTCCGTACCGTTATTACAAGATTCCGTACCGATATTACAAGATTCCGTACCGTTATTACAAGATTCTGTACCGATATTACAAGATGCCGTTCCGATATTACAAGATTCCGTACCGATATATAAAGCTTTCTACCATTTTATACTAAGAATCTAATCGGAAATTTCCGAAGAATGCCGATGCTCAATCCTATCGAAATCGTAAATACCATTTTCATATCCGATAGGATACGAAACACTTTCAGTGTGAGAGCGTAACTAACGATTTCCGGAACGATTTCGAATGATCGTGAATAGTACAATAAAGTAATAATTTAAAGCTTGGAATAAACGGGACAAAATATATGAACGACAAGTTTGTTGTTGGTTCATGAAACTTAGACCAAATGACGCAGAAAAAAGCCAAAAGAAGCCAATTTTTTTTATTTTTTTTATGTTAGTTATCGACAGACGAGCATGAGGTTCACTTGATGGTAGGTTATCACCGACTGATATTCAGTCAATGATGCGCTGTCGACCTAATTAGGCAGGTGTTCTACTGAACGCGCCAACGAGCTCGTCAAAACGTCAAGACATAAATGTCGCTTATCCTTTTTTGGCTGTTAGCCAATTCATCATTTATTGTGTATATCAATGAAATTCTTATTAACAGCCTGACTGAATTTGATGAAATTGTTTTAGACTGCTGAAGATGGATTACGAGGGTAAATTGCGTCGTGTGTGCGACAAGTACGACACTAAATTCATCGAGTACCGGCCGCAGACCGGTAGCTGGGTCTTTAGGGTGAGTTGGTTTTATTTTGCTGTGAAATATTTACCTACCTACTAATATTATGAATATGAAAGTTTGTGAGGATGTTTGTACTCTTTTACGCAAAAACTGCTTATCGGATTTTAATGAAACTTGGTACAGTGAGGTAATATTCGTTTTAAGTGTTGCACTTTTCCTCATAATGTTGTTTGTTTGTGCTTCAGGTGGAGCATTTCAGTAAGTACGGCTTAACAGAATCCGATGAAGAAGATGAAATCGCACCGGAAGTGATGAAACGACAACTAGTCAATGAAAGTCTTCAGAAGGCAGCCGCTGCAGGTAACTACCAGCTTTGTATGTGTGAGAGGGATTTCGCGAAATCCTTGGTATCCCCAAGAACTGGAAGTTCTCGGGAATACCATGGATTTCGTGAAGTTCTTGGGGATATCTGGTATTTCGAGAATTTCTTGTAGATACCAGAGGTAAGGTGAATTCCTTGGGTATACCAAAGATTTTGCAAATTCCTTGAGATACCAGTTTTCGAAAAAATCCTGGGAATACCAAGAAAACATGGTTAATGTCGAATTTTCATATTTTTTACTAACACGTCTAGTGATATACAACACTAGTATTTTTAACTGATTATTTTTTCTTTACAATGTTTTTTATTTGTTTCCCGGAGACTCGAACCCGAGACAGTACCACTGAGCCACGACATTACGTTAACCCGTGTTTGTTTTATCTAGCTTTTATATTGACACAAACCAAATTTTACAACGAAAGTGATGTACGGAAATGAAAAAATATATAATTTATTTACAGCAACAAAACCACCAGTCGCTCCCGTGAGGTCTTCTCCCCAAGGTCTCGGAGGTCTCGGAGGTCTTGGAGGACTCGGAGGTCTCGGGGGCTCGGGGATAGGTCTCGGACCTAGTACAGGTCTCGGTGGCGCTCTATCGACCGGCGATGATAACATGTTCCTGCAGACTTCGCTTAATTTGATGAATGGTTCTAAGGGTAAGTAGCGTTCTGAAAGTGATTTATGAGAATTTTGTATGCCTAATTTGGAGATATGACAAATTTGTATGAACAGTTTGGAGATATGACAAGTTTGTATGATTAGTTTGGAGATATGACATGTCTGTATGCACAGTTTGGAGATATGACAAGTTTGTATGCCTAAGTTGGAGATATGACAAGTTTGTATGCCCAATTTGGAGATATGACATGTGTGTATGCCTAAGTTGGAGATATGACAAGTTTGTATGTCCAAAATTGGAAAAAATTACAAGTTTGTATGTCCAGATTGGAGATATGACCAGTTTGTATGCCCAGTTTAGAAACATGATAAGTAAAATGTAAATATTGATGTGATTCAGGTTTCGAAATGGATACTACTGAGGGAAACGATGAGACAGCGAGCTTCTATCAAGAGAGCAGAGGTTTGTTCTATAATATACTAGCGACCCGCCCCGGCTTCGCACGGCTGCAATGCTGATACTAAATACACTACAGAAAAACTGAACGTTGTATATAAACACAATTTTTAAATCTGTAATATCTTCGAAAATATTCATTTAAATCATATGCTGTAAAGGGCCATATAGAGCTATATTAAATCAACAATGTATTTAAGGTATTTTATTGGATAAGGATTAATGCTGTATTGGTTAAAATCGCTTCGAAAATTAGCCATTATTTGTCGTAAAAAGTAAATGACAAAAAAAAGTTATTGTGGAATATCCATAAGAGATAGACATATACCATCGCGGAGTTTTCTGTAGACCTTTTTAATGTGTACAATACTTAGAACATTATTTTGATAAATCTCGTAGGGTTCAGCCTAAAATAACAGTATTTCTTCACTATTTAATGGATGTTATTAAACATATAAACATTTCTCTTCAATCACTCTATCTATTAAAAAACCGCATCAAAATCCGTTGCGTAGTTTTAAAGATTTAAGCATACACAGGGATATAGGAACAGAGAAAGCGACTTTGTTTTATACTATGTAGTGATTACGTACCTTGTTTTTATATTGTGTCACATTTGCTACGCGGCTCATTTGATAGTAGCTTACATTAGCCGTAGATCGTTGATGATGTGCTGTCGACCTATTTTTCAAGAGCTTATTGGTTAGTTAAATTATATATAGGATCTTGTTTCTTGTTCAAATATCTACGTGATGCTCGTTTGATAATAGTTTATATCCACTGCAGATCCATGATCAATAGTGTGCTGTCGGCTTTTATATTTTGCCCGAAGTTTATTAGATCGATATATTTTTTTTTTCAAAGCAGGCAACTGAGGTACCTGATGGTAAATAATCACCACCGCCCATGGACGTACGACTTAAAAGTCTCAGATGCACTGTCGGCCTGTGCGATATAGGTCGATAACACATCATTGTTATGTCGTCCTACTATCAAGTGAAACTCGATGACGTGAGGAGTACGGGGTCTCCCCACACCGTATATAACTCTAGCTCTTGAACTGTCTCTTACAGCGTTCGGTGTGAAGAGTCCCACTTCGGAGCTAGCTCGCCTGGAACATAGGCAGAGTCACAACGTTCAGCTCATGAAGGCGTCGCTCTATGCTGACACTGGTATGTTGTTTTGATTATATAATAAACTAGCAACACGCCCCGGCTTCGCACGGGTGCAATGTAGATGTACTATACACAAAAATGTATAGTACATCTACATTGCAAACGTGCCTATGTTACTCGCTGATAATGTAGCTATATTCTATTGGTGAAAGAATTTAAAATCATGTGACAAATGCCGAGTGGCTGTCTATTTTAGGCATACCATTAAATAATCACGTGACAAATGTCGAGTGGCTGTCTATTTAGCCACACCATTAAATAATCATGTGACAAATGTCGAGTGGCTGTCTATTTTAGCCACACCATTAAATAATCATTTGAAAAACGTCGAGTGGCTGTCTATTTAGCCATACCATTAAATAATCATGTGGCAAATGTCGAGTGGCTATCTATTTAGCCATACCATTAAATAATCATGTGGCAAATGTCGAGTGGCTATCTATTTTAGCCATACTATTAAATAATCATGTGACATATTCAGAATGGCTGTCTTTTTTTGCCACACCATTAAATAAATTTCTTTGTTTGTTTTTTTTTTTTATATGTTTAATCTTTTATTGATTCTACAATTCTGATGTTATTTTGGATAATTGTTCATATTCGTAACAGAAATGGAAGACGACATATCGCTGTCGACGGGCGACCAGTTGGTCCCGCACGCGACTGCCTCGCTAATATCGCTGCCGCCACCGTCCGTAGCCCGCACAGAAGTCGACGATGTGCCTCCGGCCGTTGTTGACGGTGAGTGTTACTTGGCATGATAGCGTATGAGTTTTTGGGTAGGGCTGTATGTAAGGGTACATCAGCTACTGAGCGTCGATGATGTGCTGTCGGCCTATGAATAAGTTAGATAATGTTTGAGTTTTTTTATTTTTAATAGAACTGTAACTTTATTTTATCGCTCACTTTATGGTATGGTGATCAGTCACAAGATATCGATAATGTGCTGTTGGCCTGTGAATAAGTTAGATAATATGTAAGTTTTAGATATAATTATTGATATATCATATCGCTTACATGATGCTACAGCAGCCACATCATATCAACGATCTGCTGTCGGCCTATATTATATTATTCTTATAAATAAAACATTAATCACTTTACAAAAATAATTTTAATAATCAAAAATAATAATTAATTTAAATTAGTACACAAATGGGCAAAGAGACAATGTTCTCTCTTCGATCGTCGACAAAAATGAACGAGCTTGAGCAGTCATCTTGCTTTTATACACGTGGTTACTCGAGTGAGGGGCGCGCAGTGTTGCCATCTGACAATATAATATATGGATGTAATGTTTAATAATGATAGACGAGCGTTAAGATCACTCGATGGTATGTGATAGCGGGACTACAATGATGTGTTGTCAGCCCATAATATATTATTATGTGGATATCATTTTAAATTTCAACAGACAACCCATAGTCTAAAACCGAAACACGAACAATGCACTTCACAGTTTCTTCATCTATGAACGGTGGTTCGATACCCGGTCGAAATTTCGATTTACACATGACATAATCTATATATTTTTATTTTCTCTCAGAACCAGTGCTGAGGCCTTTGATAGTCCACCCGCACACCGTCGTGCTCAAATATAACAGAAAGATACCGCCCTTCAAGAAAACCATAGCCGGTAAGTTTTGTTGTATGTATGTCTACGGTTACTACAGGATTTGTGTTCGATTATTTTTATAAGAATAAGAATAAGAAAACATTTATTCAAACACACAAAAAGATATTACAATTTAAAATAAAATGGACTTATAGACTATAATCATAAAAAAAAGAAAACAATTTAAAAGGAAATCTGGCTATAAGTACATGTACAGTGTGAAATATGTTTGAAAAGGTGACAGGCTCAGTACTAATTCTTAGCCAGCTAGGGCTAAGACACTGGTATTCTGCCTGTCACCTAAGGCAGAGTAGGTCCAACAAGAAATTAAATAATTAATAGAGTAAAAAATAAGGAAAACTACAAAATAGACAGTGCTAATAACAAACACAAAAACGAAAATTAGAATACAATTATTTTTTTAGTACAACATAATAAAGAGTGGTTAATAAGAACAATAGGGGCATGCAGTGAAGAATAAAATAAAAAATTACATTGATTTTAATTAGTGTAATTATGTTACCACAGAGTGGTCATAGATTATAAGAGATTTGGAGGTTACTTTTGACAAGAGACCGCTGGCAACACTATTTCTGTTCTAGAAAAAAATTAAAGCCATATTGAAAGATAAAAATGGTGTTCTTTTTATAATATCCCGTACTACAATACAAGAAAACTACGATACCAAAATACAAAGAAGATTCCTAGCGAAACTTGAGCTTATTCAATATGTTTTGTTTGTCTGTTTCTTAAAATAATATCGGTAATATAATTTAGTTTTTTTTTAAAGATTTTTCTTTCATTTTTTTAACGTCTATATTCGTGTTTACTGTGACTCCCAACAGTTATCGGCAGATGCTGAAAATCAGCGCTGTAGCCAGTACTGGTTTACAGCACAAGCTGAGCATCGGTTGTTTTTTTTTTCTACACAGCATATTATACAGTTTTAGTTAGGATTAAGAGTGTAATTATTAAGAATTTAATTTGTGTCTGTGGTATCCAATAAATATTTATTTCTTACTAGTGGACCCCGCAGACGTTTTTCTGCCACAATTTTGGCTTCGAAATTATATAATTAAATTGACTCTAGAAAACGTTTGTATGGGAAATAGAAAAGGGCTGTTTTTATGGTTTTCCCGGAAATTATTCGATTTTTTCTCGCCTTTTAAACCTTCCCTAGACCTCCACGAACATTTCAAGACTAAGATAAATCCGTTCAGCCGTTCTCGAGTTTTAGTGAGACTAACGAACAGCAATTCATTTTTATATATATAGATATTTTGTCTCTTCTGTTATTTATTATTTCTTATTCAAAAATCATTTATTCAAATCAAGGGCGTAGAACGGACGAGAAGAACTGGCAATAAACTCGCCGCCACTCTTTTTAATCGCCATGTTTTTGTTTTATAAAATGTTTGTAAGGAGCTGCAACCATTACACCATGTTCCACATGACATCTCATCTCATTACACCATGTTCCACATGACATCTCATCTCATTACACCATGTTCCACATGACATCTCATCTCATTACACCATGTTCCACATGACATCTTTAAGCCATGCGTCATGCTCGTGAACGAGTGCTACTCTTACTTGTGGTGACAGGTCGGACTTGAAATCGTGTATGCGGTGATGTTAGTTATTTCGTCTATGTATTTGCGTGTTGTTCCCACGAGAATGTAAGTGAGTGCTCCTATTTCACCATGCCTACTGCTGATAGAGGACTAATCTTTGAATTTTTTTTCGTGTATATTTTTTAATTATTATAGTTAATTACTTAAAGATGTCATGTGGAACATGGTGTAATGGTTGCAGCGCCTTACAAAACATTTGTAAAACAAAAACTTGGCGATTAAAAAGAGTGGCGGCGAGTTTCTTGCCAGTTCTTCTCGTCCGCTCTACGCCCTTGATTTGAGAACTGGCAGTAAATGTAAAATTAGAAGCATTTAATATGTGTTTTTTTATTGACGTTCATAAGTGTACATTGTGTTACCTAAATGAATGCTTTGTACATCCACACGTTACTAGTTTCTATATAATTTGACGTGTACGCCAGGCCGTCTTGACGCCCGCTGCATAGCGGACGCGGCGGTGTCGCGAGCGCGTCACGCCCGCGTGTCGTTCGCGCCGGGCAACACGCTGGCGTACCTGGCCACCGCCGACGTGGCTGCCGACCTGCCCCGCGGTATGTACTCGATTTGGTTGGGTTTTTTTAGATGAGCAACACTGTGTAGCGACATCTATGATCAGCTACAAGAATCAATACGAAGACGTCTTATCCTGAATCGCGCTATCAAAGTGTTTCCGAGCTAAGTATTGATTAGGTCTTTTTAAGATGAGCAACACTGTGTAGCGGCATCTATGATCAGCTACAAGAATCAAGTCTAATCCTGAATCGTGCTATCAAAGTGTTTCCGAGCTCAGTATATATACAACATCTCGACATCAACCACTGGGGCCTTAGGGCCAGTCAGTGGTTCGACTGGTCGAGGATCCTTCCTTTGGGTTGGAGGAAGAGCACACCTCCCTTTCTCCAAAACTGTAGCGGCTGTAATTTGGACGGAAAATGTAGGTAGTCCTGAATCGCGCTATCGAAGTGTTTCCGAGTGTTATGTATGAGGACAGGGTAAAATTCCTCGGCATATGTTTTTTTTTGTGTCAGATATCGACGGACGAGCATAAGGTTCACTTGATGGTAGATGATACCTCAGCCACAGGACATCAGTCAATGATGTGCTGTCGATCTACTTTTTACTTCGAGCATTCGGAATTCCATAGACTGAAACCGAAACGTGCAATATGGTTATCACGGTTTTTCATCTATGAACAGTGGTTCGTTACCCGGACGGAATTTCGATATTCCTCCCACCCGTTCAATGCCCGAAGTTGCCAGACGTGGGGAAGACGTTTGCTTTGAAATATATTCATACATATATATACATATACATCATTTTATATTTTTGTATGATTACAGAGGCGGAGCTCAGCGAATTGGGCCGGTACGTGGTGGGGAGATCGGACGACGACTGGAGCGAAGCCGTTATAGCGCGGGTGCACTTGGGACGGCCGGACAGCCGGGCGATGATGGTAGCTATACGTTGACTTTCTAACATGTAACTCTATCTCTTACTCCCTTATTCCCTAGCTCTATTCCTCCACATATCTCCTTTCTCTCTCATTTTCCTATCTCTCTTTCTCCTCATTTTTCCCTTTCTCCCCATCTCCTTTCTTCCTCATCTATATATCCTATCCATGTCTCATTTTTCATTATCTGTTTATTACTCCCAATGTCTCCTTTCTTCCCTATCGCTATTCCTCCACATGTCCCATTTCTTTCCTATCTCTCTATTCCTCCTCATATCTCCTTTCTTCTCTATTCCTCCCCATATATCTTTTCCCTATCGCTATTCCTCCACATGTCGCATCTCTTTCCTATCTCTCTATTCCTCCTCATATCTCCTTTCTTCTCTATTCCTCCCCATATATCTTTTCTTCCCTATCGCTATTCCTCCACATGTCCCATTTCTTTCCTATCTCTCTATTCCTCCTCATATCTCCTTTCTTCTCTATTCCTCCCCATATATCTTTTCCCTATCGCTATTCCTCCACATGTCCCGTTTCTTTCCTATCTCTCTATTCCTCCTCATATCTCCTTTCTTCTCTATTCCTCCCCATATATCTTTTCTTCCCTATCGCTATTCCTCCACATGTCCCATTTCTTTCCTATCTCTCTATTCCTCCTCATATCTCCTTTCTTCTCTATTCCTCCCCATATATCTTTTCCCTATCGCTATTCCTCCACATGTCCCATTTCTTTCCTATCTCTCTATTCCTCCTCATATCACCTTTCTTCTCTATTCTTTTACATGTTTCCTTTCTTCCCTATCTCTCTATTCCTTCACATTTCTCTCTTGCCCATCTCTATATTTCTCCACATGTCTCCCTTCCACTCCTTATCTCTGTTCCTCCCCATGTCTCATTTTCTCCCTACCTCACTCTCAATCAGACACACCTTTCCAGTCACTCTCTGTCTTCACGTTTGTCAATCTACACTATCTAAATATAAACTAATATTATAAAGAGGAAAAAATTGTTTGTCCGTTTGTTACGAATGAACTCTAAAACTACTGGATTGACTTCAAAAATTCTTTCACCATTACAAAAGCTACATTATCAGCGAGTAAAATAGGCTTTCTTTGTATAGTACATCTACATTGCACCCAGTTGCTAATGTTACCATATACGTAGGTATACGCAAAAAGTATCGATACCTCAGGATATCGATACTTTTGTTTCGATACCAAGTACTTTTGGAATCGATACTTTTGTTCCGATACTTTCTCAAGTATGTAGATACTTTCTGAAAGTATTTATACTTTATTCTCCATTTCTGATAAAGAAAAGGAAAAATTGTTAATCGATATTTTAAACAAAATATTTGTCACATCACTACTAAACCTAAGACATGATTCGGGGATTAATATTTAGTGACCTTAACTGCGAAACCGGAGATCATGGGTTCGATTCCCACTCAGGACAAATATTGTGTGATGAGCACGGTATATATAGATATATTAAATGTTTATATTGTATTATTAATACTCCATAAAGTTTTTATAAATGTATTAAAAAGTATTCGATATTTTGAGGTATCGATACTTTTGATACGATACTGGTATCGAGTAAAGTATCGATACTTTTGAAATTTTGCGTATCCCTACATATACGAGTCGACATTTTCCAGGAGACGCTGCGGCGCCAGCTGGCGAGCCTGCTCGAATTCTCGTCGCCCGACGCGCCTGCGACCGCGACGCGACCGGTCGCGCGACTGGTCGTGCGCGAGTCGCCGGCCGATCGCGCGCGACTGCTCGACCGGCTGCTGCAGGACGCCTGCAGCGGGGACGAGTATAGCGCGAGGGTGAGTGGCTGTAGGGACATAGGCCGGCGACGCATTAGCGGATTGTCCGGTGTGTGATGAGTTTATAAGAAAAATTAAAAAAGTGTATTTTATGAGGTCACTTGATGGTCAATGATGCGCTGTTGACCTATGTTTTTTATCGACGGACGAGCATGAGGTTCACGTGATGGTAGACGATACCTCAGCTAAAGGACATCAGTCAATGATGCGCCGTCGACCTATGTTTTTTTTAAATGTTAGATATCGACAGATGATCATGAAATTCACTTGATGGTAGGTGATGCTCAAGCTACAGGACATCAGTCAATGATGTGCTGTTGACCTATGTTTTTATTATGTTAGGTATCGACAGACGAGTGTGAGGTTCACGTGATGGTAGGCGATTCCTCAGCTACAGAACATCAGTCAATGATGCGCTGACGATCTATGCTTTTTATTATGTTAGATATCGACAGATAAGCTTGAGGTTCAGGTGATGGTATTTGATACCTCAGCTAAAGGACATCAGTCAATGATGCGCCGTCGACCTATGTTTTTTTTTTAATTTTGGACATCGACAGACGAGCATGAGGTTCACTTGTTGGTAGGTCAGCTGTGGTATTCCTCAGCCACAGAATATCGCTGATGTGCTGTAGACAGTGTTCACGGATCTGTATATGTATGTCTGTCCGCAGTTCGGTGTGTCGAGTGCGTACTGCGTGCAAGTCTGGAAGCTGTGCGAGGCGCTGTGGGGAGACGATCTGCTCAACGATGGTGAGTTGAATATAATCTATACTTATCTATATCTATACTAATATTATAAAGAGGAAAGATTTGTATTTTTTTTGAAAATTTTGAAAATTCTTTCACCAGTAGAAAGCTACATTATCAGCGAGTAACATAGGCTATGTTTTCTGTATAGTACATCTACATTGCACCCGTGTGAAGCCGGGGCGCGTTGCTAGTTTTTCATAAATTTGTCTCTCTGTTCTCAGGTATACCCGGAACGGACGAGCATTCGGTGGTGAGCCGTCACGAGAACTTCGTTAAGTGGCTGAAGGACGCCGTGGCGGAGGTCACGGATGCGGAGCTGGCTCAGCCGGCCGATGTGGAGGCGGAAGATGGTATGAAGTAAACATCAATTATAATTGATATAAAAGAAAGAAAAAAAAATTATGTCAGATATCGACAGGCGAGCATGGGGTTCACTTGATGGTAGGAGATACCCCAGCCACAGAACAGCAGTCGATGATGCGCTGTCGACTTACTTTTCGAATCCGAAACGTGCAATGTGCACTTCACGATATTTCTCCCACCTGTTCAATGCCCGAAGTGACCAGACATGGGGAAGACATGCTCACAGAAATTTATAAACATGTCGTCCCAGTGGGATTCGAACCCACGACCCATCGATTCGCACGGCAGGTGTTCTACCGAACACCTGCCGTTACAAATGGTCTTTGATACTCCTTCCTGCCCTGTTCCCCTTTTTTATTTGTGGTCGGCGCAGTATGTTCTCTTTTTCCATTCCCTCCTTTCACTCCCCATATCATCAGTCACACCTCTCAAACACATATCATTCTTCACACAGTCAATCCATGTGTTTTCGGCCTCCCTCTTCCCCTATACCTATCCACTTTCATATTAAAAACTATTTTAGATACATGCCCTTCATCTCTCATAACATGCCCGTACCAAGCTAAACGATTACCTTTCAATTTTTCATTCATAAATCTATACTAATATTATAAAGAGGAAACATTTGTATTTTTGTATGTTATGAATAAACTCAAAAACTACTAGACCGATTTTAAAAATTCTTTCACCAATAGAAAGCTACAATATGCCGGCGTAGCATGACCGCAACGAGATATGTCGCGGACGAGAGAATACAAACTAAGATGTAAGATATCTCGATAAATTATATCTCGATATCGACAATTTTGATAGAAAAGATATCTCGATCGACAAATATATCTATTTTTGATATTAAAAGTCGAGTTTTAAGTGTAATTGTCATGTAAGACCCGGAAGAAATAAAGAGATAATCGATTAAAATACGAGAAAACAGTCGACAAAATTTTGTCGTGGTTGTCATGCTAGGCCGGATGAGTGAGTAACATAGGCTATAATATCTACATCGAACCCGTGTGAAGCCGGGGCGCGTTGCTAGTAATTAATAATGATATTGTCTCTAGAAAATGATGGGCACAGCGCTCGCGTATGGACACTACTTCTGGGCGGGAGGATTCTAGAAGCTTGCAAGCTTTGTAAGGAGAAAGGGGATCTCAACATGGCCACACTCATCGCTCAGGCTTATGGTGAGTGTTTAGTAGCCAAGAGGGGAGATAGGCATCCGGTGGATAGATGCGTTGCCGGCCTTTGAAATGGGAATGGACAGTCATTCTTAATACTGTTCAGTTGAAGGAAATACCATTTCACTGTAGCTATAATATTTTGTTATAACATTTTACGATAGTTAAATGCAGTATTTTACAGCGGCTATATATTATTCTGCTATTTACAACAGCTATATGAATCTGTAATTGCATTTTACAACAGCTATATTAATTATAATAGTAATTTACAACAGTTAATTTAATCTGTAATAACATTTTACAACAGATATAGTCATTTATAATAGTATTACACAACTACTATATTAATCCGTAATTACATTTTACAACAGATATATTAATTATAATAGTATTTTATAACAGCTTATTTATTCTGTAATAACATTTTACAACAGATATATTCATTTATAATAGTATTACACAACTACTATATTAATCCGTAATTACATTTTACAACAGATATATTAATTATAATAGTATTTTACAACAGCTTATTTATTCTGTAATAACATTTTACAACAGATATATTCATTTATAATAGTATTACACAACAACTATATTAATCCGTAATTACATTTTACAACAGATATATTAATTTATAATTGTAGCTAGGTATATTTTGACAGCTATATTATGTTCCATGAACATATTTTGCTTTAGTGACCTATTGACAGTTTCAAATACTGCAGTAACATTTTCAGACTTTAATTTCTTTTAAATAAATTCCTTTACTAATTAAAAATAGAGATTTATTTTATTTAATTAAATAAAATAAACCCAGACAGAAGAAAGATATGAACTGTATATCAACCAGGGACTGAAACCGGTTAATTTTTATTTTCCAAAATACGTGTCTGACTGAGATACCATGATATTAGTTCTAAAGAGAAATACGCACTAAACTTTCCACAGTATTTTTTTCAGTAAATATGCATAAAAACGAAAGAATATCAACAAAAACCTTCATTATACCGGAATAACTCCCATAGTAAATTAACCGGTATTCAGTCCTTGATATCAACAGCGGTTCTATACCTAATATTGTCTTTTATTAACGCGAGTATCACACATTTAAATAAAATACTGTATACCGGATTAAAACGCGATTTATTATTTATATACAGACAGACTGTCTCCCCGCGACCACGGTTGCTGAAAAGCATCCGAAACGTCGGGATAAATAATTTAAACAATATAAATAATAAATCGCGTTTTAATCATCACCTTTGTTTCACAATCTTCAGGCGATCCGTTCTTCAAAACGCTAATATCTCGTCAACTGAACATTTGGCAAGAGTGCGGGGCGGATACCCTCATTTCGAGCTACAAACGCGCGATCCTCAGCCTGCTGGCGGGGCGAAGCCCTACCGCCGAGCTGGAGACGCTGGACTGGCTGCGGGTGCTCAACGTGTGTGCTAGGTCAGTTATTGTTTAAATTTTTGAACTAAACATGTGTATAACGAAAAATAATGTGTATAAAATATAAATATGGTGGTTTGAAATATACTACCTAAGGTATAATATACGACCTAACGAATATACATAAAAAAAATCATAAAAATCGGTCGAGCCGTTTCGAAGGAGTGCGACCACAAACACAGTGACGCAAGATTTTTATATAGGTATATAGATAGATAGTACTTAACACATTTTTCTTTCATTCAGATACCTTTGTGCACAAATACCCACGCTGGAGCACATAGTGCGCACATACGAAGGTTTCTTCAGTCAGGAATCGAACGTGGACCTTACCACTGTGCCGGAGGAGAATATCAACATGCGTCTACCCACGCCGGACTACTTCGCGGACTACTCCGTCTCTGTTGACAATGTAAGACTAATGTTACCCTACGTATGACTAACAAGGGTGGTTACTCTACTGCTGTAAGACTAACAAGGGCGGTTACCCTACTGCTGTAAGACTGACAAGGGCTGTTACCCTACTTTTGTAAGACTAATAAGGATGGTTACCCTACTGCTGTAAGACTAATAAGGATGGTTACCCTACTGCTGTAAGACTAATAAGGATGGTTACCCTACTGCTGTAAGACTAATAAGGACGGTTACTCTACTGCTGTTAGACTAACAAGTGCGGTTACCCTACTACTGTAAGACTAATAAGGACGGTTACCCTACTTTTGTGAGACTAATAAGAACGGTTACCCTACTGCTGTAAGACTTATAAGGAAGGTTACCATACTGCTGTAAGACTAATAAGGAAGGTTACCCTACTGCTGTAAGTCTAAAAAGGAAGGTTACCTTACTGCTGTAAGTCTAAAAAGGAAAGTTACCTTACTATTGTAAGACTAATACAGATGGTTACCCTACTGTTGTAAGACTAATAAGAATGGTTACCCTACTGCTGTAAGTCTAAAAAGGAAGGTTACCCTATTGTTGTAAGACTAATAAGGACGGTTACCCTACTGCTGTAATACTAACAAAGGCGGTTTCCCTACTGCTTTAAAACTAACAAGGATGAAACTGAAGGTAAAACTCGTGCTCGTCTGTCGATATCTAACATTAAAAAACAATGTTTCAGAATGGCCATTCTCGTCGAATCTTGGACCTTCGCTACGAGCTAATCCGAGCGAGGGCATTCAACACTCGGCCGAAGCTGCACCCGGCCACGTACACGCCGCATCCTATCGACTATAGTTTGAGGTAAATTTATTAGAACGAAGACGTCAATAATCCTGAATCGCGCTATCAAAGTGTTTCCGAGCTCAATATATATATGTTACAGCCAAAGTAATTAATCTGGATATTATGTATATTATCTAGCCATTATTTATAATGTCTACTCAATTTAGATAAAGTGATAATTGACACGGAATTAATCACATTAACTAGCAATTTTATATAATATCTTCAAAGACTTGGATAATGTAATAAAAATAAAATAATAATAATAAATATTAATTTACTTGGATATTAATATTATTTTACTTGGATAATGTAAAAAATAGTAGATCTGTCACCAAAATGTAGTCACCAAACAATGCAAAATCAGTTCCACAATAAATCACCTAAAATCCTGAGATATAAGGTCTAGTACCAAATAAATGATTTTATTAAGCCAAGTAAAATAAGTAGAATTCGGTTCTGGCACTCGTCGGCCGCTGCCGCGGCACAGTGACTCGTGCGCGGTGGTCACCATACCAACATTACCTAACCTAGAACTTCAAAACTAGTCGTTATTATAAGAACGAAGTTTATATTCATGTAATGCAATATAATTTTATTGGTTATCGATCTCTTATTTTACACATATATTAACATTAATTTGATAATTCATACCTGGGAACAATTTTTGTTTATCTGAGAACGAAAATATTTCGTGGCGATAGATCTATTTATTATGTCTAGTCAATTTTGTTATTATATATAATGACCAGTCATTATGTATAATATCTATTTAATCACTGTGACTGTAACATATACAACGCTTCGATATCGACTGGAGTCAGTGATGCCAACTTGGGGGTGAGTCAAGATTATTAGGAGGATATTTTTGAAATTACCTCTCAAACCGAGTGTACAATAAAAACTAGGGGGATTTAATCGATATTTAGGGGTATTTGAAGTTGGTCCTAGAGGGAAGTTGGAACATTTTGTAGGAGTTAGTATCACTGACTGGAGTCAGTCAGTGGGTCGACTGGTCGAGGATACTTCCTTTAGGTTGGAGGAAGACCACACCTCCCTTCCTCCACAATAGCATCTTTGACTCAGTAGTCAGTGGTAGCACTTGAGGTCCCGGATTCGAATCCCGGGGGACAATATTGAAAAAAAAAATGATTCGTATTTTTTATGTTGATATTTGTCTGATATTAATGAATAACCGGTGTTTGTATGTATAAATAATGTACAGGAATATTTTGCTGTTTATTTGTATTTTGATGTACATTTATAGTATGCTATTTTTTTGTATTTTGATGTACATTTATAGTATGCTATTTTTTTGTATTTTGATGTACATTTATAGTATGCTATTTTTTTGTATTTTGATGTACATTTATAGTATGCTATTTTTTGTATTTTGATGTACATGAATATTTTGACGTTTTTTTTTTAATTTGCATGTTAATATCCTATATCCTCTCTTAGTGCACGTTCTCCTTCATAATTATAACCCTTGCAGCCACACCTCTCAGCACAAGGTCCTGACAGAATAACAGCGTCGCAGCTCCGGCTACGACAAAATGCTGAGTCAGTTACCCTTTTCCTGAGGGTGAATACAGATATAAAAAAAAAACTATCTTATATATATATGAATATATGATTGTTATTGTATTTCTATCGTGTGTTATTTTTGTATCGTGTTTACCCTGAGAAATAAATGTTTTCTATTTCTATTTCTATAATATACCGTAATATCATTAATTCTCTATTTATGTTTTACTTATGGATATTCCTCCCTTAAGTTTCCTGGTGGGCGCGTGGCTGGGGGCTGCCGGGGCTGGTACCAGCGTGGCCGGACTGGCGGAGCAGCTGGGGGCTGCTGGCGAGTGGCACCTGGCTGTGCAGGTGTTGCTCTACCACCCCGACGACGCGCTGTGAGTGTTGCTAGTGTTGCCATATCTGTGATGGGTTGTCACATTTTGCCGTATCTGTGAAGGTTTGTCACATTTTGCCATGTGATGGTTTGTCACATGTTGCTATGTGATGTTTTATCACATTTTGCCATGTGATGGGTTGTCACCTGTTGCCATATCTGTGTTGGATTACAAATGTTGCCATATCTGTGATGGGTTGTCACTTGCCACATCTGTGATGGGTTGTCACGTGATGCCACATCTATGATAGGTTGTCATATGTTGCCATATCTGTGATGGGTTGTCACATGTTGCCATAATGTTAAAAAAGTATTTTAAAAAATTAAATAACACTGCAAGTAATAAGATAATATTGTTTTTTATTTTATTTTTCTTATTTCTTCATTTTGGATTATTATTCATTCTTAGTTATTATTATATTCTAATTTCATTTGTTTGTCTGTGTAGTTTGCAGTTCATAAGTCAAAAAAAACTTCGTCCGTGTCGTGTCACAGAAACACGACACGGACGGTAGGGGCACGGAAGTATATGTCGCATAAATGCGACACGAGCGGTCAAATGGTTAATTTGGGATTTTCATCGACAAACATAAATGGACGCTGTTAAACAATACAGTGTCAACCCACACGGTTGCCATTTTGAGAAAATTAAGTTTGAAGTTTTAATTAGCGTTTATTAAATTCCTTTTAAAAAATAACAGAAATAATGGATTTTGTTGTAATTATTATTATTTCGCTAAATATATATTGCTTTTCTTGGTAGCAATCAAAGTAATAGAATTTAGTGCATTATCACTACATAGTATAAAACAAAGTCGCTTTCTCTGTCCCTTTGTATGCTTAAATCTTTGAAACTACGCAACGGATTTTGATACGGTTTTTTTAAATAGATAGAGTGATTGAAGAGGAAGGTTTATATGTAAAATAATAACAGGTTTTCTGTAGTGTATTTAGTATCAGCATTGCACCGGTGCGAAGCGGGTCGTTAGTTGTTAAATATTTAAACATATTAGGATTTCGTGCCCACTAATTTTGTCAATATTTTTGCTATTAAAACGATTTTAATGATATATCTCTTGTGAAATATGTACTCCAGCTCATAAGAAAGTGATTGGTATCAATTTTTTTTTTTATAATTTTGTGGATTGATGCTGTATTGCTTAACAGCGTCCAAATAAGCCAGTGCTTTTTTTATTAATTTTCCTATATCACAGCCGCGAACACCTCATCCGCGAGGTGATCTCCCGCCACGCCCCAGCAGATACTGGATCTGGCGAGCAGCTGGAACGATTCCAGCTGTTGGACAGGCTCGGGATTCCGGAGAAGTGGCTGCTGATGGCGAGGGCCTGGAGAGCCAAGTATGAGGTGAGACAGGTGTTGGTAATTTGTTAATTCTTATGAACACGATATGATAATGAAATAATATAATAATTTTAGAGTTTGGTATAACACCTACCTTGCGCATCGATGGGTCGTGGGTTCGTGTTGAAAATAATCAAGACATGTTTCTCAAATCATATATTAGAACACAGTACAAACATTATGTCACATATAACTAGCAAGTATTACAACAGTTCGAATCCCACCAGTACGAATATCGAATTTCCGATCGGGTAACGAACCACCGTTCATAGATGGAAACACCTGGATGGATTTCCGAATGCTCGAAGTAAAAAGTAGATCGACAGCACATCATTGACTGATGTTCTGTGGCTGAGGTATCACCTACCATCAAGCGAACCTCATGCTCGTCTATCGATATTTATTCTATTATAATATTATAAAAAGGAAAGATTTTTTTGTTTGTTTGTTACGATTTAACTCATAAACTACTGGACCGATTTTAAAAATTATTTCCCCAATAGTAAGCGAGTAAATATATTTTGTGTGTAGCCAGGGCGGATCGCTAGTGTAACATAAAAAAACATAGGCTGTAACATACATGTAACCCGGGTAACCTTGTACAGCGGCGGCCGCAGCTGGAGGCGCAGTGCCTGGTGGGCGCAGGCGCCTGGAACGCGGCGCACCAGCTGCTAGTTGAACAGCTGCTACCAGACGCCGTGCTCGCCGGTATGTCGCACCCCTATTTATGACGACTTTGATCAAAATCATCATTTAAGTACACTATTAAAAAATTAATCGTCATTGACGATTAGGATTAATTAATCATGATTGACGATTAGTTTTAATTAATCATGATTGACGATTAGGATTAATTAATCATGATTGACGATTAGGTTTAATTAATCATGATTGACTGTTCGTATTAATTAATCGTGATTGACGATTAGGATTAATTAATCGTGATTGATGATTAAGATTTATTATTCGTGATCGATTTTTTGTGATAATGACTATTTCCGTACTAGCGAGTAATTATGATTTAAAAAAAAAATGTTGAAACAGTTAAAAAAACGAAAGTACCATATTTTTTATTGGAATATTGTTAAAAATCACAGGAATTAGAATTACTGAAATACAGATTTGTTAATTATTAACTTTTGGAAGATAAATAATTATATATTTCTAAATTAATTAGATTTCATGATTATTCTTTACTCAAATAAATTATAAAGTATAATTAGTAAGTAGGTATTGTTAAGTTTTTGCCTGTTTGTATCTCGACTACGATTAACATATGCATCGTGATTTATTAATCACGATTAAATTTAATTAATCATTACATTTAAATCATGTTCAATTCATTAAATTTAAATTTAATTTAATCAGATGAACTATGTAACTATTGACTTTTAATAATTCTTATTTTTTTTTCTCAGATAATGTGAAGAGTATTCAGCCCATACTAGATAAGTTGAGTGAAGCGGCGCAGCGGAATGAAGTCAGTGGATGGGAGGGCGGCGGTGCAGCTCTCTACCATTATGTATACGTGTGCGATGAGGTGAGAAATTCAACTGTGTTTTTATATATAGTATTGGAGGTCCGAGATTCGAATCTCAGCGAAACTAGAAAAATAATCGATCGCAGAATACTATTCCATGTAAAACAAATATCAGTAAAACTAACTTTTGGTACTGAAGGTCCCGCGTTCGGATACTGGCGAAACAAGGAGATCCAATGTGATATCTGATGTTTTTTACAGATACGGGGTCTCGTATCGGCGGCGGAGTGCCGGGAGGGGGAGGAGCGCTCGAGCTCAGTCGCGTGTCGGCTGGAGGCCCTTACGCCGCGGCTCGCGGCCGCCTGCAGGGCGCTCACGCTGTTCAAGTGCAAGTGAGTGTTCCGCTGACTCAATGATAATATCCTTTAGTTCGAGTAAAATGCCCATAATTATAAACCACAATTATACATCATAATCACATTAATTATAATTAAAAAAAAATAAACTAAATTCTGACATAAAATAATTAAATAAAATAATCAATGACTCAATAATAGGGAATATGCATGTTGTTTAAATTTACTTGATATTTTTTCCCTTGAATCCTTATGGCCCAGATATTATGCCTAAACAATTATTTTCTTATTTAGTTCGTGTTTAATTGCAAAAAATATTAATTAAAATGTGTAAAATAAGGGAGAGAAATTCAAGTTTGCAAAACGCATCACCATTGGTCGAAACAAAACGTGACGTCACCTTACACATTCTGTCATATTTTATCGGCATCGATTTATCTATGGCGTCCATCGACATCGAAGATGGCGTCAAACACTGGTTACCATAGTTACCTCACTCTATGCGTCACTGAGCGTGTAATGTGATGTCATCCAAAGCCCGCGAAATATGGCCGCGTTTAAACAGATCAAATTTTATCAATGTTTTCAAAGTAATTTTAAAAAAACATTGGGCATTGCCAAGAGTATTTATATTTTTTATTAGGGTAAAATGATGTAACAAGTCGATAAAAAATATAAAAAAAATGCATGCATATTTCCTATTGTTGTAACCTCCAGTGTGTTTATCTATATCTATACTTCTATACTACTTTCTTTTCCCCCCTCTCCCTCGTTGCCTCCCTCCTCTCCCTCTTTACCCTCCTCCTCTCCCTCTTTATCCCCCCCCCCTCTATCTCCTCCTCTCTCGATCTCTCTCCTCTCCCCCTCCCTCACAACCATCCCCCTCTCTTCCATACGCACATACACTATTCCCTCTTTTTGATTTAAGATCGTAACAATATGGTATTTATAAAATGAAAATAATAATTTTAATAATATTTATGTTTCCTCTCGATCGCATCTTAACTGCTGAATATTTGGATGGAAGTATGGAATAACACGATTGTATGTCTCATAGGACGCCGCGTGCGCTCGCGGCCCGCGCGGAGATGGGCGCGCGGCTGATCCAGCTGGCGCTGGCGGCCGGCCACACATCGGCGCACCTCGCTGCGCTGCTCAGGGACCTCGACCTGCCGCCCGACTGCGCTGCGCAAGCGCACTACAAGGTAATATTATCATTATTTGGGACACGGACCGTCCATCTTGTTACATTTGATCTTATGTTAGATGATACCCCATACATAGGGCATCAGTCAATAATGCGCTATTGACTTTCTTTTTACTTCGAGAATTCGGAAATCCATAGACAAACTGAAACACGCAATGTGCACTTTTTCAATCTATGAACGGTGGTTCGTTACCCGGTCGAAATTTCGATATTCCTCCCACTCGATCAATGCCCGAAGTTACCAGACGTGGGGAAGACATGGTTATAGAAAAATAACATCATTCGAACCCGCGACCCATCGGAGCGCAAGGTAAACCGTGAAGTGCACATTGCGATTCGGTTTCAGACTATGGATTTACGAATTCTCGAAATCAAAGTAGGTCAACAGCGCATCATTGACTGATGTTCTATCAAACGCACCAACGAGCCCGTCAAAATTATATAATGTATTTATTATAATGAATAAATCGTATTTTAAACTGGTAATATATTTTATAAAATTTATGTTTCTTTAATTATTTAAGACTAGCAACGCGCCCCGGCTTGACACGGGTGCAATGTTGATGTACACAATATACACAAAAAAATCGCTGATAATGTAGCTTTCTATTGGTGAAAGAATTTTTAAAATCGGTCGAGTAGTTTTAGAGTTAATTCATAACATACAAAAATACAAATCTTTCCTATTTATAATATTATTAGTATTAGTATAGATTGTCAATGCGTAATGATTTTCAACAGATAACATCGGACTTGGCGGAGCAGGCTTCGGAGATGTGTCTCGAGTCCGCGCACAGCTCGCCGCTCTCCTCCCAACACAGGGCGACTGTGCGTAGCTAGGACTAGAGTGTATTGAAGACTGGGGAAAAAAATAAGGGGGACATAATGGTTGTTCTTGTTATGGAGAAAAATGTTTGTTCTGTAAACGTTTATAATCTGTGGAATTAGAAAAAACATGTCTTATCTGTGTATATTTTTAGTCTATGTTAAATGTTTGTAGTCTGTGAAAATTTTTAAATGGAATGGGCGTTCATGTCCTTCAAACATAATCTTTGAAATAAGAAAAAAAAGATAAAGCATGTTTTATCTGTGTATATTTTTAGTCTGTGTCAAATGTTTGTAGTTAGTCTGTGAAGAATTTAAAAAATATGGAAAGGCATGGGTGTTCATGTCCTTCAAACAATCTGTGAAAAAAGAAAAAAAAAGATAAAGCATGTTTTGTCTGTGTATATTTTTAGTCTGTGTCAAATGTTTGTAGTTAGTCTGTGAAGAATTTAAAAAATATGGAAAGGAATGGGTGTTCATGTCTTTCAAACACAATCTGTGAAATAAGAAAAAAAAGTAAAAACATGTTTTATCTGTGTATATTTTTAGTCTCTGTCAAACTTGTATGTAATCTGTGTAAAATTAAAAAATTGAAAGGATGCGTTCATGTCTGTCAAACAATGAAATTAGAAAAAAAAGTTTAATCTACGTATTAGTCTGTGTCAAATATGTAGTTAGTCTGTTAAAAATAATAAAAAAAAAAATTGATTATTGAAAAGAGCGGGCGTTCTTGTCGTGTTAAATAAATACATTTTTTTTAGTACAAGAAGTATTTTTAGTCTGTGAAAATTTTAATTGAATGAAATAATAGTTATACTAAATGAAAAACATTTTTTTCATGCAATAATTTTTTTTGTTTATAATTGTAACAGAAAAGAGGTTTTCGTGAATGTTGGTAAATTGTCTTATCTTACCTATCTTATCAATAAAAAGTTTTATTTGAAAATAATCTTTTTCGTCTTGAAAATTTTCGATTCTTGTTTGTATTTAGTTATTTATTAATTCTAAAGACTCATTTTCCAACCCTTTTCAATTATATACATAAATTAAAGAGAAAAATATCACAAAAAATATTTAACACAAGGAAAAAGCAGTTATGACTTAGGTTTTTGGGCTAATTAAAAAAAAACAATGTTAGTACAACTTCCTAGTAATATTCTCCATTTTTAATATAAGTTTTTTTTTTTTATTTTAACAAAAAAATAGGTAATTGTCTGTTTTTTTTTAATTATTTAGTCGAAACGAGATGAGTTCGACTAAAGCCGTAATATTATTATTGAAATCGAGTGTAAATTTAGATTTAATAGAAACATTGTGAAAGTGCGTTCAACATCTTTGATATATTTAAATATTTTCGTATATTATTAATAATTTATTCCAGACTACCATTAAAAAATACATATTATAGTATAATTTGTACATAATAATTAACTTGAATAAAGTGAATACCAGTCTCCACCGGCTCTGTGGCTGTGGTTTTAGTACGAGGGGTCCCGCATTCGAATACCGGAAAAATAAAATAAAAATTGTTTCGGTAAGAAGATCGATTACCTACTTGCATGTAAAGAAAAATGATCAGTGGATCAAACACAGAAATGGGACTGCCCCATGCCCCACTAGGTTCGAGGTTCGACTATGGGTATGGGACAGATATATTTCTGTACCCATTTTACTGGTAATTTTTCTTTACAGATAGGCAATTATGTGTTCTGATCGACCAAATAAATTCTTGTTTCCACAGGATTCGAATCTGGGACTTCTGGACGACATAATAACAACAGCTTACTGTTTAAAAGACTATTTAAAGTAATGTTAGAAAGCTATACTGTTTGATGAAAAAAAAAGTTATTTCGAAATGTATTATAACATTGTTTAATTTACCTTTTTTTTTTTGTTTGAACGCACTTATTAATATTTATAAGACATTTTAAGTAATGTTAGAACTGAAAATAACACTGATGAAAAAAATTTTTTTTTTTAAACGTAATAAAAATGTAAAGGCATTCTTCATGCACTTATGTTATTTAGTTATGTAAGTTGTAACTTTAGTAATAATTACAATTACAGGTTTAGTATAACTTGATGTAAAGTAAGAAATAACTTATTGTTTTACAATTTAGTTAAAATGATCGTTCTCAATAACTTGGATAAAATCTAACTGCCTCATTCATAAGCTTGATATAGTTAAAATATGTTTTGTTTCTTTCGTTCTGTAGACTTTTTATATTCGATAGAGCGAGACAAAACATATTTTAACTATATCTAGATTATAATACGTTTATGAATAAGGCCGTATATTTATTATTATTAAATATATTCGAATAAATTGTCATTAATTTTTTTTGCTCAGGTTTAATTGGAAAAAACAATTAATGAGATGTATAACGTAAAAATACTATTAAAATTCAATACAGTTTTGATTAACGCGAGTCTCACTCATTTAAATGAATTTGTATTAATTGTATTATTATAAACATTGTCAGTGGAAAGGCAAAACTGTTTAAGCGCCAAAATGATACTTTAAAAACAAATAATATCTTTTTTATTGTTCATCTGATTTGTTAATTTAAAAATAATAATATTGTTACAATTATGTTCTATCTACCTCTGCAAATATAGTATTTCTATGTTTTGGAAATTTTGGCGCTTGAGCACTTTTGCCTTATTCATACCGAAACACGTGGAATAGTAAATAAGGGATGTCCTATCGTAGGAAGCTAGGACCTTCCGATTGCATCTAATTACATATCGATGGCTAACAGCCAAAAAGAGGTAACCGCCATTCCACACCTTACAGGAGAGTAAAGTTCGGAATAAACGAAGAAAATTATATAAATGTATGGGTGAAAAAGTTAAATGTCGCTTATACCTTTTTTGCGGTTATCCATCGATATTGAGAGAAAACTAACTAAATTAATGAATAATTTCTATAAGTTTTTTAAGTTGTTCAAAATAATGTGAATAAAATTAGACATTGGTAAGTTGTAATTATATTTAATTTAAAAATCATAAAAAATAACGTCTACAGAATAGGGAATATGCATGTATTTTATTATTCGCTAGCTTACATCGTTATTTAATAGAGAAAAAAAATCAATGCCAAAAAATTGATTTCAAGTATTTGCCAACCGATACTGGCATTTTAAACACCCGCCAAATTCGCGGGCTTTATTAATAGACTATGACGTCAAGCAGAAACACCTAATAAATACGCACTACCGCATTAACAGTTGCTGGCATAGACATTTACGTCATATTCGCTCTGACCAATGGCGTGGCTTTTCAAATATTTGAATGTCGCACACTTTTTAAAAATTTATTTCTTGCTCAAAACTGAAATTGTAATAAATATTGATGGAAGCGTAATTCTGAAGTAATAGTTTATTAGAAAAAATGTTTGACCCTCGTTGGAATCACATGCATATTCCCTATTGGTGTTACCGCACATATGATATTAATGGTACATTAATAGGGTAAGCCGGGCTTTTGGGCTTAGACCCGCCACTGGGCTTAATTTTGTCCAAAACGGTTTCAAATATCGTGCGTTGGAGTGATTGTGTTAATTTTGTATTAATGTAAAGAAATCTAATTTTAAAGTTAGATTTGTATTGTTTCATTAAGCATGTTAAGAATAATTTTTTTATCGTAATAAATACTTTGGATTATTTTGATTTATATTTTGTTTTATTTACACCATTTTCCTGTAGTTTTATGTTAGTTTGTATGAAAAATATTATACGCAAATAAAATACTCATAGTTTATACAAAAATAAAATAAAGGCAAATGATTTTTTGTCTGTTTCGCTAATTATAATAAATAATTATTTATGGGCAAATGATATAAATCGTATTTCTTTTTTCTATTTTTATTTTGTTTCCTAGGATTCGAACTTTTAACAAAGTACGACATCAGAAATATAAGACAAGTAATCTATCAATGTATACTGGTTAAACAGTTAAAAGGTTTTAATTTTACAAATTGCGGGGCAAAAATGTTTTTTCTGCTGTCTAATAGATGACGCTAGTTACCTTTATCATTCTCAGTTTTGGGTTTAATAATAAATGTAAAATAATGAGATTGAAGGTTATTAAACTGCAACTAGGGAACACAATCCCGAGCATATTTTTCAATCCCGGGATTACGGGATTTATGATGCGTAATCCCGGGATTAGACAATGTGGTTTCTAATTGAGCTCAAATGAAAAAAATGTGTAATTTCTTAAAAAAAAAATAGAAGTAAGAAAGTAAAATAGAACAAACAATAAAAACTATACCTTAGCAAGAAATCAAAATGATAGCACAAAAAACTATTTATAATTTTAAAATACATAAAATAAAATCGCAGAAATATTAAAGCATTCAATGTTTGACTTCCAAGCCTGCTTCGTAGTATATATACAATATTATGATATGAGGTGATCGGGTGATTCCTCTGTTGGCCCGTTGGGTAATGACCTAAAGAGTATCATATTGAAGTATTCCGAGGTGGGAAGTCCCTTCTGAGTTCTACGACAAACATATAATTAGGGCTGTAGGTACCTGGGTAGGGTTGTTTTTTTCGTTATGTAATAAATGCTATTAATATAATCTAGGCAAGGTTATTGTCGAGGCGCAACGGACTACGGAATGCAAAATAAACTTGTTTGTGTCAATCCCGAAAATCCCGGGATTAGCCAAGTACAGTCCCGGGATTTACGGGACCAGAAAACGGCCGGGATCCCGGGATCCCGTTTGTTTCCCTAACTGCAACCCACAACTGTTACAAATTACCATTTAGAAAAGAGATTTATCGGATGAAAGTGAGGAAATTAAGTCTAAAATGTAATATATACCTAAGACAAAAATAACCAAAAGTATTTTATCTGTTGTGTTCATACACCAATGCAAAGCTGATTCGGCTGTACTTCAAAAATTTAAAACCAGTTTTTATTTATTAAGTACCTAACTACTGTACTATAAATCATGGTACTTTTTATATTACTTATTCTTAATTGAAACCTTAATTTAAAATCATAAAATAATCCATTAAATCAAACTTTCCTTTATTATTCCTTTTTATATAATAATATTTTAGTTTTCAACAAACAAATATTGTAATTATTTTTAAGTTTACTATAATATTCCTTTTATATAATATATATAAATATAGTAGTGATGATACTATATACCATTATTTCATATCTTTGTATATATTATTCTGATGTATGTATGTTACTGAATTCGTAAACCGCTGGACAGATATCGATGAACATTTTACAGATGTTTGAGCTGGTTTAGATTCACAACTGGACCCAGTAGAATTCAGTCAAGAATTATTTATTTTTTGAACCCAACATTTGGCCAGGATAACTTCTGATGGAGTTATTTTTTTTATAATTTGTTTTAGTCATGGTCAGAATCTTCAGTCACCTCCACAATAGTGACTTGATCACTATTTGTTGCTTCAATTTCATCTTCAGGAATAATTACATCATTCGTACTATCTATATTTACACCTGAATAACTAGTTTTCGATTTGTATACTGATTTTCGTTTTTTAACTTTTTTTGGTTTCACTTCAAAAGATTTCATTATCGCTTCTTTAATATTTACGTCTTTGCACTTATAGTATTTTTTAGGCTGTTTCATTTGATGAATGTCGTCCTTCAAAAGATGAGCTAACGGGTTAACTGGAACCAATTGCATTCCATCTGGTAGCTGTAGGGGCTCACTTTTAGGCTGCACTACCTCTGCAGGTGTTTGGACAATGTCTTCAATCTTAACTATTTTATAATATGGAGCTTCGGCTTGTAATGTTCCAATTCGGAAGGATTTCATGACTTTTGGCATGTCTGGAAGGATAAATTCTTGTAATATAGGTCTTGATTCTTCTGTGGCTAACATGACTTCCTCAGCCACTTCTGGAATGTCAGGTTTATCATCATAATCATTGTTGTAGGTATTGTCCTCATAATTGTGATTATATTCTTCACAATACGAATGATCTTCTATTGGAGTAACTTCAACATCCTTTACAATTTTCTCGCCATAATTTAAATTCGCTCGTTTTTTTTCTCCGTGAACAACCTTAAAAGTGACCGTTGGTGATTCATCAGACACATCAACGAATTTCACAGGCATTTTAAGGCCTTGATAAACATTTGGTGTGAGGTTACATTTTTTTAAAACAATAGTTGGTTTCTTCTTTCGCATGGTTAAACTCAGTGTGACCGAACTATGTATTTTAAGTTTGTCAGTTTGCATATCAGGTACAAAACTTTCGAAAAAGTTCCTAACTGAATTTTTTTCATCGCTTTTAACTATTGTGAGCTTTGCTGGTATCTCATCATGTACTATGTCAACTTTTTTCAAAGTTTCCCTAAATTTATTTGGTTTTTCCAATTTCTTAGGCTGTATGTTAGTTTCTCGTCTTTCCTTAATTTTTTTTAGCGTTTCCATCAGTGCTGGGTCTGAATGATGTTTTTCAATGTGCTTTTTTAGTTCACTCTCTGATTTAAACGAGTTTTCACATTTAATACATTCAAATCGTGCCTTTTTAGCATGTAAGTTCATATGATACTTAAAATTCTGTGATGTGTAGCAGTTTTTGTTACACTTGCTGCAGATAAACTTGTGTTGTAATTTCCTTTTCCCCGGACCTCTCGTTTTAGGTCTCTTTTGTTTATGTAATTTCAATAATGGAACGTCGGAATCTGAGGAATCTGATATTTTATTTACAGTCCCGTGTTTTATTTTCGCTGCTTTATCTCTTACGTTATTTTCAGTTTGAGTAGTATTCAGGTAAATACAATCATCATCTGAAGCTTCAAGGGTTGTTTCAATGCCTTGTTTTTTAATATTTTTATTTACCTGAGTGTCTACAGGAGTGTCTTCATCACTGCTGTCGAAATAAAGGCTCTTTGGCACAAATGGATTCTCAGACTTTTTCGCAACAAAATACACATGAAATTTCTCATCAAATTCAACAAATCCTACATTATCGTGCGCCAATCGGACATGAAGTGTGAACCTCTTCCGAATCCTAAAGTTGATGTTACAGATTTTGCAAAAATAAGGTTTAAGCTCTTTATGAGTTGAATAGAAATGGGCAAATAACCTTTTGGGGTGAATGAAAACACGATTGCAGTCAATACATACATATTTATAAAGATGTAATGTTCCTTTATGGCAAAACTTAATATGTTTCTTCATCATATCATTACCAATGAGGTGCTTATCACAGAATTTGCAGCGATCAAACGCAACAGCTTCATTATGCACTGCTGAGGTGTGATTGGCTAAATGTTGCACTGACGGAAACTCCACATCACACACCAAGCATTTTAGAAAAGAACATTGCAGCTGATGTATTTTTAATGCTTTCTGAGTAAAATTTTCCTGAGTAAAACTTTCATTGCATTTCGAACACGAAACATGTTTTCTCGGTTTATTATGTGTTTCCATGTGTTTAAACAGCATGCGTCTCTGAGAGAAAACACTGCAACATATATCACATGTAAATGCCTGGAAGGTCTGCTTTTTCACATGGTTAATGAAGTCTATTACATTTCGATATGACGATCGACAATGAACACAAATGTACTCACTAGTTGTTTTGAAAAAACTCTTCACATTCATGTTAAGTAATGATGACATTATAGAAAAGCCATGATTTATCATCACACCATCACCACCTTGATGATGGTCCTCATATTCATGTTGAGCAATATCACCTGTATCAAAGCATCTACTGCACTGTGAACAGCAAATTGGACCCTTAGGACGATATTTATGTTTCTTCACATGTAACAACTTGGATTTAAGATCAGGGAAGAGGCGATAGCAATGTTCACACCATTTTAAATGGCATAAATGATAGTTGCGAATGTGCAACATAAATTGCTCGAGATCAGAAAATATTTTCACGCAGAATACACAAAATCGTTGTAAACGCTCATTGGTAAGATGCACTTGAAGTATATGGTTATGTAAATCCTGTGTATCCAGAAATTCAGCGAAGCAAATGTTGCAAACTGTATCTGCGTCGGTATCAAATAAAGCATTTTCATCCATACTCAAAGTATTCGTATATGTGTCAATTTGAACATTTTCTATATCCCGCGAATCCATTTTGTTTGCTGTATAATTTGATTTTTAAACAAGTTTATGACTTAAGACTCCATTATTGTTAAACCAGCGTCAGACAATACACTATATACTTGTAAAGTTCACCATAAAAACACAATTATTAAATTATAATAAGACGTGCTACTGCTAAATGCTAATTGCTCCTCTTGGCTCTTATCAATATCATAAATAAGTTTTTTTTTTTTTGCGGTTTTTTTTTAAAGTGACACTTGATAAATGACACTTGTCACATGAGCTTGTCTAACGCACCGATCAAAAATAAATCGGCAACCGTCAAGAACTTTATACCTTTGATTATTTATATGTCTAGAATCTAGATAGACAGTCGAAGCTGAAAACGCGTCAAAAAATATTGTGTCCAGCTGTTAGACTCTTTATACCTTACCCGCGCTCAGTAGCAGTTGTGCTGTCAATGGATACGCTCGAGTTTGTTTGTAAAATTAACTCGTTTACAATGGCGGTTTGTGTGATTAAAGTGTGCAGAAATTACAAAGGACGATCTAAAACAACAAAATAAGTTACCTATCATCGGTAAGTAACATTATTTCGTATCAATTCCAGCCAATTAAGCCATTGAAATATTTCGAAATTAAATAATTATTTATTTCTGCCATTTTGTGTTTGACGCGTGTGTTGCCAGTTTATGAACCCAAAAATACCTTAAAAATATGACCTAGTATGTAATTCATATGGATATTAGAAATAGATTTAGCGTCGACATGGGTGCCGTTTTTAACCGACATTAAATAAAAAAGTAGTTTAATATTAATTGTTTTTTTTTAATTTAATTATTTATACTAAATAAAAGTAAATTAATATGAATATCTCTTAAGTAAATATGTCAAGGTATGAACTCTAATTACTATAGTTAAAATGAAAATATCTCTCTATAGTAAATGAAAACCCCCCGTTCAACTATTTTTTACTTTTTAGTACCTGGAAGTCGTTCTTACAATATTTTTTTTTGAAGTTGTTTTAAATTTTGAGGATATTGGTATGATTGTTTTAAATATGAAATCCAAGTTTATTTTGTTATTTAATTTTAGAAAAAGCCAATATATATAATAATAATAAATAAAAAAAATAACTGTGATGTTGTATTTCATTATAGTTTAATGACGATAATTTTTGCCCTTCGTTCGTTTAAAAAAAAAACAAAACGGATTTTTTTGTTTCTGACGTGGCCTCAAAAGGTATTTTTTTTTAATTATTGTCAGATCTTCAATCGAAGAAAGATGTATCTTATACATAATAATATTATATATTCCAAGTTAAAAAACATTTTTCAAATGCATTTGCATATAAGTTATGATTTTATTTTTATCTATCCACATAAATCATATTTTTATATATTCCAATTTTCTTCAAAATTGACCGAGAAGTTTTAAAAAATAATAATTGGTACGTTTATATGCAGAGAATGAAAATGACTTGAGTTCCGACCTTCGAAATATGGTTAGTGTTGTTGTTTTATTCCAATTAATTTATTTTTTCATACTACATATTTTTGTGAATTGAAAAAAAATATTCTCGACTTTGATTAATTTCTCCTTATTTTGAGATGAATTTTTCCACAACTGGTAACATTATTCACGCCAACTAGGAACGCATAATGACTTATGGCGAGTGTAAGACGTAGCTGTCACGCACACTATTATAACATACATGGATTGTTTGTTTTAGGTCGTTTGCAGCGCGACACTCTATCTAGACATATAAATAATCTAAGCTTTATACATTACATCTCAGATTAAGTACCTACCTATAGATGTAACACTCAAATATTAAAGCGCGATTGCAAATTACAATGTCTATGTAAAAAAGAAGGATAAAACACAGATGTTTTGTCCCCGTCGGCGTGGCCACTTTTTCTTATTTGGCAAAAGTAATTTTTGCCAAACATCTTCGGCGCCATTTCATCATATGCAATTGTTTGTAGTGATTTCAAGTGAATGTTGATTACTTTGAGACATATACTCTGTTAATTATGGTTTCTTAAATGTGATAACAATTGTAGGTTGTTGTGTTAAAGGCTGCATTAGCCGAAGTGAACGAAATATAAATGGAATCACAATTAATTCGTAAGTATATGATTATCTCTTTAATTTGGCAAAATATTACAATGTAATGGTTTGTTATGTTTTCCTATAGTCATGTTTAATTTTTTTGAGTAACTAATGCTTATTTTTCAATATTTAAAATAAATTAAGAAAATATAACCTAAATGTTTGACAGATTCTATGTTGCCATTTTACACTTTTTATTTTCCCAAATTTTCTTAGGTAACTAATTAATTAAACTCAAAATAAAAAATAAGTAATAATTTCACAGATCTTAAGAATTAAATATGAAGTAAATAAAGAATTTTTATTTTCAGGTGGTTTTCAGTAACATTCAAAATATTACACTACTAGAACAGTCTGAATCTTCTAAAATAATATGTAATGAAACCAATATAAAACATGGGTGAAGAACAAATAAAAGCATTATATCAGTATAGTATTAAATCAGAAAAGATCAAATCGACTCGAAGATTGAAAAATTTACTATGCGTGAGTGTAAACGCATATTATTTAAATAATGTGTCTCTTAAAAATATCATATCAGAGCTGAAGTTAATAATGTAAATAAAATTATAAGACATTGATTAATGATAAAACAGAAACGGATAACTCTAGTTTTTTTAAACATGTCTTAAAAAAGAAATTTGTCTTCGGAAGTATTCAGAATCACTTAGAAAGTTTGCATTATATAAGTCTATTGTTTGTGAGGAAGCAATTTGATTCATACTTACCTCATTCTAAAAGACTGGAGGTAATATAGAAGTAGAGTACCGAAATAAATATGCACTATTTAAAAAAATGTTTACTCACTAATTTTCACAGAAATAAAGCATCATATTAAAGATTATAGTCCACTGGACAACCATACCTCACTTTTAATTAAAAGGATTTCTTTAAGGTTTTTCTGCTTTTAATTGGAAGTTTGAATTCATTTTATGAGTTCACTGACGCCAAGTGACCAAGGAGAACGAAATATTTTAACAAACTAATTCTATTTAAAGGACAAAAGACGATTACTGATTGTAAATAAATGTCTGTTAAAATGATGGTAATATGTTTTCGTCAGAAACAGAACAAACGGCATAAAAAGTAAGGTTTAAAGAAATTTATTTTCATAAGAACCTAAAACTATATATAAATAAATAAAACACACATCAGCTTATCACGCACTTAATTTGTTATTACAAAGTGTTTTGGTGCAATGTTAATTTATTATTAAAAATCTATCCGCAAATGGATTCATACATGGACCTAAAAAAAAGAGCGGACACCACCTCTCGTTACAATAACTGAAGCACCCCTAGGAAGCCAGCTCGCTAATACAAACACGCCGGCACGCACACATTCACACCATAGGAAGCCGATCGCTCGCCATTACGCTCCCAACCGCCTGCGCGTGATGTTATATGACGAAAAATAAAAGATGCCGTTCTACGTGATGAAAAGTTGTAGAAACCATAATGGTTCCATTAAAGAAAGTCAGGGAATCACCTTTCATAAGTAAGGAAGTTATTTATTCACCATAATTTTCGTTTATACTTCAATATAATTTAGCAAAACGCAACCAAACAGTGTTGTCAGTAATTTAAATTTTCAAATTACCTAAAACGTAGGAGTTAAATTATTTTTATCTTAATGTACTTAGCACCGTGTAAATTTATTATAATATTATAAATAAAGATATTTTTCCATTAAAAATATTTACCAAAAATATTTATAGATTGATCGAATATTTTTTAAACTTTAATTATAACATAGATCAAATTGTATTTATTAGGAGATCAATATTAAAAGGCACACTTGATATAAAAACCATCAATTGTCAAAAAAGACAAATATCTAAATAAGAATATCAAATATTATTTAGGTATACCAAATTTTATTGAGTATAAATAATAGTTAAAAAATTATTATCATGTTACCTTGAGCTTGAATGCAGTTCATTTATAAATAATACAAACGCAATAATGAATATAAAGATTAAACAAAAAATTCATCATTTATTTTAAAAGTGCTCATTTATATAAAATCAATTAGATTTTAGAGTATTTTTATGGGTATTTTTTTTCCATATGGCAATAATTTAGACATTCACACATAGTTCGCCGCCGCCATTGTGGTGCTTCAAATATTTCTTCACGACGTTCTGTCCGCTCTTTTTTTTAGGTCCATGGATTCATAATAATTATTTAAGCATTACACTAAATCACAATTTTACCCAGATATGGGTAATTCTTTCTTATATGACAACACGGTCTACAACTATTTCTGTTTCATATTATGCGGCCACGCCAATGTTCTATCTATAGGTACTTAATCTGAGATCTGTGACGATAAATACGCCTTACTCCTACTGACATTGTCAGATACCGTGGCGTGGCGTCGCGTTTTGATAGTATATTTCTGCCCTTAATCTCTCTATAAATAAATGGCGATTGATATTATCTGATGATACAGAAAAATCGATGAAAAATAAATTGGACCTAACAGTGAGGCCGATTAATGATTTATGATCTGTTAATATTTTTTAATATGTACTCTGTAGCAATTCGAAATCTAGTGTCTACTGTATTTTATAATCTATTCTCCACTTTCAGTTCATCTATCATGTCATCACGGAGCTGTCACCGAATGCCCGTACAAATTTTATAGGCGGTTCTTGCTGCCATGCACAAAATCAAGACATTCAGGTAATTTCTAATACATTTAATCCTATGTTTCTCAAGGCTCAATAAAGATATAATGTATGAACCCTTTCTTTGTAAGTGCAACATCATTCTAACCTCAACTCGTAATATTGCTTAATTTACACTTTCCCAGGTATTTTAGCCAATTTTTTTACTAGAATTTGTTTTATTAATTACTACCGTTTCAATTACAATGAATTATTGAAATAGCGGAGTTGTTCTATGCAATAATATACAGTATTATATTGTACTAGAAAGATCTCTAGCACGTATGATTATTGAATTTTTATACGAACTGTTTACCGTGTTTACGTCAAGAAATGATACGAGTCTTTGTACTACGGGTTGCATCATCCTGTTTATGATAAATTTGTCCTTAGATAAATAAATATGAAAACTTGTTTTGCTTGTGAGTCTTACGGTAAAACGTAGTAACAGATTAACATGATAAACAAGCCACAGAACACTGTACACCTATTTTCCTTTAAAGAACAGTGCTCAGTGAAAACAAAAATTTCTGTTTCATGCCCCTCTAGGGGACTTAGTAATTTATCTGTTTTTCTATGAAACACCGACAGTCGGTTTTGGCATAGACATAAAATATATTTCACAAAACAATAATAGAAAATTAATAAGGTACATTTGTATTATTACACAGCGGTCTAATCCATAGGTGTAGGTGTGTAAATGTGTGTTTGTTGTGGTTGTAATTGGCCCTGGCTCAGCATTATGCTGTGGAGCGCTGGTCATTCTGACAGAGACCACAACAGTTTGCACCTCAGAACAAAAACAATAAGAAAGTAATAATAATAGTAAAAATTAACAGTATGTTGTCTTGAAAGATGTGTGTGTAAAAGTAAATAAATAAAAATAATAAATATTTGTGTGTATTACACATATAAATATAATTTTATTATACTAAACAAATACTTAACTGATAATATTATCTTATTCACACTTATTGCCGAGATAAAAGATAAAAATATTTTCTTGCTATTTATTATAAAAGATATAACAGTAAATAATCTAAGTTGGCTTATTGTTGTCTAAACTGCAAGTAAATAGAAAAACAACCTAAGAGTATCAAAGAACATGAATCATATACTTTATGATTATTTATTTCACTAAAAGGACATTATGCATTGTAAGAAAACATTGTTATTAAAAGTGATAAATGAAACACATAACTAGAAAATACAACAAAGATTATAATAAAAAAATCTAACAGATAGTTCAAATGTAAAAATTTTACCATTTCCTTTTAACTAGGTATTCATAAGTAACATAGTAGTTTCATATTGTTTTTGCCATAACACACAAACCTAACAAGAAAAACTATATTTTTATTTATAATTTTTTGCTTAGTATTTTTTTTTACAGATACATTAACATAAAGTTAAAAACCATTTTCAAATATTATAATAATCGCCTCTAAATTATGAATATAACTGGAGTCCATAGTGTTGGTCTAATAAAATTAGAAATAAAAAAAGTTGTAAAGTTAATTTTCATAGCTACTTGCTAAAGATGAATGTTGATCTGTAGCACAAATACTATGATAGAAAATAGGCTTATTATAGATCAATTCTCATTTACATATTAAAATACTGATCAGTAATTCGCTGGTTCCAGAGAATTAAATGATAACTGCTTTATATTTATATACTAGCTGACCCGGCAAACATTGATTTGCCATGTAAATAATTTCTAAAAAGCAGGGGTTGGTGATAAAAAAGTAAATTTTTTTTAATGCCACATAAAAAAATAAAAACAAAAAATTTCGTCCAAAAATTAAAAAAAAAATTAAGGGTGAACGACCCTTATCATTTAGGGGGATGAAAAATAGATGTTGTCCAATGCTCAGACCTACCCAATATGCACACAAAATTTCATGAGAATCGGCAAAGCCGTTTCTGAGGAGTTTAACACACTAACACAGCGACACGAGAATTTTATATATTAGATTTATCATTTTGTACTCTGGAACCGGCGAATTGTTCAGAGTAAATACTAAAGGAACCTTATCTTAAAATTGAATATAAAACACTTCTGAAAGGATTGTGAATTTCCATCTGTTGTGATTAGTCAACCGAATACAGCCAATATTATTTATTGTTAGTTCTGTATTTTTACTAAAAGTATGTCAATTGAAATATAATGGTAAAAATGTATATAATAATCACTAAATTTATGCTCTTTTGTATTCACTTAACACACATAATTAAGGCAACATTGTATTAAATTTATTACAACTCATTTGTTGCTTTATTGGTGTATGTTTATATATGAAACTAGCAACGCGCCCCGGCTTCGCATGGGTGCATTGTAGATGTACTTTACACAAAAAAAGCCTATGTAACTCTGAAAATGTAGCTTTCTATTGGTGAAAGAATTTTAAAAATCGGTCCAGTAGTTTTTGAGTTTATTCATAACATACAAAAATACAAATCTTTCCTCTTTATAATATTAGATACTAATATTTTTTTATAATATTAGATTCTATACAGAAGTATACAGAATCATTGTTAATCTCTACTTGTAGTCTATCTATTACTATCAGACCTGACAGATGTATAGTACATCTACGTTGCACCTGTGCGAAGCCAGGTGTGTTGCTAGTAATATATTATGCCTTAATTCTTGCCTGTTGCAAACAATTGAAGCAATAAATGACATCCATAATCTAAACAACACGTATTCTTGTGTAAACGGCACATAATACCTGCATGTAAACAGTTACTTACAATTGAAGACATGAGTGGATGAAGGGGGTATGATACAATTTGTAAATGATCGAGAAAATGGTCAAAAGAGTGATGTTACATATTTTTTAGACAATTATTAACTTATAATAACTAAATTTGACAAAAAAGTAAGTATATGTGTATATATTGTTATGGAGACACATAACACCTACATCCAACGTAAACAATATGAGTTCTAAAAAATGTTACATAGCCTTCATCCGCTTTTTTTTTTTATGTCAGATATCGACAGACGAGCATGAGGTTCACTTGATGGTAAGCCACAGAACATCAGTCAATGATGCGCTGTCGACCTAATGTTTACTTCGAGCATTCGGAAATCCATAAACTGAAACCGAAACGCGCAATATGCACTTCACGGTTTTTCCATCTATGAACGGTGGTTCGTTACCCGGTCGGAATTTCGATATTCCTCCCACCCGATCAATGCCCGAAGTTACCAGACGCAGGTAGGCAGGCAGGTGTTCTACCGAACGCGCCAACGAGCCCGTCAAAATTATTGAATGTCAATTATAGCGCATATATTATTGCATTCAATTATTTCTTGTATATGTACAAGAAAATGCCATCATTTCAATGGGCCTTCGATATGGCCACATGCCAGTTATGCGAAGTGAGCGAACAATATTTTTAATAATCAAACTTTCTCCTTTCCAGATCTTGATATGCGGTGATAGTCTTCAGATCATTCAAAAATTAAAACAACCTTTCTCGGCAAAAGAGCGCACAACATCCGTACGGGCAACCATCTTTGCTTTAATGACATTAGTCTTGGTTCTCCAAGATACGTCTAAATCTTGCAAAATTCGCCTCACTGTTGGTTATCCAAGCTCATATTTCACCTGCAAGGATTTCCTGTTCCTACATCGAATCATTGTATAGATATTTTATACAATTTTATTGTAATCATGACTGACGTTTCTATTGAAGAAATCAGGAAGGGAGTGTCTGAATTGACGGTGCTTTCTTTTAGAAAAGTGGACGATGTTAAAAGGTTGGCTCAGCATTTTCGCAAAGTCATAAATCATCCGAAGACGCAAGAGAACAAAATCGTTTTGCGGTATTTGAAAGATTTAAATGATACCCATAGGCGGATATTTCTGACGAATCGGGATGGGGTTGAAGTTGAATATATATTTACTACGGAGAAAAAGAGCAGTTTGCAACGACAGCGGTTCAATAGTCTTCCAGTAAGCGAAGTTCCTGAGCTACTTAAAGCTGAACTGTCGGTGGAAAATGCGAAGCAAGTACACATTTGTACTGAATGCAACGTTGAAATCGAGGTTAATGATGATGAACCTCTGATGGAGTCTTTGCAGCGGCATTTTAACTTGGACGTCCATCTACCCAAGCTCAAACGGGAGAGTATAGATGTGGCTGAACCCGTTCTCCTGCCTAACATGTCCAGACGACTATCTGCTTTGGAGTGCGGAGAAACCCCATCACAAAACATCGAACAATTTTTGCAACTGGTTAAACCCGTTGAGCGATTGGATAAGATGTTCATTAGCAAACTTGAAGTGTCCTTAATCAGAGTTCTACCCGACAATTCTGAAGCTAGCATCGATGCTGCGGTCAAATTCTACCAAGCAGCGTATGATAAGCTTTGTTGCGATATAAATACTATTGATTTTTCAGCTCAGTCGAGCTCTGTTGCACCAATAATAATGAGTATTAAGGATAATGTTAACCAAAATTTCGCGTCTGACACGAACAAATCATTTGAGAATGAAGAAACCGAAGTGCCTGAGAAACCGTTTAAGAATCAAGTAAAAAAGTATCGTTATTATGGGCCTATTGAAAATCTAATAGTGAAATTGTTGAGTAATCACAAGTTACTGACTTTAGTTGACGACCGCACAGGGAAACTTGCATTTTTTTGCATGGCGTGCGAATATTATACTTTAAGGTTTAGATATGACAGCGTGTTGAATCATGTGTTTAGTGAAACGCATATACATAACCTAGCTTGTATCCTGCAAGCCGATAAACATATACCATTTTCTATGCAAGAACCGAGCACTGAAAATATCAAAGAGATGAACCAAAAGTTCCTGTACAATCATAGCTTGAATGTGGACGGTAATGGATTTCATTGTAACCTGTGCAAGGTTCAGATTGATTCGAATGAAGTTGTATTCCACATTTTGGATGAGAATCATCTCGGTCGGTTGTCGGATAAGATGTACCGTAAATTAAAAACTAATAATTCTGAGCCAAGCCACGAAGAATGGGGCCCCAAAAGCCTTGATTGGGCAAAGTTCTTAGCCAGCGTTGGAAAACCGCTGAACAACCGAGACCATGTGGTCATTGAAAACTTTATAAAACCCTCCGGAAAGATATCCAACTATTGCTCTTGCTGTGAAATGGTTCTCAAAGGTCCCAGGCAGGTGCTCTTCAACCATATCCGTCAGAAGAAACATTTGAGGAACGCTGCCCCGCACAAACTCGCTATGCTCTATAAAAACCACTGCCGTCCTGCCGAATACTTCGCCAGTTTTGGCAACTTCTTTGTCTGCACCATTTGCCCTGTTTATGTCGCTCTACCCTCATTTTCATCGATCGTCGAACACTTTGACAGCTCCATGCACATTGAGACAATCTCTAAACTCGTTCGTTCTGCCTTATACCCCGAAGAAGACCTCAAGTTATTGGAATCCAATGAAATCTACAATAACAAGTGCGAAATATGCGATCAGACGTTTGCAGATACATCGGACTCTGTGAAACATATTCTATCGGATATAAACCATCAAACAGCTGTCGCAGAAAACCGAGTTAAATCAAATAAAGGTGACATCATCAGCGTCTATATGCAGGGAAACTACATCCTTCATAGCGAAGGAGCCCAATTCAGTTGCAACGGCTGTTCAAGTGTCTTCAATTCAATACGATCCCTACTAAACCATTTGGTGTACGCTGACCATTTCAAGCTAAAACCGAATTCGGAGAATGTATTCCGTTTCTACCTGGAACTTAAGCATAATATTAACATGTTGTCGCGTAACAAATATGTGTACTATGAGTTTGGAAAGCTGAAGTGTGGTGTTTGTGCTAGTGATGTGGTTGAGAATGCTAAGCGCCATGTCGCGTCTCCTCTTCATAAGGAGAATATGGGGTCCAGTTATGTGAATTTGGATGCGTCCGCTGTTGAATGATAGTAAGTTTCATTTATTTTGAGTTTTTTTTTATGCAAGACTAGCAACGCGCCCCGGATTCACTCGGGTGTAACGTAGATGTACTATACACAAAACATAGCCTATGTTACTCGCTGATAATGTAGCTTTCTATTGGTGAGAGAATTTTCAAAATTGGTCCAGTAGTTTTTGAGTTTATTCATAACATACAAAAATACAAAAACACAAATCTTTCCTCTTTATAATATTAGTATAGATATCGACAGACGAGCATGAGGTTCACTTGATGGTAGGTGACCAGCCACAGAACATCAGTCGATGATGCGCTGTCGACCTATTTTTTACTTCGAGCATCCGAATGCTTAGAGTGAAACTGAAACTGTGCACAAAAAATGTGCACTTCACGGTTTTTCCATCTATGAACGGTGGTTCGTTACCCGGTTGGAATTTCGATATTCGTCCCACCTGATCAATGCCCGAAGTTACCAGACGTGGGAAAGACATGCTTACAGAAAATTATCATAAATCTCGGTGGGATTAGAACCCGCGACCCATCAATGCGCTCGGCAGGTGTTGTACCGAATGCACAAAAGAGCCTGTCAAAATGTATTTTTGATGGGATTAATCGTTATTGTTAGAGAAAGCTACATCCAAGCGCGGATTCTAGGATTAAAAATAAATTGACAGAATATGTATCATAATTCTGATGTCCTATCCGCCTAGCATGACCATCAAGAAATATCTCCGCGGACAAGTGAAGACAAACTAATATAGAAGATATCTCGACATCGACAAGTTTGATAGACAAGATATCTCGATGGACAAAAATCTCTACTCTTAACATTAGAGAGGTTTTAAGTGTAAGTGTCATGTTAGACCCGGAAGACATAAAGAGATAATCGATTAAAACATGAGGAAACGGTCGACATAATTCTGTCGTGGTTGTCATGCTAGGACGGCTGGTACTTTTTAGAATTGACCGACTTTCGGTGATGGCTACATAAGTGACTATGCATACTAATATTATGTCTGTTTGTTTCAGATTATTATGATGTATGTATGTTACAATGTACCCAAGTACCCAATCAACTGAATACGGTGTTATACAACACTTGGTGATATTATGTTTTACACAGGTGAAGATTTTAATAAATGAAATAATTTTATAATTTGTTTTGTAGTTTTATTTACATCAGGGCTGTCCAAACAATATGGGATCTACAATATTTACAATTTACAAAAAATCTAATATAAAAAATTTTGTTATTTAAACATACAATAAGAAGAAAAGATTTTGCGGGTCGCATAAATTCAATAATTTCTGTAAATGGGGGATGTAATAATTATTAATGTAATTTGATTATATTTTTTTTTAATATTAAAACGAAATGAAATAACATCTTTTTATAATATTTACTTTGCTTAAAGGTCATTATGTTATTTGAAGGTGTTGGCTAATTAGCACCTGTTTAAACCTCAGTGGTTTTTGTTGTACTAATTTTAAGGTATATTCAGTGCCGGTGTTAGGGGGGCGCGCGATGGGGCGATGGCCCAGGGCGCCAAATTTTGGGGGGCGCCGAGGTGGAGTCACCTACCTCCCGTGCTCACGCTCAATACGCCCTGTGCTCTACGCATATCGTAATCCGTCGATTGAAAACGAAACTGCTGAAAAATTAGTATTTTCTAAATTAATCCGTGTATAAAAAAATAAGCAGAAAATTAACATTCGATATTGATTTCCTAAAGTGGGCGCCACAATATTCTTGTCCGGGGCGTCAGTGGCCCTAACACCGGCACTGGGTATATTATCTTTTTTAAATTGTAAAAAGAAGTAGAAACTTACTAAACCGCATCAACAATCAAGATTTTCTCTCGACCAAATAAAAGCACTATTTCTCACTTTGATAAATACTTATTAGAGGTATGTGACTACTACAAAATATAGTGATCTGATTAATATTTATTGTGAATAAAAAGAAAGAAAAAAGTATATTTGCAAGACCGAACTTATTAAAACTAACAAAAATAAAACTATAAGACATAATATTTTATAAGATTAACTTAAAAAAATATACAGTGACATCTATCGTAATTTTACAAAACGAATACAGTTTCAGTAGTCTAATAGAGGAAGAGATATTTTTACTTCAGTGACATCTATGGGAATTTTCCAAAAGTTATTACTTTTCTGTATTCAGCATTGACATAGTATTAAATAGACTTCAGGTCGCATACAAAATTCACGAAAAAAGTGTACCGATTATTTAAGCCTCGTTCCTTGTCAAATTTTGAAAAAATGACACTGCTCAATGGGAACAAAGAAAAGAGTGAAGTTGAAATATGATTTTATTAGTTACCAATATATATATTTATATATATATATATACATATCTATGTATTATACATACACACTTGACTAACTTCGAAGACTTTGGTATTATTAGTATAGTTTATGAAACACCAATGTGTAAATTATCATGTATCTAGTAGGGTACAAAAACTATAATATATTTGATAAACAATAATATAATGTTTTATATAAATAGTAATTCGTATGTTAAATAATAATATCCGCAAAATGTTTCAAATATACAGATTGGAATATTTTCTTTTCCGTTTTAGCGTGAAACCGTAACAAACAAAAAAAAATCACTTTCGCATTTATAATATTACTACGGATGCTTATCCTTAGATAGTAAGAATTATTTTAGTACTAATCTACTCCATGCATCCACTATTCTGTTAAACAATAGTTTGCGCATGTGTTGGCCAACCTTGGCCAAACATTTGTAGCGTTCATTTAAAACAGATAATTTTGTTCAAATTTTCAATTATTTGTTAGTTTGAAAGCTTAAAATATATCTTATTTTATATGTACTAACCAAAAATAAGACTCCGTCCGTAAAATTGTTTTTTCGGGAATTATTTTCGCAATTTTTGAAGACAAACTGTGTCATTGTGAAACGTCTTAATATTGGCCATGCTTGAAGAGAACTAAACAAAATAGACTCTCACATTTCAAGTGAGCCGATATTTACCGGCACGGATTTTTTGCGTCGACCCGATATCTAGTATATTGTTGATCGAAGGTATTCAGTTTGATTAATCTTATGAGACATTTTACTATAATTTTATTTTAGTGACATCTATCGGATTTTTTGAAAGTTATAGTGTGATATAGATGGAGAAGAGATATTTTTATTTCAGTGACAACTGACATATCTATCAAAAATTTCAAGTTTTGGGAGAACATATAAGTAGTTTTAATTAAGTGACATCTATCGGATTTGTTCCGAAGTAACTAGATACACAATTCATTATTTTTTACTTGATGCATTGACATAGACTTGATGAAAGGAAAATTTTCAGGGATTTTTTTAAGTATTCGAAATAAATAGGTAACAGGAATCTACTATAACGTAAACGTGCAATCTTTTAATTAATAAAAAACACAATATCCCTTAATATTATAAGAGCCAAAGTTACTCTATCAGCCCGTTACCTCTTCACTCTTAAACCGCTGAATCGATTTAAATGAAATTTGGTATGGAGATAGTTTGAGTCCCGGTGAAGGATATAGGCAGGATAGGATATTTTTATCACGGAAATCATCCCTTAATGGTGTGATTTTCAGAAAGGGTGGAAGTTTCTATGAGGAAGAAAAGGTGATGGGGCGACGGCCCAGGGCGCCAAATTAGGACTCTCCTGACTCCTGTGCTTCATAGGTACCATCAGTATTGTGCCCTTCGAATTACCTGGGTAATCTATCGATTGAAAATGAAATCTTTTGACAATTAGATTTTTTCAATTTAATTCGTGTACCTAAGTAAAATTAATAAAAAAATAACAAAATATTTAAAAAATAGGATAAAAAAATCAGAAAAAAAGTTATATAGTCTTTTATTCACATACATTTAAATAATAATATTTTTAACCACACTAATCCTCTTTCCTCCATCCTTCTAATTCGGTAAATGATACCTTTTGATTTAAAAAAAAAAACTAGATACTGATATCCTTAAGTGGGCGCCTAAATATTCTTGCCCGGGGCAAGGCCGGATGAGGGGAAACTGCCCGGGGCCCCAATAGAGGCTTCGGAAAAAATCTTTCAAATTTCGACGAGTAAACACTGGTAAACAGCTTTTCGTTGATATTGTTAACAAATTCTAATCATTTATTCATTTAGCTAACATAATGTAGGTACACTTATGAACGTCAATAGAAAAAAAAAAATCCTTCTAATTTTACATTGACTGCCAGTTCTCAAATCAAGGGCGTAGAACGGACGAGAAGAACTGGCAATAAACTCCCGCTCTTTTTAATCGCCAAGTTTTTGTTTTACAAAATGTTTGTAAGGAGCTGCGACCATTACACCATGTTCCACATGACATCTTAATAATACAAAATAAAGGAAAAAAATAGAAAGAAACAAATATTTGTCCTCTATCAGCAGTAGGCATGGTGAAATAGGGGAATTTATACCTATGAACTAACCTAACTTTTATAATTCCATTAAAATCTAATTAAAATTAAAATTAGTTACGGGCTACTGAATACTGATAGTATCCGAAATAAGTAAAATGTAACCAACCCTTATCACTTAGGGGTATGAAAAATAGATATTAGCCGTAAAGCCGTTTCGGAGGAGTACGGTAACTAACATTGTGACATGGAAATTTTATATCTATATATATAAAAATGAATTGCTGTTCGTTAGTCTCACTAAAACTCGAGAACGGCTGAACGGATTTATCTTATCTTAGTCTTGAAATGTTCGTGGAGGTCTAGGGAAGGTTTAAAAGGCGAGAAAAAATCGAATAATTTCCGAGAAAACCCTAAAAACAGCCCTTTTCTATTTCCCATGCAAACGTTTTCTAGAGTCAATTTAATTATTTAATTTCGAAGCCAAAATTGTGGCAGAACAACGTCTGCGGGGTCCTAGTAACTAGTATTAAGTAGATAAAAATCTAGTTACGGGCTACTGATAGTATCCGATAGTTTCCGAAACAATTCATAATAATTCCATATTTGTAACCATAACTGAAACCGGTGTAATATTCACATATCCGTATCTAGATCCGATATTTCATATCCATAACCATATCTTATAATTAGTGATGTGCCGGAGCGTTTAATTGTATATCCGCGGATACGGATAATTTGTGTCAAGATCCACGGATACGGATATGGATCCTAATTTTCTTACTCAATCGGTGTCTATTTTTTTTATAATTAGCGATCGATAGACGAGCATGAGGTTCACGCCAACGAACCCGTCAATATTTATCTAGTTTGTAATATAAAGGTGCCTTAATATATTGTATTTTAATAGTTTTTCATTGCTACCTATTTATAGAATTTCATTTATGTATCGAAAATTAGGTAAAAGAAAATAAAGTCAACGCTGAAAAAGTAACGGATACGGATCTTTCTTTTCCACCGGATATCCGCGGATACGGATATCCGGCACATCGCTATTTACAATCTATTTTTAAATGTCGAACGAAAGTAGGGCTAACAGTTTCCCGCCCAATCGTAAACTCAATGCTATTGGTCGAAATTTAAACCAATCACAGCGCATTCTCAAATATATTATATTATTTTGAATTGTCAATTTATACTATTACTAGCAATTGCCCCCCTTGTGGGTTGAATTTCGTAAAATCCGTTCTTAGCTGACCTCTACTCGGCGAAAGGAATATTCCTACCATATTTCAAGTTGCTACGCCTTATGGTTCCAGAGATATCGTGATGAGTGACTATATAGGTGGAAATCTCTTTTATATATATAGAAGATAGATTTATTAGACGCCTTAGATGGGCTCGTTGGTGCGTTCGGTAGAACACCTGCCGTGCGCATCGATGGGTCGTGGGTTCGAATACCACCTGGACGACATGTTTATAATTTTTTGAAAGCATGTCTTCCCCACGTCTGGTAACTTCGGAAATTTAATGAGAGGAATATCGAAATTCCGATCGGTTAACGAACCACTGTTCATAGATGGAAAAAGCGTTTCAATTTCAGTCTATGGAATTCCAAATGCACGTAGTAATGAAAGATACAAACCAAAATATCATCCTATAGGTATATTTATGTTTTGATGATTTTCTAAAAAAAGTACCAAACCTCTGAAACATGCCCTACCAAACAAAAAAAGAATCATCCAAATCAATTCATAACTTGCGGAGTTATCGCGTAACAAACATACAAAAAAAAGCAACATACCTACTTACAGACAGACGAATTGAGAACCTCCTCCTTTTTTGAAGTCGGTTAAAAAGTAGACAGCGCATCATTGACTGATGTTCTGTGGTTGTGTCACCTACCGTCAAGTGAACCTCATGCTCGTCTATCGATATCTAACATACAAAAAATACATAAGTAGATTCATTATTATTTTGATGGTAAAATAAAATTGGTAATTTTAAAACATTTTCAGTCTCTCAAGAAAACAGATGTCTAGTCTTTTAAAAATAGATGAATTATTGATAGATGCATTCAGTAGCACCTATCTTGCTTTCATTTAATCGTAGATTCGATTCCTATCGTATGCTTTCGCTCTTTTCCAAGGTTTACAAATCTGACAATCTTCTTCTACTATATAAAAATAAGTCGGGTTTTCCTTCCTGACGCTATAACTCCAGAACGCACGAACCGATTTCCACGGTTTTGCATTCGTTGGAAAGGTCTCGGGCTCCGTGATGTTTATAGCCAAGAAAATTCAGGAAAAATTTCAACAGAAAAGCGGTAAAATCTTTTTTCTTTAAGAATAATTATATAATTTCGAAGCCAAAATTGTGGCAGAACAACGTCTGCGGGGTCCACTAGTAATTTATGAAAGGATTTTATTTAAAAATAAAAATATTAAATAAGAAAATAATATCAGAACTAGGTATACCTAATATAACATTGACATCAAAATATAGATTGATGTTGAATGTCAAGGCCTAATTGAACTAAAATGTACCTTTATTTCGAAAACTTGTAAAAAAACGTCACAAAAACTACAATTATCTAAACATAGATAAGCTACTTGTAAAGTATTTTCTTATCTATGATTTTAAACTCAGTGTCTCAAAACGTCGTTGCGCCTGCCAAATTCCATATGTGCATTTTTTTGGTTTTTGCACAAAAAATTATCTTCGTTTTATTCTCTACTGTGTTACTAAAATCCTTTTTGTGATATTCGAACTGGAAAGGAGTTTAACTAATTCCATATGTGTTTTGACCGTTAAGAAAAACTCCGTATGTGAGTCAATAATACGTTTTTCGTTGTTTCCCAAAACTATACAAAAATGCACATATGGAATTTGGCAGGCGCAACGACGAAAATCTTTTCAAGTGTGCAATAAAAAATAGAGACTAAAATATCAGTATGGCGCTTACCGCATTTTAAAAAAGCACAGTTGGTTAGAAGCTCCGCCCAGCAACGTATCCAATCAGATACATGAAACACAGATTCATCTCTAGTATTTGTTCAGAGTCCGACCTCCTTTGACGTTTCCCGCGCGATAACCTGTCAAAACCGTGACGTTATTTTTTTTAGTGCTAATAAAATAAGGATAAGGTTTTATTGTTATATTTTTTTTATAAGAATGTGAAAAAGCAAAGGTATATTGTCATGTGGAAAGTGCAGTGAAGTGTTACCAGTTTATTGTTAATTTAATGAAATTATCTTAGTTTAATATTTATATTAGGTTCGTATATTACTTGCTTATTTTCTAAAAGAAATAGGTTATGAAAAGTCGTATTATTACAGGAATGTTTTAATAAGACTATTATGAGTAGAACAAAGCCGCTATTCTATCTGTTTTTAGGGTTCCGTATTCCGTACCAAAAAACCGAACACTTATAGGATCACTTTCTTGTCCGTCTGTCTATCTGTCTGTCAAGACCCTTTTTCTCAGGAACGCGTGGAGGTATCAAGTTGAACTTCAAATACTCAGGTCTACAATCCCTAGCAAAATCAAAATTCTAAATCGACGCAATCAAAAGATATGGCCTTTTATTCTCCGTATATATGTCGTATATTTTGACACTCGCAAGGTAATCAAAACCTATAGGGTACTTCCCGTTGTCCTAGAACCATGAAATTCAGCATGTCATGTAGCACAAGTAGGTACCTAAAAGGGAATAGTCTGAAAACCGTTTTGTAGTTTCGTGTTTTTATTGGGAAAATCTTTACTTAATTAATAGTTTGTACGGAACCATATACTGTGCGTGAGTCCAACTCGCTTTACCAGTTTTTTCTCTATGGAAACACTAGAGATCTTGCTTTAACCGTTGATCTTTTAGGAGTAAATAGGCGTTAAATAATAAACAGCGTAGACAGTAGGAATTTCAAATACCAACCAGCCGGGCTAGCATGACCGCCACGAGATATGTCGCGGACGAGAGAAGACAAACTAAGATGTAAGATATGGAGATATATTATATCTCGACATCGACAATTTTGAAAGAAAAGATATCTCGATCGACAAATATATCTATTTTTGATATTAAAAGTCGAGTTTTGAGTGTAATTGTAATGTTAGACCCGGAAGAAATAAAGAGATAATCGATTAAAACACGAGAAAACGGTCAACAAAATTTTGTCGCGGTTGTCATGCTAGGCCGGCAGAATGTTGGCTTAAAAAAAATAGGATTTTTTTTCGCTGACATTTTCATGGTAGATAGATACCTAATCAAGTCGAAATAATAAATCGTAAATATACTATGTCAATGCGTAAAAGGGTTAAATAACTTTTATTTTTAACTTATGTAGGATTTAGGTATTTTTGTGCAATAAAGCTTTTGATTCATTCCTTCACTCATAACAAATTTAAAATAATAAAATAGCTGTAGAAGATAGCAGTGGCGGATTTATACATTTCCAAGGTGTAGGCTATTAAGAGGATACCTATGTTGAGAAAAATGCGGTTTTTCTATTACGTGTAACTTGTTCAGGCTGTGGATTATTGATATGAAATTTTGGAATTTGTTTTTTGACTATATTTCGCAGTGTCGCTCAAAAGGAAAACATGTTTCAATGAAATTTTCTCGATAGAAAATAAATGTGTAGTTATGTCTATTTTTACACTTCTTTGGATCCCAAGGCATAACGGCAAAGAGTTATTTAATTTAATTTATTTTAAAGGGTGTAGAATAAATGTCTTTAAGATTGCTCAAAACCGTTTTTTAATCAAATAAAGTATTATAAAGTTATGAAATGAATTAGTTTTGGCACATACGCTATTTTATTCCGAGCGCGTTCAAGCTCCAGCTATCTCTTTTTTTTACATGTCTCAAGTCATTTAGGTAACTTAGGTAACATAAAAATATAAAATTAAATATACTTATTATTATAAAAATAAAACAATAGCCTAGATCTTAACTAATTATAATATATATACACCCTCAAGAAAACTGCCATGCGGTATGGTTCCCAGGATACTGGCACTATTTCCTCGCTGAATGGCGAGGCTTATTCGCTGGGCGAAATAGGTACCAGCTCTGGGCTCCCCTGAAGCATGGACCAGCCGCATGGACAAATCCTTCACAAATTTTTTCGTATGCGCCGACCAAGGACCCAAAGTTTCAAATGCTAATGCCGCAAATTCGTAAGATCCCATTAAAGAAGAATATTTGCGGCATTTCAGAATTTGGGCCTGATCGCCAGCAGCACCAGGTCTCTGGCACGTAGTCCCTACATGGGATGGTGCCAACGTATCAACGCAAGTAACATCCCACACAAGGACTCGCCCCAAAGACCAGGGTACCAAAGTCGCGCCATCTGGCCTCTTTCCATCGTCTCTGGACATACCAGCTGGTTCCAGAGACGCAGGGATAGAGGCCGAGACAAGAGCCCTCCTTACCAAATCATTGAGAGCTCCATGGCGATTTGTCTCAAGTAAATATTTCAATCTCGCTCGCTCACCTTCAATAGAGCGATTTGTCGGCCTGCGAGCCTCATCGACATAGGCCCTTAACTAGACATGACTACAATTGTCTATTCTTAAATTAATATAATATACAGAGTCCGATTACTGGTTCGGGGCGAACTGAGTGTTTTGCTATAGGATATACAAGTTTGATATTTCGTTGAATGACATCATAAAAACGTTCTAGAGAATTCTTTTTGATTTCCATAAGACACGTAAAGATAAAATTGCTCCCCAAGTTTGCCGCCGTAGGCCTACTCAGCCTGCTGGTAAATCCACCACTGGTAGTAGCTAATCTATACTAATACTAATCACTACATAGTATAAAACAAAGTCGCTTTCTCTGTCCCTTTGTATGCTTAAATCTTTGAAACTACGCAACGGATTTTGATAAGGTTTTTAATAGATAGAGTAATTGAAGGGGAAGGTTTATATGTATAATAATAACAGTTTTTCTGTAGTGTATTTAGTATCAGCATTGCACCCGTGCGAAGCCGGGGCGGGTCGCTAGTTATTAAAACTGAAAAGCTGAAAAGCTATTTTTTGTTTGTTTGTGCTAATCTCAGGAACTACTGGTTCGAATTGAAAAATTATTTTTGTGTTGGATAGTCCAATTATTGAGGAAGGCTTTAGGCTATATAACATCACGCTGCGACCAATAGGAGCGAAGCATCAGTGAAAAATGTTGCAAAAACGGGGAAAATTATCCATATTTGAGGGCTTCCGTTGCGTGCGCTGCGTAAACGATTCAAGTTATGCAAAATCTAAAAAATGACCGCGACAGTATACTATATAGTAATGACTCATTATAACCATTTTTATGGTAATCAAATTTGGTCGAAATTAATGCATTATTGTCAATTATTATATTTGCCAGAAGCTGCAGATACTTAGAAGATACTACAAGACGCGGACGAAGTCGCGGGCAACAGCTAATAAATTATACGTAACTAGCGACCCGCCCCGGCTTCGCACCGGTGCAATGCTGATACTAAATACACTACAGAAAAACTGTTATTATTATACACATAAACCTTCCTCTTGAATCACTCTATCTATTAAAAAAATCGCATCAAAATCCGTTGCGTAGTTTTCAAGATTTAAGCATACCTTTGGACAGAGAAAGCGACTTTGTTTTATACTATGTAGTGATACGACAAATCTCTTAAACAAAGTCCCTATCAGCGTCCGTCTGCTTCTACGCTACGTCTAAACCACGCAACAGATTTTGATACGGGTTTCTCTATCTGAGTGCAGTATAATAAAATAAAATCGCCGACACGGTCGTCTGAACAATATTGATGTTAACGTAAACAAACACAACAGGAACGTGGTTCCCATGTGTGTTTAATTACTTATCACATGTTATCATGTGTGAGCTTAGCTTACGATTCCAAAGACTCGACTCCCAAAAATTAGTGCTATGAGTATTGAGTATGAGTCGCGAATCGGTCGACAGGTTCTATATCCTACTAATCAATACATAGAAAAAGGTGTATTTACCGGCAACTATTTTTTACATAGGCCGTAAGCGCAAAAGTGGCATAACTCACAATTTTTCATATTCGTACTTAACTATTGCAATCTAATATATAAAATTCTCGTGTCACAGTTTTCGTTGCCATACTCCTCCGAAACGGTTCGACCGATTCTTACCAAATATATGCGTATTCAGTAGGTCTGAGAATCGGCTAATCGGCTTTTTCATACCCCTAAGTGATAAGGGTTGTTAACCCTTAAACATTTTTGTTTTTATTTTTGGACGATTTTTTTTGTTTTTATTTTTTTATCAAATTTTTTGCTTTTTTGTCAAAAAAATCTAGACCCGTGCGAAGCCGGGGCGTGTCGCTAGTTTTAAATAAAATTTATTGTGTTTTAATTGATTGTTTAAGTACCTTAGGATATGAAAAATTGTGGGTTCGGCCAGTTTTGCGCTGACGGCCTCATCTATACATATGATAAAAGAGTGGGATCGAAATTACGCTTCACTAAATAGGTATTTTTACCAGAAATTAAGAGGGGTGATAAAAGAAGGGTAGCAGAATGCATAAATGCAATTTTTAAGATTCTTGTCCGTCTGTCTGTCTGTCCTTCTGTCTGTCTGTTTGTTCACGCTAATCTCCGAAGATACAATTATCATGCAATTTACACAAATATATTAAGTAAAACCCGGGGCAACATATAGGCTTTGTTTCATCGGTTCTCGGAAAGAAAAGTTATCATCATTTAAATATTATTTTAAAGGCACCATATCACCTAATTGCAATGCAAACTGACTCGCGTTGAACTTTTTCGAATTATCAGATGTCAATCACAGTTTGATATGTAAATGAAATAGTTTGGTTATTTCACCATTTTAGATATGTATTCGTAGAATAGTGGATATGCGGTCCCTCTGCGTAACTCCCGATGCGTCACTGAAATAAATATGTTTTTTGTATTTTTTTTGAAAGTACAATAGAAAATGTATTGTTGGCGTATTATATTTAATATGTAAAAAGTAACTATACTGTAATTTGCAAGTGAAATAAAAATTATAGTAATAAATAAATACTTAGCCTACCGAATTGTCGATTGAAAATGTTGGCTACAATATTAGTGCGAGGGAGAATGACTTGTCTTTAAAAGATGAACCTCAGATTATTATTTCTCTGAGAGTTGCACTCACTGCTTACGAATGAAGATTTTCGTTAGCCAACAATGCGTTCCGTTTCAAGGTGGTTTCATGTAAGAAATTAAAAATTAATTCTACATATCATACGGTTAGCCAGTGGCGGCGTAAGACCTAAATTTGATGTGGGCAAGATTCATTTTGCGGGGCCCTCTGCCAGCGCAAAAGATGGTTTTTTTTGGAAAACATTTTTTTTGGCGCGTTCGCGGCTTTGAAGTAATTCATAAATTTTCGAGGCGCGAGGCCGTAGGCGGTGGCCCACGTCACCCACGCCTTACGTCGCCACTGCGGTTAGCTGTGCATAAGGTGTGTTAGTCCTTTGTAACCATGATGTACGGAAGTGAATGTTGGGTATGGCAGAAGAAACATGAAAGTAGAATAAATGCTGTGGAAATGAGAGCCTTGAGAAGTATGTGTGGTGTAACTCTGAAAGATAGAATAAGAAATGGCGAGAGCGTTGTGGAGTAAAAGACAATGTAGTGACGAGAATTGAGAAAGGTATGTTGAGGTGGTTTGGGCACGTAGAAAGGATGGATGAAAGTAGGGAAACGAAAAAGATTTATGAAACTGGTGTGAGTGGTAGAGTCGGGAGTGGTCGAGCTAGGCGAACGTACCTCGATCAGATCAGGGACGTTCTGCAAAAGGGCCAGGTCAAAAGTAAACCGACGAGCGTGTATTAAAGCATTGATGAAAGTAGAAGAAGCGAAAGTGGTATGCAATGATCGGAGCATATGGAATTCCGTGATCTCTGCCTACCCCAATGGGAAAAAGGCGTGATGTATATGTATGTATCACCTAAAAATAACCTTTCGAGTCGTGTAACCTAGAAATAACCTGAACGAGTTAAACATCACCTAAAAGGTTACAAAAGAAACCTTCTAGCAACGCAGGTCTCATCTCTAATTTGAATTTTAATTACTTATTGGGTTGTATTTACTCTCGATATAATTCTTATGTATTACGAACAAAATTAAGCTAAAAATTGTTTTGTTTCAGACAATGTCTAGTTACGGTAGCACTACTCCACCTGATGAAGGGTTCGACCGATACGAACCTCCATTCTACTGCCAGCAGACACACCAAGGTAGTATTCTACTTATATAGGAAATTATAAGTCAAGCCACAAAATAATTGGCCACGTCATCAAACTTCTAGTTTTATAACTAAGCAACGGGAAAATGACATAGCTTCTAATAAACTAATTCGTCTTTTTACAACACCATCTAAGAAGGACTACCACCTAAAAAAAACCCCTCACCCCTCAAGCTGCCACAATGGGGCCCACGGGATCGCGGTAGCGTACTGCCGCGAGCCAAACGGCCCCCCTCCTCGTCCCGCTTGTGCATCCTTCCCATGCTCAACATGGGAGGAGTCCGCGGGACGAATTTTAAGTAAAACTTGTTGACTCACCACTAGTGTTAGTTTTCCACCTTACGTGCCTTCTGCACAGGTTTCAAACTTCCGCCAATGTTTATGTTATCAACCCTTGCGGGCGTCAAACATCCCTCAAGTTCTCAAGCTCTGATCTCCATTTCCACACTTTTAAAAGCGAGAAACTCTTAATGACCGACCTGGGAATCAAACCTGGGACGTATGCTCTTACGGATGAACGTGCGACCGCAAGGCTACATACGCAGTTAACTAAATACCACCTAGGTTATGTTGGTATGGTGACCACCAGAGTCGAATCCTACTTGTTTTACTTGGCTTAATGAAACAAATTGTGGATTACGTAATCAAAATCAAAAGTTTTTTATTTCAAATAGGCCTTTGCAGGCTCGTATGAAACGTCTAGTTGCACGGTTCCAAAAAGTGAGTCTCTCCATGGACACTCTCATAGAAGATAACTAGTGGCTAAGATAGTATCATTTAGATGCTCGTTAATTCTGGCTGACTTCAGTGGCATAGTTAGGTGGACAAGGGCCCCGGTGCAAAGAAATAATCGCAATCCCCTCAGTAACTACACAAAATTAATTGCAAATGATTACTAATGAAGGGCGCTTCCATTATCGGCGTTATAAATTCTCATTTAAAATTCTTATGAGAATTTTTCTAGCTTCAAGAGCTGCCTCCCCCTCTTTCCAAAGCCCAGGGCCCAAGGCCCTCTCAGTTTCAGGGCCCTGGTGCACTGCACCACTTTGCCCTATGATAGCTACGCCACTGGATGAACTTAGGGCTCATTTACACGAGCGGCACGATGTCAACGGCAGAGGCAACTGTAGCCGTCGACACCTGTCGGCGGCGGCCGTCAAAGCATCGGCGGTAGTCGTCGACCTATATCGACGCTTGCAGTTCTTTGTGTTTGTAGCGTGCAGCGTCCGCCGTTTTGTCAGTTGACTGCAAATAGTTTAGGAGTGTGCACGCATTTCGGTTTTATAAAATCCGCATTATGGTATCTTGGCAAGATATTGAATCTTTCAAAATAGCCGTTAGCTCATCAAAAGAAGCAATGGACATTCGAAAATAATTGAAAAAATGTTGATCGTAAAAGTGGATAAAGTGAAAAAAAATGTCCATCTTGTTCTCTATTCATTAATATTACTTGAATCCACAATACACGTATTTTTCGTTTTCGTTTTTGTCGACGTCGACGGAGTAAAAGCAATAACAGTGTTCCTTCTTCGGAATCCATTTTGTAACTGGCTCCTGGACAAAGAGAGTCGACGACGGCTGCCGCCAAGCTTCGATTTTGTCATGTCAACGGCTGACGCCGACGCGTCGACGGCTGCCGCCGACACGTCAACGGCTGCCGTCGACGAGTGCAGTTGCTCTGCCGTTGACATCATGCCGCTCGTGTAAATGAGCCCTTAGTAATTTAGAAGGCAACATACATTCTTAGAGGCGAATAATGCTATTAAAAAGTAGCCTGTTTAATTAGCACCCGAATAATTGCTCCTATATTATCAATACTCCAGCATACATAAATACATTTCAGGAGTCGTTGGCGCGTTCGGTAGAACACTTGCCGTCATCAATGGGTCGTGGGTTCGAATCCCACCGGGACGTCATGATTATAATTTTCTGTAATCATGTCTTCCCCGCGTCTGGTAACTTCGGACATTGAACGGGTGGGAGGAATATCGAAATTTCTACCGGATGAAATTTCTATTTCTTTCTTTCACTGTTCATAGATGGACAAACCGTGAAGTGTATATTACGCGTTTCGGTTTCAGTCTATGGATGTCCAATTGTTCGAAGTCAAAGCAGGTCGACAGCGCATCATTGACTGATGTTCTGTGGCTGAGGTATCACCTACCATCAAGTGAACTTCATGCTCGTCTATTATATCTAACATAAAAAAAACAATCATATCAAAAAGTTAAATCTAAAAACAATAGTATTTAAAAAATATATACATACAAAATATAGCAATACAACATATAACTACTTAGATATTTAAAAAAAAATATAAAAAGGGCTTTTTATTTTTTTTTAATGTATTTTATTTTAAATGATATGAAAGTCGCTTAAATTCTAATTCTTTTTTATCTCAGGCAGCCCAATGGATGGAGGTATCTACTGGCCCAGTTCGAGTGAAGTTCACGAGTTCGATTCCCAGGATATGTACCACGATACCAACAACTATATTAGTAGGAATTATGGTAAATATTATATCGACTTAAAAAAATCGGTAAATATTTTTCCCAAAAAGCGTCCTAAGTCGCGGGTAACAGGTAGTTTTTAATAAAAAATACGGCCTTTCCTTTACGCAACAGTTTAATGGTGGCAATGGGTGGCTGTATGTGGTGGCTGGTGGTGGCGGGTTAGGTTATGTTGGTATGGTGACCACCGCGCACGAGTCACTGTGCCGCGGCAGCGACCGACGAGTGCCAGAACCGAATCCTACTTATTCACTTGGAAAACGTTTTTCTAAAAGAAAATTTAATCATATTTTCTCCCCTCTCCGAAATAACTTGTGGAACCGTTTTTTATTGATAACTACCTGTTACCCCCGACTTACGACGCTTTTTGGGAAAAGCGCGATTGTAAATATTTACCAAAAATTCAAAAACCTATGTCATCTTACTTTGTCTTTAAAGGTAGCAGTTAAAAAATATATATTATATATAAGATAAGTGCAATTATATGAGTAGAAGAAACGCATGGAATATAGATATTCTATCTCATGAAATCTATGAATGTTGTCAGTCGTGCACATATAAACGTTGTTTTAGTGTGCGTAATCTCGGGAGCGCACGATAAATATTACGCACACTAAAACAATGTATGTATATGTAGACGCCTGACAACATTCATAGGCAAACGGACTTCGTGAGATAGAATATATTATATACCAGTATAAAATTTCATGTGGTCTTGACTGTCCCTACGATTCATACTTTTCCTCTACTATAATTTTCTTGTGGATAAAAAGCAAAAATAAAAATCCTGCACTTAATATCTATCTATCTATTCTAATTTTTGTGTAACTATATTTATTTATTTATGGTTTTTATATTAATATGAATTTTAATATATTTCTTTTTTTATAGGTTATGACGAGATGCAAATTTCAAACGAACCCTACGATGGATTTCATCATAATATTATTCATCACAATTATACCCAAAATAGTGCAGGTAAGAAAACTTTGTTGCTGCTATCATTACTCATGACTCGGGACAGTTCGGTAGAACCATGCCATGCGCACCGATGGGTCGTGGGTTCGAATTCCACCGGGACGACATGTTTATAATTTTTTGTGTGTCTTCCTCACGTCGTAACTTCGGGCATTAAACGGGTGGGAGGAATATCGAAATTCCAACCGGGTAACGAAGTGCATATAGCGCGTTTCGGTTTCAGTCTATGGATTTCCGGATGCTCGAAGTAAAAAGTAGATCGACAGCGCATCATTGACTGATGTTCTGTGGCTGAGGTATCACCTACCATCAAGTGAACCTCATGCTCGTCTGTCGATATCTAGTATTTAAAAAAAAAAGAACATCGACCGGCTATCGACCATAGCCATAGCTGTATCAAAGATTTCTTCGTTTGAAAATTACTTATACATGCCCAAAGATTTAATATTTCAATTTAGTACTCTCAATTAGTTTACAGATCTCAATTAGTTTACAAATTATGATTAAATCAAATCAAATCAAATCAAATCAAAAGTTTTTTATTTCAAATAGGCCTTTGCAGGCTCTTATGAAACGTCTAGTTGCACGGTTTGCAAATGAACTAATAGAAAATAATTTGTTAGAACAATAATTTAGCGACAACGTTTTCGCACCGATATTAAACATATACCATTTTTCAAGGTATAGACTGTGATATGCAGTCCCTACCACGTTACGATCGTGCACCACCGTCATTCGTACGCGTCGTGAAGAGGAGAACCACCGCCAACAAAAAGGAGAGGAGAAGGACGCAGAGTATAAACACAGCTTTCACGGATCTGAGGGAGTGCATACCGAATGTGCCACCTGATACGAAGTTATCTAAAGTAAGTAACTACTGGACCCTTCCACAGTATCGTCTATTATGTACCTTTATTTAGTACAAGTATGCCTCGGTCTAGTCGTATTTTCACGAAACTGACCCCAATGAAATTATATTTCATACAAGTATGCCATATGGTCTACTCGTATTTCCAAGAAAATGCCCCCAATGAACCTATATGACATTCAAGTATGCCTCGGTCTAGTCGTATTTCCAAGAAACTGCTCCCAATGATCCTATATTTCGTTCATGTATGCCTCAGTCTAGTCGTATTTCCACGAAACTGCCCCCTTAGAATCTTACGTTCAAGTATGCCTTAGTCGTCGTATTTCCACGCAACTGCCCCCAATGAACCTAACTATATTACGTTCAAGTATGCCTCAATCTAGTCATATTTCCACGAAACTGCCCCCAATATCGGTATCTATGTTACAGAAATGAGACGTACAATTTCAATTGGCCTTATCAGTATGGAGGAAGTTCCTGCAAAGTTTAAACTTAGAATACTATATACCTTACTGGTTCAAGCAATAACGAATATATTTCTCTGGAAAACAGATGACCTCTGTCGAATCTGGGGGCACGGTAGTGGGGTACGACGAGACTGCGGAAGCTCAGGGCATACCTTTTCTCGAAGTGCTTCGTTGTATTTTTGTACCCTTATAATTTCGGTCTGAACAGAGCTAGAAAGTCCAAATTTGATACAGGATATGATTTAGAGTACTCATTAAACACGTCAAGTTTCAAATATATAGCTATTATAGTTTGTATATTATTGACATCTAAATAACTCAGATTTCGAAACTCACTCACTCACTGATCATCAAAACTGTTAGGGTACTTCCCGAAGTCATAGAAAGCTGGGTATGAAAGCAAGGATTAGTACACAAACAACATAAAAATTAAGAAATCTGTACATTTTGCCCCATCCCCTAAAAAAATGATGAAAGTTTATATGGTACTTTTGACAATTTTCAAGGTAGTAACGTAATAAAGGTGTACACGAAAATAAACACAATGATAAAAACTACTATGAAACTGACAAAAAGAAATGAAATCCCACCAAAACATTTTCATGTAAAGTAACACCAAGATGAGTAGGCACATATTGTTTGCACTGTAAAAAAAGTTATCAATCTTATGGAGAGCTAAGCTCTTTCTACAAACCTTAAAATGTGTGGCCGTTTCGAGTGCTTTCCAGAAACCGTGGTCACTCTCAATTCGAACCAGTAGGGTTATTCACGATCATTCGAAAACTTTCCGTTCCGATATTACAAGATTTAGTACCGATATATCAAGCTTTCTATCATTTTATACTAAGATTCTAATCGGAAACTCCCGAAGAATGCCGATGCTCAATCCTATGGGAATTGTTAATACCATTTTCATATCCGGTAAATACGAAAAAACTTTCAGTGGGAGAGCGTAGCTTTCCGGGCGGATCGATTTCGAATGATCGTGAATAGCCCTACAGTAGATCTATTACCAAAATCGAACAACAGACGGAACTAAACGAAAGAATTTTCAATTCTATTTACGATTATAAGTACGATCATAATAATTTTAAACAAGACATACGGTCTTATTTATAAACGTATTATAAGCTTGATATAGTTAAAATATGTTTTGTCTCGCTCAATCGAATATAAAAAAACTACAGAACGAAAGAAACAAAACATATTTTAACTATATCAAGCTTTATAAATAAGGCCGTTTATGTCTAATTTCGAACGATGGATCGATCATCGGATTCATAATAGGAAAATGTACGATCCGTCGGCGGGGTTCGTATTTTGTCTTGGTAATAGACCTCTAGTAGTTCCTGAGATTAGCGCGTTCAACCAAACAAAAGCTTCAGCTTTATTCAAAAAATCATTTATTCATTTAGGTAACACAATGTACACTTATGAACGTCAATAAAAAATACATATTAAATGCTTCTAATTTTACATTTACCGCCAGTTCTCAAATCAAGGGCGTAGAACGGACGAGAAGAACTGGTAATAAACTCGCCGCCACTCTTTTTAATCGCCAAGTTTTTGTTTAACAAAATGTTTGTAAGGAGCAGCAACCATTACACCATAATATTAGTATAGATAATTGATAGTCATTGCCTATTTTTAATAATGAAATAAGATGTAAAATAAATGGTAGTGTCTCTGTTGTCTATAGAAAGAAAGACGTCGGACGCAAAGCATAAACACAGCGTTCACAGACCTCAGGGAACGAATACCTAATGTTCCGCCAGATACAAAACTGTCAAAGGTATGAATTTGCAATTTAACCACAGAACAGGAAAATTAAGTAGAAGTGCGAAGTAGGCGTGGCACGCGTGTCACAATTTAGCACGGTGGCGTTTAATCGATCGCAGTGAAAATCATTCTTTTTTTTCACATAAAGTATTGTACCATATGGTTGCCTGGAAGAAATCGCTGCTTAGCGATAAGGCCGCCAGTTGTACTTTTCCTGTATGTGTTTCTAATTTTTTTATGTGTATTTCTGTATTTCTAGTGCAATAAAGTTTTAAATAAATAAATAAATAAAGTCTAGTTTAGTAATTATATATTAGTTTGTTTTAATATTACAAAACGTCGTATGTACTTTGTGCGCTAAGCCAAAGTAACCGTTATCGCAAAGCACTAAGATATATTATCAATTGTAGGACCAGTGTGATTTAGCTAGTTTTGAGTTTAATAAAAACAACGAATTGAAAAAAAATTGTAACTGTGTGCAGTGTTAAATACTCCATTCATTTGTGTGAATTTGGCGACAGTCGATCTGGTACAAATTATGACACAGCACTTCTACTTACTTCTTCTGTTCTGTGAATTTAACTTATTAATCTAGAGAATTGTCAAGATTTTTTTTAAATAACATAATATGTCATCTTTCTGTAGACATCGACACTTTAAAGAGATTTCAAATTTTAAGCACATACCTGTCATTTAAACATACTAGTGATGTGCCGGTAGATCCGTATCCGTTATTATAAAAATATAAAAATAAAGCATGTCATCCCACATCTCATAGTTTATTATTGTACTGGGGGTCCAAGATACAAGCTTGCTTAGTTTGGACCCCAAATCTATTGTATAAATAACTTGTAATTGTAAATATGATAAATAAATAAATTATTATTTTTTTGGGTGACGGTATATCCGTTATTTTTTTTGGCGGGTAATTTACCTTATTAATTTTAAATATATAGATGAAATTCTATATATAGGTGATAAAGTAGCAATGAAAACCTATTACACTACTGAAAACAATTGAAGGAACAAGAAATTTTCCTAATTTTTTCACCAAAGTTTGGAAGGATCATTTATAGATTACTAGTGGACCCCGCAGACGTTGTTCTGCCAAAATATTGGCTTCGAAATTATACAATTATTCTTAGATTGGAATATGCCCATTTGCCCACCGCTGTATGTGAAAAAAGATTTTCCCGCTTTTCTGTGGAATTTTTCCTTAATTTTCTTTGCTACCACGGAGCCCGAGACCTTTCCAACGAATGCAAAACCGTGGAAATCGGTTCGTGCGTTCTGGAGTTATAGCGTCAGGAAGGAAAACCCGACTTATTTTTATATAGTAGATGTAAACAGAGTGGACAAACTACATAAAGTCTTTTGAGAGTACCTAACCTATATCTACATTGGGACTTTTTGCAGCGTTTCTGCATCAATTCATATGCTTTCAGTAACATGGTGAGATGTAAGGATAGATAATATAATACATATATAAACATATAATATATTGTACACCTTATTTATAGGAATGCTTTATGATATTAAATGCAGTATTCACTCAGCAGTCGTGCCTATCATTTCTCTCCCGTGTTACCACCTTACAATGGCCAAGGAGCTTAAATACCAATAGGAGAAGGTCGAAAGGATGGAATTAATATCTCTAAGAGAATAAACCAGGTCATTCTGACAAAATCGACAAGTCAATAGTTTAATATTGTCTTTTATTAACGCGACTATCGAACATTTAAATAAAATACTTAATAGCGTATTAAAATGTGATTTATTATTCATCACGACGTTTCGGATGCTTATAAAATAAATAATAAGTCGCGTTTTAATCAGTTATAAAGTATTTTATTTTAAAGTCAATAAATTTTAAAACACGTATGCAGATATTTTTGAATAGAACACTACTGGCACACATAAAAACTCTCAGAGGACGCGTAAAATGATGTATTACATACTAACTGTCTATTCTAGATATTCTTTGACTTGTTCGTTCGTGCCTGCGCGATAACGATGTCTATTTATGATACCTGCCGGCCTAGCATGACAACCGCGACAAAATTTTGTCGACCGTTTTCTCGTGTTTTAATCGATTATTATTGCTCTATTTCTTTCGGGTCTAACATGACAATAACACTTAAAACTTAATTTGTCGAACGAGATATATTTTCTATCATAATTATCGATGTCGAGATATCTTACATCTTAGTTTGTCTTCTCTCGTCCGCGAGATATCTCGTGGCGGTCATGCTAGGCCGGCTGTTATATTTAGCTGTTACGATAAGTACGCCTCCCTCCTTCTTGTCCCCAGATAAAGACGTTACGCCTAGCGACATCTTACATCTCGTACTTACTGAAGGTGTTAGAGAGTGACGGAGAACCAGCTGGAGGCTTCAGAGCGGAACTACACCACACTCCGCCTCGGAGACGAATGACAGATCAAGGACAGGTGATTATGAAATGAAATTAATATTTTTTGACAGATACCTCGCACCAGTGGCGGCGTAAGACCTAAATTTTATGTGGGCAAGATTCATTTTGCGAGGCCCTCTGTCAGCGCAAAATTTTTTGGTGCGCTCGCGGCTTTTAAGTACCTAATGCATAAATTTTCGGGGCGCGAGGCCCCCTGGGCCGCGAGGCCGTAGGCGGTGGCCCACGTCGCCCACGCCTTACGCCGCCACTGCCTCGCACACCTGTTTATAATTTTCTGTAAGCATGTTTTCCTCACGTCTGGTAATTTCGGGCATCGATTGGGTGGGAGGAATATCGAAATTCCCGGTAACGAACCGATGGAAAATCCGTCAAGTGCACATTGCTCGTTTTGGTCTCTAAATGTTCGAAGTAAAAAGTAGGTCGACAGCGCATCATTAACTGCTGTTCTGTGGCTGAGATATCATCTACCATCAAGTGAACCTCATGCTCGTCTGTCGATATCTAACATAATATAATAAAACTGATGCAAATACTTTCTCGCAAGTTCTTCATGGCCTCTGATGGTTCGGTCGATAATATTGAGTAGTCAGCTGCACTTCAAGATGTCATGTGGAACATGGTGTAATGGCTGCAGCTCCTTACAAACATTTTGTAAAACAAAAACTTGGCGATTAAAAAGAATGGCGAAGAGTTTATTGCCGTTTTTTCGTCCGTTCTACGCCCTTGATTTGAGAACTGGCAATAAACGTAAAATTAGCAGCATTAATCTATATATATAAAAGAGATTTCCACCTATATAGTCACTCATCACGATATCTCTGGAACCATAAGGCGTAGCGACTTGAAATGATGGTAGGAATATTCCTTTCGCCGAGTAGAGGTCAGCTAAGAACGGATTTTACGAAATTCAACCCACAAGGGGGGTTGCGGGGGCAATTGCTAGTTATGTATATTTTTATTGACGTTCATAAGTGTACATTGTGTTACCTAAATGAATAAAAGATTTTGAATTTGAAGTAGGAGCGAGTCGGCGCCTCTGAGTGCACACGAGTACAAAATGGTTTCCCTTGAGAATGTTTCAAGTGGACGAGCTAAGTGTCCGTTAAATGATACTGTGTAATCTGTACCAATATAACTTAATGTAACTGTTCTTTGAAGGGATTTTAAAGCAGGGATTGAATACCGGTTAATTTACTACGGGAGTTATACCGGTATAATAAAGGTTTTTGTTGATATTCTTTCGTTTTATTCATATTTACTGAAAAAAATTACTGTGGTAAGTTTAGCGTGTATTACTCTTTGAAACTAATATCACGGTATCTCAGTTAGACACGTAATTTGGAAAATAAAAATTAACCGGTTTCAGTCCCTGTTTTAAAGTCAGATTTATGACGCTCATGTTTAATAGTACAGTCGGGCTAGCATGACAACCGCGACTAAATTTTGTCGACCGATTTCTCGTGTTTTAATCGATTATCTCTTTATTTCTTCCGGGTCTAACATGACAATTACACTTAAAACTCGACTTTTAATATCAAAAATAGATATATTTGTCGATCGAGATATGTTTTCTATCAAAATTGTCGATGTCGAGATATAATATATCTCAATATCTTACATCTTAGTTTGTCTTCTCTCGTCCGCGACATATCTCGTGGCGGTCATGCTAGGCCGGTATGAGATCTATGTTGTCATTAGTCGGATAGTTAAAAACGTATACGGATACGGATATTTGATGTCAAGATCCGTGAATACGGATACGGAATTACTTTCGAGCATTCGGAAATTCATAGACTGAAATCGAAACGCGCACTATGCACTTCACGCTTTTTCTATCTATGAACGGTGTTAGGCTACTCGGTCAGAATTTCGATATTCTTCCCACTCGTTTAGTGCCCGAAGTGACCAGACTTGGGGAAGACATGCTTATAGAAACATGCTTATATAAATAAATCATCCCGGTGGGATTCAAACCCGCGACCCATAAGAGCGCACGGCAGGTGCCCTTTTTACTTGTCATTGCAAAATATTCGGGACACAGCTAGTATTATTCACTATACATTTTATATCGGCAAAAACGTTTATATTTGTTATTATTATGTTATCCTATGTCCTTTCTAATACCTCTAAGAACATGTGTACAAAGTTTCATGATAATCGGTTGAGTAGTTTTGGCGTGAAAGCGTAACATTCACATTTATAATATTACTAGCTGACCCGGCAAACGTTGATTTGTCATGTAAATAATTTCTAAAAAGCAGGGTTTGGTGATAAAAAAGTAAAAAATTAGGGTTGTATGTATTTTTAATGCCACATTATAAAAAAATAAAAACAAAAAAATTCGTCCAAAAATTAAAAAAAAAAATTTAAGGGTGAACAACCCTTATCACTTAGGGGTATGGAAAAGTAGCCGATTCTCAGACCTACTGAATACGCATATAAATTTTGGTAAAAATCGGTACGTAAAGCCGTTTCGGAGGAGCACGGTAACTAACATTGTGACATGGTTTTATATATTAGAAGAAGATAGTAGGGATAGACACACTGTTCTTATCCATAGATGTCAATAAAATCAATGTCTTTAGTGCATATTTCCATTTTTCTCAAAATAACCCCGGAAAGTAATCGAAAGAGATAAAATGCAGTAATTTCCTAATTTGTAGGAGTGTTGTAGGCGTTGGGGCCATGTGGCTGGAGATATTAGATTAGCGAGCAATAAAGATACGGCGTCTGGTTTGTTTATGAACGAATTTGCTATATTTATCTCGGCAAGCCGTGGATTGTAATACTCAAATAATTTTTAATCTGCATTAATATTACTTAAAAAAAATATTTTGACATATACTTTTTTTTAAAGTTTTTATGGCCTGGTAACGAGATCTTTATGCCAAGACATATACAAAAAGAATACGTAATATACAGTAATTTAATGCCTTAAAGGTCTCGTTACCAGGCTATAAAATCTTCAAAAAAAAATACAGTTAATTAAAAAAAAGTTAAAAATTTTCTAGTATTATTTTTATCAATGTTAAAATTTTACTGTTATATAGGTATTTTTTTATTAATTTATTTACCATTAGAAATACAAATTCATAAGTTACATTAAGAATAGCATGAAAAATGAAAAAAGACTATTTGACATATTATAAACATACAATAAAAAAAAACTCTAGTTGCTAGTATTATTTTTATCAAAGTTCAAAAGTTGCTATTATATTTTATTTATGTATTTACCATTAAAATACAAATCCAAAGGTTAAGAATAGCATGAAAACTTAAAAAAATATTTGAAATAAACATACACTAAAAAAAGTTGCTAGTATTATTTTTGTGAATGTTAAAAAAAGCTATTATAATTTTATTTATGTATATACCATTAAAATACAAATTCATAAACTACATTAAGAATAGCACAACAAAAATACTGGTGCTGTAATTAGACTACATCTACATAACATGATTTTTAAAGAAATCAATGTATTCTATAAAAAATATTAAAAATCAGAAAATCACCTAGGATTATGTCAATTTGTCAATGATCATGAATGCCATTGCCATCTTACCGATTAAAAAAAAACAGCCGCGATGCTTGACGCTAACCAGAGACTATAAACCAGAGTAAAGTTGTAAACAGGAAGAGTCAAGCACGTGTCGGTCGATAAACAAAACATCCACAGACAGGTATTTGACCTAGATATGTCAATAATTAGGGTTGCGCTACAAAAAAATCCCAATAACGAGTCTGACCTTTTCTTTTTTTTTAATTCACTGTTTTGCCCATTTTGACATTTATATTTTTTCAGACATTTGTTCAATATTTTTAGTAGAAATACTGATGTGTGATTAAAAAGAGTGACGTTTCTTGCCAGTTCTTCTCTTCCGTTCTACACCCTTGATTTGAGAACTGGCGGTAAATGTAAAATTAGAAGCATTTAATATGTATTTTTTATTGACGTTCATAAGTGTACATGATGTTACCTAAATGAATAAATGATTTTTGAATTTGAATTTGAATGAAGTTGAAAGTGATATTTCAATATGTTAACTTTATAAATTCACGCGGAAAATTATAAAAGAACGGTTCATACTAATAATCCGGTAATTATGAAAGCTACGAGAACAAAGGGCCCAAGTTAGTTTTTTTTTGACAGAATAAAAATACTAGTACCTTTTTTTTTCACCACAAAAATACTCGTACGTAAATCGGTTCTCTTTCAATAGACAAGCAATTAAAATATTATATTAAATTATTAAGCCCATAAAAACATTGAAATCTCAAGTGGACAGACAATCAGTTTATTGATTGCTAACATATGGAGATACAATCTGGTAATCTGAGATGAATCGGGGCTTATGGGACTGTGACCTTACCGTTAGAAATATGTGTTATTATATTAAGAGGGCCCTTCCCGGTTCGTCTTTCGTCAACGCGAGCATGGTTGAAAAGCTTTTTGTTTCATGCAGCGCATACCTCTCCCGCTAACGAGTGAGTGAGAACGCGATAACATTGAACGTAAAATAGTGTGCGGAAATTTCATAAAACTTGTTCTAGGAAATACGTGTTTTTCAGTAGTCTTTACAAGTTTATGAAATATTTTTTTGTAATTTAGAATCTCCTTTATTTTTGCAAGGTTTCTATCATAAAAAAATATTTACTTTCACAATTTATGAGTACATTACGTCGTGAACGTCCAAAGTTCAGGTATTTTTTTTGCAAAAAAGCTGATTTTTGGAGGCTTATACTGAATTTATTTCTGAAAATTTTGAGATTTTATTCCGATAGAAACCTAGATATAGTGCACGAGATACCTATTAGTTGAAAATTTTCAAAGAAAAATCGGTTACATCGCCATTATCACGTACGAGCATTTGTATGGCAAGTTAGACGGGTTGGGCCCTCTTAACACTAGGGCTTATGAAATAATGAGATTTAATTGTATTGCTCTGTAAAAAGATATATGTTTTTATTATTTACATTATTTCTAATAATACATAAATCTTACCTGCTTTTTTTTTTTTTTTTTTCAGAGCAGACAACCGAGCAAGTGGGTTACCTGATGGTAAATAATCACCACCGCCCATGTACATCTAGGACTTGAAGGTCTCAGATGCGTTGTCGACCTGTAAAAATAAACAACATTTAAAGCTATTATTTCAATATTCACAATATAATATTAAGATTTTACTTATTTAAACAATATAACCGATTTTATTTAAAGACAATTTTTAACTAGGATGTCAAACGTCAAAAAAGTATACAGATTATTAAAATATGAATGAAGGGCAACAGACTTCATTTACATATATAGAACTAGCAACGCGCCCTGGCTTTACACGGGTGCAATGTAGATGTACTATACACAAAACATAGCCTATGTTACTCGCTGATAATGTACCTTTCTATTGGTGAAAGGTTTTTTATAGGTAATCGGTCTAGTAGTTTTTGAGTTTATTCATAACATACAGAAATACAAATCTTTCCTCTTTATAATATTAGTATAGTATAGACGGGCTCGTTGGCGCGTTCGGTAGATGACCTGCCGTGCGCATCGATGGGTCGTGGATTCGAATCCCACCGGGACGGCATGTTTATAATTTTCTCTAAGCATGTTTTTCCCACGTCTGTTAACTTCAGGCATTGATCGGGTGGGAGGAATATCGAAATTCCGACCGGGTAACGAACCACCGTTCATAGATGGAAAAACTGAGAAGTGCACATTATGGATTTCTGAATGCTCGAAGTAAAAAGTAGATCGACAGCGCATCACTGACTTATGTTCTGTGGCTAGGGTATCAACTATCACCTACCATCAAGTGAACCTCATGCTCGTCTGTCGATATCTAACATAAATTTATTAAAAATACAACTTATGGAATATTACTTATTTATTTATTTTTTTTTTTATAATATAGGGGGCAAACGAGCCTGCGGCTCACCTGATGGAAAGTGAACACCGCCGCCCATGAACATCTGCAACACCAGAGGACTTGCAGTTGCGTTGCCGGCCTTTAAAATCTATATTATCTATATTTTAACTTCAAGTACTGGCCACTTGACTATTTTGGTAGCTCTTTTAGGCGCCATAGACTTCTTTATCGCCTTAAAAAGCAATATACAAGTGCACCTGTAAACTTTTTAGGGTTCCGTAAACCCATAATGGAACCCTTGCTGGATCAGTTCATTGTCTGTCTGTCTGTCAAAACATTTTTTCTCAGGAACGCGTGGAGGTATCAAGTTGAAATTAATATTTAATACCCAGGTCTGAAATCCCTTGCAGCGGTGTCTAAATGGACACAGTCAAAAGATACGGCCTTTTATGCTCCGTGTATGTCACACACTCTCATGGGAATCAAAACCTATAGGGTACTTCCCGGTGACCTAGAATTATGAAATTTGGAATAAAGTAATGTCATGTAGCACAATTAAAGGAAAAAAAATCACAAAATCGTACAATTATGTTTTTTTTAATGGAAAAATGTTTACTTAACTAAAACATTCAGTCAGTTTTTTACATACAGCCAGCAAAATAAGACATTATTTTACCGTATTTATTTATTGAATAGTGACCGGTGATCGTGTATCTAAAATATTTATCTAGATTAATACAGAATCGTATAAAATAGCTTCGCGTTAACCTAACATCGTCGTGATCGTAGAATGACGGATCTGCAAAACTGCTACTTTAGGGTCCATCGTCCAAAGTACGTCACTTTTAGGGGGGGGGGGGGGAGGGGATCGACGAAGTGTGACAAGGGGTGGGAGAGGTCCTAAGTTTCGAGACGTCACATTTCAAAATTTTAGCCATCTTTAAGTGTTAAAATGCCGAGCTATTATAGAAAAACTTAAAAATATTTTCAATCTGACGACATGTTTTCAACGACGACAATTTTCTATAAGCATGTCTTCCCCACGTTTGGTAACTTCGGGGATAAATCATGTGGGAGGAATATCGAAATTCCGACCGGGTAACACTTAACCACCATTCGTAGCAGGAAAAGCCGTGAAGTTCACATTGCGCGTTTCGGTCTCAGTCTTTCTTTTTATGTCAGATATCGACAGACGAGCATGAGGTTCACTTGATGGTAGGTGATATCTCAGCCACAGACCATCGATCAATGATGCGCTGTCGACCTACTTTTTACTTCGAGCAGAAATCCATAGACTGAAACCGAAACGCGCAATATGCACTTCACGGTTTTTCCATCTATGAACGGTGGTTCGTTACCCGGTCGGAATTTAGATATTCCTCCCACCCGATCAATGCACGAAGTTACCAGACGTGGGGAAATCATGCTTACAGAAAATTATAAGCATGTGCTCCCGGTGGGATTCGAACCCACGACCCATCGATGCGCACGGCAGGTGTTCTATCGAACACGCCAACGAGCCCGTCGTTTAGTGTGTATTACTCTTTAAAAATACCATGATATCTCAGTCAGACACGTATTTTGGAATATAAAAATTAACCGGTTTCAGTTCCTGGTTAAGACTTTTCAGACTTCTCTTAATATTGTCATTTGTTTCAGAATTCATCAGACAAGAAGGGGAAAGGTCGCACGGGCTGGCCGCAACATGTCTGGGCTTTGGAGTTGAAGAGCGAACAGAATTTACAAAGTTAATAATATCTTACAAGTTGCAAATACCTTATACAGAGCTATGCGTATGCGCAGAAACTGTCACTGCCGGCATAGCATGACCGCCACGAGATATGTCGCGGACGAGAGAAGACAAACTAAGATGTCTAGATATAGTATATCTCGACATCGACAATTTTCATAGAAAAGATACCTCGATCGACAAAATATATCTATTTCTGATATTAAAAGTCGAGTTTTAAGTGTAATTGTCATGTTAGACCCGGAAGAAATATAGATATCGATAAAAACACGGGAAAACGGTCGACGAAATTTTGTCGCGGTTGTCATGCTAGGCCGGCTGAAAAGAAAAGATATTTATGCATCTTTTCGTCATCATGATATCTTTTTAGTTCAGTAGTTCAGTCTCGTTCAGTTGCTCACTGTATTGAGATGTCATCCCCGCGGGTGAGTGAGTGAAACACAAAATAATTTCAGTACAACAGAGCGAGATAAGTGATCATAACATAACGTGCACGTGTTGATTCGTGTTTCGTCGGGAAAGTTCGGCTCATTCGTTGTGCTTCGTTCGCAGATTAATTAGTGGACTAATTATTAATACTGAAGTAGATGTAACTGAACAAGAGAAAGACGGATAGACGCTAACAGTAGAACCGCTATAAGTCGAACTTCAAGGGAGACGCCAAATTCGATTTATAGAGTTTTCGACTTGTGAAAGATTTCGACTTAGGCGGATTGTGTAAGGAAATTTTCGACTTATCTAGGCTAAGATGTAAATAGGCACGTTTTAATGTCAGCCATAGAATACTTTATCATTTCATAGAATTCGTAATCCTATTTACTGTATACTCTGTACAATGTTTTCTAAGAAACAATGACGAAATCATAGATTGTCGGCAAATTCTTAGATTCTAAAAAACAACGCGAGGGCAGGAGTCAGCGGACTGCTTAGATGTGTGTGTCACACCGATACAAATAAATATTGTTCTAACTAAAATATAAGCCTTTTTAGTATTATATATCTAAAAAAAACAATGATTTTATGAATATTGTGGCTCTACTGTATAATTTTATAGTTCGTTTAGTAACGCGATATTACAATAGACAATAGATGTGTGGAGGAAGTGAGGTGTGGTCTTCCTCCAACCTAAAGGGAGGATCCTCGACCAGTCGAACCACTGACTGGCCGGCCCTAAGGCCCCAGTGGTTGATGTCGAGATGTTGTATATATAGTTAGCGCGCACAGAAACTTTGATAGCGCGATTCAGGAATTGACGTCTTTGTATTGATTCTTGTAGCGGATTATAGATGTCGCTACAGTACTCCCCCCCGAAGACCGGAGGTCGATCGAGTTGTTGAAACAGCTGTGTTGAGTGTTGCTTGCCAGTGCCAGATTGTCCGAGATTCCAGTGAGTCGGAATCGGATGTCGCAGAGTTCGCGGTGAGTCGGAACTGAGTGCGATGATGCTGCATAATGCTCCAGTGAGTCGGAGTGCTGCAGTGTTTGAAGCTGGCTGCTGCGTCGACCAGGAGAGATGTGCTCTGCTTGCTGACCGGCCGAAGTGCAGTGTGCTGTGCTGAAGGTGGCTGAGGGTGTTGACCAGGCATACGCGCTCGCTGCATGCTAGTGGACAGGATACCCGTTGTAGCCGAAGGTGCTGGCTGGCTGTGACTTGGTTGCTGCTGATGTTGTAGGAAGGAGTGATGACGTCAGGCTTCATGATGTTCAGAAGTAGGTGTTCTTCTGCGGGGTCACCAATGTGGAGGATGGTGGCTGAATCACGTCGGGGTCACCAATTTGGAGGAAGGGAGGTGTGGTCTTCCTCCAACCTAAAGGGAGGATCCTCGACCAGTCGAACCACTGACTGGCCGGCCCTAAGGCCCCCGCAAGCCCGCACTTGAATTTATTTTGTGACGAAAGATAATTCGATACGAGTTTCGACAGATCAACCGCTGCCCGCTACAATCCAGCCAAAACATGAAATGAAAAAAAATGTACATAGAATAACAGACCCATACAAACTTTTGGCACAGAAAAGTAGTTCTATTTTTGACCTGTAGAGCGCGCGGCAATGTATCGGTGTGACACACACACAAACACCGCTGACTCCTCCCCTCGCGTCGTCTCGCTCGATCTTACGAGCGGCAATAACACACTCTACAAGCGGCTGGGTGCGAGAGAGTGCGCGCTATGACTCCACGTCAGAGTGTCGTCCACACGGCCACTAGCAGCGCCGCGGGGGCTGGGGTGAGAACTACTCTTACTCCAGAGAAACTGCGACAAACGCGCCTATAAGGCCTGTGCCTCTAAGTACATCTATTTTTTATGATATTAATACTTATAAATGATAAATTGCGACACACAAACATGTACATACTTCGATCAACAATATACTAGATATCGGGTCGACGCAAAAAATCCGTGCCGGTAAATATCGGCTCACTTGAAATGTGAGAGTCTATTTTGTTTAGTTCTCTTCAAGCACGGCCAATATTAAGACGTTTCACAATGACGCAGTTTGTCTTCAAAAATTGCGAAAATAATTCCCGAAAAAACTATTTTACGGACGGAGTCTTATTTTTGGTTATTACATATAAAATAAGATATATTTTAAGCTTTTAAACTAACAAATAACAAATTTGAACAAAATTATCTGTTTTAAATCAACGCTACAAATGTTTGGCCAAGGTTGGCCAACACATGCGCAAACTATTGTGTAACAGAATAGTGGATGCATGGAGTAGATTTGTACTGAAATAATCCTTACTATCTTAGGATAAGCATCCTTAGTAATATTATAAATGCGAAAGTGATATTTTTGTTTGTTACGCTTTCACGCTAAAACGGAAAAGAAAACATTCCAATCTGTATGTTCATGTTGCGGATATTATTATTTAACATACTGTTACGGAGACAGGCTGAAGAAAGTTCGAGAAACATTTGTGGTATATTTCAGTCACTTAGAGACGTTTTCAGCAAGCTGACATACGATTTCAGGCCGTTTTAAGGCAGTATCTATCAAATAGCAAAAGTTCGGAAAGCGATACCAAGCGATCAACTTCTGCGATTTACGAGAGATCCGAGTGCGATAGTTCAAGAGCCAGAAGAGTATAAGAGTCAGTGTTTTGTGCGCAGTGTAATTGTAGTTTTTTGTTTTAGTTTCGTTTTTCTCTAATTGTAGTAGTGTAATTTTTAATTAATTCATTATTTTATTTATTTTCTTTTGTGTTGTTTTTATAAATAAATCCTCAGTGTATAAGAGCGGCGTTTATTAATCCCGAACCATTATAGCTCGTAACAATACGAATTACAATTTATATAAAACATTATATTATTGTTTATCAAATATATTATAGTTTACGTTTCATGTTGATATATTATTTTGTACCCTATTAGATACATGATAATTTACACATTGATGTTTCATAAACTATACTAATAATACCAAAGTCTTCGAAGTTAGTCAAGTGTGTATGTATAATACATAGATATGTATATATATTTTGTTAACAAATAAAATCCTATTTCGACTTCACTCTTTTCTTTGTTCCCATTGAGCAGTGTCATTTTTTCAAAATTTGACAAGGGGCGTGGTTTAAATAACAGGTTACTTTTTTCGTGAATTTTGTATGCGACCTGAAGTCTATTTAATACTATGTCAATGTGTACATATTATTGTTATATACAATATAGAGTATTATATTACTTTGATTTAAATATCTGTATATATTAAGGTTAAAAAATAATTTATAATCTTATTATGTTGTACCAAAGACTTATTATAATAAAATAATTAATATTCTTATTGTATTTTTTGTTCATTGCCCTTACCTATACACACCTATACATTACTTACTTGTGGCATAGAAATTAACAGTAAAATAGACATAGAAATGTGTCTGCCCCATGCCCCACTAGGGGACTCGGGAATTGTAACAAGTACCAGGACAAACAAGTATTCCGCTAGTATGCGATTTAAGTATCGTTTCCTACGTGTTTAGTAATGGGAGAAGGACCTAACACTCATCCTTGGGAATATGGGTAGGTATTTCTACTAAACGCGCTGCTCAAATGAGACAGCGTCGTTTGACAGAAAGTATTGACGAGAGGGAAGATCGTTTAAGTTGATCGTCTTTGTTGAAGTTATCAAAAAGCTCTGAATCAATTTCAAAACAACAACAAAAAAAATCATCAAAATCCATGCATGATTGGCGGATTTATCGCGTAACATACACAAAAAAACATAGAGTCGAAATGAGAACCTCCTCCTTTATTGATTCAAATTCAAAATCATTTATTTATTCATTTAGGTAACATAATGCACACTTATGAACGTCAATAAAAAATACATATTAAATGCTTTTAATTTTACATTTACTGCCAGTTCTCAAATCAAGGGCGTAGAACGGACGAGAAGAACTGGCAATCACAGATCACCTAAGTAATCTGTGACTGGCAATAAACTCGCCGCCACTCTTTTTAATCGCCAAATCGTTTTACAATTTTTTTGTAAGGAGCTAACCATTACACCATGTTCCACATGACATCTTTAAGTAATTAACTATAATAATTAAAGAAATATATATAAACGAAAAAATAAAGATTAGTCCTCTATCAGCAGTAGGCATGGTGAAATAGGAGCACGCACTTACATTCTCGTGGGAACAACACGCAAATACATAGTCGAAATAGCTAACATCACCGCATACACAATAATTGAAGTCCGACCTGTCACCACAAGTAGCACCCGTTCACGAGTTTACGAAGTCGGTTAAGAAGACCGAAAGACACGCAATTCTACGCCGGTATTCTAAGCTCCTGTAAAGTTTAATCAGTTGTGAATTTACCAGCAGGCTGAGTAGGCTTGAGTCTAGGGCGGCAGATTTTAGGGGCGGCGGGAACAAATTTTTATCTTTAAGCGTCTTATGGAAATCAAAAAGAATTCTGTAGAACGTTTTTATGATGTCATTCAACGAAATATCAAATATCCTATAGCAAAACACTCAGTTCGCCCCGAACTAGTAATCGGACTCTATATATCTTATACCTTTAAACGAGCAATTCTTGTATATATATATATAACTAGCAAAACGCCCCGGCTTCGCACGGGTGCAAATAGATGAAAAAAAAGCAAAGCCTATGTTACTCGCTGATAATATAGCTTTCTATTAGTGAAAGAATTTTTAAAATCGGTTGAGTAGTTTTTGAGTTAAATCGTATCAAAACCCCACAAATTGAACAAAATGACATAGCCCTCGCCGTATTGCTCGATGCCCTGCGTGGAGCCACAGCGGTGCGAAGCGGACGGCGTGTATTTTTTGTTTACATTGATATTTTTAATTTCGTAATATCTTTTGAATGGAATGTCCGATTTCAATATTTCAAAAAGTAATCAACAGGTATTGAAACAGTCTTAAATATGAAACAATTTATTTGGATAAGAATTAATACAGAGGTATGGATAGCAGGGTCTGATTTTGATCGGCATTTCTATCAACTTTTAAAATGTACAAAAGTAGTTATAGTAACATAACTACAATAGTAGACATATGGTCTCGCGAAGTTTTTTGTAGATATTTATATGTTCTATAATATTGTAGAACTTTATTTTGTTCTATCATCAATACTTTTCGCAGCGCATGCGACGAACAACATTTTTTGGCAATTTTTTTTACACCTCGGGTTGGTTTTAGTAGGAAATTCTAAGGATCTCTATTTTTTTCTAGTAATAAATATAGCCTATCGTCGTTGCGCCTGCCAAATTCCATATGTGCATTTTTTTGATTTTTGGTTTTTGCACAAAAAAATAGTCTTAGTTTTATTCTCTATGTGTTACTAAAATCCTTTTTGTGATATTCGAACTGGAAAGGAGTTTAACTAATTCCATATGTGTTTTGACCGTTAAGAAAATCTCCGTATGTGAGTCAATAATACATTTTTCGTTGTTTCCCAAAACTATACAAAAATGCACATATGGAATTTGGCAGGCGCAACGACGCTATGTTACTCAGCGATAATGTAGCTTTCTATTGGTGAAAGAATTTTTGAAATCGGTCCAGTAGTTTTTAAGTTTATTCAATACATACAAAAATACAAATCTTTCCTCTTTATAATATTAGTATAGATTGGAATCTCGGAATCGACTCCAACGATTTTCATGAAATTTAGTATACGGGGGGTTTCGGGGGCGAAAAACGATCTAGCTAGGAATCATTTCTAGAAAATGTCATTTTATTCGTGTTTTATCAACTTAAACATAAACTTACTTTTTTTATTGGAAGAATAATAACAAAAAGGTGGCGTTTGAGTAGTCCCAATTTAAACTGAAAATGACTCTTCCTGACATCTATCGGCGAATATTAATACTATTTTTTTTTAATTGCTTTAACGACACAACAACACTAAAGCTATTCCAGCAGATGGCGTTGTTAAGTAACACGAAGTCGATGAGTGTTTGCTTTGAGGTTAGACTTGATTTTATTAGTATGTAATTCGTACTTAAATTTTCCAAAAAACACAATTTATAAAAAAAAAATTCTTCAGGTACTTATATTAATTTAAGAATAGACAATTGTAGATGGGGGGGGGGGGGGGGGGTTGGGTAGTTAAAAGCCTACACCTTGGAAATATGTAAATCCGCCACTGAGTTTAATGTCCCTACAATACATACTTTCTCATCCTTCATATATCAACTTGTCCTCCCGGGTCATGAACTGGCAACACCCTCGGTAGGCTGAAGTTAATCAGCAATCGATTCGCCAGACATCAAAGCCGAAAGTATCTCATTTGTATTTAGACTATAAAACAAATTACAAGTATATTTTCGTACCTCGTGTAGGGTGACGTTGATTTGGTAAGACCGGTAAATAAATCTTTGTCATTTTTATAGCTGAATATACTATAGTCACTACATAGTATAAAACAAAGTCGCTTTCTCTGTCCCTTTGTATGCTTAAATCTTTGAAACTACGTAACGGATTTTGATGCGTTTTTTTTAAATAGATAGAGTGATTGAAGAGGAAGGTTTATATGTATAATAATAACAGTTTTTCTGTAGTGTATTTAGTATCAGCATTGCACCGGTGCGAAGCCGGGGCGGGTCGCTAGTATAGAATAAAACAGAAAAAAGCCTTTAGCTATCAGAAGAATGTACTACTCCATTAATATATTACATCTATGTAAAACTAAATATTGTAAATATATGCAATTCTTAGTTTAACACACTTTCTGTCATAGGTGTCAAAAGAAAACTATTTATATTTTAATGTGAAATTTTCGTCTATACTTACTAATATTATAAAGAGGAAAGATTTGTATTTTTGTATGTTACGAATTAACTCAAAAATCAAAAGTTTTTTATTTCAAATAGGCCTTTGCAGGCTCTTATGAAACGTCTAGTTGCACAAAACTGCAGGACCGATTTAAAAAAAAAATTCACCATTAGAAAGCATTTTTAGCGAGTAACATAGGCTATTTTTTGTGTATATCTACATTGCGCCCGTGAGAAGCCGGGGCGGGTTGCTAGTATAATATATACCTATTGCTTTTATTTTTATTTTTCCTTACATTCAAATGCAAAGTTGTCAAACACCTTTTGGTCGAAATAGATATACACGAATTGTAGAAATAGTGTATTTACTGGATTAAAACGCGATTTATTATTCATATTATTTTTCTTTGGCAAATGTTATTTTATTTAAATATGTGCTTTTCGTGTTAATAAAAGACATTATGCATACCACACTGTTTTTCTAGCCATTACCTTATCAATTCACGGATGTTCACACTTTGAACAAATATATAAGTAAAAAAAGGGTAAATTAAAAATATAAAAAAAATACCAAACAAAGTCAACATGCTTATCTAGATCAAACAATTAGTGAAGTAAGGACAGACGCCCCAGATCTAGTAGGATAAGAATATTTAAATAAAATACTGTATACCGGATTAAAACGCGATTTATTATTTAAATTATTTATCCCGACGTTTCGGATGCTTTTCAGCAACCGTGGTCGCGGGAGACTGAAAGATGACAGTTGTCTTATATTTGAAATGTCACAAAGTTGCCATATTTAATTCAATTAAATTAAAAAATAATCTATTAATTTAGGTAACACAATGTACATCTATGAACGTCATTAAAAAATAATACATATTAAATTACTAATATTACTAATATTAAATGCTTCTAATTTTACATTTACTACCAGTTCACAAATCAAGGGCGTAGAGCGGACGAGAAGAACTGGCAAGAAACTCGCCGCCACTCTTTTTAATCGCCAAGTTTCTGTTTTACAATCTTTACATATTAACGCCATCTATTCCTACGGAGTTGATATTTACTGTAATTTTCTATATTATGACAATATTGACTAACGGTGTCCTCTTGTTTTTTAGTATGTTGGATTTGGGGCTTTAGATTTTTAATTACTGGATCCCAGGTGTTGGAAAGTCTCAAACCATCTTCTCTATTGAAACGTAGCATTTCAAACCGACTTAAGGAACACATTGCGGATATCAAAAACAGACGTCACTCTAAATCAGCAGTATGTGAACACACTCTGGATAAACCAAACCACTACATACGTTTCGACCAACCAAAAATCCTTGCAAAAGAAAGTAGGTTCTTTCCCAGACTAGTACGTGAGGCTATTGAAATTAAAAAACATCCTAACTTCAATAGAGAAGATGGTTTGAGATTTTCCAACACCTGGGATCCAGTAATTAAAAATCTAAAGCCCCAAATCCAACATACTAAAAAACAAGAGGACACCGTTAGCCAATATTGTCATAATATAGAAAATTACAGTAAATATCAACTCCGTAGGAATAGATGGCGTTAATATGTAAAGATTGTAAAACAGAAACTTGGCGATTAAAAAGAGTGGCGGCGAGTTTCTTGCCAGTTCTTCTCGTCCGCTCTACGCCCTTGATTTGTGAACTGGTAGTAAATGTAAAATTAGAAGCATTTAATATTAGTAATATTAGTAATTTAATATGTATTATTTTTTAATGACGTTCATAGATGTACATTGTGTTACCTAAATTAATAGATTATTTTTTAATTTAATTGAATTAAATATGGCAACTTTGTGACATTTCAAATATAAGACAACTGTCATCTTTCAGTCTCCCGCGACCACGGTTGCTGAAAAGCATCCGAAACGTCGGGATAAATAATTTAAATAATAAATCGCGTTTTAATCCGGTATACAGTATTTTATTTAAATGTGTGATACTCGCGTTAATAAAAGACAATATTAGGATAAGAATACTTCAAGAGTACTTGGAGTTTGGAATTTTCGTAAAGGAAAAATCCCATCACATTCGAAAACATGCGGTCCCTAGTGCGCGCGCGCACAACCACATGGCCCCACGGCGGAAACACTCCATAAATCGTTTTATACACAACCTGTGTTAAAAATATCTTTACACGTAAATTTTTATGATATGACTTTCCGAAAAATTGTTTGTTTTTGTTCAATACCTTTATATATTGTTTAACTTTAGGAAATGTTCGGGTTTAGTTTATTTATTTCATAAATTTCGCCATCGAAGCATAACAACCACGACAAAATTTTGTCGACCGTTTTCTCTTGTTTTAATCGATTATCTCTTTACGTCTTCCGAGTCTAACATGGCACACTTAAAACTCGACTTCTAATGTCAAAATTAGAGTTTGTCGATCGAGATATCTTGTCTATCAAAGTTGTCGATGTCGAGATATAATATATCGATATATCTTCCGGCCTAGCATGACAACCGCGACAAAATGTTGTCGACCGTTTTCTCATGTTTTAATCGATTATCGCTTTATTTCGTCCGGGTCTAAAATGACAATTACACTTAAAACTCGACTTTTAATATCAAAAATAGATATATTTGTCGATCGAGATATTTTTTCTATAAAAATTGTCGAAGTCGATATATAATATATCGAGATATCTTATATCTTAGTTTGTCTTCACTCGTCCGCGAGATATCTCTTGATGGTTATGCTAGCCGGGCAGAACAGCGACATATAGAATGCAGGAGGCCTATTTAAAAAAATGGACGACTCAACCGAATATAAACAAAAACTTACAACATTACTTGACAACAGATTTTGTCAGGCTCGTTGGCGCTTTTTGTAGTGTGGAGGAAGGTGGCTGAATCACGTCGGGGTCACCAACGTGGAGGAAGGGAGGTGTGGTCTTCCTCCAACCTAAAGGGAGGATCCTCGACCAGTCGAACCACTGACTGGCCGGCCCTAAGGCCCCAGTGGTTGATGTCGAGATGTTGTATATATACTTAGCGCGCACAGAAACTTTGATATCGCGATTCAGGATTAGACGTCTTCGTATTGATTCTTGTAGCGGATCATAGATGTCGCTACAGTAGAACCTCTAACTCTCTCTCCGATAGGTCCTGGGTAGGGTTGATGAGGATTCCTCTTCCTTTTAATGCGGAACTTCCTCATTTCCACAAAATAAAATTTAAAATATCCCCTTCCTCATATTAAAAAAAAATATTAAAATCTGGATTTGTTCTATTTCTCTTCTTACATCACCCTGACTCGGTTTTAGCATTGTTTTTCTATTGACAGACATTTCACCTCTACAGATTTATTATATGTATAAATTTAAAAAGTAAACCTAGTATGCAAACTTATATGTTATCCAATTCTTAATCATAATTCAAATTCAAGAAAAAACAAGCATTGCTATCGACAACCAAATTCCAAAATTGACAAGATCTTACGAAAAGAAATATATCCGCCTGAAAATAGTTTTGGACGCCATCTCCCAAATAAATTTTTTTGGAAAATAAAGCAAAGAATAAATTAAATTTAATAAGTGCTAATAATTTTATTAGAATTTATGTTTGTGATTAAAATAGTAATAATAGTTGACGGGCTCGTTGGCGCGTTCGGTAGATCACCTGCCGTGCGCGCTGATGGGTCGTGGGTTCGAATCCCACCGGGACCACATGCTTATAATTTTCAATAAGCATGTTTTCCCCACGTCTGGTAACTTCGGGTATTCATCGGGTGGAAGGAATATCGAAATTCCGACCGGGTAACGTAACACCGTTCATAGATGGAAAAACTGAAAAGTGCATATTGCGCGTTTCGGTTTCAGTCTATGGATTTCCGAATGCTCGAAGTAAAAAGTAGGTCGACAGCGCATCATCACCTACCCATCAAGTGAACCTCATGCTCGTCTGTCGATATCTGACATAAAAAAAAATCTCATTGTGTACCTAATTAAAATAGTAAAATCAATACCTCATTACATTATTAAATTATTATTTTTTTAAATTGTTGATTTATTGTTATGTATTTTAATAGTTAATTATTTTTACATTATTTACGTAATAAATAAGACTGAAATATTATGAATACAGGTGTTTTGACTTTGAGAACGGACTTTTTATTTACGTTCTTTTATATTTTACTAGTTTATGCCCGCGACTTTATCTATATGTATATTCATTCAGGATTTGAACTATCTGTGTATCCCGATCCAAGCATGAGTGAAGTGAGTGAGTGAGAGCAAAAAACATTCAAATTCAAATTCATTTATTCATTTAGGTAACACAATGTACACTTATGAACGTCAATAAAAAAAGGATATTAAATGCTTCTAATTTTACATTTACTGCCAGTTCTCAAATCAAGGGCGTAGAACGGACGAGAAGAACTGGCAATAAACTTGCCGCCACTCTTTTTAATCGCGAAGATTTTTGTTTTACAAAATGTTTGTAAGGAGCTACAAACATTACACCATGTTCCACATGACATCTTTAAGTAATTAACTATAATAATTAAAAATAAATATACACGAAAAAATTAAATTTAAAACCAAGGTTTGTCCTCTATCAGCAGTAGGAATGGTGAAATAGGAGCACGCACTTACATTCTCGTGGGAACAACACGCAACATAGTAATAATATATAAACTTGCATTCATGTTTTTTACTTGAATTCAAACACTTTTCTTTCCAACTGCACCTTCCATTGTTTACGTAGAATCTAAGAACTTCGTGCATAGAGAAGCATATAGCGGGACTAGAGCATAAGGGGGCTAACTGATTTAGCTTTAGCTTACAATCTACATATTATGTAATGTACGAATGGTCGAAGTAAAAAAAAATAAGTCGACTCAACGACTATTGGGTGAGATACCTTAATAATCTAATATATAAAATTTCCATCTCACAAACCGTACTCCTCCGAAACGGCTTGACCGATTTTTACCAAATTTTATATGCGTATTCAGTAGGTGAGAATCGGCTACTATCTATTTTTCATACCCCTAAGGGTTGTTCACCCTTAAAAAATTTTTTTTTTAATTTTTGGACGATTTTTTTTTGTTTTTATTTTTTTATAATGTGGCATTAAAAATACATACAACCCTATATTTTCACTCTTCTATTACCAACCCCTTCTTTTTTTGTCAAAAAATCTAGATCCGTGCGAAGCCAGGGCGGGTCGCTACAAGATCTATGAATGCTTGTTTGTTTCTTTGTTACGATTTAAGTCAAAAACTACTAGACTGATTTTAAAAATTCTATCACCGTTAGAAAGCTACATCTTCACCGAGTGGCATAGGCTATAATTATTTCCAGAAATAATTAGGGATCCCTACTAGAACTGGAATAAAGCAACCCAAGGTGTAAAAAAAAGTTTGTAGGGAGTAATCTCTGGATCAACTGAATCGATTTTAAAAATTCTTTCACCAATAGAAAGCTACATTATCAGCAAGTAACATTTATTGTGTAAAGTAGCTACATCTACATTGCACCCGTGCGTAGCCATGGTATGTTACTAGTACTAAATTTGGACACTGTTAAACAATAAAGTGACAACGCACAAAATAATAAAATTATATTATTATATTAAAATATATAGATTAAAACGCGATTTATTATTTATATTGTTTAAATTATATAATTTACGCGATTTATCGTGTTCTAATCCGGTTAATAATCGCGTTTTAATCCGGTATAGTACAGTATTTTATTTAAACTCACAAAATGACAAAAATGTAAATTTTGATACCAATCGCTTCCTTATGAGCTAGAGTACATATTACAAAAGAGATCATTTAAATCATTTTAATAGCAAAAATATTGAAAAAAAATAGTGGGCACGAAACCCTAACATGTTTAGAATATTGAACAATAATGCACTAAATTCTATTACTTTGATTGCTACCAAGAAAAACGATATACATTTAGTGAATAATAATTTCAAAAAAATCTATGTTTTATTTCTGTTATTTTTTAAAAGAGATTTAATAAAACCTAATTAAAACTTCAAACTCAATTTTCTCAAAATGGGTTGACACTGTATTGCTTAACAGCGTCCATCTTACTCTTACTAATATTATAAATGCGAAAGTTTGTGAGGATGGATGGATGGATGTTTTTTACTCTTTCACGCAAAAACTACTGAACGGATTTTGATGAAACTTTACAGTAATGTTGCTTATATATCAGAATAACACATAGACTACAATTTATATATTTTTTTGTATATTGGCGATAATATAACTATAAGTATCAAGTAACTCGGAAAAATTCCAGCCTTCTGAGAGCTATCTTGGCGTGCGCTGCCTTAACCGTTGGAGTTACAGGACTATAATGTATGATGGGATTGTTTGTCTTAAAATAAAATAAAAATAAAAAAAGCTTTATTTATCCCTTTACACTTTACAGTTTATAGTTTAGTATTGTTGTTAGTATGTTTATTTTAGATTATATTAGTATATTTAAATTATTGTTGATTTATTTTTTAAATATTTTAATGTAAGGGCCGAATTTTGCGGTGAAAGCCTCCTCCAAATTATGCCAACTTTCTCTGTCTCTTGCCACTCTCGTCCAAAGAGCTCCGGCTATTTCTGCGATGTCGTCGCTCCATCTTTTGAATGGTCTGCCTCGTCTTCTCGTTTTGTAAATTGGGGACCAATTTGTAACAGTTTGTGACCATCTACCATCTGTTGTTCTTTGAATATGGCCAGCCCATTTCCACTTAAGTTTCAATATAACAAATATGACGGCATCTCTGGACTTTGTTTTTTTCCTGATGTAAGAGCTTCTGATCCTATCTTTTAATTTAATACCCTATTGTTTGTCTTAAATAGTTCTAAATAAAAGTTAAAACCTTTTATGTGGAAGCCAATATACCCTAAACTATGAGCCATAAATACATTTAAATTTGATACTTTTTTTTAATTGCACTTTTTAGGGTATTTAGCTAATTCTTATCAAAATTGATTCATTTTTCGCCTTCAGTATTTAATATAGATGAGCTTTGTCTTTAACACTAAGTAATTTGGATGTACGGTTTAAAATGTATATAATCGGTATTAGTTATTTCGTCTATGTATTTGCGTGTTATTCCCACGAGAATGTAAGTGAGTGCTCCTATTTCACCATACTTACTGGTGATAGAGGACAAATCTTTGTTTTTATTTATTTTTATTTTTTCGTTTATATATATATTTTTCGATTATTATAGTTAATTACTTAAAGATGTCATGTGGAACATGGTGTAATGGTTGCAGCTCCTTACAAAACATTTGTAAAACAAAAACTTGGCGATTAAAAAAGAGTGGCGGCGAGTTTCTTGCCAGTTCTTCTCGTCCGCTCTACGCCCTTGATTTGAGAACTGGCAGTAAATGTAAAACTAGAAGCATTTAATATGTATTTTTTATTGACGTTCATAAGTGTACATTGTGTTACCTAAATGAATAAATGATTTTTGAATTTGAAAAAATATCACGAAATGATTGACTTGAGTGGAGCGCCATTAAGCTACCTGTGGTACTAATTCTATGCAGACGAATTCGCGGGCAGAAGCTAGTTTTATATATTTTTAAAAACAGCTAAGGTTGTTTTTATATTTATGAAAGTTAAAAAAGTCACCTTTGGCATATATTTTACCGAAATAATTAATTATTAGTTATACCTGTCAATATATTTGCACAGATGCATCTGTTAGTAATATATATACGAAGACCAAGTATACCCATAATCACAATACTTTCTAAAGATGAATTTCATCATTTGCCTGTTTATGGTAAGTTCATAATTTTATTTTTATTTTAATTATTCAAAAAACAAACAGTTCAATAAATTTTTAATGACAAACAATGAAAAATCTAAGTACCATTTACAATTTTTCACAGTTAGTCTGATGTACAAATATAATGCCTGAAATTGTTTGTTTTTTTATTTTCTGTGTTGCTATATCGATTTTTTTTTCTTTCAGCTAACAGGATCGGCTCTTTCATTGCCGACAAATTGTAAGTATTGAATTCGATGTGACTGTTACTGTAATTTTCTATAAAATTTTAGTAATTACTTAAAACCTTATAATAAAATAAATATCAGGTCACTTGGAATGTCTATTCCCATTGTCTTATGTTGTAAATAAGACAGCGTTTTTTTATAGCAAAACACTTCTTACAATTAGAGTTCATTGAGATTTAGTGGGCCCCAGTGCAATACTCGGCTGAATTTAGGGGAGGGAATCATGCCCCGGGCCTCTACTAAAGAGACTTCGGGAAAAATCTTTCAAATCCCGAACATTACTGTACTTTATATAAATATAAATAGGTATATATAAAAAAAATAAAAAAAAATTGGAAAATAATTTGGGGCCGGGCTTCCACTCCTTTGTTGCCCAAACGCCTCCACTTCTAAATCCGGCCCTGACAATACTTAATAAAGTCATGACTTTAGAGCTGGCAGCTACCTCGGACAAAGAATTAGTCTTGCTATTCAACGGGGGAACGCTGCCAGTATCTTCGGAACCTTGCCTAAAGGGACTCCTTTTATTTATATTTTAGTTTTTATACTATATTTGTTAAGGTTTTTAGTTTTAGGTTCTTTGTTATTAGGTATTATGTATATAATATGTTAGTGTGTTTTATATCATAATTAGAATTATTATATTTAGTTTGGTTCTTTAGAAAATATGTATCATTTCTTCATCTTCCTTCCCTATTCAGTTTTTCTGGGGTCGGCTCAGTTCTGTTTTCCACTCTCTTCTTTCACTAGCCATATCATCAGTCACACCTCTCAAACACATATCAATCTTCACACAGTCAATTCATGTTTCTTTTGGCCTTCCTCTTTCCAGCTACTTTCATATTCAAAATAAAGGTGTGACTAATATATTTGTAATAGGTACACGGCAGAAGTTCCATATTAAGTAATACGAATGTTCTCGTATAAGGTTATCCAAATTCAAATTCAAAAATCATTTATTCATTTAGGTAACATATGAACGTCAATAAAAAATACATATTAAATGCTTCTAATTTTACATTTACTGCCAGTTCTAAAATCAAGGGCGTAGAGCGGACGAGAAGAACTGGCAATAAACTATCCGCCACTCTTTTTAATCGCCAAGTTTTTGTTTTACAAATGTTTTGTAAGGAGCTGCAACCATAATCGAAAAATATATGTATAAACGAAAAAATTAAAATAAATAAAAACAAAGATTTGTCCTCTATCAGCAGAATGTATGGTGAAATAGGAGCACTCACTTACATCCAATAATACCCAGTAAAATAATATTTAATAGTGAGCGACGTACCTATTATTCGCCGCGAAGAATAGGTTCGCGAAGACTTCGTTTTGGATGAAAGCTTATAAGCGAAGTATGCAATGTTATTATGGTACGGAGAATAGGGAATTATGCCTATTATTTTAAAATATTAATTTAGTCGTGTTTATGTTCAAATTGCTCATACGTCATAAAAAAATATAAAAAATTAAAAAAAATATATGAAAAAAGTTTGAAGGAAAATTCAATTACCCCATGTCTCATTAATAGGTAATTATTATTATGATGATTTTTATATCAATGATATGCGCTATCATTGAGCTAAATAACGGTAAACCGTAATACGCAATATTCAAATATTTGAACTCTTGACAGTTATATTATTATTTGACTATTACCCAGCAATAGGTATGATATCCTATTATTTGTAAAGCGTTATATTCGATACTAGGATAACGAAAACTTGATACTAATATAACAGCTCTAATTTAAAACATTTATAGATACATGCCCTTCTTTTCAAATATGAATCATTTCTGATTTTAGATAAACCGGAAACAAATCAAACATGTACATCATGTTGCAAAGCAATACCAAACATTTACGTCCTTGTCAATTCTGAAGACATAACTAGAATATCGATGCTACCAATATTTAGCATTTTGGGAAATGGTTTTCTACTGACTGACAAAGGAAATGGAAACATTGCTCAAGCTAACAAAGGAGGGGCATTTGCAAGCGGCTCTGGAAGTGGAAGCGCTTCAGGTAGGGCAATCTCTCAGAATGGAAATTCATACGTAAGCACTGACAGCAACAGTAATTCCGGAAGCATTGCCCAAGCTAACAATGGAGGGGCATTTGCAAGCGGCTCTGGAAGTGGGAGCGCTTCAGGTAGGGCAATCTCTCAGAATGGAGACTCATACGTAAGCACTGACAGCAACAGTAATTCCGGAAGCATTGCTCAAGCTAACAAAGGAGGGGCATTTGCAAGCGGCTCTGGAAGTGGAAGCGCTTCAGGTAGGGCAATCTCTCAGAATGGAAATTCATACGTAAGCACTGACAGCAACAGTAATTCCGGAAGCATTGCTCAAGCTAACAAAGGAGGGGCATTTGCAAGCGGCTCTGGTAGTGGAAACGCTTCAGGTAGGGCAATCTCTCGGAATGGAAATTCATACGTAAGCACTGACAGCAACAGTAATTCCGGAAGCATTGCCCAAGCTAACAAAGGAGGGGCATTTGCAAGCGGCTCTGGTAGTGGAAACGCTTCAGGTACGGCAATCTCTCAAAATGGAGACTCATACGTAAGCACTGACAGCAACAGTAATTCCGGAAGCATTGCTCAAGCTAACAATGGAGGGGCATTTGCAAGCGGCTCTGGAAGTGGAAGCGCTTCAGGTAGGGCAATCTCTCAGAATGGAGATTCATACGTAAGCACTGACAGCAACACTAATTCCGGAAGCATTGCTCAAGCTAACAATGGAGGGGCATTTGCAAGCGGCTCTGGAAGTGGAAGCGCTTCAGGTAGGGCAATCTCTCAGAATGGGAATTCATACGTAAGCACTGACAGCAACAGTAATTCCGGAAGCATTGCTCAAGCTAACAAAGGAGGGGCATTAGCAAGCGGCTCTGGTAGTGGAAACGCTTCAGGTAGGGCAATCTCTCGGAATGGAGACTCATACGTAAGCACTGACAGCAACAGTAATTCCGGAAGCATTGCTCAAGCTAACAAAGGAGGGGCATTTGCAAGCGGCTCTGGTAGTGGAAACGCTTCAGGTAGGGCAATCTCTCGGAATGGAGACTCATACGTAAGCACTGACAGCAACAGTAATTCCGGAAGCATTGCTCAAGCTAACAAAGGAGGGGCATTTGCAAGCGGCTCTGGTAGTGGAAACGCTTCAGGTAGGGCAATCTCTCGGAATGGAGACTCATACGTAAGCACTGACAGCAACAGTAATTCCGGAAGCATTGCTCAAGCTAACAAAGGAGGGGCATTTGCAAGCGGCTCTGGAAGTGGGAGCGCTTCAGGTAGGGCAATCTCTCGGAATGGAGACTCATACATAAGCACTAACAGCAACAGTAATTCCGGAAGCATTGCTCAAGCTAACAAAGGAGGGGCATTTGCAAGCGGCTCTGGTAGTGGAAACGCTTCAGGTAGGTCAATCTCTCGGAATGGAGACTCATACGTAAGCACTGACAGCAACAGTAATTCCGGAAGCATTGCTCAAGCTAACAAAGGAGGGGCATTTGCAAGCGGCTCTGGTAGTGGAAACGCTTCAGGTAGGGCAATCTCTCGGAATGGAGACTCATACGTAAGCACTGACAGCAACAGTAATTCCGGAAGCATTGCTCAAGCTAACAAAGGAGGGGCATTTGCAAGCGGCTCTGGTAGTGGAAACGCTTCAGGTAGGGCAATCTCTCGGAATGGAGACTCATACGTAAGCACTGACAGCAACAGTAATTCCGGAAGCATTGCTCAAGCTAACAAAGGAGGGGCATTTGCAAGCGGCTCTGGAAGTGGGAGCGCTTCAGGTAGGGCAATCTCTCGGAATGGAGACTCATACATAAGCACTAACAGCAACAGTAATTCCGGAAGCATTGCTCAAGCTAACAAAGGAGGGGCATTTGCAAGCGGCTCTGGTAGCGGAAACGCTTCAGGTAGGGCAATCTCTCGGAATGGAGACTCATACGTAAGCACTGACAGCAACAGTAATTCCGGAAGCATTGCTCAAGCTAACAAAGGAGGGGCATTTGCAAGCGGCTCTGGTAGTGGAAACGCTTCAGGTAGGGCAATCTCTCGGAATACAGACTCATACGTAAGCACTGACAGCAACAGTAATTCCGGAAGCATTGCTCAAGCTAACAAAGGAGGGGCATTTGCAAGCGGCTCTGGAAGTGGAAGCGCTTCAGGTAGGGCAATCTCTCAGAATGGAAATTCATACGTAAGCACTGACAGCAACAGTAATTCCGGAAGCATTGCTCAAGCTAACAAAGGAGGGGCATTTGCAAGCGGCTCTGGAAGTGGAAGCGCTTCAGGTAGGGCAATCTCTCAGAATGGAAATTCATACGTAAGCACTGACAGCAACAGTAATTCCGGAAGCATTGCTCAAGCTCACAAAGGAGGGGCATTTGCAAGCGGCTCTGGTAGTGGAAACGCTTCAGGTAAGGCAATCTCTCGGAATGGAGACTCATACGTAAGCACTGACAGCAACAGTAATTCCGGAAGCATTGCTCAAGCTAACAATGGAGGGGCATTTGCAAGCGGCTCTGGAAGTGGAAGCGCTTCAGGTAGGGCAATCTCTCAGAATGGAAATTCATACGTAAGCACTGACAGCAACAGTAATTCCGGAAGCATTGCTCAAGCTAACAATGGAGGGGCATTTGCAAGCGGCTCTGGAAGTGGAAGCGCTTCAGGTAGGGCAATCTCTCAGAATGGAAATTCATACGTAAGCACTGACAGCAACAGTAATTCCGGAAGCATTGCTCAAGCTAACAAAGGAGGGGCATTTGCAAGCGGCTCTGGTAGTGGAAACGCTTCAGGTAGGGCAATCTCTCGGAATGGAGACTCATACGTAAGCACTGACAGCAACAGTAATTCCGGAAGCATTGCTCAAGCTAACAAAGGGGGGTCATTTGCAAGCGGCTCTGGAAGTGGAAGCGCTTCAGGTAGGGCAATCTCTCGGAATGGAGACTCATACGTAAGCACTGACAGCAACAGTAAGTCCGGAAGCATTGCTCAAGCTAACAAAGGAGGGGCATTTGCAAGCGGCTCTGGTAGTGGAAACGCTTCAGGTAGGGCAATCTCTCGGAATGGAGACTCATACGTAAGCACTGACAGCAACAGTAATTCCGGAAGCATTGCTCAAGCTAACAAAGGAGGGGCATTTGCAAGCGGCTCTGGTAGTGGAAACGCTTCAGGTAGGGCAATCTCTCGGAATACAGACTCATACGTAAGCACTGACAGCAACAGTAATTCCGGAAGCATTGCTCAAGCTAACAAAGGAGGGGCATTTGCAAGCGGCTCTGGAAGTGGAAGCGCTTCAGGTAGGGCAATCTCTCAGAATGGAAATTCATACGTAAGCACTGACAGCAACAGTAATTCCGGAAGCATTGCTCAAGCTAACAAAGGAGGGGCATTTGCAAGCGGCTCTGGAAGTGGAAGCGCTTCAGGTAGGGCAATCTCTCAGAATGGAAATTCATACGTAAGCACTGACAGCAACAGTAATTCCGGAAGCATTGCTCAAGCTCACAAAGGAGGGGCATTTGCAAGCGGCTCTGGTAGTGGAAACGCTTCAGGTAAGGCAATCTCTCGGAATGGAGACTCATACGTAAGCACTGACAGCAACAGTAATTCCGGAAGCATTGCTCAAGCTAACAATGGAGGGGCATTTGCAAGCGGCTCTGGAAGTGGAAGCGCTTCAGGTAGGGCAATCTCTCAGAATGGAAATTCATACGTAAGCACTGACAGCAACAGTAATTCCGGAAGCATTGCTCAAGCTAACAATGGAGGGGCATTTGCAAGCGGCTCTGGAAGTGGAAGCGCTTCAGGTAGGGCAATCTCTCAGAATGGAAATTCATACGTGAGCACTGACAGCAACAGTAATTCCGGAAGCATTGCTCAAGCTAACAAAGGAGGGGCATTTGCAAGCGGCTCTGGTAGTGGAAACGCTTCAAGTAGGGCAATCTCTCGGAATGGAGACTCATACGTAAGCACTGACAGCAACAGTAATTCCGGAAGCATTGCTCAAGCTAACAAAGGGGGGTCATTTGCAAGCGGCTCTGGAAGTGGAAGCGCTTCAGGTAGGGCAATCTCTCGGAATGGAGACTCATACGTAAGCACTGACAGCAACAGTAAGTCCGGAAGCATTGCTCAAGCTAACAAAGGAGGGGCATTTGCAAGCGGCTCTGGTAGTGGAAACGCTTCAGGTAGGGCAATCTCTCGGAATGGAGACTCATACGTAAGCACTGACAGCAACAGTAATTCCGGAAGCATTGCTCAAGCTAACAAAGGAGGGGCATTTGCAAGCGGCTCTGGTAGTGGAAACGCTTCAGGTAGGGCAATCTCTCGGAATACAGACTCATACGTAAGCACTGACAGCAACAGTAATTCCGGAAGCATTGCTCAAGCTAACAAAGGAGGGGCATTTGCAAGCGGCTCTGGAAGTGGAAGCGCTTCAGGTAGGGCAATCTCTCAGAATGGAAATTCATACGTAAGCACTGACAGCAACAGTAATTCCGGAAGCATTGCTCAAGCTAACAAAGGAGGGGCATTTGCAAGCGGCTCTGGAAGTGGAAGCGCTTCAGGTAGGGCAATCTCTCAGAATGGAAATTCATACGTAAGCACTGACAGCAACAGTAATTCCGGAAGCATTGCTCAAGCTCACAAAGGAGGGGCATTTGCAAGCGGCTCTGGTAGTGGAAACGCTTCAGGTAAGGCAATCTCTCGGAATGGAGACTCATACGTAAGCACTGACAGCAACAGTAATTCCGGAAGCATTGCTCAAGCTAACAATGGAGGGGCATTTGCAAGCGGCTCTGGAAGTGGAAGCGCTTCAGGTAGGGCAATCTCTCAGAATGGAAATTCATACGTAAGCACTGACAGCAACAGTAATTCCGGAAGCATTGCTCAAGCTAACAATGGAGGGGCATTTGCAAGCGGCTCTGGAAGTGGAAGCGCTTCAGGTAGGGCAATCTCTCAGAATGGAAATTCATACGTAAGCACTGACAGCAACAGTAATTCCGGAAGCATTGCTCAAGCTAACAAAGGAGGGGCATTTGCAAGCGGCTCTGGTAGTGGAAACGCTTCAGGTAGGGCAATCTCTCGGAATGGAGACTCATACGTAAGCACTGACAGCAACAGTAATTCCGGAAGCATTGCTCAAGCTAACAAAGGAGGCGCATTTGCAAGCGGCTCTGGAAGTGGAAACGCTTCAGGTAGGGCAATCTCTCAGAATGGAAATTCATACGTAAGCACTGACAGCAACAGTAATTCCGGAAGCATTGCTCAAGCTAACAAAGGAGGGGCATTTGCAAGCGGCTCTGGAAGTGGAAGCGCTTCAGGTAGGGCAATCTCTCAGAATGGGAATTCATACGTAAGCACTGACAGCAACAGTAATTCCGGAAGCATTGCTCAAGCTAACAAAGGAGGGGCATATGCAAGCGGCTCTGATAGTGGAAACGCTTCAGGTAGGGCAATCTCTCGGAATGGAGACTCATACGTAAGCACTGACAGCAACAGTAATTCCGGCAGCATTGCTCAAGCTAACAAAGGAGGCGCATTTGCAAGCGGCTCTGGAAGTGGAAATGCTTCAGGTAGGGCAATCACTCGGAATGGAGACTCATACGTAAGCACTGACAGCAATAGTAATTCCGGAAGCATTGCTCAAGCTAACAAAGGAGGGGCATTTGCAAGCGGCTCTGGTAGTGGAAACGCTTCAGGTAGGGGAATCTCTCGGAATGGAGACTCATACGTAAGCACTGACAGCAATAGTAATTCCGGAAGCATTGCTCAAGCTAACAAAGGAGGGGCATTTGCAAGCGGCTCTGGTAGTGGAAACGCTTCAGGTAGGGCAATCTCTCGGAATGGAGACTCATACGTAAGCACTAATAGCAAAAGTCAATCCGGAAGCATTGCTCAAGCTAACAATGGAGGGGCATTTGCAAGCGGCTCTGGAAGTGGAAGCGCTTCAGGTAGGGCAATCTCTCAGAATGGAAATTCATACGTAAGCACTGACAGCAACAGTAATTCCGGAAGCATTGCTCAAGCTAACAAAGGAGGGGCATTTGCAAGCGGCTCTGGTAGTGGAAACGCTTCAGGTAGGGCAATCTCTCGGAATGGAGACTCATACGTAAGCACTGACAGCAACAGTAATTCCGGAAGCATTGCTCAAGCTAACAAAGGAGGGGCATTTGCAAGCGGCTCTGGTAGTGGAAACGCTTCAGGTACGGCAATCTCTCAGAATGGAGACTCATACGTAAACACTGACAGCAACAGTAATTCCGGAAGCATTGCTCAAGCTAACAATGGAGGGGCATTTGCAAGCGGCTCTGGTAGTGGAAACGCTTCAGGTACGGCAATCTCTCAGAATGGAGACTCATACGTAAGCACTGACAGCAACACTAATTCCGGAAGCATTGCCCAAGCTAACAAAGGAGGGGCATTTGCTAGCGGCTCTGGTAGTGGAAACGCTTCAGGTACGGCAATCTCTCAGAATGGAAATTCATACGTAAGCACTAACAGCAACACTAATTCCGGCAGCATTGCTCAAGCTAACAAAGGAGGGGCATTTGCAAGCGGCTCTGGTAGTGGAAACGCTTCAGGTACGGCAATCTCTCAGAATGGAGACTCATACGTAAGCACTGACAGCAACAGTAATTCCGGAAGCATTGCCCAAGCTAACAAAGGAGGGGCATTTGCAAGCGGCTCTGGTAGTGGAAACGCTTCAGGTACGGCAATCTCTCAGAATGGAGACTCATACGTAAGCAATGACAGCAACAGTAATTCCGGAAGCATTGCTCAAGCTAACAATGGAGGGGCATTTGCAAGCGGCTCTGGTAGTGGAAACGCTTCAGGTACGGCAATCTCTCAGAATGGAGACTCATACGTAAGCACTGACAGCAACACTAATTCCGGAAGCATTGCCCAAGCTAACAAAGGAGGGGCATTTGCTAGCGGCTCTGGTAGTGGAAACGCTTCAGGTACGGCAATCTCTCAGAATGGAGACTCATACGTAAGCACTGACAGCAATAGTAATTCCGGAAGCATTGCTCAAACTAACAAAGGAGGGGCATTTGCAAGCGGCTCTGGTAGTGGAAACGCTTCAGGTACGGCAATCTCTCAGAATGGAGACTCATACGTAAGCACTGACAGCAACAGTAATTCCGGAAGCATTGCTCAAGCTAATAATGGAGGGGCATTTGCAAGCGGCTCTGGTAGTGGAAACGCTTCAGGTACGGCAATCTCTCAGAATGGAGACTCATACGTAAACACTGACAGCAACAGTAATTCCGGAAGCATTGCTCAAGCTAACAATGGAGGGGCATTTGCAAGCGGCTCTGGTAGTGGAAATGCTTCAGGTACGGCAATCTCTCAGAATGGAGACTCATACGTAAGCACTGACAGCAACACTAATTCCGGAAGCATTGCCCAAGCTAACAAAGGAGGGGCATTTGCAAGCGGCTCTGGTAGTGGAAACGCTTCAGGTACGGCAATCTCTCAGAATGGAAATTCATACGTAAGCACTAACAGCAACACTAATTCCGGCAGCATTGTTCAAGCTAACAAAGGAGGGGCATTTGCAAGCGGCTCTGGTAGTGGAAACGCTTCAGGTACGGCAATCTCTCAGAATGGAGACTCATACGTAAGCACTGATAGCAATAGTCAATCCGGAAGCATTGCTCAAACTAACAATGGAGGGGCATTTGCAAGCGGCTCTGGTAGTGGAAACGCTTCAGGTAGGGCAATCTCTCGGAATGGAGACTCATACGTAAGCACTGACAGCAACAGTAATTCCGGAAGCATTGCCCAAACTAACAAAGGAGGGGCATTTGCAAGCGGCTCTGGTAGTGGAAACGCTTCAGGTACGGCAATCTCTCAGAATGGAGACTCATACGTAAGCACTGACAGCAACAGTAATTCCGGAAGCATTGCTCAAGCTAATAATGGAGGGGCATTTGCAAGCGGCTCTGGTAGTGGAAACGCTTCAGGTACGGCAATCTCTCAGAATGGAGACTCATACGTAAACACTGACAGCAACAGTAATTCCGGAAGCATTGCTCAAGCTAACAATGGAGGGGCATTTGCAAGCGGCTCTGGTAGTGGAAATGCTTCAGGTACGGCAATCTCTCAGAATGGAGACTCATACGTAAGCACTGATAGCAACAGTAACTCCGGAAGCATTGCTCAAGCTAACAAAGGAGGGGCATTTGCAAGCGGCTCTGGTAGTGGAAACGCTTCAGGTAGGGGAATCTCTCGGAATGGAGACTCATTCGTAAGCACTGACAGCAACAGTTATTCCGGAAGCATTGCTCAAGCTAACAAAGGAGGGGCATTTGCAAGCGGCTCTGGTAGTGGAAACGCTTCAGGTACGGCAATCTCTCAGAATGGAGACTCATACGTAAGCACTGACAGCAACAGTAATTCCGGAAGCATTGCCCAAACTAACAAAGGAGGGGCATTTGCAAGCGGCTTTGGTAGTGGAAACGCTTCAGGTACGGCAATCTCTCAGAATGGAAATTCATACGTAAGCACTGACAGCAACAGTAATTCCGGAAGCATTGCTCAAGCTAACAATGGAGGGGCATTTGCAAGCGGCTTCGGAAGTGGAAACGCTTCAGGTAAGGCAATCTCTCAGAATGGAATTTCATACGTAAGCACTGATAGCAATAGTCAATCCGGAAGCATTGCTCAAACTAACAATGGAGGGGCATTTGCAAGCGGCTCTGGTAGTGGAAACGCTTCAGGTAGGGCAATCTCTCGGAATGGAGACTCATACGTAAGCACTGACAGCAACAGTAATTCCGGAAGCATTGCCCAAACTAACAAAGGAGGGGCATTTGCAAGCGGCTCTGGTAGTGGAAACGCTTCAGGTACGACAATCTCTCAGAATGGAGACTCATACGTAAGCACTGACAGCAACAGTAATTCCGGAAGCATTGCTCAAACTAACAAAGGAGGGGCATTTGCAAGCGGCTCTGGTAGTGGAAACGCTTCAGGTACGGCAATCTCTCAGAATGGAGACTCATACGTAAACACTGACAGCAACAGTAATTCCGGAAGCATTGCTCAAGCTAACAATGGAGGGGCATTTGCAAGCGGCTCTGGTAGTGGAAATGCTTCAGGTACGGCAATCTCTCAGAATGGAGACTCATACGTAAGCACTGATAGCAACAGTAACTCCGGAAGCATTGCTCAAGCTAACAAAGGAGGGGCATTTGCAAGCGGCTCTGGTAGTGGAAACGCTTCAGGTAGGGGAATCTCTCGGAATGGAGACTCATTCGTAAGCACTGACAGCAACAGTTATTCCGGAAGCATTGCTCAAGCTAACAAAGGAGGGGCATTTGCAAGCGGCTCTGGTAGTGGAAACGCTTCAGGTACGGCAATCTCTCAGAATGGAGACTCATACGTAAGCACTGACAGCAACAGTAATTCCGGAAGCATTGCCCAAACTAACAAAGGAGGGGCATTTGCAAGCGGCTTTGGTAGTGGAAACGCTTCAGGTACGGCAATCTCTCAGAATGGAAATTCATACGTAAGCACTGACAGCAACAGTAATTCCGGAAGCATTGCTCAAGCTAACAATGGAGGGGCATTTGCAAGCGGCTTCGGAAGTGGAAACGCTTCAGGTAAGGCAATCTCTCAGAATGGAATTTCATACGTAAGCACTGATAGCAATAGTCAATCCGGAAGCATTGCTCAAGCTAACAATGGAGGGGCATTTGCAAGCGGCTCTGGTAGTGGAAACGCTTCAGGTAGGGCAATCTCTCGGAATGGAGACTCATACGTAAGCACTGACAGCAACAGTAATTCCGGAAGCATTGCCCAAACTAACAAAGGAGGGGCATTTGCAAGCGGCTCTGGTAGTGGAAACGCTTCAGGTACGGCAATCTCTCAGAATGGAAATTCATACGTAAGCACTGACAGCAACAGTAATTCCGGAAGCATTGCTCAAGCTAACAAAGGAGGGGCATTTGCAAGCGGCTCTGGTAGTGGAAACGCTTCAGGTAGGGCAATCTCTCAGAATAGAAATTCATTCGTAAGATCTGATAGCAATAGTAATTCCGGAAGCTTTGCTTTCTCTGGTAATGGTGGGTTTAATAATCCTCCATTTGTTCCTAATTACCCACCCATTCCAAATAACTCGGATTATTATTATAAGAAAGCTAACTCGCAATCCGAATCTGATAGCAAGACCAACGTATCGGATGAAAGATATTATTCTAATAACAAAAATGGAATTTTGGAATATAATTCACAGTTGGCTGATAGCAGCAGTCGCAACGAAGATAGCTCTAACAGTTTTCAGGCAATTCAAAACAATGATGGAAGCAGCTTTAATTATAACTTTGCTGACAGTAGAAGTAGCAGTTCTAATGACGAACAGAGTTATAATTTTAGTTACGAGCGACAGAATTAAGAACGTTTTGACGTTCTTGGCACTGCCACTTTTTATATTAGTGACAACTATTTTCACTAATATCATTCTTTATTTTGTTAATTATTTGAAAATGAAAAAAGTGTTTAATAAATTCTTTAGTTTAAGCCGAATAATATTCTGTTTGATAATGTAATAATTTTTGTTATTTCGATTTCAATAAAATAAACGTTTTAAATTCGCTATGTGTTTTTTTTCTTTAAATCAGGATCAAATCGGTTACCAGTAACATAACCTTAGGCGAGCATGTGGCGGATACAGTTCTGTGTCCGTTTCACCTAAATAAAACAACTAACCTTAAGTCCTAAACACATGCTCTTCAACTACAATTCTCGAACATCAACTAAAAAGGCCTATATTAATATTAATTTAAAAAAATCAAAATTCAAAATCATTTATCAATTTAGGTAATACAATGTACACTTATGAACTTCAATAAATATAAAAAACTAGCAGCGAAACCCGGCGTTGCTCGGGTTAAAATACCTCGCATGTTTAATGGTATAAGAAATAATTAAGGATCCATTTTCTAAAGTAGATAAATATTTTAGATTTCTATCTTAAATAATAAGACCATTCGACCATTTAAAATACGGTGTAAAGTGTATCAAATTCAAATTCAAAAATCATTTATTCATTTAGGTAACACAATGTACACTTATGAACGTCAATAAAAAATACATATTAAATGCTTCTAATTTTACATTTACTGCCAGTTCTCAAATCAAGGGCGTAGAGCGGACGAGAAGAACTGGCAAGAAACTCGCCGCCACTCTTTTTTAATCGCCAAGTTTTTGTTTTACAAATTTTTTGTAAGGAGCTGCAACCATTACACCATGTTCCACATGACATCTTTATAACGTAATTAACTATAATAATAAAAAAAATATAAACCAGAAAAAAAAAACAAAGATTAGTCCTCTATCAGCAGTAGGCATGGTGAAATAGGTGCTCGCACTTATATTATCGTGGGAACAATATGCAAAAACATAGTCGAAATAACTAACATCACCGTATACACGAATTCAAGACCGACCAGACAATATTAATCCACCAAAAACATTTTCATATAAAGTAACGCCAAGACGAGTAGGTACATATCACTTGCACTGTAAAATAGTTATCAGAACTTATGGAGAGCCAAGCTCCTAAGTCCTAGCTCTATATGCCCTAACCCTGGGGCCAGATATAGCTTCACTTATTTGAACACTTGAGTGCTTATTATGTGTGGCACGGGACTTTGACTATGTGTTCAAAGTTTGAACAAAGTGTTCAAATGTTTGCGTACTTGCGTAGCCTGCAAAGTCCAGATGCGCGAGCGTTGTCGAGCGGAACGGTTGTGTGAACTATGGAATGATAATTATGAAATAATACATATTTGCAAAGTAAATATATTGAAATAATAATTAAAATTCATCAAATATTTATATTACATAAGAAATATTTATTTGTAAAGAACATGGTACAATTTCTATATATTTTGTTGCATATGTAAAAAATAATTATAGGCACACTGCGACATCCATCTTATTTGTTGTCTACCAGTGTACTGTGGAGAAAAATGTTTGCGAAGCATGTCTGGCAGGTTGCGTCAATAAGTGTTCAAATATGTTTTCAAAGCTTTGCAAAGTCTTCGAATAATTAATTAAGTATTTTTTTTCTGGTTTATATTATATTTAATTACACAAAGATGTCATGTGGAACATGGTGCAATGGTTGCAGCGCCTTACAAATATTTTGTAAAACTAAAACTTGGCGATTAAAAAGAGTGACGAAGAGTTTATTGCCAGTTCTTCTCTTCCGTTCTACGCCCTTGATTTGAGAACTGGCGGTAAATGTAAAATTAGAAGCATTTAATATGTATTTTTTATTGACGTTCATAAGTGTACATTATGTTACCTAAATGAATTAATGATTTTGAATTTGAATTTGAATAAGTGTTCAAATAAGTGAAGCTATATCTGGCGCCGGGGTAACAATCATAGCGTATAGCGTTCTGTGTGAATAATTAATTCTCTACAAACCCTCCTTAGTCAAAACGTGTCTTGGCCATTTCGTTACTCAAATATCTATTGGCAAGTTTTATTAATTAAAATTAATGCCTAGTTAGTGAATTATTACTTTCTTTTTATATGCCAATAGGAGTGTCTACGTCACTCTTTCGAAACAGCCAAGGTTTTTTTTCAATTAAAAATAATCCCTACTTCTAATATATAAAATTTCCTTGTCACAATTTTAGTTACCGTACTCCTCCGAAACGGTTTTACCAAATTTTATATGCGTATTCGGTATTCAGTAGGTCTGAGAATCCGCTACTATCTATTTTTCATACCCCTAAGTGATAAGGGTTATTCACCCTTAAATTTTTTTTTTAGTTTTTGGACGAAATTTTATGTTTTTTATAATGTGGCATTAAAAAATACATACAACCCTAAATTTTCACTCTTCTATTATCAACCCCTGCTTTTTTTTGTCAAAAAATTTAGACCCGTGCAAAGCCGGGGCGGGTCGCTAGTAATAATATTATAAATTCGAATGTAAGTTTGTTTGTTACGCTTTCGCGCCAAAACTACTCAACCGATTATCATGAAACTTTGTACACATATTCTTAGTAGTAGTAGAAAGGACATAGGACATATTTTTTACATACGGTAAAAAAAAATACCAGAGACGATTGCTTGTCAAACAATTTAGACCCGTGCGAAGCCGGGGCGGATCGCTAGTAATTATTATAAAGAGAAAAGATTTGTTTGTTTGTTACGATTTAACTCGAAAACTACTGAACCGATTTTAAAAATTCTTTCACCAATAGAAAGCTACATTATCAGCGAGTAACATAGGCTTTTTTCCTTTTTTTGCACAAAGTACCTGTGCGAAGCCGGGATCGCTAGTATGATATAAAAGCTTGTCGCGACATTTAAGTATTCATATTTTATTTATATTGTTTGAAAATTAAAAACAATTAAAATCAATCAAACCAATTTATTTACTTGTTTATCTTCATACATACAAACATCTCGCAACTTTTTTTTTATTATTTTTAGCGAATTTAAAAAAAGTACTGTTTTTAAAAAAGTTTTTTTTATTTTCGATTCATTTAGAAATCATTTGAAAACAAAACTAACAATCAAATTATAACTTACTAGCAACCCGCCCCGGCTTCACACGGGTGCAATTTAGATGAACTATACACAAAAAATAGCCTATGTTACTCGCTGATAATGTAGCTTTTTATTGGTGAAAGAATAATAAAATCGGTCCAGTAGTTTTTGAGTTTATTCATAACATACAAAAATACAAAAATTCAAATCTTTCCTGTTTATAATATTAGTATAGAAGTATAGAATATCGACCCGCCCGGCTTTGCATGGGTCCAGTGCGTTTCAAATAAGGTCGGCGCGTACCAGAAAATTTGTGCAGGATTTGTCCGTGCGGCTGGTCCATGCTTCAGGGGAGCCCAAAGCTCGGGGGCGAGCACGAACAAGTATCGAAAGAGTATTCGTATCGTCGAACTGTCATTTGTATGAAATTTTTCATACAACTGACAGTTTGACGATTCGATTACTTTGTCAATAGTCGTTCGTGCTAGGCCCCCTGAGGGGTGAGCACGAACAAGTATCGAAAGAGTATTCGTATCGTCGACTGTCATTTGTATGAAATTTCTCATACAATTGACATTTGACGATTCGAATTCGATGTCGATAGTCGTTCGTGCTAGGCCCCCTGGTACCTATTTCGCGCAGCGAATCAGCCTCGCCATTCAGCGAGGAAATAGTGCTAGTATCCTGGGAACCATGCCGCATGGTAGTTTTCTTGAGGGTGTATAATTAGTTAAGATCTAGGTTATTGTTTTATTTTTATAATAATTTTACAGATTAATTAAAAATATTTAATTTATATGGTTTAAAATATTATAATAATGTGCATGAAATGCATAAGGTAACTAACGTATTTAAGAGGGCCCTTCCCGGTTCGACTATCGTCAACGCGAGCATGGTTGAAAAGCTTTTTGTTTCATGCAGCGCATACCTCTACCGCTAACGAGTGAGGGAGAACGCGATAACATTGAACGAAAAATAGTGTGCGGAAATTTCATAAAACTTGTTCTAGGAAATACGTGTTTTTCAGTAGTTTTTACAAGTTAATGAAATATTTTTTTGTAATTTAGAATCTCCATTATATTTGCAAGGTTTCTATCATAACAAAATATTTACTTTCATAATTTATGAGTACATTATGAACGCCCAAAGTTCAGGTATTTTTTTTGCAAAAAAGCTGATTTTTGGAGGCTTATACTGAATTTATTTCTGAAAATTTTGAGATTGTGTTTCGATAGAAACCTAGATATAGTGCACGAGATACCTATTAATTCAAAAGTTTCAAAGAAAAATCGGTAACATCACCATAATCACGTACGAGCTTTTGTATGGAAAGTAAGACGGGTTGGGCCCACTTAAGTTGATAAGGATTAATCCTGTATCCGTCTAAATAGCATTACAATTACCGCATTATACTTACTAATGTAATGGTCAGCTCCTTACAAAAATTTTGTGAAACGAAAAACTTGGCGATTAAAAAGAGTGACGGCGAGTTTATTGCCAGTTCTTCTCGTCCGTTCTACGCCCTTGATTTGAGAACTGGCAGTAAATGTAAAATTAGAAGCATTTAAAATGTATTTTTTATTGACGTTCATAATTGTACATTATGTTACCTAAATGAATAAATGATTTTGAATTTGAATACGTGACCATTTTTTTAAAAGATTGAATAGGTATAGTAAGTTATTAAGTAATATCCTTAAAAGATAGACATATGCCATTACGAACTTATTTTAGAACTTATTCATAGATGGAAAAGCCGTGAAGTGCATATTGCGCGTTTCGGTTTCAGTCTATGGATTTCCGAATGCTCGAAGTAAATAATTAGGTCGACAGCGCATCATTGGCTGATGTTCTGTGGCTGAGGTATCACCTACCATCAAGTGAACCTCATGCTCGTCTGTCGATATCTGACATAAAAAAAAAAAAAAAAAAACTATAAAAGAGGACTATCCCACCATTACATACATTGTTTTGTTATATCTCAAAAGGATTAGGCAGCGTTTTCGATGTAAGCTCCCAGGCGGCTTGACTTTTTCCGACACTTCCAACAATTTCCAACCAGTGACGTAGCATGGGGGGGGGGCGGAGGGTGCGTTCCGCCCCGGGCGGCACTTTAACGGGGGCGGCATTTCACAGGTAACGGTAAAAAAAATTACATCCTACAATCGTGTTTTTTCGTTAATTTTTGACAGAGTTTCTCTTTAGGTTCGTGCTATTCAGTAAGAGTACCATTTTTACTATGCCCAAAATTTTATTAATCAATTTCAAAAATAAGGGGGTGGCAAATTTGGGATCCGCACCGGTTGCTAGTGATCTATGCTACGCCACTGTTTCCAACACTTGAAAAATCTATATATACCTACATATAATAAAAGAGTAGGATCGAAATTACGCTTCACTAAATACTTATTTTTACCAGAAATTAAGAGGGGTGTTAAAAGAAGCATAGCAGAATGCGTAAATGCAATTTTTATGATTCTTGTCTGTCTGTTTGTTCACGTTAATCTCCGAAGATACTAAACCGATTTTCAGGCAATTTACACAAATATATTAAGTAAAGCCCCCGGGCAACATATAGGCTTTGTTTCATCGGTTGTTGGAAAGAAAAGTTATCATCATTTAAATATTATATTTTAAAGGCACCATATCAACAAATTGCAATGCAAACTGACTCGCGTCGAACTTTTTCGAATTATCAGATGTCAATAACAGTTTGATATGGAAATGAAATAGTTTGATTATTTCGCCATTTTTGATGTCTCACTGCGTAACTTCAGATGCGAGTTCGAATCTTCACTGAAAGAAAAAAAAATTTGTATCTATTTTATTATTTTTTGGAAGAACACTATTATAACAATTGAAAATGTTTTATTGAAATACTAGCAGCGAAACCCGGCGTTGCTCGGGTTAAAATACATCGCATGTTTATTGGTATAAGACATATTTAAGGATCCATTTTCTAAAGTAGATAAATATTTTAGATTTCTATCTTAAATAATAAGACACTTATTCGACCATTTAACATACGGTGTAAAGTATCTTCAAGTTGTAGGCATGTTGGAAGTTTCTAGACCATTTTAGAATTTTTTAGAATTTTATAGATCATTGAGGATCAATTTCACCGATTGCACACATTTTGGAACTTTCTAGATCTTTCCAGAAACTTTTTAAAACATTCTAAATCGATTACAACAATCGAAACCATTTCAGAACTTTCTAGATTATTTCGGATCAATTTCATCGATTGCACACATTTTGGAACTTTCTAGATCTTTCCAGAAGCTTTTTAAAACATTCTAAATCGATTACAATAATTGAAACCATTTTAAAATTTTCTAGATCTTTCCAGAAACTTTCTGAAATATTCTAGATCGATTACAATAATTGCACTGCTTGTTGGAGCTTTCTAGATCATTCCAGAAAGTTTTAGAACTTTCTAGATTGATTTTATCAGTTGCACACATTCTGGAAGTTTTTAGATCATTTCCAAGATTTTCAGAATTTTACGAAAGATTACATTAGTTAGAAAAGGACAGATATATATTATTCCACATTTTTGCCACCCACAACCACCCACTTCCACCCACCCCGACCAAACTCCCTTATGCACACCTAGAGACCAAGGGGTATTCGCCATCCCAAGGGGAAGTTGATCAAAGTAGCGTATGATAGAAAAAACCGTGGACACACGTACGAACATTAGCATTTTATATAATACTAGCAGCGAAACCCGGCGTTGCTCGGTTTGTTTATTGGTATAAGAAATATTTAAGGATCCATTTTCTAAAGTAGATAAATATTTTAGATTTCTATCTTAAATAATAAGACACTTTTTGGACCATTTTACATACGGTGTAAAGTGTATCAAATTAATTAACTAATTATCGAATCCAAATAATTATAACTTGAAATAAGAAGCACTTTAATAAATAGTAAATTTATATTTTATTTACACAATTATTTGCATATCATATTATGCATTATACATATTACATATACCAAACACATATTCACATTACATATTATTATTATTATTCCAAAACTCTCAAAAATAGTTCGATCGTTTTCGTTTCTCGAAATTACGTGAATTTGTTTAATTACTTTTCACTCGTACTTTCAATGATCTTCACTGGACTAAGAACACGATAAAACTGACGAAAAGTCACTGGATTTCGGTTTATATGTATATCGTCAATTATCGAAATATTTAGTAAAAAAACATTCTAGAATATTCAAATAGTACGGTCGTTTTCGTTTCTCGAAATTACTTGCATTTGTAATTACTGTTCGCTCGTACTTTGAATGATCTTCAAGTTGTAGGCATCTTGGAAGTTTCTTGACCATTTTATAAATTTTTAGAATTTAGATCGTTGAGGATCAATTTCACCGATTGCACACATTTTGGAACTTTCTAGATCTTTCCAGAAGCTTTCTAAACCATTCTAAATCGATTCCAACAATTGAAACCATTTTAGAACTTTCTATATCATTTCAGAAATATTTAGAATTTTCTAGATTATTTCGCATCAATTTCATCGATTGCACACATTTTGGAACTTTCTAGATCTTTCCAGAAGCTTTTTAAAACATTCTAAATCGATTACAACAATCGAAACCATTTCAGAACTTTCTAGATCATTTCAGAAATTTTTAGAATTTTCAAGATCATTTCGGATCAATTTTAGCGATTGCACACATTTTGGAACTTTCTAGATCATTTCAGAACTATTTAGAATTTTCTAGATCATTGAGGATCAATTTCACCGATTGCACACATTTTGGAACTTTCTAGATCTTTCCAGAAGCTTTCTAAAACATTCTAAATCGATTACAACAATTGAAACCATTTTAGAACTTTATAGATCATTTCGGATCAATTTCATCGATTGCACACATTTTGAAACTTTCTAGATCTTTCCAGAAGCTTTCTAAAACATTCTAAATCGATTACAACAATTGAAACCATTTTAGAACTTTATAGATCATTTCGGATCAATTTCATCGATTGCATACATTTTGGAACTTTCTAGACCTTTCCAGAAGCTTTCTAAAACATTCTAAATCGATTACAACAATTGAAACCATTTTAGAACTTTCTAGATCATTTCAGAAATTTTTAGAATTTTCTAGATCATTTCGGATCAATTTTAGCGATTGCACACATTTTGGAACTTTCTAGATCTTTCCAGAAAGTTTTAGAACTTTCTTGATTGATTTTGCACACATTCTGGAACTTTTTAGATCATTTCCGAGATTTTCAGAATTTTACCGAAGATTACATTAGTTAGAAAAGGACAGATATATATTATTCCACATTTTTGCCACCCACAACCACCCACTTCCACCCACCCCGACCAAACTCCCTTATGCACACCTAGAGACCAAGGGGTATTTGCCATCCCAAGGGGTAGTTGATCAAAGTAGCGTATGATAGAAAAAACCGTGGACACACGTACGAACATTAGCATTTTATATAATATATTACTAGCAAAACGCCCCGGCTTCGCACGGGTCTAATTTGGATGAAAAAAAATATGTGATAATATAGCTTTCTATTGGTGAAAGAATTTTTAAAATCGGTTTATTAGTTTTTGAGCAAAACCGCAAAAATTTAACAAAATAACATAGTACTACCCCTCGCCGTATTGCTTGATGTGCTGCGTGGAGCCACAGCGGCGCGATGGCGTGAATTTTTGTTTATATTGATATTTTTAATTTCGTAATATCTTTTGAATGGAATGTCCGATTTCAATATTTCAAAAACTAATCAACAGGTATTGAAGCAGTCTTAAATACGAAACAATTTATTTGGATAAGAATTAATACAAAGGTATGGATAGCATGGTCTGATTTTGATCGGCATTTCTATCAACTTTTAAAATGTAAAAAAGTAGTTATAGTATCATAACTACAATAGTTAGACATATGGTCTCGCGAAGTTTTTTGTAGATATTTATATGTTCTATAATATTGTAGAACATTTTTTTGTTCTATCATCAATACTTTCCGCAGCGCATGCGACGAACAACATTTTTTGGCTAATTTTTTTACACCTCGAGTTGGTTTTAGTAGGAATTTCAAAGGATCTCTATTTTTTTCTAATAATAAATATAGCCTATGTTACTCAACGATAATGTAGCTTTCTATTGGTGAAAGAATTTTTGAAATCGGTCCAGTAGTTTTTAAGTTTATTCAATACATACAAAAATACAAAAATACAAATGTTTCCTCTTTATAATATTAGTATAGATATATTAAGATTAAGATTATTATATAAAGTATAAGTATTTCACTTATGAGATCTTTTATTTCACCTTTTCATCAATCCTCTCTCTTAAACAGAATAACGATTATTCGACATTGCTTTTATTGCTTCTTAAGGACTGCCTCCGTATCTTAGAGGTTTCCGAATTTAGCACCGGAAACCCGGGTAGGAATCCCAGGAAAAAGGAATTTAAAAAAAATTACCGAAAATGAAAATGATCAATTAAATGAAATAAATATCGAGGTGGATACAGTATCTTCCCCGCTAGTTAAATTTATAAAAAAGTAAGGATTGGAATTTCTCTTCCAGCCTCTGTCTTCCCTATAAGGTGTAATCTGGATATATTCAAGAGGAATATGAATAGGCTCTTTTTAGATCAGCGTGCTCCATCGTTGACCATGTTGTCACTTAAGATCAAGTGAAACAGTGGTCAAACGCTGATCTAATTCTTAAGTTAAAAAAAATAATAATAAGTAGGTAAGTGGAAAACATGGCCATACTATTTCTTCATTTATTTCATCTTTGCCTTTCTGCTTACCATCATTTTATTTGTACACTCAGCGGCACGGAATCTTGGCCAAGCTCTTAATTTGCGATAACAAAAAATTCAAGTGTTTCTAATGACAGATTTTTATAGAGAGTAGATAAAAATATATTTATTTTTGTTCTAAGGGGTAATTCATAACGACTGAGTGTCCATTCACACCACTTATGAAAGTTTAGTCTAAACAGGTCATTTATGCGACTTATGCGGTTTCTAAGGTTGTGTGTTTTGAAAAGTTTGGTTTAAAGATAATTCATTTTTGAAGTATTGTGGTTGTTTCTGATCTCTTAAACGTCCTCTAGAATAAAAAATAATGTCATTAACAGCAGAATAGGTCGCTCAAGCTGTTGTATTGGTTAACCAAGGCTTGACACAAAAGTAAGTGGCTATGGTTTTAAATTTACCACGTTTATCTATGCAGTATACCTTGAAACGGTGTCAGGAGACTTGAAGCTACACTCGCAGACCAGGTAGTGGAGGCATAAGCTGTACTTCGGCTCAATATTATCGGTTAATTGACATGGAGATATTGAGAAACCTCTTTCTTACATCCGTTAAGATACGGCAACGTCTCCAAAACATTAGAGACATAAATGTAAGCGAGCGTACGATAAGAAGAGGAATGGAGGAGATAAATAACAGATACGTAGACCAGCGCGAGGCCCAGAACTCCTCAGATAGCACCGTGTAGCTCGTGTTCGATTCGCTCGAGAGCATGCGAACTTTACACACGAGCAATGGGCTAGAGTGATTTTTATTAATGTTACTCATACGGAGTTAGTGGTCGTCGATAATCGGCTAATTGCCACTCGATACATTGAAGCGATCCTCCAGGACCATGTTATGCCCTATTCGTGTTTTATTTGGTTCAATGATTTTCTTTTAAAGCAAGATTACGCACGTCCCCACGTCACTCGGAGTGTATGAGCGTATCTGCAAGAGCCTGGCATTCAGATTTTGCAATAGCCAGCTCGTAGCCCGGACATAAACCTGATAGAGCACATCTGGGACATGCTCAAAAGATCGATACGGTCCGGTCTTAATCCACCAGAAACTCTGAACGAGCTCCGTAATGCAGCACAGAGCGCTTGGGAAGTCATACAGTAAATTGACGCCAAAAACATAATCCAAAGCATGCCAGACCGGGTGCAGGCATTCATCAGGGCTAGAGGAGGAAATTCCCACTATTAAAACAAGTGAAAGTTTAAAAAAAATATGAAGTTTCAGTTTTTGGCTCAATCAAAACTAGTGTTAAAACTCTTGATTAACGATTAATTAAATAAAACTGATATTGAGAAGATCTGTTAGTGTTTAAACCCATTAAAATCTTTTTGAATCATAAATGATGTTAAACTTTAGTTAAGCAACCCTTTAAATTAATCAAAAAGTCATAAAAACGTAAACTATTACAAAATTCGTAAGTGGCCAAGATTCCGTGCCGCTCAGTGTATTTAGATATTTTCTTGGCGGTTTTTTCGCAAGTATTTTCAATCGCCGTACTGTTTTCATGCATCTATTTAAGACAGAAAATGCATTGAATCCAATCTTCGATTGAACTCTGATTAGTGGAAAAAAGACATATCTGCATTTTGGTCACGTAAAGTTCTAATATGAATCTCCTAAAGTTTCTTTAAAGTTAGGTTCATTTTTTCAACTATGGTATTTCTATTGAATTTCAATTCATCCTTTGAACCCCAATCTCAACCACCATTAAACATGTCGATAACATGATACAAAAGCAACCGTCAATGACTAAATTGATAGCTCTTTCCCAAAAGAAATCACCAACAGAGGATGGAGGATATATCATATGAAGAAAGCTTGCTCAAAAGCTCACCTTAAAGTGAACACCACGCGAACGAAGTCGTGGGCATCAGCTATTAATAAAATATGTCAAAACACAGGATAAATAAGTTATAAAACAAAAAAGTAAAATAAAACAAAATAAGTACATGCCAAAACTTTTATTAATGATAAAAACACACTTTAAAACTAAATTAATATCAAGATAATATGAAAAAAATGATCTAAATCATTCGCTCCTAGGTGAAATGATCAGAGAAATTTCGAAACGCATCAGATCAGGAACGGTATGCTTCTGTAACAAAATATATTTAAATATTAAAAATTGTTTATATTTTTATTCTTCATAAAAAAAACAATCGCAAAAAAATGGCGGGAGATTGCGTAATGCGTATGACAGATTGACATGGTTTTGAAGTTATACTTCTTTTGGCGCGTTTGGATGAGAGTGAATTCATGACCTGCGCGCGCACGATGTCCCAAAAAAACGACATGATGAAGTTGGCTACAGAATAGAATTTGATTAATTTTAAAATTTTTCTTCGATATTAACTGCAGTTTTGTTTTTTAAAATTTTTATTCAGACGCCAAAGAAGTATAACTTCTAACGCGTGTACATAAGTACACACATAACTTTTTTTTTAAATTCCCATAGACGGCAGAAAAGGGAACAACGTGAAAAGAAGACTTGGCTTAAAGGTATCGTTACCAGGCCATAAAATCTTTAAAAAAAAAATGAAATAACGTGAATTTTTGAATGTCAACTGTCAAAGCTCGTTTGATCGTATTATTGTTATTGTTAGGGTATCCTAGTGTGGGGACCAGTGATTGTGAATTTTTTATGGTTAAATAAATATATTATTATATTATTATTATATATTATATTGTGTAGAGTCCTTTTCATAAAAGAAGTCCTTTTTAGGTGTCGCTAGTGTCTATCGAGTTTAAAATACTTTCATAAAAAATACTGTAGTTCCAACATTATCCGTGGAACTTCTTTCTTGGAACAGACTTTACCTATTTTTTAATATTATTCGGTACTTAATTAAATCAACCAAAGTAAATTAAAAAACTTGCATGAACGACTTGCTAGAAAGTATAGATTGTCGATAAAAATACTTTCTCGCAAGTCGTTGCCCTTCGATTTGCGTTTGGGATTTTTTTAATTGTTACAAATTCGTGATATTTAAAATAATAAAAATGACGGGCTCGTTGGCTTGTTCGATAGAACACCTACTGTGAGAGTCGTGTGTTCGAATCCCACCGGAACATGTTTATAATTTTCTGTAAGCTTGTCTTCCCTACGTCTGGTAACTTCGGACATTGAATGAATGTGATTAGACTGAAATGTTATTTTAAATCTTGTCCGGGACTCGAAACTCTGTAACTTAGCCACAGAAGCGGGCAGCTATTGGGTAAATTTATTTATTAAATTCAAGCAAATACTGTGTAAACCAGGGACTGAATACCGGTTAATTTACTATGGGAGTAATACCGGTATAATAAAGGTTTTTGTTAATATTCTTACGTTTTTATTCATATTTACTCAAAAATATTACTGTGGTAAGTTTAGTGTGTATTACTCTTTAAAACTAATATCATAGTATCTCAGTCAGACACGTATTTAAAAAAAAAAATTAACCAGTTTCAATCCCTGGTTCAAACCGTCTATTCACTTACCAATAAAGAAGTCCATCAGTTACAGCAATCTTAAAAAAAAAAAAAACATTTATATTATTATGTTTTCCATTTATTTTGACACCACATAGTCATATACATAAATAAATCTAAACTATAATATTATAAAGAGGAATGATTTGTTTTTTGTTTTGTAGCGACATCTATGACCCGCTACAAGAATCAATACGAAGACGTCTAATCCTGAATCGCGCTATATAAATGTTTCCGATCGCTCAGTATATATACAACATCTTAACATCAACCACTGGGGCCTTAGGGCCGGCCAGTCAGTGGTTCGACTGGTCGAGGATCCTCCCTTTAGGTTGGAAGAAGACCACACCTCCCGTCCTCTACAATATGTTACGATTTAACTCAAAAACTACTTGACCGATTTAAAAAATTCTTTCACCGTTAGAAAGCTATATCTTCACCGAGTAACATAGGCTATATTTATTTCCAGAAATAATTAGGGATCCCTACTAAAACTTGAATGTAACCCAAAGTGTAGAAAAAGTTTGTAGTGAGTATTCTCTGGATCCGATTTATAAAATTCTTTCACCAATAGAAAGCTACATTATCAGCGAGTAACATAAGCATTTTTGTGTATAGTACCTACAATCTACATTGCACCCGTGTGAAACCGGGGCGTATTTCTAGTCTGCGAAAACAGAAGTTTCTAGTATATACATATCTTCTTCCTCTTCCTGCCCTGTTCCCTTTTTTTTATTTAGGGCCGGCGCAGTATGTTCTCTTCTTCCATTCTCTTTCACTCGCCATATCATCAGTCACACCTCTCAAACACATATCATTCTTCAATCAATCCATGTTGTATTTTGCCTCCCTCTTCCCTTATACCCGTCCACTTACCGTCCGGTTTTTTCGTAGTATCATCGCAATCATCTGAAAAAACATGTAATATATAAAATTTCCATGTCACAATGTTAGTTACCGTACTCCTCCGAAACGGCTTTACCGATTTTTACCAAATTTTATATGCGTATTCAGTAGGTCTGAGAATCGGCTACTATCTATTTTTCATACCCCTAAGTGATAAGAGTTGTTCAACCTTAAACATTTCTTTTTTAATTTTTGAACGAAATTTTTTGTTTTTAATTGTTTATACTTTATAATGTGGCATTAAAAAATACATACAACCCTAAATTTTTACTTTTTTATCACCAACCCCTTTTCAGAAATTATTTACATGGCAAATCAACGTTTGCCGGGTCAGCTAGTTTTAATATAATACCTACAATTCTTCTGTACGTGTCTCAACGATATCTTCCTAAACCGCTGAACCGATTTTGATAATATTTTGTGTTTGTTTTGTTTAGATTCACAAATGAAGGTAGAAGATATATATATATATATATATATATCTTCTATAGGATTTCAAGAGCAACGCTAAATTATAAAAAATGCTAATGTTGAAAGGTTTAAGTAGGTATTTGTATGGTCATTAGTATGTTGGACCTTACGATTATAATTATCTGTAAAAATGTTTTCCTTACACCTGGTCACTTCGGCAATTGAAACGGAGGGAGGAAATCGAAATTCGGATCGGGTAACGAACCACCGTTCATAGATGGAAAAACCGTGACGTAAAGTACGCGTTTCGGTTACAGTCTATGGTTTTCCGTATACTCGAAGTAGAAAATAAGTCGACAGCGCATCATTGACTGATATTCTGTGGCTGAGGTATCACGAACCATCAAATGAGCCTCACTCTCGTCTGTCAATATCTAACATTTAAAAAAAACATAGGTCGACAGCGCATCATTGCATGATATCCTGTGGCTCCTTAAAATCACTTTCCATCAAGTGAGTGTCACGCTCGTTTGTCGATATCAAACATAAAAAAAACATATGTCGACAGCGCATCATTGAATGATTTCTTGTGGCATAGCTTACCATCAAGTGAGTCTCACACTCGTCTGTCGATATCTAACATAAAAAAAAGGTCGACAGCGCATCATTGAATGATTTCTTGTGGCTTAGGTATCACTTACCATCAAGTGAGTCTCACGCTCATGTGTCGATATCAATTATTAAAAAACATAGATCGACAGCGCATCGTTGACTGATATCCTGTGGCTGAGATCAATATCTAACATCAGTCAGTCACTTACCATAAGGTTTCTTAGTAGTATGTTTCGGAGTAGTATAATTGTCGTCACAGTCATCTGGAAGAAAATAATTAACATGTATCTACATTCTACACGAATATATGAATGTTTTTTACTCTTTCACGCAAAATCTTCCGAATGGATTTTGATGAAAGTTGACAGCAACAATAATAATGTTTGTACATCACAATAACATATACTGTTGGGTTTCTTAAAGTGGGATCTATGGCAGTGTTGCCATTTTAGCGAATTTATCGCAAGATCTAGTGCAATTCTAGGGTCTCTAGCGCAAAACTAGATATTAATTAGCAACTTGCGCATAAATAATACTGATAATGTGTCGGACGCCTAAATCATATAGAAATAAAAGTAGCGAGTCGATTTAGTTTCGGTATTTCCCGACCAAAATGTTGCTGAAGCGTTTACATACATATACAAAATTCAAAATTCAAAAATCATTTATTCATTTAGGTAACACAATGTACACTTATGAACGTCAATAAAAAATACATATTAAATGCTTCTAATTTTACATTTACTGCCAGTTCTCAAATCAAGGGCGTAGAGCGGACGAGAAGAACTGGCAAGAAACTCGCCGCCACTCTTTTTTAATCGCCAAGTTTTTGTTTTACAATTTTTTTGTAAGGAGCTGCAACCATTACACCATGTTCCACATGACATCTTTAAGTTAAATACTTAAAGGTGTGATAATAATCGAAAAAATAAAAATAAATAAAAACAAAGATTTGTCCTCTATCAGCAGAATGTATGGTGAAAACATCACGCCTCTTTCCCATTGCGGTAGGCAGAGATCACGGAATTACATATGCTCCAATCCATACATTTATTTGAAGCGTTTAGTGTTGCATTTCCATCCAACTACGACCTCGTTGGTTTTAACTTTTAAGAAGCGAACCTATAAATTTTTGAAAGGCCGATAACGCATCTGAGACTTTTAAGTCACGGATGTCCATGGGCGGTGGGGATTACTTACCATCCTATAACCCATCTGCTCGGTTGTCCGCTCTGTTATAAAAAATATCTCTCTTTTTCATTAAGGTATTATATAGCTGTCTCGCTTTAATATTAACTTACCGTAACTAATCGAGATGAACTGGAGCCTTAGACAAACGGCTTTCGTTTCCAAGCGATTATATGTATATATACAATAGTTATCGCTTTATCAATAGCGGTAACTAGTGTAGACATAAATAATATATGAAAACAACTTTGTGTTATGAATATTATATACCTACCCAAATCGTTTAGTGGAAAATAGTGCATTTTAGAAGCCGGATATTCGCAAGATATAGCGCATTTTTGATAGGGGTAAAGCGCATTTTAGTTTCGTTAAACGGCAACACTGGTCCATGAACTATCAAGGGGTCCACGATATGATAGCCAGGGATCCGTAGCCACTTACTTAACTATTGGTACGTCGCATCAAGCGAATCCCGTCATGCATCGGTGTGAGAAACGCGCTTGAATTTGGGTATTATCGCGTGCATTTTTTTTGATAACTCCTAAGATATTCATTTAAATTATTTTTTGTAGATCTATAAAAGAGTCCATATCCCATTATGCTTTGTTTTGTTATATCTCGAAGGGATAAGGCAGCGTTTTCGATGAAAGCTCCCAGGCAGCTTGAATTTTTGCGACACTTCCAACAATTATCACTATATTTCAGCCAATTTACACAAAACCTTGACAACTTATAGATGTAAACCTTACTCATGAATCACTCTATATATTGGTTCAATTAAAATCCGTTCAGTAGTTTTGAGTTTATCGCGAATAGACAAACAGACGCGGCGGAGGACTTTGTTTTATAATATGTAGTGATGAAAAAAACGAAGGTCGACCGCGCATCGCTGACTGATATGCTGTGGATGAGGTATCACTTACCATCAAATGAGTCTCAACACTCGTCTGTAGGTATGAGTCAGTCACTTACCATAAGGTTTCTTAGTAGTATATTTCGGAGTAGTATAATTGTCGTCGCAGTCATCTGGAAAAAAATATTATCTGTAAGTATTGTCCTCTCGTCTAGTGTATATTATGATTTATAACCGACTTCAAGAAAGGAGGAGGTTCTCAATTCGTGTGTATGTTGCTTTTTTTTTGTTTCTATGTTTGTTACGCGATAACTCCGCAAGTTGTGGATGGATTTGGATAATTCTTTTTTGTTTGGTAGGGGATATTTCAGAGGTGGTCATATGCCAGCCAAGAAGGACAGTTTAATCCTGCAAACAAATTTTCGAACGGTACGGAGCGGCACCGACTTCAAAAATAACTGTTAATAAATAATGCTTTGAAGTAATTAAAATATTATTTTTTACTTTTTAGTGTCAGTTTGTAGTTTTGAAGATGGTTTTTGTTTTTTGCTTAAAAATAATTTTTATCATTGACGTAGGTTATATTAATTTATTTATACACACACACATTGTATTGCGGTCTCATTCAATGGTTTTTCGAATGCTTGAAGTAAAAAATAGGGAGATAGTGCATCATTGACCGATGTCCTGTGGTCTTACTTGCCATCATATGCGTTTCACGCTCATCTGCCGATATCTAACATAAAAAAACATAGGTCGAGAGCAGATCATTGACTGGTATCCTGTGGCTGAAGTATCACTTACAATCATGAGTCTCATGCTCGTCAGTTGTCTTACATGAAAAAAACATAGGTCGACAGCGTATCATTGACTGATATCCTATCACTTATCAACATGTAAGTTTTAACACTCGTCTGTAAATATCAGTCAGTCACTTACCATAAGGTTTCTTAGTAGTATGTTTCGGAGTAGTATAATTGTCGTCACAGTCATCTGGAAAAAAAATTTATCTGTAAGTATTGTCTTCTCGTCTAGTGTATATTATGATTTTATCATTGACCGTTATCCTGTGGTGTTACTTGCCATCAAATGAGCCTTACGCTCATCTGTCGATATCTAATATAAAAATATAGGTTGAGAGCACATCATTGACTGGTATCCTGTGGCTAAAGTATCACTTACAATCAAATGAGTCTCATACTCGTTTGTTATATCCCTACTTCCCTACTAATATTATAAATGCGAAAGTAACTCTGTAGAGCTTGGAAAAGGACAAAGGCTACTTTTTTATCGCGAAATATAGGCTTGGAGGGGTTGAAATAGAGGATGAAAAATTGTATGGAAGTTCGTTAAATATTGAAGATGACACCATGAAAAGTTGTATTTAGGCACTTGATAAGATATTAATAAATATTTGTTCTTGCGTTTTTGAAATTTCGACCTATGTGGGGATGAAATAGGGGATGAAAGTTCGCAGGGAAGTCCAACCATCTCTATTAATATATTTACTATACGTATATTTATTGGAATCATTTATGGAATTATTATTAAATTAATTTGTGAACCATTACCATATACCGTATTTACAGTCTAATACCTAACTCTACTACCACTGACATTTAATATGTAGATTGTATATTATATTATCTAGCCGCGATCAGAATATTAAAATAGTAAGGAGATTGATGAAAAAACAGCTCGGATAATAAATAAGCTACCCGTAGTACTAATTCTACGCAGACGAAGTCGCTAGTCTAACATAAAAAAACATAGGTCGACAGCGTTTATCCTATCACTTACAATCATGCGAGTCTCAACACTCGTCTGTAAATATTAGGCAGTCACTTACCATAAGGTTTCTTAGTAGTATGTTTCGGAGTAGTATAATTGTCGTCACAGTCATCTGGAAAAAAATATTATCTGTAAGTATTGTCTTCTCGTCTAGTGTATATTATGATTTTATCATTAACCGTTATCCTGTGGTGTTACTTGCCATCAAATGAACCTTACTATCTAATATAAAATATAGGTTGAGAGGACATCATTGACTGGTATCCTTTGGCTAAAGTATCACTTACAATCAAATGAGTTTCATGCTCGTTTGTTATATCTAACATAAAAAAAACATAGGTCGACAGCGTATCATTGACTGATATCCTACCACTTACCATCAAGTGACTCACAACACTCGTCTGTAAATATCAGTCAGTCACTTACCATAAGGTTTCTTAGTAGTATATTTCGGAGTAGTATAATTGTCGTCACAGTCATCTGGAAAAAAATATTATCTGTAAGGATTGTCTTCTCGTCTTGTTATGATTTATTAGGCTATCTAACATGAAAAAAACATAGGTCGGCAGCGTATCATTGACCGATATCCTATCACTTACCATCATGTGAGTCTCAACACTCGTGTGTAAGTATTAGTCAGTCACTTACCATAAGGTTTCTGAGTAGTTTTGTCGTCACAGTCTGGAAAAAATTATTATTTGTTAGGCTATAGTAATGTAATATCTACACACACACATACACACATCCGTACACACAGAAACATACATACACATGCGAAAACATGCAAAACTTATCGCTTGGCATAAGTTACACTTGCAACATCATAGCTGGTGAAGAGTTTTGCATATCGTCGTTGCGCCTGACAAGTTCCATATGTGCATTTTTTTGATTTTTGGTTTTTGCACAAAAAATAATCTTCGTTTTATTCTCTATCTGTTACTAAAATCCTTTTTGTGATATTCGAACTGGAAACGAGTTAAACTAATTCAATGAATGTGAATCAATAATACGTTTTTCGTTGTTTCCCAAAACTATACAAAAATGCACATATGGAATTTGGCAGGCGCAGCGACGATTATGTATTGTTTTACATAACAAGTTTAGTTTTAATAACTTTGTAATGCAAATGAATATTCTTATCATTCTTCTGTATAAGTATATATTATGTAGTTGCTGTTTACTGTTTGAATCTCCGTTCAATTCTAAGCCACACAACGGATTTTGATAAAATTTTATCTAATATATAAAATTCTCGTGTCACAATGTTCGTTCCCATACTCCTCCGAAACTGCTCTACCGATTCTTATGTAATTTTTTTTGCATATTCAGTAAGTCTGAGAATCGGCTACTATCTATTTTTCATACCCCTAAGTGATAAGGGTTGTTCAGCCTTAAACATTTTTTCTTAATTTTTGGACGAAATTTTTTGTTTTTATTTTTTTATAATGTGGCACTAAAAAATACATACAACCCCTGCTTTATTTGTCAAAAAATTTTGACCCGTGCGAAGCCGGGGCGGGTCGCTAGTATTTGTATAAAATTTACGTTATTTTATTTAAAATCCATTCAAATTAGTTATATTATGACGTATATGTGACATTATGGTGTTCTTACCATCACATTTGGGATGAAGCAGGTGACCTGAAAATAAATACAAATCTTTTAGTAATAATATCACTAAATTTTTAATCTTATTATATCAAGCCAAGAGTTACTGTTCCTATATCCATGCGTCGGGTTGTCTCTCTCCCTAAAATATGGCGAGAGGGCCGAGTCGGTCGCTAGTAAATATAAAAAAATATCATTTTATTTGGTAAATATTTTTGGGGTTAGGGAGGTTCCACTCATTTCTTGCCCCAAAGCCTCCGAATCCAAATCCGGCCCTGCTAATAACGTTTAAAATAAAAGAAAAATAAACTTACCTATCTTATCGTTCAAAAAATCTGAAAGTCGAAATAATAAATTAGTTTTTTTTATATATTCTCACATAAACATAACATGGTACAAATTGGTTAAAAGATACTTGATACTGGTTGAAAGTAAACACCCGCTTCTTCACTTTTTTTTTTGAAGATTTTATGGTCCGGTATCGGACCTTTAAACCAAATTGAGACGCTATTTCTTCATACCACAGATAGTATATAATCAAAAAGGTCTAAAACTCTTTGGATTAACAGAATAGAAACACTACAAACATTTTGTAAAACAATAAACTTGGCGATTAAAAAGAGTGGCGGCGAGTTTATTGCCAGTTCTTCTCGTCCGTTCTACGTCCTTGATTTGAGAACTGGCAGTAAATGTAAAATTAGAAGCATTTAATTTTTTTTTATTGACGTTCAAAGAAAATTATGTTACCTAAATGAATAATTGATTTTTTTTAAGCCAAGATTATGGCATGACAACGTCGGGAATACTAGTAAAAAAAAATGTTACTTACCCAAATTTGGTGCTGACTGAACAGCAACGCAAGTGATCTGAAAGACAAACCAATAATTAATTTATTAACGCGAGTATCACACATTTAAATAATTTTATAATGTTTAAATTATTTATCCCGACGTTTCGGATGCTTTTCAGCAACCGTGGTCACGGGGAGACAGAAAGATGACAGTTGTCTGATTTTTGAAATATCACAAAGTTGCCATATTAACGCCATCTATTGCTACGGAGTTGCTATTTACTGTAATTTTCTATATTATGACAATATTGACTAACGGTGTCCTCTTGTTTTTTAGTATGTTTGACTTGGGGTTTTAGATTTTTAATTACTGGATCCCAGGTGTTGGAAAGTCTCAAACCATCTTCTCTATTGAAGTTAGGATGTTTTTTAATTTCAATAGCCTCACGTACTAGTCTGGGAAAGAATCTACTTTCTCTTGCAAGGATTTTCGGTAAAATAATAAATCGCGTTTTCATCCGGTATATAGTATTTTATTTAAACATAAATTAATTTTTGGTTAAATCATTCTTTTTTTTCAATACATATAATACACCTTATATTTTATTAATATTTTGTTGTTGTTTTATTTGTAATTGTTGGTATATTTTGTAACTAGCGACCCGCCCCGACTTCGCACGGGTAGTATACGAGTATATATCTATCGTAGGATCGCATTCGCGCGCGTTAATATTTTGCGATAACTCCTAAGATATTCTTTTAAATTATATGGTATAATAGATCTATATCTTTATATATATAATTCTTCTGTGAGTGTGTATGTCACTCACTTCTCTCAAACGACTGGACCGATTTTGATGAAGTTTTTTGTCTGTGTTCAAGGGGATCTGGGAATGGTTTAGATTCACAATTTCCCATACAAACGTTTTCTAGAGTCAATTTAATTATATAATTTCGAAGCCAAAATTGTTGCAGAACAACGTCTGCGGGGTCCACTAGTATAGGTATATAAATGAATTGCTGTTCGTTAGTCTCACTAAAACTCGAGAACGGCTGAACGGATTTATCTTATCTTAGTCTTGAAATGTTCGTGGAGATCTAGGGAAGGTTAAAAGGAGAAAAATTCGAATATCTTCCGGGAAAACCCTAAAAACAGCCCTTTTCTATTTCCCATACAAACGTTTTCTAGAGTCAATTTAATTATATAAGTAATTTCGAAGCCAAAATTGTGGCAGAAAAACGTCGACTAGTAGATTATAATAATGTGGATGAAATGCTTAAGCTAACTAACATATTTCAATTGATAAATATGAATACTGTATCCGTCGAAATAGCTATCTAATTACCGCATTGTATGTGACCATTGTTAGAAGATAGAATGGACATAGAAAGAAGGGACTGAGGTTTTTGTTAATATACTTTCGTTTTTATTCATATTTACTGAAAAAAATACTGTGGTAAGTTTAGTGTGTATTACTATTTAAAACTAATATCATGGTATCTCAGTCAGACACGTATTTTGGAAAATAAAAATTAACCGGTTTCAGTCCCTGATAGAAAGCTATCTTCAAAAGATAGATATATGCCATCGTGGACTTTTTCATAGATTTCACGGCTGACGGGTCAATATTACAAATCTTTCCTTTGTATTTTTGTATGTTATGAATAAAATCAAAAACTACTGGACCGATTTTAAAAAATCTTTCACCAATAGAAAGCTACATTATCAGCGAGTAACATAGGCTTTTTGAGGTTATACTTCTTTTGGCGCGATGGAGAAAAATGATGAGAGTGAATTTTTACGATGCGCGCACACCGACACCTGAATTCTACATCGTAAAGTTAGTTCTAGGTGGTATGAAAATCGATACCTAACTATGTTCAAGTTGTATATTCTAGTTTCTTTATATTTAGAACACGTGTTTCGTAACAGTACAATTAAACAGTGTGAATAAATAAATATTATTTTGGTGTTTTTATTTTAATATTTATCGTTAATCACTACTGCATTTTAGCCATATTTTTTATAAGCCAAAGAAGTATAACTTCTAACGCGTGTACATAAGTACACACACTCTTTTTTTGTGTTTGGGGCCGTTCAAGTATTACGTAAGCACTATGGGGGGGTGAGGGGGTCTTTGTTTTGCTTATTTTGGATGACCTGGGGGGTAGGGGAGTCTAGATGATGATTACGTCATCGGTAGTTTTTTACTTTTTTACACGAATAGCTCACATTGTCTATGCTTGAAAACGAAACGCATTTTCGGGGATTCCCGCACATACGTCTAATCTCTATCCTAAATATATTTTCTTATTTTTAAAATTATAACTATAACATTATAATTATAATATAAAAAAATACATTTATAATTGAAAAATGTTTACGTAAGCATGGGGGGAGGGTGTAAGAGCTTTGCTTACTTTTGCTGACAAGGGGGATGGGGGGTAAATAATTGTAATAAATCTGCTTACGTAATATTTGAACGGCCCCTTTATAGTACATCTACATTGTACCCGTGTGAAGCCGGGGGCGCGTTGCTAGTGTTGAATGTATGGGTCATTCCATGTCAAATCGTCAAGTAGTTGGAATCGACCCCTTCCGATTTGGATGAATTTTGGTGGAGAGTTTCCTTATATCATAAAACGAAGTTCTGCCAAGGGAAAAAAAAAATTTTATACCTCTAAGTATCCCCCTTGAAAATGCCAGAGTTTTTTTTTTGAAATACAGTAGTTTCCGAAATATTAAAAAAATAAACTTTAAAAACAGGAAAAATAGTGATATTTTGAATTTGCATAACTTTTGGAAAAAAAAAAACAATTTTTTTCCCTTGGCAGAACTTCGTTTTATGATATAAGGAAACTCTCCACCAAAATTCATCCAAATCGGAAGGGGTCGATTCCAAATACTTGACGATTTGACATGAAATGACCCGTATATATTTTTAACCCAAATTAAATTAATCGAAAAATACTCACGGCTAATAAACACAAAACTGCAGTCTTCATGATGCAAGCGTTGTAAATAATACAAAAATGAAATTAATTCAATATTTTATATAATTTTTAACAATACAAAACCTGTGTAAATATTTTTCTTTCCATCAATAATTAACAATAAAAAGGTTAAGCAATGACATTTGAGGACTTTGGCAGTTTTTTGTAGTATAGGCGTCTCACCTGATCACACATGACTATATCAGACGGTTTGCGGGTCTGTTGCCGACCTTTAAATAGTAAAATATGTTAAGATTTTTAAGTAAAAAATGGTTTCATCGTTACATTAGAACTAACAACACCCTCTAGCCGGCCTAAAAAATAATAAAAAAAATTACGTCCTTCAACATTTTTTTTTTTTTTTTTACTACATCACCGTAATAACAGAGTTTCTATTTAGGTTATTGTTCAATAAGAGCCCCAATACTAAATAATCAATTGAAAAATAAGGGGGCGGCTTTGGGATCCGCATCGGGTGCTAGATACCTATCCTACGCCACTATCAGCGGGTAATGGGTATCAATACTACCTAATATTATAAAGAGGAAAGACAAATTTCTTATTTCACTCATAGTATCTTCAACAGGATACTCGTTATATTGTCTTTTATTAACGCGAGTATCACACATTTAAATAAAATACTGTATACCGGATTAAAACGCGATTTATTGTTTAAATTATTTATCCCGACTCCCGCTCTACGCCCTTGATTTGTGAACTGGTAGTAAATGTAAAATTAGAAGCATTTAATATTAGTAATATTAGTAATTTAATATGTATTATTTTTTATTGACGTTCATAGATGTACATTGTGTTACCTAAATTAATAGATTATTTTTTAATTTAATTGAATTAAATATGGCAACTTTGTGACATTTCAAATATAAGACAACTGTCATCTTTCTGTCTCCCCGCGACCACGGTTGCTGAAAAGCATCCGAAACGTCGGGATAAATAATTTAAACAATAAATCGCGTTTTAATCCGGTATACAGTATTTTATTTAAAGGATACTCGTTGTTAGAGAATACAATACCAATATTATTCTGTAATTCCCGTATTCTGGTCCCGGGACTGTAGTTGTTCGTGATTCGAACATCGGCCGCTCTCGGCAAAGATCGGCAAAACTGTTTATTACAAACTGATAATCTGTTAAAAAAGCAGCTAATTTTATTAGCTGGTTTGCAGTTAGCGACTACGTGTAGAGGAAGGGAGGTGTGGTCTTCCTCCCACCTAAAGAGAGGATCCTCGACCAGTCGAACCACTGACTGGCCGGCCCTAAGGCCCATTGAATGTTCGTTGGGCTAATCCGCGCGTTGCATTCGAAAATCGTTGAATGAAACAGTTAATATATATAGCGGCTTTTGCGGTAAACGAAAAGCAGCTAATTCGTTAACATTAGAAAAGCGGCTAGAAAAAGCTGCTTGTTGAATTAACGCCCACTCCTAGCCTAGACCATTCGACTTCTACCAGCGAACCGCAATACACGTTCACTTATTCATTACAGTAGAACCTCGATTATCCGAACGCTCAATTATCCGAACGTTGGCGCGAAAGATACATTGTTGCTCGCTGCCACCGCCGCAAGAATCGCTTGATGAAACGCGTTTGTTTTATCAAGCGTTTTGGGTCGCAGTTTCAGTATATTTCTTACACCGAGCGTGACGTGAATGCCGAATCGTTCCTTCTTTCTTGTAAATTTGTTTGTGCCATGGCTTCAACGTCGAGTCCTTCAACTCCCAATCGGAAACGCTTGGTTCTTACGGTGGAAAGAAAATTGGAAATTTTGTCGAAGTTAGCGTTTCGATTATCCGAATTTTTTATTTGAACTAGCCTAGGTCCCAATTGGTTCGGATAATTGAGGTTCTACTGCATAAATTCCAGTTTTATACAGTATCGCTTTGTTATTTATATTATTACACCCTGGATAAGGGGGACAAACAGTAGTTGGCTAATCTTGGGATTTTCGGGATTGCCACAAACAGTATTTTGCATTCCGTAGTCCGTTGCGCCTTGACAATAACCTTGCCTAGATTATATTAATAGCATTTATGACATAACGACAAAAACAACCCTTAGATACGCCGTACGATACATACGTACTACACAGGTATCTACTGCCCTAATAATATGTTTGTCGTAGAACGTAGAAGGGACTTTCCATTTCGGAATACTTTAATATGATACTACATATAGAGACATCTATGCTCCGCTACAAGAATCAATACGAAGACGTCTAATCCTGAATCGCGCTATATAAATGTTTCCGAGCGCTCAGTATATAATATACAACATCTCGACATCAACCACTGGGGCCTTAGGGCCGGCCAGTCAGTGGTTCGACTGGTCGAGGATCCTCCCTTCAGGTTGGAGGAAGACCACACCTCCCTTCCTCCACAATACTCTTTAGACCCAACGGGCCAACAGTGGAATCACCCGATCACCTCTTACCATAATATTGTATGTAAACTACGAAGCAGGCTTGGAATTCAAACACTAGTATTATAGATATTTCTACGGATTTATTTTATGTATTTTAAAATTCTAAATAGTTTTTTGTGTTGTCGTTTTGATTTCTTGCAAAAGTATAGTTTTTATTGTTTGGTCTATATTATTTTCTTACTACATATTTTGTGATTTGTGTTCTTAATTCTATTATAAACTTTTTTTTTTTTAATAACTATTTTTTTTTCAATTGAGCCCAATTAATAGAAACCACATAGTCTAATCGGGATTACACGGGGGATAGCCCCGTATAACCTACGTACTTAATATCTTCTTGCAGTGGCGTAGTTAGTGGACAAGGGCCCCGGTGCAAAGAAATAATTGCAATCCCTTCCCCTCCGGCAATTTTTTTCAGTAACTACACAAAATTAATTGCAAATGATTACTAATCAAAGGCGCTTACATTATTATCGACGTTATAAATTCTCATTTAGAATCTTGAAAAAAATTAAAATTCTTATGAGATTTTTTCTAGCTTCAAGAGCTGCCTCCCCCTCTTTCCAAAGCCCAGGGGCCCCTCTCAGCTTCAGGGCCCTGGTGCACTGCACCACTTTGCCCTATGATAGCTACGCCACTGTTCTTGCTAATCCTGTGCCAATCCCATGAAAATGTATTAAATAATGATGACTCACACTTTACTTAATTAAAAATGTCAATACACGGTATGCAGTATAATATTTGCTAATAATTAGCATTACAATATGTTTTAAAGAGAACGAAATACAATTGTGCAAACACAAGCATTTTGTATATATTCTGTAATTACTTGAAAATACTTCTGTTTTCTTCAATATTCGCTATAATAGGGAATATGCATGTATTTTTTTATATTTTTATCTGGTAGCTTACATCGCTAAGAAAAATTCATCACCAAAAAAGAGCTTTAAAGTATTTAAAAAATAAAGTTAAAAATTGCGAACCGATACGGGAATTCATCGCTAAATAATTGAAAAAAAAATATTTGATGCCAAAAAGTGATTTTAAGGAAAGACTGAATACCGGTTAATTTACTATGGGAGTTATACCGGTATAATAAAGGTTTTTGTTAATATTCTTTCGTTTTTATTCATACTTACTGAAAAAACTTACTGTGGTATGTTTAGTGTGTGTTACTCTTTAAAACTAATATCATGGTATCTCAGTCAGACACGTATTTTGGAAAATAAAAATTAACCGGTTTCAGTCCCTGACTTAAAGTATTTAAAAAAAATTAAAAATCGTCAACCGATACATTCATCGCTAAATAATAGAAAAAAAAAATCAATGTCAAAAAGTGATTTAGGGTATTTAAAAAAAAAAATTGCCAACCGACACGGGCATTTTAAACGCCCGCCATACTCGCGCGCTTTGTGACGTCATAGTCTATTATACAAACAACTGACTAAATCGCAAACAAAGCAAAAATACCTTATTAGTTATTACGCACGTAACATAGACGTTACGTCATATTCGCTCTGACCAATGGCGTGGCTTTTCAAATATTTTAATTTCCCACAGTCTATTTGCACATTTTAAAAATTAATTTCTTGCTCAAAACAGAAATATCCAAATATCCTCTCATAATATCCAAAATTTAGCCTTGGTTCACATGTATTTCTAATCCGTTTTAACATATAACATACATTATAATTGGATTAATATACCTAACATAACGTAAGTGTTTTGACAATAATCACCGCCCTAATTCCCCTCAATCATCAAAATGGCGGTGTGTCAAAATATTTGACAAATAAAAGGGCGGGAATGATTGCAGTTTCGTGTTGCACAGATAATAAAGATATTAATGCAATTATTTGATAAACGCAGGGGTGCATATTGAATTACTGTAGATTATACGAAATTAATGATCCAAATCGCATTTGGGTAAATCATTATTATTACTAGCAACCCCTGATAAAGGATAATATCAATTTACATCTGTGGTTAAAAACAATGTTCGATCGAGTATCTACGTTTATTTGGAAAACTTTATATGGACCAGTATCTCTTACTAGTCTGTGATATGGACGCACGGTTGCCATTTTGAGAAAATTGAGTTTGAAGTTTTAATTAGATTTTATTAAATTTATTTTAAAAAATAACAGAAATTAAATATAAACATAAACATTAAAATAACACTAAATGTATATCGTTTTTATTGGTAGCAATCAAAGTAATAGAATTTAGTGCATTATTGTTAAATATTCCTGTTAGGGTTTCGTGCCCACTAGTTTTTTCAATATTTTTGCTATTAAACCAATTTAAATGAATTTATCCGAATATGATTTTGTCCTATTCGGTGTCGAGATCCTTGGTCCGTGGGGTCCTAGCGCTATAAAGCTTTTTAAGGAAATAGCAAAAAGATTAGTCGACATCACAGAAGACCGAAGAGCTGGCAGCTACCTCGGACAAAGAATTAGTCTTGCCATTCAAAGGGGGAACGTCAGTATCTTCGGAACCTAAAGGGACTCCTTTTATTAATATATTTTAGTTTTTATAGTATATAGTTTTTAGGTTTTTAGTTTTACGTAGTTTTTTAAGGTTCATAGAACCTATTCTTTGTTATTAGTAATATTATACAGACAATAAATATTATTTAAATGATATATATCTCTTTTGAAATATGTACTCCAGCTCATAAGGAAGCAATTGGTATCAAAATTTAAATTTTTATATTTTTCTGGGTTGAGTCTGTATTGCTTAACTGCGTCCATATTGAATGGGAAAATATAGCTTCTCAAATGGACGCTGATAAACAATACAGTGTCAACACACAAAATGCTTAAAAAACAAATTTTGATACCAATCGCTTCCTTATGAGCTGGAGTAGATTTTTCAAATAGAGTTATGCATATTTTAAATCGTTTTAATAGCAAAAATAATTAAAAACGACAAGAAACCCAACTAGGTTTCAAAAAAGAATGCGCCTAACACGCGATTGAAGTATAACTTAAAAAAAAAAAAAAACAAACTATCTATTGACAAAATCAAAAATATTTGAAAACCGAATGGTACAGAAACGTGACGCCATATTGCCGTAACGGAATTCCGTTGCATTGTCGTCCAGTTACCGTTATGTAAAAAAATGCATATCCTATAACATTGATTGCTACCAAAAAAAACGACACACACTAATTGAGAATATGCATGTGATTCCAATAAACTTTATTACATCAGAATTACGCTTGGAAAAGAGTGGGATAGGGGAAGAGGGAGGCCAAAAAACATAAATTGACTGTGTGAAGAATGATATGTGTTTGAGAGGTGTGACTGATGATATGGCGAGTGAAAGGAGAGAATGGAACAAGAGAACATACTGCGCCGACACCAAATAAAAAAGGGAACAGGGCAGGAAGACTTCAGAATTACGCTTCCGTCAATATTTTTTATTACAGTTTCAGTTTTGAGCAAGAAATTAATTTTTAAAAAGTAAAATTCATATATTTGAAAAGCCATTTGTCAGAGCGAATATGACGAAATTACCGAGTGCGTAATTGTGACGGTGTTTTTGCTTTGTGTTTCGAATTTAGTCAGTTGTTTATAGTTCTAATAGACTATGACGTCAGAGAAAGCGCGCGAATATGGCGTCATCATGATCATCAGCGTCCATTAATAATATCTAAGATTATTGATTTCAAAGATAAATATGATCAATATGAAATCTTAATAGATAGACATATTTTTATATTTTAATGCTTTTCTACCAACGTAAGCGATATAATCGGAACACATAACAATATTTTTTACAATTTGAATGCAAAACAATAACCTAATTAGAATGAATTTATATTCTAACCTTTAACTACTAAAACTATTGAATTGAAATATATTTTAATTTTTTTATTTCTTATTGTAGTTTTAGTAACAATTATTATTATTTTTTTATTTTAATTTACTATAAGTAAACTTTTACACACGGATCTTTCAAGACTTTACACACACACATTTACACACGTATGGATTAGACCGCTGTGTAAAAAAAATGTACCTTCTTCATTTTGTCTTCCATAACTTTTTGTTTTTTTTTTTATTATTTTATCAATGTCTATGACTCTATGACTATAGGTATGTCTTAAATTCGTTACAGAATATATTGCGTGATTTAGAATAATTAAGCGGAGAAAGAAGTAAATAATGACTTCTCTATCACTAATTAATATAACATGTAACAACAAAAAAGCAAAAAGGCGGAATTCCGCTAATTGGAAGCGTTCGGTTCCTAATTTGAATTTGACACGAGGGCTGTCATTTTTTGTACCGTTTAGAAACATTTAAGGCATATTTAAAATAGTCATTTATATTTTTAAATTTTGAACTAATAATAAAATGGACGCTGTTAAGCAATACAGTGTCAACCCACATGGTTGCCATTTTGAGAAAATTTAGTTTGAAGTTTTAATCAAGTGTTTTTTAAAAAATAACTGAAATAATAGATTTTTTGTAATTATTATTATTAGACTAAATAGATGTCGTTTAAATAAAATACAGTATACCGATTAAAACGCGATTTATTATTTATATTGTTTAAATTATTTATCCCGACGTTTCGGATGCTTTACAACCGTGGTCGCCTCGGAAACGTCGGGATAAATAATTTAAACAATATAAATAATAAATCGCGTTTTAATCCGGTATACAGTATTTTATTTAAATGTGTGATACTCGCGTTAATAAAAGACAATATTAGATGTCGTTTTCTTGGTAGCAATCAAAGTAATTGAATTTAATGCATTATTATTAGATATTTTAAGCATTTTAGGTTTTTGTGCTCGCTAGGTTTTTCAATATTTTTGCTATTAAAACGATTTAAATGATACATATCTCTTTTGAAATATGTACTCCAGCTCATAAGGAGGCGATTGGTTTAAAAACAGTTGACACTGTATTGCATAACAGCGTCCCAATAATTGTTGCCATAGTCGTGAGAGTGAATGAAAAATTGAAATATAATCGTTTCACTTGGTGGCAATGTTATGAGGGATGGAAATTTAATTCTATATTAAGTTAGTATTTAATAAAGAAAACGGTTGATCGCAGAGCATGAGGTACACTTGATGGTATGTGATACCCCAGCCACAGAACATCAGTCGATGATGCGCTGTCGACCTACTTTTTATTTCGATAATTCGGAAATCCATAGACGGAAACCGAAACTCGCAATATGCACTTCACGTTTATTCTATCTATGAACGATGGTTCGCTACCCGGTCGGGATTTCAATATTCCTCCCACCCGTTCAATGACCAAAGTTACCAGACGTTGAGAAGACACCCTTACAGAAAATTATAATCATGTCCCGGTGGGATTCGAACCCACGACTCATCGAAGCGCCCGACAGGTGATCTACCGTACGTGCCAACGGGCCCGTCAAAACATACTCTATTTCCAGGTTCCTCAATAAGTTATGTAAATCGTGATATATTTAAAGAAACAATGTAATTTCAACTGTTTATTTATGCAAATATTACCGATATCCGCATTCAATTCAATATTATAAGAATGTACCTACATCTGTCTGTCACAAAATGAGGAAAATTTTCAAATATACAAGCTTAAGGTTGCACAAGTCGCGGGCTCGAACTCACTGGTGGGCGTGGCCAAAAAGCATGCTGTTCTCCCGCACCGCACCGGGGCAGTCATTATTAAGTGAGATGCACGATAATTCATAGTAAAAGGGGCATCTAAAAAATACGAAAAAGCCTTTGGAAAATCGAGTTTTATGAAAAAACCACTGCATAAATCAATTACAAATAAAAGTTATTGTATTCTTCAATAAACGTGCTTTGTCGGTACCGACTTTGTTTTGAAAATTTGATACTTCTTTTATTACTAATTTAAGCCCAAAGTTGTATTAAAAATGGCAATAAAAATGAATCTTTGGTAGCTCGTAACTTTTCAATGGTTTTTTATTTTACCATTCTGTTTCCGCACAGACAAAATTAATAATGAGACAAAACGATACCATGTTCAACTTTGCATGTACAGTGCTAAATAGTGGAGTAATACCCCCCCCGAAATTTCTATGGAAAAAATGTCGACTAGTGTCACCTTAATGCTTAAAACGTGATAGGTCTGATATCAAATGTCACAGAGTTGCCATATTAACGCCATCTATTGCTACGGAGTTGATATTTGCTGTAATTTTCTTTATTATGGCAATATTGACTAACGTTGTCCTCTTGTTTTTTAAGTATGTTTGATATGTCCTAATGGTCGAAGTAAAAATTAGGTCGATAGTGCATCATTGACTGATGTTCTGTGGCTGAGGTATCACCTACCATCAAGTGAACCTCATGCTCGTCTGTCGATATCTGACATAAAAAAGGAAATTGGATCCCAGGTGTTGGAAAGTCTCAAACCATCTTCTACAACAATTACAATAGCCTCACGTACTAATCTGGAAAATAACCTATGAACCTAAAGAACGGAAATCCATTGACTGAAACCGAAACGCGTAATTTGCACTTTACGGTTTTTCCATCTATGTTTTTTTCATATGAGTTTTTTCAGTAAGAAATTACAGAACTGTCACAAATTCATTAGTTTTTTTTTCGCCCATAGGGCAGGCTAAAGTCTTTCGACAAATTCTTTGGTCATGTGTTTGTCTGATATCATGCAGACACGAGGGGCGAGCACGAACAACTATCGAAAATGTATTCGTATCGTCGAACTGTCATTTGTATGAAATTTCAAATGATTTCTCATACAACTAACAGATTGACGATTCGAATACTTTGTCGATAGTCGTTCGTGCTCGTTCCTCAGAGGGCAACTGTGTGAAAATATTCGTATGTTCAAACTGTCAGTTGTATGAGAAATGTCATAGTATAAAAAAAATGGACAACACCTCACACAAAGCCTTGTATGTACTAATTATCATGTAAACCAAATATTATATTCTTAATATTGTTACAGCTGCAATTCTTTTGTGAATTTAATATAAATTAGGCCTATTCCGAAAACCAGTAGTCAATCGAGATCATGAAGTTATTCGGTTTAGCGTTTTTGGTGGTGAGTTTTCTATTCATTTGTAGTCCGATTTCCTCCAGGGGATAATTTGAAAAATGACATCTGTCATTTTTTTCAAGAATTTTTTTTTATTTATGGCCTGGTAACAAGACCTTTAAGCTAATTCTTATTTTCATGCACTATTTTTCACTTATTCATTTTCATTTTCACTACGTATTTCAATTTCACGTTTCTCGCCTGATTTTTTTTTGAAGATTAAAAGAAAAAAAAAGAGACATCAACCAGAACTGTCTTCAAAAGGAAAAGAAGTTTTTATGTAAAATTGGACAGGGAGAAAACATACTGGTAGAATTTGCCAGAAATGATAGAAATTTTTTATTATAAACTATGTGCATAACTTTAACCGCGTATAACTCTTAAAGGAATGTTTTGATCGAAAAAATCCAAGAGACCTTTTTTGTAGAGCGCAAAATTTTGTATAAGAATACTTCTTTATCAATGTTGTAGGTTCATTTGCTTAGGAGATAAAAAATTAAATGCAAAAAGTACAAAAATCCCATGTTATTTATATGGGAAAAGTAACATGATTTGGGCACGGTTTAACTTGAAAATTAAGAGCTTGTTTATGTTGGATAATTTTTAATAGAGCAAAAACTAAAACTTCAGAGGGCGGCTGCAAAAAAAAATCAACTTGGGAAATAACGGACACCCTAATATATATATATATGTACTTATGTAATTGAATATCGATAAAAATGACATATTTTTATATAGGTTTTTTCTTTCATGTTATATTCTAATATCATAAAGAGGAAAGATATGTTTGTTTGTTACGAATTAACTCAAAAACAACATTATTAGCTAGTAACATAGGTACTCTGTGAGGATAATCCACCCCTACTTGCATTTTACACTCAGGGCCAACAATATGATAACTTATAGGGCTTTTTGTATCTCAGTGCATAGTGAAATAGTACATGTGATTTAAGTTGCCTATAATTTCCGGTGTGTAAATGGCCTATTTAGGTCACGGAAAAGCGAGCCTAAAACGCTGGTTTAGGTAAACACCGTGAACTAATAGAAATATAAGTCACGAGTATCGTATACTATTTTATAAGACGTGTAACAGAAACCCGCATTTTACGCATTTCCGGTGTGAAAATAGCCTATTTAGGACACGGAAAAGCGTGCGTAAAATGCGGGTTTTGGTCACACAGTGCTATAATATATGTTTTGTAACGTCTTATTCTTTTGCAGGGCTTGCTGTCTGTGCAAGGATTTCCTGGTAAGTTTTAGCTACATCTAATCTAATAAAATTTCCATGTCACAATGTTAGTTACCGTACTCCTCCGAAACGGCTTTACCGATTTTTACCAAATTTTATATGCGTATTCAGTAGGTCTGAGAATCGGCTACTATCTATTTTTCATACGCCTAAGTGAAAAGGGTTGTTCACCCTAAATTTTTTTTTTTTTAATTTTTGGACGAAATTTTTGTTTTTATTTTTTTATAATATGGCATTAAAAATACATACAACCGTAAATTTTTACTATTTTTTTTTATCACCAACCCCTGCTTTTTAGAAATTATTTACATGGCAAATCAACGTTTGCCGGGTCAGCTGGTAATAAATAATATTACTTAAGTAAATTTTATTATCTAGAAACATATTGGACAAATAAGGTTTTTAATTTAAGGTTTTTAGTTTAGGTTAAGGACAAATAAATTTATGGATTTGATGAAATCACAAAATTAATTTCATAAATACGAAGATATTAACAGTTTTCGCTTTTGTATTTCAGCTGGGGAGATAGGAGTTAGCCATGGCATCAGCGTTGACGTTTTCATCAATACTATGCTGTCATCATTCAGCGCAGTAAAAGGAAAAGATAACTGTGATGGCGTGGTATCCGTTTTTCAAAATATCTTAGAAGCGTGGAAGGGCAAAGAAACCTTCTTAACTGAAAGTTTTTTCGCGGCCTTCAAAACGGCGCTGGCTGTCAAGAAAGCGAAAGAGACCCTAATCTTCCATCATGCCATAGATGCTTTCAAAACGGTCTTAGAAGTCGGAAAAGTGAAACAAGTTCTGATTTCGGAAGGATTCTTATTAGCTTTCAAAGGAGCGCTTGAAGCGAAAAAAACTGTTATTTCGGAAGTATTCCTGAAGGCGTTTGAAGCAGGATTTTGGCCTGGAGGCAAGTTCTTGGGAAATCCTAATAACGGATCGAACAGCAGTATATCCGTTGACTTTTTTGTAAAAACGATGGTGTCTGTGTTTGGTGCGAAAGATGGGGTTATTACTGAAAGTTTTATACAGACATTCACCGAAACATTTAGCAAGTGTAAAGGCGGTCATGCTGATTTTATTTCTGCATGGAAGAAAGCATTCGACACATGCAGAGGTAAAAATAAGGTAGTGCCAATAGCCGCGTTTATTTTGGCACTTAAAAAAGAATCAGGATGGAGTTTTATACCTTCTGATTGTTTAGATGCGATTAAATCTCCTGAAAATGCTGCTCTGTTCCCAGTGGGAATAAAAGAGAAAATACTGTCAGCACTTTTTAACAAAGGCGGCACGGAATCAGACGTTTCTCAAAATCAGCCTATCAGTCCTGAAGGGCCGAAGAGCAGTATATCTGTTGACTTTTTTGTAAAAACTATGGTGTCTGTGTTTGGTGCGAAAGATGGGGTTATTACTGAAAGTTTTATACAGACATTCACCGAAACATTTAGCAAGTGTAAAGGCGGTCATGCTGATTTTATTTTTGCATGGAAGAAGGCATTCGACTCGTGCAGGGGTAAAAATAAGGTAGTGCCAATAGCCGCGTTTACTTTGGCACTTAAAAAAGAATCAGGATGGAGTTTTATACCTTCTGATTGTTTAGATGCGATTAAATCTCCTGAAAATGCTGCTCTGTTCCCAGTGGGAATAAAAGAGAAAATACTGTCAGCACTTTTTAACACAGGCGGCACGCAATCAGACGTTTCTCAAAATCAGCCTATCAGTCCTGAAGGTCCGAAGAGCAGTATATCTGTTGACTTTTTTGTAAAAACGATGGTGTCTGTGTTTGGTGCGAAAGATGGGGTTATTACTGAAAGTTTTATACAGACATTCACCGAAACATTTAGCAAGTGCAAAGGCGGTCATGCTGATTTTATTTTTGCATGGAAGAAGGCATTCGACTCGTGCAGGGGTAAAAATAAGGTAGTGCCAATAGCCGCGTTTACTTTGGCACTTAAAAAAGAATCAGGATGGAGTTTTATACCTTCTGATTGTTTAGATGCGATTAAATCTCCTGAAAATGCTGCTCTGTTCCCAGTGGGAATAAAAGAGAAAATACTGTCAGCACTTTTTAACACAGGCGGCACGCAATCAGACGTTTCTCAAAATCAGCCTATCAGTCCTGAAGGTCCGAAGAGCAGTATATCTGTTGACTTTTTTGTAAAAACGATGGTGTCTGTGTTTGGTGCGAAAGATGGGGTTATTACTGAAAGTTTTATACAGACATTCACCGAAACATTTAGCAAGTGCAAAGGCGGTCATGCTGATTTTATTTTTGCATGGAAGAAGGCATTCGACTCGTGCAGAGGTAAAAATAAGGTAGTGCCAATAGCCGCGTTTATTTTGGCACTTAAAAAAGAATCAGGATGGAGTTTCATACCTTCTGATTGTTTAGATGCGATTAAATCACCTGAAAATGCTGATGTGTTCCCAGTGGGAATAAAAGAGAAAATACTGTCAGCACTTTTTAACAAAGGCGGCACGGAATCAGACGTTTCTCAAAATCAGCTTATCAGTCCTGAAGGGCCGAAGAGCAGTATATCTGTTGACTTTTTTGTAAAAACTATGGTGTCTGTGTTTGGTGCGAAAGATGGGGTCATTACTGAAAGTTTTATACAGACATTCACCGAAACATTTAGCAAGTGTAAAGGCGGTCATGCTGATTTCATTTCTGCATGGAAGAAGGCATTCAACTCGTGCAGAGGTAAAAATAAGGTAGTGCCAATAGCCGCGTTTATTTTGGCACTTAAAAAAGAATCAGGATGGAGTTTTATACCTTCAGACTGTTTGAAAGCGATTAAATCACCTGAAAATTCTTTTCTGTTTCCAAATGGAATACAAGAAAAATTAGTTTTCGCATTTTCGGAAGTAGACAGCATAAAATCAGGTAATCCTCAGGCACCAATCAGTGGTACACCGGGTGATATATTAACAAGAAGTGAAGAATTACCTTCTTTATTAGATCCCACTCCTGCGTCTTCTCCTAGTAAATCTGAAACACCATTAGAACCTTCTCTGGAGAGTTCTGATACTACTGCTGCTCCTGAAAATGTTGACCCAATACCTGCTGACTCTGATTCTACTACAACACTTCCTGACAATGTTCAACCCATACCTGCCAGCTCTGATTCTACAACTACAAATTCTCCAATTACTGCACTTTTTAACAATGTTGAACCCATGCCTGCCAGCTCTGATTCTGCTACAACAAATTCTCCAATTACTGCACTTTTTGACAATGTTGAACCCATACCTGCCAACTCTAATTCTGCTACACCTGGTAGCGATGCCACAAAATCCAACACTGTACCTGACACTCCAACTCCCGAATCTCTTGGTAGACTTGGTGACAAGTCTGTGACCCCTTCTGGGCCAAATTCTTCTGGAGGTTTCTCGGGAGGTTTGTCTAAGGCATCTAGCGTTGCAAAAAGTGTTGCTTCTGGAAATTATGGTAAAACAACTGCAGTTTCTGAAAGTGTTTCAAAGACTTCTGGAGAAAACAGCGCTACTGCGAGTGCTGTAGCATCCGCCACTGCTGGAAGTTCTTCTGGTGCCACAGCGAATGCTGCTTCAACAGCAAGTACTACAGCTGATAAAAACCCAACTCATTCAAAACCGTGTAACAAAAAGTCTCCCATATTAACACCTGCTAAAGTTATCGATGCGAAGAGTTCGATCGTTGCCGCTGGGGCAGCAGAAGTAGCAGCCATCATTCCAGGTCTTAAATAAACATAATAAGAAATGATAAGAAAAGAAATAATAAAGAAATGAATATAAGAGAAGCATTGCAATAATTTAGTATGCTATTTTGAAATAAATGTATTTTCACAATTTTTTTATTTTTTTTGTAATTATTACCAACCATTGAGTAGGCTTTATCGTCATGATCTGTAGTAGTGTGATATAATATGTATAATACAATAATTAAATAATTGATTTGGCACAATTTCATGAATTTAGGACAATCTTTGTCTTAATTATAAAACCTATTTTTTTTTTAAATTTACAATGTACAAAATCTTTTAATTTAGACGAGTAAACAACGTTTCCTTTATACAAACTTGAATATAAAATAATGGTCAGACATATAAATCCATCCCTGGCTACTGCAATAATTGCGAAATCATAATTAAGGTCATTCGAATATGTTAAATATAATATACTAGCAAAAACCTTCCGTAAATAATATTTTTTTTAATAAAAAGTATCCTATGTCCCTCTAAGAATATGTGTACAAAGTTTCATGATAATCGGTTGAGTAGTTTTGGCGTGAAAGCGTAACAAACAAACTTACATTCACATTTATGATATTAAGTAGGGATGCTTAAATCGCTAACTGACAGTTGACAATGACATGCTCTATTACCGCCATGTTATTCTATTTTCAAAAGCGAATGTGTCAAATTATGCGCATAATAAATCAATTAGGCGCCCTTTGTAGGTGTTAATTAAGGGCACGTGTTAGGGCCAAGTAGTTTAAAGTTTTTGTGTATAATTATCGAAAAAAAATCTTCCCTCGTCACACTCACATCTATTATAAGATATAATAAAGAAGAAAAACATTGTATTTGTAGGTCACAGACTTTCAATAAAACTTCATATTTATCTTTTATTGGATAACTTCTGTCCGCGACTTCGTCTGCGTAGAATTAGTACTACGGGTAACTTATTTATTATCCGAGCTGTTTTTTCATCCATCTCCTAACTATTTTAATATTCTGACACATACAAACTGCTGTGACAAACAATTTTATAAACTACGTTTTTTATTGAAGTTATACTGCTTTAGGCGCGTTATGAAAAAATGATGAGAGTGAAATTTTAAGATGCGCGCGCACAAAATCTGAGACACAAAATTAACATGATGAAGTTGGCTACAGATAACCTGCGCGCGCACGATGTCCCAAAAAAACGACATGATGAAGTTGGCTACAGAATAGAATTTGATCGATTTTAATATTTTGCTTCGATATTTACTGCAGTTTTGTTTTTTAAAAATTTTCTTCAGACGCCAAAGAAGTATAACTTCTAACGCGTATACATAAGTACACACATACCTTTTTTCTAAAACTACAACTATATCTCATGATACCCTGGTTACTTTTGATACCCTGCGAACTTTCACCCCCTATTTCATCACCACATAATATGTCGAAATTCTAAGAACGCAAAATCAAATGTTTATTTATTTCTTATCATGTGCCTAAATACAACGTATCATGGTGTCATCTTCGATAATAACGAACTTCCATACAAACTTTCATCCCCTATTTCAACCCCTCCTTTATTTTTTTTCGTGATTAAAGGTATGTCCTTTCCCAAGCTCTAGACTACTTCTATACCTTTCAACAAAATCGGTTCAGTGGTTTAGGCGTGAAAGCGTAACAGACAGACAGACAGTAGGGATAGTAGGGATTAGTAGAGATTTGGGTAAAAATTTTAGTATTATTTTCTTCTAGAACTTTCCATTACATATCCTTCATATCAGAACTGATGATAAAATAAAATTAATGCTAGATTTCATGATATTTTTTATTTCTTAGACCAAATCTTTATTAGAGAGATTTTATCCTAAACATTAATTCTATCGATTATTGGAATAGAATAGCGAAAGTTTAAATTTTGAACTTTTAGTTGGTTCGATTTCCGGGTTATGCAAGCTAATTTTAGAAAATCTTTGAATGTAGTTTTGTTTCTTTTTAAAAATAAAGAAATGGTTCCTTTAAGTAAAATGATCTATCTTTATAAGGATTTAAAGTGGCTTTCCTCCAGGGCCCATTGATTCTTTCCACCCTATATAAAAAAATTACGACATAGATAATTCATTTAATTAATCCTAATTTAATCCTTTCTTTTGTTTTCTCATAGAATAGAAACAAAAGAACTTGTAGCAGTCCCGATACAAATTTCAATTTTTACTGTTATACTAGTAAAACTGGGAAAGCCCACTTTCTAATTTATATATTGAGAATCTGAGTTAAACAAAAATAATATTAATTAAGAAATATATATTAAATTTTATTGTGAATATAAACTATGCCTCATAACTTTTATAGTTAAACAAATAGGCTATTGTGGCGCGTAGGCCCACCAACACTTCAGTTCCCGTAGCAATATAGCTACGTATGTGTAACCTTGCTACGTGGATGTAAGATAGTATATATAAGAATGTAATCCGTTGCGATGAGAGTCGTCCATTAAACGCCAAGCAAACAACACGCATTTTCATTTGCCGACCTTCTGATCCAATAATTATATAACTCAGTACAACATATCGGCAAATTGGTGACCCCGACGTATCGACATATCGGCAAACTATTAACCGGGTTATTAAAAATCGGAAAATATGACCAAAATAAAATTTTATAAGCATGATATAAAAACCTTAATAAATGCTTTCTTTTGCAAGGATTTTCGGTAAAGTAGATTCTTTCCCAGACTAGTACGTGAGGCTATTGAAATTAAAAAACATCCTAACTTCAATAGAGAAGATGGTTTGAGACTTTCTAACACCTGGGATCCAGTAATTAAAAATCTAAAGCCCCAAATCAAACATACTAAAAAACAAGAGGACACCGTTAGTCAATATTGTCATAATATAGAAAATTACAGTAAATATCAACTCCGTAGGAATAGATGGCGTTAATATCAATGTTAATATGTAATGATTGTAAAACAAAAACTTGGCGATTAAAAAGAGTGGCGGCGAGTTTCTTGCCAGTTCTTCTCGTACGCTCTACGCCCTTGATTTGTGAACTGGTAGTAAATGTAAATTAGAAGCATTTAATATTAGTAATATTAGTAATTTAATATGTATTATTTTTTATTCACGTTCATAGGTGTACATTGTGTTACCTAAATTAATGGATTATATTTTTTTTTTTTTTTTTAATTTAATTGAATTAAATATGGCAACTTTGTGACATTTCAAATATAAGACAACTGTCATCTTTCAGTCTCCCGCGACCACGGTTGCTGAAAAGCATCCGAAACGTCGGGATAAATAATTTAAATAATAAATCGCGTTTTAATCCGGTATACAGTATTTTATTTAAATGTGTGATACTCGCGTTAATAAAAGACAATATTAGATCGCAAGTACGTAATATTCATTTAAGTTTGTATTTCGGATGAAAAGAAAAATAGCAACCATTGCTCCAGCCTCAAATGACCCTCTTAAAATAGTTATTATTTAAAATAAATGCATTAGGGTAATTTCGCAATGAGATAATAAGACACTTTAGGAACAACATTTTATTTATCGTATACCTACGTGAAAATCTTTAATCAGTTGATAATAATTTAATTTATGTTTTATTCGCTCATAGGGCAGACTAGTCTTTCGACCATACCGCCTAATTATTAATAATATTGTAATTTAAACCTAATTTAAACCTAGTCCATAAACAATCACTGCTTTTTTATAGAACTACAATATAGTACAGTTTGTCAGATAAGTTACGTTTTAGTATTTGAATTAAAAGTGCGCGCCAGATAAGTCTGCGCGCGGCAAAAATTGGAACTAAATTTCTTTCCGTCATATTGTTTTCCGGAATTAGTGTGCAGCAGTGGCGTTTTTATTCGATTTTATTGGTAATCATCATGCCTAAGGTAATAAAAAGTGCTGGTAGAGATGTTATATTGAAAGTAAAACGTGCTTATGAAGCAGAACGGCAAAATAAAGGGCCAATTGTACCATTTTCAAAACTTTTTTATTACTTGACAGGTAATTTTTGGGGTGACCAGTACATGGTATTATGTCTTTATGTGGGGTATTTTTATACGATACATATTTTTACTTTGTTGTTGGTTAATGATTTAGTTTGTTTTAGAATTAAAACCCCATTTAAAAAAAGACGTATTGTGGAAAAAAATTTAAATCAAGCCACAGGTGAAATATCTTCAATCTGAAGCGGCATTTAATTCGATAATGTGTGTCAGCATGTTGATAAAATCGTAGACCAATATTTTGAATCTGACAGGCTTTTGGACATAGAACTGGACAAATTTATAATTGATCATGCAAGTGACAGCAAAACTTTAAACTCTTCTAATAACGAGTCAAGTGAATCAGAAACATGTGAAAATAGAATGGAAAGATTGACCCACTGATGGACCATAGTTATCCAAAATTTAGAAGTTCTGCTATATTCTCGATAAATGAAATACATTAAATTTATATATATATATATATATACAATTTGGTGTTGTTTTATTTAATTGTAGATTATGTAAATATTTCTTATGGAGCAGGTAAATAAGGAGTTATTCAGTTACAATATGCAACAAATTAAAAATATATATATTTTCACTGAGTTTTAGTATGTAATTATTATTCATCACCCTAAAACTAATTGAAATTTACAAATAAAATTGTTACATCACGTCAAATTTAGTAGTTAATTCAACGTGATATCTAAATATAAATTTGTTTTCTGTTGTATACTAAGTATACCTAATACGAATTAACATTCAGAATGCCGGTGATTTTTTTTGTGTTGCATAGTGGTTGAGATTTTGCTTTCTATACCTGTCAATATTTGGTACGCCACCCGTCGCGCGCAGACTTATCTGGCGAGCACTTTACATTTGTTTTATGCAAATCTAACAGTTTTGTCTAAGCATTTAATGAACGTATCAATAATATTTGAGAAGATAATAAATAAACTTCCATGTATGTACTTTTTATAGAAATTATAGGGTCTGTTGCAGTTGTTGTAAATTAAAAACACTATTTTCCACACACACTAGATGGCGCTAATACCAAAATTGTGTTTTCTTCATTGTTGTTTTTGGACTTTAGACTTGTCCAAAGAAATATATTAGACACCAATTTTGAATGTTCCATGTTAAATAATACTAAGTAAAGTAATATTAGGTTATTTTAACAAATTTATTGTTGTAAGCAACATTCTAATCGAATGTTAAAAAACTCTTCGAGACGTCAAAACTGTCGCCGATTGTTTCATCTGTTGTTATAGCTCAGAGAAAAATGAGTGCACTTCAGCAGAAATCTCCGTGTATTTTCTGCAATATTGTGAATAAATTGGAAGACACGAAAATTTTGTATGAAGATGATTTTGTGTGTGTCTTTAAGGATATCAAGCCTGCTAGTAAATATCACATTCTAACAGTACCTAAGCGGCATATTGAAGATGCTTCGGTATTATCGCAAAATGATGTAGATTTGGGTAAGTTATCATTATATAAGTAATCAAAAATAATGAGATTTAGGGACTCTCCATCGACGGGACGACAAATTTACTAAAAGTGTAGGTATTTGCCTATCTCCAATGTAATCCCTAACTTCAATGTATCTTTGAAAATGTTGGTTAACATAGTGCTATAAATACTCCCAAGTGATATTTAACTATTAATAAGTATACAAAAAAATAAGAGAAAAAAACTTATTAAGTTTACTTATATCCTTTTCAGTTGAAAAACTCTTCTCTGTTGCCAAAGAAATGCTTACAAAGAACAATTATTCACTAGAAGACGCTCGCTTTGGTTACCACTGGCCACCGTTCCGGAGTGTAAAACATTTACATTTGCATGCCATAGCTCCGGCTAGCGAGATGGGTTTCATTTCCCGAATGATATTCAAGAAGGATTCTTATTGGTTTGTCTCGGTAAGTTGATTGAAACAAGAGAGAGAAAATATTTACTACCACAAAAATAACTATACGCCATCAAAAACGAAAATAGTAAAAAATACAAGCCTTGCAACTCAGTCCTTCTATCGAAAAAAGTTGTAAGATCCATATAATACCAAGTCGGTCAATTTATTCAGTCTCTACTGAAGGATCCTTCTGTCTTAAGTTATTACGTAATTAGCTAACCTAACAACATCTTATAGTGACTATATCAATATTAAAAATCTTTTATGTTGCCATTGCATGAAAACACAATGTATCTTTTTTTTAATTAAAAACCTGATACACAAGTTATTATGATTGTTTAGTGTTATTGCCTCAGGCTTCTAGTTTTATCCACAACAAACTTAAAGCGGGGTTAAAAATGGCCTGAACTACATCGAGAAAAAGATGATACTGCGCCACTTGTTGCTATACTTGGCGGGGGCACTGCCGTGTCCCCAGATAAATATAAGTAAACATGCATTAATATTCCAACTTATTTTTGTTGCAGCCTGACTATGTGGTGTCCAGACTATAAATATTAAAAGAAACAAAAATCTAGTAAATGAACATTCCATTTTTAAATTAATAATCAAATTATTAATCTATGGAGAATGGAGAATGGCGGGAATACCTTTTTTTTTTAATTTATTGGGTGGAAATAGCCTAGTCAATACCAGCTACAAAATATTTTGTTTTAGTAGCAGTTGTTTTATTAGACAATTTATTTTAAATGTAGCAATTTTGTAATAGTCTTATGTTAGTTCAAAAATCAAAACTAGTGATGGTTTAATATCAGGGTTTTTAATATGTATGAATAATAAATAATGTTATAGAGTATTGTTTGTGTATATAATTTATTTTATTGTATTTTATTAAAACTTGTTTAATAAATGGTTTTTTATTTATAATAATAATATAATTCCTACACCTTTTTATATTGTAAGTTATATGAGAACAATATATACAAAAAAATTTGAAAATAAAATTAACAGCGTCTTGTTTTACCTAATAGGAAACCCTGTTCAGATTTATGTTAATTAGAATAGAAATACATAGTAATGATACAATATTGTTTTTAACAAATGTAATTTGCTGTAAAAGGAAAAGTATATTGCTGTCTTCAAAAATAACTAATTTAACTATTAATTAAGAGTGGTTAATCACCATTGTGTCATCCCAAAAAAACCCATCAAAAATCTCCGCCTGTAGTACATAATTAAAAAAAAGGATTATAATGGTATTTATATAGGTATACTAGCGACCCGCCCCGGCTTCACATGGGTCAAGATTTTTTGACAAAAAAAGCAGGGGTTGTATGTATTTTTTAATGCCATATTATAAAAAAATAAAAACAAAAAATTTCGTCCAAAAATTAAAAAAAATTTTTTTGAGGTGGACTTCCCCTAACATTTAGGGGGATGAAAAATAGATGTTGGCCGATTCTCATAGATACCGGATAAGCACAAAAAATTTCATCAAAATCGGTCAAGCCGTTTCGGAGGAGTATTGCAACGAAAACTGTGACACGAGAATTTTATATAGTAGATTTATTTTATAATTCTAGAATACACAGACAAAACATGGAAAAGTGAATACTTTTGTATTCTTTACTTTAAAAATAATTAATGTGAACCCGACTAAATTTTAATTGATTTAAAGCTTTAAACCAATGCTTGTATAATACTAAAAATATTATAATGCTGAAGAGTTTGTTTGTTTGAACGCGCTAATCTCAATAACTACTGGTTCGAATTGAATTTTTTTTTGTGTTGGATAGTCGAATTATCGAGGAAGGCTTTAGAGTTTAGGCTATATAAGTATATAACATCACGCTGCAAATAGGAGCGAAGCATTAGTGAAAAATGTTGCAAAAACGGGGAAAATTATCTATATTTGAGCATGGACCTAAAAAAACTCTTTTTTTAGGTCCATGTATTTGAGGTCTTCCGTTACGTGCGCTGCATAAACGGTTCAAGTTACCCAATATTGTAGGAAAGAATTATTCCTCTTTAAATTATCTAAAAAAATGTGTGCAACAGTATAATTATGTGTATTGTATTCTACATCATTGTTCAATTTTTGCGGTTTAGTTACGAATTAACTCAAAAACAATTTGACCGATTTTAAAAATTCTTTCACCAATAGAAAGCTATATTATCAGCATGTAACTTTTTTATCTACATTGCACCCGTGCGAAGCCGGGGTGTTTTGCTAGTACATAATAATATTATAACGTTTGAATTATTGATGTAAACCGCCACTTCCATAAAAAAAAATTTAGAAACGCCATCTACTGGCGATTGTTATGAAATCTTTGATTTAATATTATTAATAGCATCATTGAAACTACCTGTATTGAGTGTTCAGTACCTATGTTGTGAACTTAACGAGGATACAATAGTTTTTTAATGTACTCTACAAATTTAATTGTTATAAAATTAAAACAATATAATTTAAGTATGGCATCACTAACTCCTTTTACAGCTTTCACTTTGTGAATGTCAATGTCATTACTATTTCAAATCAAATTTTTCCGATAAAGTTTTTGAAGTTTGAACATAATTTTTAAAAAGGAACAAAAAACTTTTATTAAGTAATTTTGGTTGGCTACTATTACATAGCTGTTTTAAAATGTCTAAACTAGCTGAAATAAGATTGCTATATGATGCAAAAATTAGAGAAACAGTCCCAACGCCTACATTCGACCCTCGAGATTTAGACCGAGTTAAAAGTGACTTATATTTATATAGGGTCTTAGAACACTGCCAAAATAATGTCCAACAAGCTGCGGAAATGCTATTTAATATTATGGTATGGAGGAAAGCCAATCAAGTCAATGATATTAGCGAGGAAACTGTTGATATAGATATCTTGAAAGAAGGTTTGTATTTCACCCGCGGACGGGATATAGACAGCTGCTTACTTTTTATCATGAACTCAAAAGTATATATCAAAGGCCAGAAAGACGTGGAAGCCGTAAAAAAAGTTTTCATATATTGGCTAGAACGCCTTGAGAGGGAAGAAGGCGGGAAAAAGGTAACGTTATTTTTCGATATGGAAGGATGTGGTATAAATAATATGAATATTAATTTAATTAGCTACATGATCAACATTCTCAAATCATACTATCCGAATTTCATAAATTATATAATAATTTTTCAAATGCCCTGGATAATGTCGGCTGGTTTTAAAATTGTTAAAGATATGTTACCGGCACCAGCTATTGAAAGACTACGCATTGTAAACAAAGACAAGTTAAAGGAATTGGTTGCGCCTGAGCAAGCTTTAGTCAGTTGGGGTGGAAAAGACGATTACAAATTTGAATTTGTGCCAGAAAACCGTCAAATCAGCACCCTTACAACTGTCGAAGATGATAATTTCTCCCCAGGTGAAATGCTAAAACTAAAACCATCTAAAACATTACTATTTGATATGATCGGTAAAAAAATTCACTCACAGCTAATAATAACAAATATGGATGAAGGCTTTGTTGCATTTAAAATTCGCACTACAGCTCCGGAGAAATATTGGGTTCGACCAAACACAGGCATTTTACCAAGACGTGTATCACAGAGCATAGAAATAACTGTTCAATCAGGCTTTCAAATTGATTCCATAGACAAGGATAGATTTTTAATAGTATCTGTGAATGTTCCGAAGTTAAACATGACACCAACGGAGTTGGTTCATGTTTGGAAATCGGCTGGAAGCAGTATTGATGAATATCGATTAAGCTGTGGAGTAGCAGAACAAAAAGTCACTACTATTGAAACAAAAAATACAATAGATCCATTCGCTAAGTTAACAAGAAGTATGGATAAAGAATATAGAAAGATCAATGAACGCTTAGATTCATTAAATACTTTTCAAATTATAATCTTATTTTTAGTTCTGGCAGGCATTGCTTTAAATGTATTAGTATTTATTAACATTGGCAAACAGTGTGCATAATATTTTAAATTATTTTTATATTAATTTAAGGGTTGGTTCTCAATTGTTTTTTTTTTTTTTAGTTAAGAATAGGTAAGATATTCTCTTTTACCTGAATTTACTTACGATTGAAAATCGGCCCTTAGAAGGTATCACACAGAGTATCTATGTAAACTATTATCGATAGGTGCTACTGCTATACATTGATAAGAAATAATGTGATAATTTAGCTTTATGAAAATCTAATTAGACAAGATTACAGGGCAACTTAGAGTTAAAAACAATTATTTGCATGTTATGAATTAAATCTTTATTAGAAAAAATATGTTGTCTATGTAAATATTGGCTTTTTTATATTACTTTATTAGCTGTGTCTTTGAAACAGGGTGAAGTTAGTTACAAATAAATTGCAATGCGTTTAAATGTGTAGTTTTATTCATTACTGGCACTGTTTGTCATAATTATGATTTAAGTAGCCTTTCTATTTAAAATTAAATCATCTTTGCAAAAATCGGTACATAATATGGTCAAAGAATATAGATGTATGTATATGTAAGCACAAGGCAACTTTGTTAACACACACCATGTTAACTTTTGGCACAGAAAAAGTAGTTCTGCTTTTGACCTGTAGAGCGCGCGGCAATGTATGACACACATCTGAGCAGTCCGCTGTCTCCTCCCCACGCGTTGTCTCGCTCGCTCTTACGAGCGAACGGCAATAACGCTCTACAAGCGGCTGGGTGCGAGAGAGTGCGCGCTATGACTCCAGCGTCAGAGTGTCGTCCACACGGACACTAGCAGCGCCGCGGTGGCTGGGGTGAGAAGTGAGAACTACTCTTACCTAGACATGGGTAACTCAGCGAAATTCCCTGCGCCAACTCAGCAACTCAGGCGCAGTGTATTGTGTCGGCTCCTTGAGTCAACTCAAATTTGCGCCACGTCGCAGTAAAAATGGGACGCGCAAAGCGAGCAATGAAACCTCCGAAACGCACGCAACCCCACGCTCATAGTTCACTCAGTGAGTGGGTACTGCGCCGTGCGCCGACACATTATGAATGTGTGAGCTGACTCACGCTGCGCACTGAAACGTGCCGGCGCAATTGCGCGGCGCAGCGCAGTGTTACCCATGTCTACTCTTACCCTAGACACCGTGAAAACCGCGCCTATAAGCCCTGTGCTTCCATTTAAAACTATTACACATTAAACTACGAAGTTCCTTATCGCGCGTTGTGAAAGGGGGCTAGACGGAAAAAATTCTTACGAAAAGTTGTCACGACACTTTTTTTTGAAAATAGAACGGTTTCAACTTTCAACATTCAAGTTTCATTTTTGGAACGAAGTTACGAACTTACGAAAAGTTGTCACGACACTTTTTGCTATAGTCCCGCGCATCTATGACGTGTATGAAAGAATAGACAGACAGAGTACATATATATATAACTTCGTTCCATCCGGGTGTCCCTTGACACCTCTCAACTTTTTTTTTTATGTGTTGTTTGCTACTGCTTAGTATATTGGATCATTGATTTTCCACCTAGTATTATGGCATGCAAACTTTAATTTATCTATTAACTTATTGATACTTTTTTAGCACAGATTTAACTAGATACATATAATATTGATTTTAAATGAATGACAATCACAGTTCACAACTATAAATTATCCATTATTACCAAATTAGAGTCGCATTCGCATGCGTTAAATTATTTACGATAACTCCTAAGATATTCATTTAATTTATATCGTGATTATAGTAATGTGCATGACATGCTTCAGCTAATTAACGTATTTAAATTGATAAGGATTAATACTGTATTCGTCTAAATAGCATTCCAATTACCGCATTTAACGTGACCATTTTGTGGAGGAAGGAAGGTGTGGTCTTCCTCCAACCTAAAGGGAGGATCCTCGACCAGTCGAACCACTGACTGGCCGGCCCTAAGGCCCCAGTGGTTGAATGTCGAGATGTTGTATATATACTTAGCGCGCACAGAAACTTTGATAGCGCGATTCAGGATTAGACGTCTTTGTATTGATTCTTGTAGCGGATTATAGATGTCGTTACATTTTCTTTAGAAGATAGAATGTGTGTAGTAAGCTTAATCCTTAAAAGAAGGACTTTTTTGGAGAACTATAGAAGAGAAATATCCCTCCATGCATTGTTATATCTCGAAGGAATTAGACAACGTTTTCGATGAAAGCTCCCAGTCGGTTTCCAGTTTCAATCCGTTTAGTCGTTTTTTGAGTTTATCGCGAACAGACAGACGAGGCGGAGGACTTTGTTAAATAATATGATATGATATGATGTAATGATGGAAACAAAATAAAACAATAACCTTATATTTATGCCTTTTATGCTGAGTAATTAAGTATTAGTTATTTGGTTATAAGTAAGATATCGTAAGAGGAATATATTATAAGGGTTTATGCAATGCCGGTGTTAGGACCACTGACGCGCAGGGCAAGAATATTGTGGCGGCCACTTTAGGAAATCAATATCGAATGTTAATTTTCTCCTTATTTTTTTATATAGGGATTAAATAAGAAAAAATCTAATTTTCCAGCGGTTTCATTTTCAATCGACAGTGTAGCCAGGCTATGATGGATGCAGGAGAGTCCAGATCTCGACGCGCCTCAAAATTTTGCGCCTTGTCTGCCCTGGGCCGTAGTCCCCTTTGCATCGCGTGCCCCCCTTACACTGGGCTTATGAACAAATAAATTGAAAAGTATTTTATATTTACAGCCAAAAAACCTTGTATCCTCATAATTAAATGAGCAAAAAAATACTAACATTGACATCAATGTTTATGTCAATGTCAAATGGTACATATTCAAATTTCAATCGTCAAAACATTTCTAGTATATAAGTACTCTCTTATATGTACCCGTTCGTTATTTCTTTATTGATTTTAACTATTAATATCCTGTGAACAAAGGTCGATAGCGGAGTTTTGAAGGATTAAGTGTAGCAGACGTTCATCATGCCCCTAGCAGAAGTTCGGACTTTGTTTCAAACAAAGATAAGCGAGAATCCAGACAATGATTTTCACCCTTTAGACCTTGATCGGGTAAAAGATGATAAATATCTACGAAGAGTCCTAAAACACTGTTCTGAGGACCCAAAGCAGGCTGCTGACATGCTCTGGGATATATTGACGTGGCGAAAAACCGTCGGGGCGAATGATATTAACGAGAGTAATATAAAAATGGAGTATGTTCAAGATGGTATGTATAATAGGTTTTTTATAAAGAAAAATGGAATTATTTAATTTTTATGAAACACCTTATTTAGAGGACATTAATCGAATCATCCCCCATCAATCCAAATCTGTTAAATGGTTGGGGGTATTCATTGATCAAAATTTGTCTTGCACCATCAGTTAAAAGAAGTTAGTAGGAAGCTCTATGCTGCCTCTCACTCATTAAAAAAACTTCAAAACTTTTTTCCTATTCCCACTAAAATTTTGCTCGCTCAATCCCTTCTCTTGTCCATTCTTGACTATGCTGATATTTCATATGCCGATTTAACTGAACTCCAGCTGGATAAGCTTGAACGATTACAGAACGTGTGTATTCGTTTTATATTTGGATTACGTAAGTACGACCACGTATCTGAATATCGCAAAAAGCTCAAATGGCTCCCTATTCGCTTGCGTCGGAACTCCCATATCCTTATTCTTCTGTTTCGTGTCCTGTTTGATCCTAAGACTCCTATATATCTCAAGGAAAGTTTTTCAGCCTTAAGTTCTCACCAACTAAATCTTCGTTCTGTCCATAATCTATTGCTTTGTACACCTGTTCATAAAACTTCTTTCTTTAACAATTCATTTACTGTGCAAGCTGTTAACCTATGGAATTCTCTTCCTACTGAAATCAGAAAGGCCCAAACTCTTCAATCTTTTAAAACTATGCTCTTTAAGTATTATTTATCACTGTGACAAATTTATTACTTTTTTCTTGTACCTATTCACTAATTATCTACTACATGCTTATGTTAAAACTATATGTATACCACCTACTGTTAGCTTATCATCTAAATTTATCTCAGTTTAGCCAGTACAGGTTGCCTGGAAGAAATCGCTTTTAAGCGATAAGGCCGATTCATTGCTTTTTATATTATTTATATTCATATTATATCTGATTTTTTGTGGTGTGCAATAAAGTTATATTTCATTTCATTTTCATTTCATTTTCAATCCATTTTCTTTCTTAAATGCATGAAGTATGTAAAAGTAGTGTAAAAGAATATAAAATGATAAGCTTTTCGAAGTGAATAGATATTCAAATTATAGTCTCACTTCACTATACCCTCTATAGAATATATTGTTGATTTAGCTAGTCAATTCTTTGTGAATCTGAATGAAATTGAACTAGTTATGCCATTTTGTAGCATAACAGCTTGAGTCATTGCTACTTTCTGACAACTTAATATACCCCACACTCCACAGGTGATGTTAGAGTTCTAAATAGATATATTTAGCCAATTTTACTATTACTTTATTGGTATATAATAAATAGTACAGATATATAAGTATGTTATAATTAGTTATTCATTTAAAAAAAAATCCTGAGTCTGCTAGCGGGGTATGGGGCAGACTGATTTCTGTGACTGTTTTCCCGGGATTCGAACCTAGGACCTCCAGTGCTAACCTTACTTACTTAACGGGCGGTCAAGTTATTCATTTAAAACAATTATAATACTTAGTGGTACTAACTTAAATGTTTTTTTAGGCATACTCTTCCCACATTGCAGAGATGTAGATGGTTGCCTTTTACTTATCATAAAGTCAAAAAAGCATATAAAAGGTACCAAAGACTTTGAGGAAATCAAGAAGATCATTATATACTGGTTCGATCGTATGGAGAGAGAGGAAAATGGTAATAAAATATCTTTGTTCTTTGATATGGATGGTTGTGGACTTAGTAATATGGATATGGAATTAATACAGTACTTAATTTCTCTCTTCAAACACTACTACCCTTATTTTTTGAACTACATTATTATATTTCAAATGCCCTGGGTCCTCTCGGCAGCATTTAAAATTGTCAAGTCGCTCCTTCCGGCACAAGCTATAGAAAAATTAAAAAATGTCAATAAGGACTCTCTAAAGAACTATGTTAGTCCCGATCAAGCTTTAACGTGCTGGGGTGGAAACGACAACTATGTTTTTGAATTTATACCAGAAAATAAAGGCACACCAGAACACACACCGAAAAAGGTAACATTTGCACAACAGAATGATGTGCATGCTTCCGGAGATATGTTAAAAATCCAGCCGAGTAACTTGATCGTGTTTAAAAACGAAAATGATGATGTAACTGGGCAATTTACTATCACAAACAGCGATCCAAGTGCGATTTCCTTTAAAATTCGTACTACATCCCCTGAAAAGTTTAGAGTACGTCCCAGTTCTGGTATATTGACTGTTGGTGCGTCTCAAACAGTGATGATAGTTGTACAACCAGGTTTTCAACCTAAAAATGTCACCAAAGACATGTTTTTAGTCATGTGTATGCAGATACCCAAAATGGATTTATCTCAAAAGGAATTGAGCGAAATTTGGCAGAATTCATCGGGCAGCAAAGTCGATGAGTATCGATTGAAATGCCAGTTTCCTATCAAGGAAACTAAAAATGGAAATCTCGTTGATAAGCCGGATAAATACGATTCTGTTACCAATGCTTTGAACAACTTGCAAATGAATTATGAGATTTTGCATAAGCAGGTTGAGAGGCTGAAAATGTTCCAATTTTTGACATTGATTTTGTCAATTGTCGCTGTTGTTTTAGGGTATTTAGTTTATGTGAATACAAATGAAGCGGATAGATATTGTGAACAAATTTAAATTTTTAAATAATTTTGTATAGACCAGTGGTGGGACAACCATTCAAGCCCAAAAGCCCGGCTTGGTCTATCGACGCAACCATAAAACGAAAAATAATAATGCCCTTAATGTTATTATACAAGTCATTATATTTACGTGATTATTTCATTTATAGTTCAGTTTAGTTTACGCCTAAAATCCGCAAACCGGGCTTTTCGGCTTGTATATATAGTTGATTTCGCCTATCCCTATTAAAATTGTCGGATGTGAATTTTGGGCCATTTTCTTTTTCGCAAATCATTTTAAGATCCTTTTATTTAAATTCAACAAAATAACGCTAATAAATTACTCTGATGTTTTTCGTAAGTATGTTCAAAATCAGATCTCATTTATTGTAATTGATTTTCACATCCAACAATATTAATAGTCATAGGCGATTTGAGAACATAGTCAATGCATATATAAAGATTAATATATTTCAGTGTGTTGCCAGTTGGAATTTAAGTGATGCAGAGGCCATATAATGTACAAGGTACAAATTATGACACATTGTCCGTCCTAGCATGACAACCGCGACAAAATTTTGTCGACCGTTTTCCCGTGTTTTAGTCGATTATCTCTTTATTTCTTCCGGGTCTAACATGACAATTACACTTAAAACTCGACTTTTAATATCAAAAATAGATATATTTGTCGATCGAGATGTCTTTTTTATCAAAATTGTCGATGTCGAGATATAATATGTCGAGATATCTTACACCTTAGTTTCTCTTCTCTCGTCCGCGACATATCTCGTGGCGGTCATGCTAGGCCGGATATTCCAGCTTCATACCTTGCGTTTAGATTGTAAATTAGGAATTACAATGATTAATGATTGATATAATTTGAAAAGGGATACCATATCAATGCTAATACAGACTGAAGTATGAATTTTAATTTATTGTGTAAGATATATTTTATAAAACGTATTTTGTTGGCTTTTAGAATTAAAGTGACTTTAAACAAAAATTGTTGGGGAAAAAAGAACGAGCAAAAACCACTTTCTATCCATCAAAACAATGTCTGCCTTACATTTTGATGGGCACATTGCGCGTTTCGGTATCTGTCTATGGATTTCCGAATGCTCGACGAAGTAGGTCGACAGCGCATCATTGACTGATGTTCTGTGGCTGAGGTATCACCTAACATCAAGTGAAACACGTGCTAGTCTGTCGATAACTAACATAAATAAGACATAAATCATGAGAATTGTAACAATATACATTTAATTTTATCATATACTAGCAACGCGCCGGCTTCACACGGGTGCAATGTAAATGTACTATACACAAAACATAGCCTATGTTACTCGCTGATAATGTAGCTTTCTATTGGTGAAATAATTTTTAAAATCGGTCCAGTAGTTTTTGAGTTAAATCGGAACACACATACAAATCATTCCTGTTTAAAATATTAGTATAGATATTGTGGTCGTTATTTAGAGTGGATGTGATGCACTCGTAACCGTCGAGTGTGTATGAAAGCATTGATGAAAGTAGAAGAAGCGAAAGTGGTATGTATGGATCGGAGCATATGGAATTCCGTGATCTCTGCCTACCCCAATGGGAAAGAGGCGTGATGTATGTATGTATATGTATGATGTGATGCTAAATAGAGTGTATTATTGTATGGACAACAAGGCAAACCTAGCAGAGTAATTTCAACGTTTTAGGGATTTGGACGTTAAATCGAGAGTCGTTATATGAAGTTTACACTGATTATATCTAAACAAGATTCTTAGAATTACCAAAATTTAGACCGTATTCATATTATATACAAAACATATGATTATTATATTGATATAGTTAAAATATGTTTTGTCACGCTCTATCGAATATAAAAAGACTACAGAACGAAAGAAACAAAACATAACTTAACTATATCAAGCTTATTATATGTTTATGAATGGCCGTAAGTGTTTATCAAAATACTAGAATGTTTGTATCAAGTCACTTTAATTCCTAAGAGCCATGTTGTTTCATTTTATTATGTTTAAATGTTTTGGGAACTCGTAAAGTTATGTGAATGGATGTTTTTATTTGTTTTTTAAGATTAGTTAATTGTTTAAGAAACAATTGTAATAGCATAATATTGTCTTTTATTAACGCGTATATCAAATATTTAAAAAAAAAAACAATTTTTACCGGATTATATGGCAACTTTGTGATATTTCAAATCAGACAGCTTTCAGTCTGCCGTGACCACGGTTCCTGAAAAGCATCCAATCCAGGGTCTTAGGGATTCCGGTCTTTTGCAAGTGCCGGATTTTTTGCTGTTTTCACAGGTTCTTTAAGCGTTTCATTGATTTTTAACGTTTCATTTGTAAAATTAAAAAAAATATTATGATTATTTTAAAAAAAACGGCATCGATAACTGGTATGTAGGGTATGTCAAAAATCATAAATAATTATTACTATAACCATCTGTAAGCATATTACGGTTTTCCTTGCCGATTAAGAGATAATTAGATTTTTCATACTAGCTTCATAATTTTTTTTCGTAAAAACATATTCCTTCATTTTTGTGTGGAATTAAGTCGGGCATCATTCTTGTATATAGTAAATTGGAAAATTGAGTTTGAAGTTTTAATTAGGTTTTATTAATTTATTTTAAAAGTAACAGAAAAAAATAGTTATTTTTGTAAAATTATTATTATTACACTAAATGTATATTGTGTTTCTTGCTAGCAATCAAAGTAATAGAATTCAGTGCATTATTGTTAAACATTCTTAACATGTTAGGGTTTCGTGCCCTCTAGTTTTTACAATATTTTTGCTATTAAAGTCCACAGTGCGTCGTAAATAATAAGTCGCGTTTAATCCAGTAAAAGTTTTTTTTTACTTATATCTAATAGCATTTATGATTTTATTATCCTTGTTCCTAAAGGCTCCATGACAATGTTATCCGTTTTATCTCTAACGTTTACTGTAAATAGCCGAATGAAGAACTTTCATATAGTTCATAATAACTATAATATGGCCTAGTACAAATTTTGTTTTAAGTGTATCAAGTTGAATAGGATGAGTCTTATAAAATAAAGACGGCTATGTATTTCAATTTGTCAAAAATAACTTAAAATATTAAAACCATAGTGTCTTTTGTTCTTGTTTTTATTTTAATATTTAATTAGTATAAGGTAACTAGTATTCCGTACTTTTTCAGAACTTTTTTTTAATTGACAGATTCGAATGACGTCATGGAATATGGGAGATAGTATTTATTAGATTTTTTTTATAAAAGCTTATAAAGTTACCTGTTTGTATGTTATTGTATATTGTATTAGTGTTAGGTAAGGTTGGGTAATTTTTAATCAACTGAATGTTCACCTATTTCCTTTGCTGTATATTCCTACCATAAAAACTTAAAGAAAAATATAGTTGGAATATAATAAATGTACAAGTTGATTCAAAGTTACCCTGCCTGACTTAAATAATCTATGAATTTTAATAAAGGATTTTATGGTTATTTTATACTTTTTTTTGTTTGTTTAAAAATATTATTGCTCTCGAACAAAGATATTATAATAATTCTAGCTGTGTACCTTTGCGAAGAAAACGAGATCAAATAAATTTTTTGTCAAAGAAATAAAAAAAAAATATGGATAGGGACTCTAATCGTCTATTATACGATACGATATACTTTACGACCTTTATACACATAGACATAACATTTATTACGAACGAAACACACACACAGAATCACAAAATATTAACAAAAAAATAAGGTACATTTTTAAAGTGTGTAAATGTGTGTGTTGTGGTTGTAATTGGCCCTGGCTCAGCATTATGCTGTGGAGCAGACGAGTTCCACAGCGCTGGTTATTCTGCCTGAGACCACAATAGTTTGCGCCTCAGACTAGTGTTGGGTAGTACAGGACTTTAAAAAGAGTTTGTAAGAGTAGCCTCTTTTTCACTCTGAGCCAGTACAATGTCCCACTTCAAATGAGGCGAGGCACAGGTTTGAAGTAGTACATTTTATTATTTCGAGCCGCTCTTACATTTTGACGTCATGTCCGGGACAAATGTACCGCCTCTTGTATGTCCTACTCAAAACTACCTCAGACGCAAAAAAATAACAATAATAGTATAAAAAATAATAATAGTAAAAAATTAACAGTGTAACTAAAGTCTTGGAAGATCTGTGTGTAAAAGTAAAATTACAAAAATAAAAAAATAATTGTTTAATTATGACCACGTTTTGCTCCAAACCTTTCGAAATATCGTGATAAATAATATAATAAGTCGCGTTTTATGATTAAAACCAAGCACTAAGATTATTTGACTAATGTTGACATATTTCCATTGCTGTATATACCTACCTTAAAAAAATACACTAGTTTACAGTGTATCTGTTGCCGATACAATTCTTGCTGTTGTCGACTACTTATGATATGCTAGTTACAAATATATAAGTAGATTTTTTTTATCAGCTCTAGCTTATGAGTTCCGGGTAGTTACGGTTAAAAATGAAAATTATATTTATGTTAAATACATATAATTTTCATTTTTAACCGTAACTAAGAAAAATTATTATTAAAAAACTTAAACAATCGTTGAGTTCCAAAAAAGTTCACTTTAAAGCTCTTCTCTTATGTGTGGACTTAGGGAAGTAACGTATAGGGCACGTGAAATAGTCAGACATCCAAAAAAACTCTGATAACGCTCCTATATGACGCGTAAATCTTGACGCATACGCTCTCCCTGCTCTTCGCTCATGTCTCCTATTTTTTTTTGAAAACCTATCTAGATGACTACGGAGGAAGTGGAATTTAATGTTCATATTGCATCTCAGAGTTTTTAATTGTAAAAGCGGGTCTGTAGAAGACAGTATAATTTTCTGAAAAGTTCAGTTTTAATTTTCTGACGCTGTCCATGCTCTTAATTCGAGCTTACTCATAGAATTTATAAATCCAGTATCTTTGGAAGTTGTATGATATAGGGTCTGTCAAAAATACTGGCTTTAATCTTTTTCATAGTGAACTGAGAAAATTTGTGGCAAATGTAGGAAAAGTAGTTCCCATTTTTATCGAGTGCATTAAAAAACTGTTTCATGATTCTTATTTGAATATGTAGTGGCGGCAAAATAATTCTATTACGAGCTACTAGTTAGTTTTAGACTAAATATTGCTGCCCACTAACCAAACCATAAGTAACAGTCAGTGCCGGTGTTAGGGCCACTGACGCCCCGGGCAAGAATATTGTGGCGCCCACTTTAGAAAATCAATATCGAATGTTAATTTTCTCCTTATTTTTTTTTATACATTAAATAAAACAAGGCTTAGGTAGACCTCGGACCCCCCCACCAATTTGGCGCCCTGGGCAGTCGCCCCATCGAGCGCCCCTCTAACACCGGCACTGGTAACAGTCATTCAGATGATTTCGCGGTTCTACCCAAATGGTTGGAGTTCTAAATTTAAAACTACCTTTTTTTCTGCCTTTCCATAATCTTAAATATTCAACACCCTATTTACAAACACAATCAGGAGCCCAAGACTTGTAATTTTAATCCAGCGATATCCCAAAGTAGAAAAAATAGGAGTTTTTAACGCACTCTGATACACCTTTTCTATATTTTTTAGCACCTAGTCTCCACATATATAGCAAAAATTATGTTGGTAGTTTAAACAACTTCTGCTTGAACCACTCATGTCGCAAAAATTTATAAAATTAATCTTTACACACTGAAACACCCACGATATTAACGAATAAATCAGCATAAATGATGAACGTCGAAAACAAAGATATTGGAGCTGCACAAAATTTTCTGAGGGTATATTTGAAAAGACCATGTCATAAGTAAACAAAATCACCCACATAATTCACGGCAACAGACAAAAAGTTAAATTTTGTAAACTAGTGATATAGTTGGAATAGGGATTAGTTATTTTAATTGTCTTTAGTTATAGGCTGGCTAGTGGCGGAGGGCCCCCTTCATCCGAGGGGCCCTTAAAGCCCTTGTATATATCCGCCTATCAGCAAGATAATAAAATTAATATAATAAGAATGCCAGCGCTAAAAAATCCCTTTTTTTATAGAACAGGCGGCGGATGGGTTGTCGGCTCATCTGATGGTGGTCACCGTCATCCATAGACACCAGCCCGCCTAGAATGACCATCAAGAGATATCTCGCGGATGAGTGAAGACAAACTAGATGTAAGATATCTCGACATCGACAACTTTTATAGACAAGATATCTCGATCGACAAATATCTCTACTTTTGACATTAGAAGTCGAGTGTATGTGTGTAAGACCCGGAAGACATAAAGAGATAATCGATTAAAACACGAGAAAACGGTCGACAATTTTGTCGTGGTTGTCATTCTAGGCCGGCTGCACCAAAGACCATATTTATCTAAATTGTTAATAATAAATACATTTTTAATGAAAATATTTCCTTACATAAATACTAGGTGCCTATTTTGATTGAGTTACATAAAAGTATTTCACGACAAGTACATCACTGTTATCATTGATTAGATAAACATACTAATAGATACATTAATTATTAAACAGTATCGATATGTTGAGGAATTCATAGAAATAGATTATTGTATTTTATTTTGAAGACAAGATAGATAAAAGATTTCCCACAAACACATTACACAATATATATTGTTGTAGCCCTAGCTGCTACACTAGGACTGCCCCGTGTTGTGGGCAACTAGGCCCTAGGACTAGCCAAATAAGATAAAAAATGTTAAAAAAACATGACAAATATAAATTACATCTCTGGATCTACTGCCGGCCTAGCATGACCGCCACGAGATCAGGGCTGCCAGTAGAGCCAACTTATTTTATACCGCTCGGTCACTGAAATTATACAAAATCAAATCTTATTATACAAAGCGACAAAATTGTTAAAAAATAGTCTGTAAAAAATACAAGTATTTATTTTTAGTCACTTTGACTTACCTAAAATATGAAAAAAAAAAAATTATTACATTTAAGACTTGACACATCACACAATACAAGGTTATGTTTTTGAGTTTATTTGAAAACAGTTCCAGTAGCAAGTGGCGCTGGGTGAAAAAGTCACTTTATTTTTACTTGTAATGCTAACGAATATTACTCAAAGAGCGCCAATTACGATTAGAGAAATTTTCGAAAGAGCGACAAGCGCCTACACGCCATCTACGATTAAGAAACCTTTCATCTATCGTTATCTCAAATAATCGATATTAAAACTCTCACAAAATTTACTTCACGTTTGGATTTTTATTTTTGTATCCAATTATACGAGACAATCTGTTATACAAACTGGATACATAAGATAACCGAATTATACACTTTTTGTTTCCAATTATACGATCTGGCAGCCCTGCACGAGATATGTCGCGAACGAGAGAAGACAAACTAAGATGTTAGATATTGAGGTATATTATATTATCTCGACATCGACAATTTTGATAGAAAAGATATCTCAGAGATATCTCGTAAAGATAATATCTAAAGATGAGACGTATTTACGCCACCAGGTTTTAAAACCAGGGCTTTGCTTGGAAGTAGGGCGCCCTGGTGCGAGCGGGAATAACTTGCAAGTATGAAAATACTTGCATAGGAAAACGACCCGTAATAATATGTTACTAATAAGGAGCATAATCCTATGCAAGTATTTTATGCTTTTAAAGTATTTTCTTGCAGATGCGATTATGCTCATTATTTGTATGGCGTTACGGTTCGTTTTCCTATGCAAGTATCATGAAACCTGGTTTTCGGCCCTGGTTTTTTTACGGACTCGTACTTGGAAGCCCCGGTATCGAATTTTGCAAGTATATCTCATCGCTAATAATATCTTTTATCTTTTAATACAGCTTCCATAGATTTTTTTTTATTATTTAGATGACCTGGATACAAGTCCTTACGCGGAAGTCTTTGATTTTGTTAGACATGAAATTGCATAGCAAAGATAACAAGGCTTTTGTTGTCTCTTAAATAAATATTTTAAATAATTATTATCATAAAGTTTTTAGGAAAAAGAAAACAAAAAACACAAATAAAATATTTTTATTTTTTAATAAACACCACAGACGATACAACACTCCCAACTTTCCCGCCAAATTTGAACTGAGGCGTCGGTATCACAGATTTCAAGTCCATTTTCTCAGAAAAATGATTCACTAGTTCCGATTCTGTCCAATTGCAAGATGTTATGACGAATAATCCTGTCAAAATAAATAAAATATTAACTTTGTTATATTATAACCCACATATTTTTTTATGTTAGATATCAACAGACTAACATGAGGTTCACTTGAAGGTAGGTTATACCCCAGCCACAAAACATCAGTCAATGATGCGCTGTCGACCTACTGTTTACTTCGAGCATTCGGAAATCCATAGACTGAGATCGAAACGCGCAATGTACACTTCCACTTCCACACTACACAGTTTTTCCATCTATGAACGGTGGTTTGTTACCCGGTCGAAATTTCTTTATTCCTCCCACCCGTTTAATGGCCTAAGCTATGTGATCAGACGTGGGGAAGACATAAAAGTGAGTTCCTGAGTTCCATAGCGGGGCAGACACATTTCTGTGTCTGTTTCACTGATCATCGCTAACTAATAATGCTAGTGTATTCTTTAGTAATCATTAACCAGTATACATTGATAGAATACTTGTCCTATATTTCTGATGTCCTGGTACTTCTTAAATTTTTCTGAACTATTAATAACGTGACTAATAAAATACATACAATGAAAAACCTACCATTATCATCCAACATTTTGACTATTTGATCAATATATTTTATCCTATTTTCCTTGGCATTATCTGGATTTAAGCAAATAGCATCATAAGTTCCTTTATCATGGACAATACCGAATGTACCTAGAGACTTCACATCATCTTTTACTATGTCAAATACCTGGAAAGGAAGATATATACAGTAATAGGAGCAACTGCAGCTACAGTTGCATTCAACTATATTTAAATCGACACCAGCATTTCTTACTATGCTAACTTGAAAAAGTATATTTTACGCCAGAGGATTTCAAAGAAAAATTGTATAAATTATTTATATAAATTATATGTTATGCTATACTGTGATAACTTTAAAATTATTTAAAAGGTTATCACAATTTTTCTTTAACTGCATTTGGTGTAAATATACTTTTCCATGTGTAAATTGCTGGTGTCGGAATGACTAAATTTTTCTTTACATTAGATTTCTTAGCATGAAGAGTCAGACATATTATTATATCTTTTATATTTATGGTTAATACTTTATATTTATTTTAATAACCCCACAATTAAATGTAGAAATACAAATAAGTATAGTTGCCGAGATGTAACTTGGCAAGAGTCGTTAGATGCGCAGAAGTCATTTTTTAGGTCTCTTTGGTAATGTAGCGGGACGCGGGGAAGAAGCTAGCATCGTTCCGAGCGGCGATTGGTTGCTCAGTTGACACTTGTATCTCGCAGTGTGTCAACGTTCCGTTCGCTCACCAGTACACTTCCGTGCATTAGAATTCGACCCTTTTGTTTTTTGCGTTTTTGTCTTCATTTTCTATATAGTAATTTTTTTAAAACTTAACTGTATACATTTTATTTATAACAAATAATATATTAATCTCCTTTCTTTTACTTTCTTCCAAACAGACATATTTAAAAATAAATTTTGGAAATAATTAAATAAATAAAACCAACTAATTATTCTATAATATAGATAAAAATGTATACATATATCTGATTATAATAAATAAAAATAATAAAATACTATATAATTATTCAAGAAGCCTTAAAGGTGACCATTTTTTGGCACGAAGTGTACATGCGCGAACTTACCCCCACTACGCCAAAACCTTGCCAAGATACATCTCGGCAACTATATGTTGCAACATCTATGATCTGCGGTCACAATCAGCCAGCCTAGCATGACAACCGCGACAAAATTTTGTCGACCGTTTTCTCGTGTTTTAATCGATTACCTCTTTATTTCTTCTGGGGCTAACATGACAGTTACACTTACAACTTGACTTTTAATATCAAAAAAAGATATATTTGTCGATCGAGATATCTTTTCTATCAAAATTGACGATGTCGAGATATCTTACATTTTATTTTTTCTTCTCTCGTCCGCGACATATTTTGTGGCGGTGATGCTAGGCCGGCAGTACAAAAACGTCAAAGCTGAATCACACTATCAAAGGGTTTCCAAGCGCTCAGTTTATATACAAGACCTTGACATCAACCACTGGAGTCAGTTGGTGTTTCGACTGGTATAGGATCCTCCCTTTAGGTCACAGAAAACGCACACCTTCCTTTCTAAGGGTAATAGTAAAATAATACTCTACAAATTAACTTGTTTATTAATGCTAAAGAAACTCACCTTAAATTTTAATGTTGGATATTCTTTATTTACCTTCTCGGCTAACGAAATTGCTTCATCGCAATAGTCTACACCGAGTAAATTTGTAAAACCTTCCTGTGCTAATTCCGATAATGTGTAGCCATTACCACAACCTGGAATAAATATGCATGAATTTTTTTATATTTTTTTATTCACTTGTTACATCATTCTATCTAAATAAAAAATATAAATACTCTTCGCAATGTCAAAATTAATTTTTAAAATAACATTGAAAACATCGATAAAATTTGGTCAGTTTGAACGCCGCCATATTTCGCGGGTTTTGAATGACGTCAGTGTCACATTCCACGCTCAGTGTTTGTTTTTAGCGGGATTTGAAAAGGCGACTTATAGGAACGCAAGGCCCAACGTGCCAATGAGTCTATTAACATTAATTGATTTTTATTTGAAATATTTGTATTTGTAGTAAGTACTTGCCAGTGCGTTTAGTAAAATATTGAAATGAAAATCGTTTTTAATTCGAAACTGCTGAGTAGTACCTAAATCAATAATAGCCGTATCCTTATCGACACGGCACCCACATATCCACTTAATAACACGTATAGCACTGTCTTCGCCAAACCATACATCTCCTATATCCCCGCTTTGCTCAAAATTAACTAGTTCTTTGCCATAGGCATCCTGCCAGTACGACTGAGTGCCGAGTTCGGAAGAATTCAGTTCATCTTCCATTATTGTACTTTTGTTTACGCAAATATTATAAAGGTTGCTTTTCAATAATATTTCGTATGAAAATTTGTTATTTAATTTTGATGAAATAATTCAGAAAAATGAAAATTCAAACAAAATACATAGTAAATACACGTTAATTCACTAGGAAATAAAATAAATTTATTTGCATAAAACATATGTTAACTGTCAAATATTTTGACATTATGATAACAGATAACACAAGTCACGATGTTAACCTACATAAAAGATCTTCCCTAATTACGAGAAAATAATGGAACTTAAATACATACTAGATAAGTTTATTGGTCTTATAATTAATAAACTCCAAATTTTCATATCATCATTGGGAATTATGAAGTCTTTGCTTTGGGAACTTCGGTTCTATAATTTTCCGAATGATCTCCAATATGGCTGACTACCATACCTGCGCAGCCAACATACCATATTTTGTGGCATTACTTAATTTATAAAAACACATATAATGTGTCTAATCTCTTAGATTAAGTACCTAGTCTAATTTATATACGAAATGGCACAATATGATTATGTATGACATAATATAAAAATTATTCGAACATGATTATTATTAATTATTAAATTAAGTATAAAGTGTACAAACTTTTTCCTTCGATTTGGAGAAAATAAGTTTTGACGAACAACAAGCACTCGAATAAAGCTAGGTTCATATTACTGTGTCGGGGTGTGTCGCGGCGCGACAGAATGCAATCAGTCTCAAAGATTTATTATGACTAGATTCACATCAATGTGTTGCATTGTGTTGTGGCGGCGTCTGTCGTGGCGTCAACCGTTCGCGCCCGGTCGCGCCATAGAGGTGGTGGGGGATCTGTCGAGCCACAACACACCACACTGATGTGAATCTAGCAGTACGGCGCGTTACCGCGGTGAATGTAGTTGTTTCCCGTCATTTTATTTTGCAAAAATGTCTGACGAACTTATTGAGTTAGTACGCCAATATAAAGTACTTTTATAAATTGTATATCTTCGTCAAAATCACTGTCAGTATCAGATGATTCCAAGAAAAACATTTTACACGTATACACCGCACAACTCACAAATTATTAATGATGTAAAATTGTGCCATATTGCAACACACCACGACACACCAGTATGAACACTACGCGTCACGACACATAGCGCCCCAACACATCACGACACAACAATCTGAACCCAGCTTTATTCTATAGCTCTTTTTTTGTGCTAACGGTAACCAAATCGTCACCCTTTTTTTCATCGTATCGTATTATTCCAGTCTTCCTATATTTTTTTTATTATATAGCAATACTGTTAGATAACTGTCTTTACGGTATCACGTCTGGGCAAACGTCAAAAATAATTCAATTTCGTCATAGAATCGCACGAAATTCCGCACAGTGTATTTTGTAAATTGAAGATTCACACTTCACAGTTTACATAAATTCCTCAAAGCTTAAACCTAAACTGAGTGTGCTATTGTAAATAATTATGCTATAAAATAATATAGATATTTACGCGGCCTAGATAGCAAAAATATTTGTATCAAATTATCGAGTTTAAACACGCAATGAATAAATTAAAAATCATAAATCATTATCATTAATCGACTATATTTTATAGTTATTGGTGTGACTGTTAGTGATCGGTGCTGAACCTGTGATATTTATTTTAATGTCCTAGAAACGAATTTGTGAGTTAGGTAAGTAACTAAGTGATAATTATTATGTATGGTATACTTGTAAACAAATATGTCGCTTATGTAATTTCTTTAACTTTCTACCATAATTGAGGACATAACTTGTTTATGTATCACCCGGCGATCTTAATACTTAGGTATCTACATATTTTAAAATGTAACTTTTTTAGATTGCAGATTTAATTTCTGTATTTATCATGTACTTATTTTTATTTATTAACTAATTAGTTTAATAATATCTGAATTATTGAATAATTCGTTTTTGGCTATGAATTTATCTGATATATAGATAGATCTCTGACATATTAGGAATCTTATATGAACAGAACTATCCATTTTTCAACTTCCATTTTACCAAAAGAAGGAATGCTACATGCTTCTCTTATCGGATTTTCTAACCATAAGGATAAATACTAATTTATATTAATCTAAATCCAAAAATTTCAGACTTTCATACATAATATGTATCCTGTGTGGCATCTGGCTAGACCATACCATAAATTAGCCCCAGCTCTTTAGTCGGCTCAAAATATATAATATTTTGAAAGCCATACTGTGATGTGAAAGTATGTGAGGATGGATCTGTTATTCTTTCACTCAAAAACTACAGAACAGATTTCGATGAAACTTTACAGTATAATTGTTTATACATCAGAATCACATATAGGCTATAATAATGTATCAGAATATATCGGAATATATCGTTATATATATTTCATACCGCTAGGTGAATAATGTGTCCGATCCAGTTTTTTTTAATATTTTTTTTTCGACAATTTTTTTTGGTCTCATTTTTTTTTATTAGTTTAGTAAAATATATAATTAATGTTTTGAAATAGCAGTAATTAAAAACGGATAGTGATAAGCACATTTAAATAATTAATTGAACATTTCGATTATTGATTGATTAAAAGAAGTAATTAATATATTGTGTTGTATTATAATGTATGCTTTATTGGCATTATATGATTGCTTTAATTAATATTATTCCAACCGTGTAATGATGAAACCTTTCAAAGATGGAAAAATCGTCAAGTGCATATTGCCCGTTTCGGTTTCAGTCTACGTCTTTCCGAATATTCCATTTTTTATATTTCTGTTGTTTACGATAATGCATTTTTTTATGTTAGATATCGACAGACGAGCATGAGTTTCACTTGATGGTACGTGATAGTTGATACCCTAGCCACAGAACATCAGTCAATGATGCGCTTTCGACCTATGTTTTTTTAATGTTAGATATCGACAGACGAGCATGAGTTTCACTTGATGGTACGTGATAGTTGATACCCTAGCCACAGAACATCAGTCAATCAAAATCAAAATCAAAATCAAAAGTTTTTTATTTCAAATAGGCCTTTGCAGGCTCTTATGAAACGTCTAGTTGCACGGTTCCAAAAAGTGGGTCTCATGGAGAAGAACCGGCAAGAAACTCCATGGACACTCTTTTCAACAATGGTTTAGCTTACAAGGACTCGGTTACAATAGTAATAATCGGCTGAGAAGTTTATATAATGCAAGGTATACAGAGATTCTATACAATGCAAAAGAAAATTGAGTTTTTACTATTAGTGTAAAATGAGATACACACACTTGCACAGCGCAAGTTGCCAGGGAAGGCGCACATGCAGAGATGAATTAGCACCATACATCTTTATCGTCAACATAGTCTTGGATTTTATAATACGCTTTTTTAATTAAGATTCCTTTGATGACGCTTGATGCGCTTTCGACCTATGTTTTTTTAATGTTAGATATCGACAGACGAGCATGAGTTTCACTTGATGGTAGGTGATACCTCAGCCACAGAACATCAATCGATGATGCGCTGTCGACTTTATTTTATATTAATGTTAGATATCGACAGACGAGCATAAGCTTCACTTGATGGTACGTGATAGTTGATACCCTAGCCACAGAACATCAGTCAATGATGCGCTTTCGACCTATATTTTTTTAATGTTAGATATCCACAGACGAGCATGAGTTTCACTTGATGGTAGGTGATACCTCAGCCACAGAACATCAATCGATGATGCGCTGTCGACTTTATTTTATATTAATGTTAGATATCGACAGACGAGCATAAGCTTCACTTGATGGTACGTGATAGTTGATACCCTAGCCACAGAACATCAGTCAATGATGCGCTTTCGACCTATATTTTTTTAATGTTAGATATCGACAGATAAGCATAAGGCTCACTTGATGGTAGGTTTTTTTTAATTCGGATTCGCACGGATAGTTGTGCATAATGCCTACATATTTTATCTTTCGTAGGGTCACATCCAACTTGATGCGTCGAACATGTGAATTATCGCATCAAACGAGTCTCGCCCACGTTTATTTTGCGATAACTCCTAAGATATTCATTTAAATTATATGGTTATATTATAATAATGTGCATGAAATGCTTAAACTAACTAACATATTTAAATTGATAAATATTAATACTGTCTCCGTATAAATAGCATTCCAATTTATTTATTTATTTATCATATTTAAAATTACAAGTTATTTATACAATAGATTTGGGGCCCAAACTAAGCAAGCTTGTATCTTGGACCCCCAGTACAATAATAAACTATGAGATGTGGGATGACGTGGTTTATTTTTAAATATATTAGTTGTAACTTGTAGTGTAGTGCATGCTATTTTTTTTTTTTTATTATTTTTTTATTTTTATTTATTTATTTATTGAAATAAGTAATTAATTATTATTATTTGTTATTGTATGGATAATTTTTAATTTATTTTAATAATTGGGTGTTTGTGGGTGTATCTTTTGTAAGTTTTCTAATGTTATGAGATAAATTCTTAAACCGTAGGTTTGCTACTATTTGTATATCTGAAGAAGACACTCCGTGTCATCGTATGACTTATTTTGGAGCCATTTCTTTAATTTAACTCTAGCGACACTTTCTGTACAGGTTTTTATTTTGGTGGCATTCACTATTTTATTGTATAGAAAATAATGTAGGAAAAAGGGATGCCTTTGTGTGAATACAGTTTTAACTTTTGGTACAGGAATATTGTACACACGTTTTGTTAATTGGGTTTCGTATTCCGGTCTTCTCCGTGTTGATGTGTGCACTAGTACAGTAGCTCTTAATATGTATAGCTGCCTTACGCGCAGTACTCCTGTTTCCGAGTATACGCTGTTAGTAGGGGTAAGGAAGGGTTTTTTCAGCATTACTTTTAAAACTGCACGTTGAGCTCTCTCTAACTGCATCATATAAGTCTTTGCCGCGCCGCCCCAAGCAGAAATACAGTATTTTAAAACAGATTGACACAGGGCAAAGTACACTGTTTTTAGAATCTCATATGATACTTTCTCACGTAAGTTTTTCATTATGTAAATCAATTTTCTGGTGCGATCTGATAAGTCCGATATATGATTTTTGAAGCTGAGATTACGGTCAATAGTTACTCCTAGATATTTTACAGTGTCTGTATTGACAATGTGTGAACAAGCACAATGTCGTTGGGTTTCTTCACCGCGAGTATGAATCTTTATTTCAGCCGGGAGAGAGATTTTTGGCTCATGGGGTTTTTGGAATGTGACGAAGTGGGTTTTTTTGTTGTTCAAGGATAGTAGGTTGACCTGTAACCAGTGTGAGATCTCAGACAGTCCTGAGCTAGCTACTTTATATGTTTCATCCCAGGTCTTATTACAAGTACAGGAATTATCGCATTTTACGTGACCATTTTTTAAGAAGATATAATCGGTATAGTAAGTTTAGTATAGTTTTAATGTTATTATACGAGGGTGAATCAAACATTCTTGGAATCAATATTAAAAAATGCATTTTTATTTATTTTATTTATATTAAATAATATTTTATTTTTCTACATAATCTCCCTCCAATGCAATGCATTTAGAATAACGCGTTTCTGACTTCCTTATTCCTTGTGAAAAAAAATTATTTTCTTGACTCTCGAAAAAGTCCTCTACGGCAGCTATAACCGCGTCATTATCGTGAAATTTTGTTCCACGAATTTCCTCTTTTAATTTTGGAAATAAGTGAAAATCACTTGGGGCTAAGTCCGGAAAATATGGTGGGTGGTCAAGGAGATTGAAGCCAGCACAGCGGATTGCGTTGAGCGCAACTTCCGATCGATGAGCAGGAGCGTTATCTTGAAGGAACAACACGCCCAACGACAGTTTTCCACGACGTTTTTCTTTAATCGCTTCACGCACTTTCGGGATTAAATTTGCATAATAGGGTCCAGTAATCGTCTGGCCTTTTGGCATGTAATCAATAAAAAGGATTCCTTCACTATCCCAGAACACAGAGGCCATAACTTTGCCAGCGGTAGGAGCAACTCGAAATTTCTTGATGGATAGAGAGGATGGTCGTTTCCAAGACATGCTTTGTCTTTTAGTTTCAGGATCAAAATGGTGGACCCACGTTTCATCCATGGTGACAAGACGATGGCAAAAATTATCCGAATCACGCTGGAACATTTCGAGATTATGCTTGGAAATTTCCAAACGTCGCTTTTTGTTTTCGTCGGTTAACATTCGTGGCACCCATCTTGCAGACACTTTTTTGAACCCCAGTGAATCAATTAAAATGGATTGAACGCTACCAAAAGATATCTTTAGGATCTCAGCTATATGTTTTATAGTCATTCTTCTGTCTTCCAAAACCAGATTCTCAACCTTTTTGACATTTTCTTCTGTAACGGAGGTTGAAGGCCGCCCAGAACGCGGGTCATCTTTACAGCTTGATCTACCTCTTTTAAATTCAGCCACCCAGTACGCAACCGTAGAATAGGGTACAGCATCACCCCCTAATGTCTGCTGAATGTCCAAAAAAATTTCCTTCGTAGACATTTTTTTCAAACTGAGATATTTTATCACCGCACGTAACTCACTTCTATCCATAATTTTGACTTTTTAGCAACTCGTTGCACAAAAAAATTTATTACATGCGAACGAACTGACAAAAACAAGTGACAGTCTGCATAAATATAGTGTGATAGACACTCTTTAATTTGAATATCGAACTTGATCCAAAAAGGTTTCATATATATGCACTTCTAAGAACTTTTTGATTCACCCTGGTATACTAGCTGACCCAGCAAACGTTGATTTGCCCTGTAAATAATTTCTAAAAAACAGGGGTTGGTGATAAAAAAAGTAATAATTTAGGGTTGTATGTATTTTTTAATGCCACATTATAAAAAAATAAAAAAAAAAAATTACGTCCAAAAATTTAAAAAAAATTTAGGGGTGGATTACCCTTAACATTTAGGGGGATGAAAAATAGATGTTGTCCGATTCTCAGACCTACTGAATACGCATATAAAATTTGGTAAAAATCGGTAAAGCCGTTTCGGAGGAGTACGGTAACTAACATTGTGACATGGAAATTTTATATATTAGATTGTTATTGTGTATGGTGATTTCATGAATAAATATATTCTATTCTATTCTATATAAATTTTAATTATCGTTTCAGCCTTCTGTTATGAAATATGCATAACAGGAGGCTGCTACAATGGTCATAAGGATGTTATTAAATAGCACAATGATCTATTTATTACACGGAATGTCATTTTATGATCGCAATTATTTCTGAAGGTCAAATATGAACACTGTCATGAATCATGATTATTTTTAAGGTTGCGTACTCCGTACTAAAAACGGAACCCTTATAGGAACATTTGGTAGTTCGTATGTATGTTTGTCTGTCCGTCTGTCAAGACCATTTTTCTCAGAAATAGTGTGCAATCAAACTTCCACGAGTAAGTCGACGCAATCAAAAGATACGGCCCTTTATGCTCCGTGTATGCCGCATATTTTGACAGATTAGCCCGTACAAACAGACAGAGAAACTATTTTTTTTTTAAAATCTAGTTTTGTTCTATTTCTCATCTTACATCCGCCTGACTCGGGTTTTAGCATTTTTTTCTATGTACAGACATTTGACCTCTACAGTTTTATTATATGTAATATATAGATAATAGTAATCCCCTAGGATTATTTTTCATAGTATTATGTAAAAGCTTGCACACACCCATCCTAGTAATTACTTTAAAAGCCTAAAGGAGCGGTCTAAAGGTGCTTATTGTAATGTTTTTTTTATGTTATGGGGGAAATTAGTGATACAGTCATTCTAAAGAATGCCTAGTATACCTGGATGATTTGGGAAATGTGCAAAATAATAAACGAATTATTTACTCTGACTAGGCAATTTAGATAATTTTTCTTTTATTAACGCGAGTATCACATATTTAAAAAAAAAACAAAGTTGCCATATTAAGAGGGCCCTTCCCGGTTCGACTATCGTCAACGCGAGCATGGTTGAAAAGCTTTTTGTTTCATGCAGCGCATACCTCTACCGCTAACGAGTGAGTGAGAACGCGATAACATTGAACGAAAAATAGTGTGCGGAAATTTCATAAAACTTGTTCTAGGAAATACGTGTTTTTCAGTAGTCTTTACAAGTTTATGAAATATTTTTTTTGTAATTTAGAATCTCCATTACATTTGCAAGGTTTCTATCACAACAAAATATTTACTTTCACAATTTATGAGTACATTATGAACGCCCAAAGTTCAGGTAATTTTTTTGCATCGCCATAATCACGTACGAGCTTTTGTATGGAAAGTAAGACGGGTTGGGCCCACTTAACGCCATCTATTGCTACGGAGTTGATATTTATTGATATATATTGACTATATAGATTAACAGGTCCTCTTGTTTTTAGTAAATTAAATGTGATTTACACGTGTTTTAAAGTATAATATTATTCATAGCACTTTATAAGTAAAACTAGCAACAAGCCAGTACGATACACAAAAAAATATAGTATTAAAATTGAATTATTGTTACTCGCTGATAATGTATGTAGCTTTCTATTGTTGAAATAATGTTTTTGTCAGATATCGACAAACGAGCATGAGGTTCACTTGATGGTAGGTGATACCTCAGCCACAGAACATCAGTCAGTGATGCGCTGTCGACCTAATTTTTACTTCAAGCATTCGGAAATCCATAGACTGAAACCGAAACGCGCTATGTGCCCTTCACGGTTTTTTCATGTTTACTTTTTTTTTAAATTACACATTTTTGTTTCATTTGAGTATTCCCTAATTACGAGGGACATTATATTTCTCAAAATATATTGGCATATTGTGCATCTATGTAAAACCATTGGTTGGAGCGTCATGTAACATTCCTTGGACCTTGAATATTTCTAATTAGCCACTAAACATTAAATTCAATGAGACGCAACGAGGCCTTCATGCTAGGGTTGCCATACGTGCAATTATTATTTTTTGTCGGCTGTCGACGGGCAACTGAATTCACACACATGTAGCAGAAACATTTGTGTGTCTTTTTTACAAGCGAAAAGGTGATGATTCAATTTTGCCCACTTCGCTTGGAGAAATAGGTTTTTTTACCGACTTACTCGACACTCATCGTTATAATTTGGCCAATTCACTCCATAAATTATATGTTACTTGCTTCTGCCCGCGACTTCGTCTGCGTAGAATTCCTCTGTTAAAATATTTTTTTTACTCTCCGTAAATTCTTTTTTTTATAAAATACTTTTTACTTGGACCTATGTCCTTTCTAATACCTCTAAGAATATGTGTACAAAGTTTCATGAAAATCGGTTGAGTAGTTTTGGCGTAAAACGTAAGAAACAGGTTGTTGTTCGTTCTAGCTCTTCAGCTCAATCGAACTGCCCGCCTAGCATGATCAAAAGATATCTCGCTAAGTCTCGTGAAGACTAACTAAGATATATCTCGATATATTATATCTCGACATCGACAACTTTGATAGACAATATATCTCGATCGACAAATATCGTTAGACCCGGAGGACAAAGAGATAATCGAACGGTCGACGAAATTTTGTCGTGGTTGTCGTGCTAGGCCGGCTGATCCTTTATTAGACTTCATCAATGTCCAGAATAACTATTAAAATATCGGAGAAATCTCAGGAAAAAAAAATATAGCTTCTGAACTCCGCCATCTTCGGCAATTGACAGGTCACGTCACGCACGCTTATAGCTTATCTATACTAATATTATAAAGAGGAAAGATTTGTATTTTTGTATGTTGTGAATAAACTTAAAAACTACTGGACCGATTTTGAAAATTCTTTCACCAATAGAAAGCTACATTATCAGCGAGGAATTTATGTATAGTACATCTACATTGCACCCGTGTGAAGCCGGGGCGCGTTGCTAGTTTGTAATAATTGATGTAAATAATTTTTTTTATTACCAAACCTCCAACCGAGCAAGTGCATTGCCTGATGGTAAGTAGTCACCACCGCCCATAGGCATTCGAGACTTAAATATCTTAGATGTGATGTAGGACTATCAAAATACGGTTATAGTGCTATAAATAAAAAAATAGAGAAAATCTAATATAAAAAATTCTCGTGTCAGTGTTTGTAACAAAACTCCTCCGAAACGAATTTTTTTGTGTATTCAATAGGCCACACATTTTTTTTTTAAAACAACAATTTTATTTATGATTCGGTATAACATAATAAAATTCATATCACCTTACCCCCACCCTATTACCACCAACCGCTATGTTTCAATCGCGTTTGTAGTATTTTTGTATGAACAACATCCAAACAATACTGACACCACAAAAGTACCTACATTGTATCTGTGCGAAGCCGGGGCGCTAGTTAGTTTTATAAAATTATTTGTTTCTTTAGAAAAAAAAACGTGTGAAATTCGACTAGTATTCAGGATGTTTACATTATTTGATAATGTTTGTTTGTTTATTTGTTTGCATACCGTATTTACGTCAAAATGTCGGTTATCGAACAATATTTGTATGCTATTTTCATCGACGGTAAAATACCATATACATACATATCATAAAGAAAACGCAACGAAATATTTTTTGAATGTGGGCATAGACATACTTCTGTGGCTGTTTCTCTGATTATTTTTAATCGTGATCGCGATTTGTGTCCTGTCTGATTGAAACAATATTTTTAATCGTGATCGCGATTTGTGTCCTGTCTTATTGAAACTACATATATTTTTAATCGTGATCGCGATTTGTGTCCTTTCTGATTGAAACTATATTTTAATCGTGATCGCGATTTGTGTCCTGTCTGATTGAAACAATATTTTTAATCGTGATCGCGATTTGTGTCCTGTCTTATTGAAACTACATATATTTTTAATCGTGATCGCGATTTGTGTCCTTTCTGATTGAAACTATATTTTAATCGTGATCGTGATTTGTGTCCTGCTTGATTGAAACTATATTTTAATCGTGATCGTGATTTGTGTCCTGCTTGATTGAAACTATATTTTTAATCGTGATCGCGATTTGTATCCTGCCTGACCGAAACAGATCGATTTTTTTTAATAATCATGCTTCTCCGTGATTCATGTGCTAACCGAAACGATATGGATTTCCGAATGCTCGAAGTAAAAAGTAGGTCGACAGCGCATCATTGACTGATGTTCTGTGGCTGGGGTATCACCTACCATCAAGTGAACCTCATGCTCGTCTGTCGATATCTAACATAAAAAAATCAATATTATGAATTTAGGAAATGAGAATTCCTATATCCGCGTTGAGACGCAGGCAAAGTTAGATATAATCAAGGACTTTATATAAAGTCCTTGGATATAATATTTAACATGATCAAGAAGACAACGAGAATAATTGCCATATTTAATTAAAAAACCATTTATTTCCAGGTTAACTTGAAAACATGAAGAGCGCCATCTATTACCGGAAACGTGAACTAAACTGAACACCGAACATTGAGTAAAACGCCATCTGTCGGCGAGTTACAATGAGAATTTACTGAAGAAATGCCACGGCTTAAATATGGGTCTATCCTTCGAGTGTTTGTTATTCTGGGATTATTATGTCTTTGGCTACAGATAATGTTATCAGCGTCTAGCGTCTCTATGGACAAAGATGGCGGTGAGTTTATTATAAGCACGCATGGAGCCTTCAAGGCTAGAACTCTACCAATCAAGGCTCGGAAACCGGTTAATTTACTATGGGAGCTTAACCGAAATAATAAAGGTTTTTGTTAATATTTTTATGTTTTTAGTTATATTTACTGAAAAAATTACTGTTGTAAGTTTAGTGTGTATTACTCTTTAAAACTAATAACATGGTATCTCAGTCAGACACGTAATTTGGAAAATAAAGATTAACCGGTTCCGAGCCCTGCTACCAATATTACGTGCAGGGACTGAAACCGGTTAATATTTATTTTCCAAATTACGTGTCTGACTGAGATACCGTGATATTAGTTTTAAAGAGTAATACACACTAAACTTGCCACAGTAATTTTTTTCAGTAAATATGAATAAAAACGAAATAATATTAACAAAAACCTTTATTATACCGGTATAACTCCCACAGTAAATTAACCGGTATTCAGTCCCTGGTTACGTGTATTAAAGCAAATTATCCCTAGATATTATTATTTATTTAACACAACCTAAATATCTAAGGGGTGATCCATAAAGTGCGTCAAGCTAATTTTGTCATTTTTGACCCCTCCCCAGTCCTTGTCACAGTTGGTCACATTTGTGAGACCCCCCTCTCTAGACGTCACATATTTTGCAATTTTTCATCTAGGAATTATTAAATTAAAATAGCAGTCCGAAATTAGATTTATTTACATTTACAAACAGGTCAGGCGACTAGCCCGTGACACTAGTAGAGTATGAGCTCGCCAACAAAATGATTTAAATCATAATAATATATTCATACGGGTAAAGTTGAAAATATTTTGTGGAGGAAGGGAGGTGTGGTCTTCCTCCAACCTAAAGGGAGGATCCTCGACCAGTCGAACCGCTGACTGGCCGGCCCTAAGGCCCCAGTGGTTGATGTCGAGATGTTGTATATATACTCAACACTCGGAAACATTTATATAGCGCGATTCAGGATAAGACGTCTTCGTATTGATTTTTGTAGCAGATTATAGATGTCGCTACACGTTAATAGTTCAAATTTGGCATTTAACTCTTAGATGTCTAAGATTTTGAAATTACCCCGTGTCACACCCCACCCCTTGTCACACAATGTCACACTTCGCCGATCCCCTCCCCTTCCCTCAACGTGTGATGTACTTTATGGATGGTCCCTAAGGAAAACCGACAGTCTATCGTCGATTTAAATCTCATAGATCGATCAACGGATCCGAAAGATTTTCGTGATAGGAAAATGTACGATCCGTCAGCCGAAACTTTGAATTTCGTTGAAGTTATACTTCTTTTGGCGCGTTTGGATGAGAGTGAATTCATGACCTGCGCGCGCACGATGTCCCAAAAAAACGACATGATGAAGTTGGCTACAGAATAGAATTTGATTGATTTTAACATTTTTCTTCGATATTTACTGCAGTTTTGTTTTTTTAAATTTTTCTTCAGACGCCAAAGAAATATAACTTCTAACGCGTGTACATAAGTACACACATACCTTTTTTTGGTCTATTACCTCCAGATGTAAATAAGAAAGATATGAATAAAAAATATAGCTCGAACTTGGGTTGCTACACATCCGACCTTTTTCGGATTTAGTCGGTATTATATTAAACAGGTTCACAATCAACACTTGAAATTCATTACGTATTAAAACGGAGGCTTTTGGGGTCATGGATGATGAGTTTGAGCGTCCAAATTTTAAAATGGTGGATCCAATATGGTGGATAAAAATCTGTGCAAATATAATGATAATGTATATTCTTGGATTTTTGGAGTAGCTGAATTATGTATGCTTAATCAAATCTTCAAAATTCAAAATAGAGGATGGCAGATTTAAATTTGAAAAACACGGTTGAATAAAAAATGGCAATAATGTGACATGGTTCATCATTTCACATGGTTTATCATTTCGTATTAGTCAGAGTTACTTATTTATTTTGTAAAACAAGAAACTTGGCGATTAAAAATAGCGGCGGAGAGTTTATTGCCAGTTCTTCTCGTTCGTTCTACGCCCTTGATTTGAGAACTGGCAGTAAATGTAAAATTAGAAGCATTGAATATGTATTTTTTACTGACGTTCATAAGTGTACATTGTGTTACCTAAATTGATAAATGAATTTGAAATTACGAAATGAATGATAACAGTAATAATATTCGACTCGACTCCGTAAACCAGCGCTTTTTCAGCGTAAAACTCGAAACAGGTGGCACCATGAGACAAGGGGTTAAACTTGGGAAATTCCTAATCGTATCGAGGTTAGTAATTACGTACATAATAACGAATTCATTGGTCTAATTGAGACGATTTGAACAATGAGTGTTCGGTTGCATACACCTTAATTGGTTGAGGCTTACGTTATTTAAGAGGCGGCCGCACATAGGTTATCTTATTCTTGTGTGATGGAGAAGATAATTGTGACGTAACGAAGGACAAGGACTTATAGGGAATGTAATTCCTTGCCGGCGGCCATCTTCCCGCCAAGTTATAATCTGTCAAATGTGCATAGGTTCCTAATGAGGGGTCATTCATAAAGTACGTCACACTTATTTTGTGATTTTTTGACCCCGTCCTCGTCATAGTTGGTCACATTTGTGAGACGTCCCTAGTGTGACGTCACATATTTTGCAATTTTTTCATATATTCATACGGATAGAGTTGAAAATATAAGTGCGCATGATTTGCTATTTAAAAATGTATAGCATGCAAATATTATAAATTGTCTTTATAATAGTTTATAATTATGAAATTCATTAACGTCATAAAAATTATAATAGCTAAGCCACAATCGTAAATTCTTCTTAAATATGGTCATGTTCAGTATTTTTATATGTCTAGGTATCTATCTATATATATATATATATATATATATATATATATATATATATATATATATATATATATATAAGCAACTTTTTTTTTCTTTGTTATCGATAAACTTGAAAACTACTGGACCGATCGGCATGATACCATGACCATTCGACGCGGAATTAATTGTAGAAGGTTTTAGGCTATTCATTTTTTGAATTCCATCAACCCTTTACCATTTTTTTTTCAAATTTATGTGGATAGTTCATATTCGTCTATCCTTTACAATTCGCCCAGCGAAGCGGGCGGGCGGGGACGGCTAGTTTTATTATAAATACTATATGTAGTTGTAGTTTTGAAGTCGGTTTTTGTTTTTTGCTTTAAAATAATTACGTTACGTAATGTGACACACCTACTGGGTTTTCCCAATAGGTGTGTCATAATCATTTAATATCGCCAGTCGCTACGCTATATATATAAAAAAAGATAATATCATAATTTTATCCATACGTTAAAATTGTTGTTATCAATCGGAAATTGATAAGATAATCAATTTCCGATTGATAACAAATAATATTTTATAATAAACAGTAAAATCAAAATTTCTGTACATTTAATTTATTACCAGAAATGGAGATAACATTTCTGGAAAATGAAAAATGTTGGTAATATTTGACAACTACAACTTATATCTATTCTATTTAATAATATCTTACTATATAAAAATAAGTCGGGTTTTCCTTCCTGACGCTATAACTCCAGAACGCACGAACCGATTTCCACGGTTTTGCATTCGTTGGAAAGGTCTCGGGCTCCGTGAGGTTTATAGCAAAGAAAATTTAGGAAAAATTTCAACAGTAAAGCGGGAAAATCTTTTTCTTTAAGAATATATAATTTCGAAGCCAAAATTGTGGCAGAACAACGTCTGCGGGGTCCACTAGTCTATAATAATTAATATTATAATGCTGAATAGTTTGTTTGTTTGAACGCGCTAATCTCAGGAACTACTGGTTCGAGTTGAATCGAATTATTTTTGTGTTGGATAGTCCAATTATCGAGGAAGGCTTTAGGCTCGTTCACGTTGCGACCAATAGGAGCGAAGCATCAGTGAAAAATTTTGCAAAAACGGGGAAAATTTTCCATATTTGAGGGCTTCCGTTGCGTGCGCTGCGTAAACGGTTCAAGTTACCCAAAAAATATGTATCAAAGAATTATTCCTCTTTAAATGATCTAAAAATGTCCCCACAGTATATATATTTTAAGATTGACTCATTATAAACTTTTTTATGGTAATCAAATTTGGTCGAAATTAATGCATTATTGTCAATTATTTGCCAAAGAGTTTTATCAACATGACATTATTATAAATCCATATCCAAAATTCTTTTAAAAACTTCTTAATCGCGATCATAATAACAGAAATTGACGCGGACGAAGTCGCGGGCAACAGTGTATAATATGTCTTAAGGGCCTATGTCGATGAGGCTCTCAGGCCGACAAATCGCTCTATTGAATGTGAGCGAGCGAGATTGAAATATTTACTTGAGACATGTAAAGAAAAGAGATAGATGTAGTTTGAACGCGCTCGGAATAAAACAACGTATGTGCCAAAACTAATTAATTTCATAACTTTACAATACATTATTTGATTAAAAAACGGTTTTGAGCAATCTTAAAGACATTTATTCTACATCATTTAAAGTAAATTAAATTAAATAACTCTTTGCCGTTATGCCTTAGGATCCAAAAAAGTGTAAAAATAGACGTAACTTCACATTTTTTTTCTATCGAGAAAATTTCATTGAAACATGTTTTCCTTTTGAGCGACACTACAAAGTATAGTCAAAAAACAAATTCCAAAATTTCATATCCATAATCCACAGCCTGAACAAGTTACACCTAATAGAAAAACCGCGTTTTTCTCAACATATCCTCTTAAAAAAGAATCTCAGTTTTTACTAGCTCAGGCCCGCGACTTCGTTCGCGTGGGCTTCATCTTAAGCTGAACTAAACTTATTTAAATGAATATTACCCGACATCCGATTTATATGAAATGTATTGATGGATTTCTTATCAATCTAGAATGTCTTTTGTTTCAAATTTATTTTCTATATTTTCAGATGTATCGGCTTTGGGCAATTTGACAATTAACACAACTAACAATGAATATTATACAGGTTTTAAATATTTCTTTTGTTTTTTGTGTTGTTTTGGGGCCTTATTTGTTCATAATCTTATCGAAGCACTCGTAATAGCTAAGAACATTCGTAAACACAGTAATTGCATATAAATTTGGTTAATATTCCGGTCCACCAGATAAAGACCGGTTTTCAAACCGGTTCGGTGATATCTGCCTACAAATGAAGAATAACTTCTTATTATAATTTTTTACTAGCTGATGCCAGCGACTTCGTTCGCGTGGGCTTCATAAATGATGATAACTTTTCTTATTACTAATCTATATATATAAAAGAGATTTCCACCTATATAGTCACTCATCACGATATCTCTGGAACCATAAGGCGTAGCGACTTGAAATATGGTAGGAATATTCCTTTCGCCGAGTAGAGGTCAGCTAAGAACGGATTTTACGAAATTCAACCCACAAGGGGGGTTGCGGGGGCAATTGCTAGTTATATATATTAGTTTGTTTTAATATTACAAAACGTCGTATGTACTTTGTGCGCTAAGCCAAAGTAGCCGTTATCGCAAAGCACTAAGATATCAATTGTAGGACCAGTGTAATACCTAGTTTTGAGTTGACAGTCGATCCGGTACAAATTATGACTAGACATGTGTAACACTAACACTGCGCTGCGCCGCGCAATTGCGCCGGCACGCTTCACTGCGCAGGATGAGTCAGGTCACACATTCATAATGTGTCGGCGCACGGCGCAGTACTCGCTCACTGAGTGAACTATGAGCGTGGCGTTGCGTGCGTTTCGGAGGTTTCACTGCTCGCTTTGCGCGTCCCATTTTGTTGCGTCGTGGCGCAATTTTGAGTTGACTCAAAGAGCCGACACACTACACTGCGCCTGAGTTGCTGTGTTGGCGCGGGGAATTTTGCTGAGTTACCCATGTCTAATTATGACACATTGCACTACTTACTTCTTCTGTTCTAAATATACATCCATGTACACACTGAATTTTTGTTGATTATTTACGACGAAAGTCAACAAAAAAAATTACTGACTCCAAAATGAACATTTTTGAATCATTGTACATATACATCACGCCTCTTTCCCATTGCGGTAGGCAGAGATCACGGAATTCCTTATGCTCCGATCCTTACATAACACTTTCGCTTCTTCCACTTTCATCAATGCTTTCATACACACTCGTCGGTTACGAGTACTTTTGACCAGGTCCCTTTTGAAGAACGTCTCCGATCTGATCGAGGTACGATCTAGCTCGACCACACCCGACTCTACCACTCACACCAGTTTACAAATGTACAAATCGCCGTCTCCGGTGAACAAAATGATAACTGCTTTACATTTATATGGCAATTATCATTTTGTTCTCCGGAACCGGCGAAATACAAAAAAAAATTGTACATAATATGTTTTCACGCATTTTTTTTTTGTTTTTTATTTTACTCTTGTTTATTTGAATTACACAAAATTTAAATAATCTTATTGAGACACTCATTATATATTTACTGTATAAAATCTAACATGAAAACATAAATATGTTTGTCCATTACTACGTGTTATGCCATACATGTTTTGGTTGTGGTGGTGTGGGATTCGATTCTCGTCAAAAGATTTTTTTTGTGTTAATAGCCACTTTGTGATTGCTTGGATTCGTAATGTGTACACATTTTGTAAATCTATACTAATATTATAAAGAGGAAATATTTGTTTGTTTGTTACGATTTAACTCAAAAACTACTCGACTGATTTTAAAAATTCTTTCAGCAATAGAAAGCTACATTATCAGCGATTATTATAGGCTATTATCAATTGGCTGACTCAGTGCTTGTAATTGAGTTTTTTATGTTAGATATCGACAGACGAGCATGAGGTTCAGTTAATGGTTGGTGATACCCCAGCCACAGAACATCAGTCAATGATGCGCTGTCGACTTACTTATTACTTAGAGCATTCGAAAATCCATAGACTAAGACCGGAATGTAATTTGCACTTCACGGGTTTTCCATATATGAACGGTGGTTCGTTACCCGGTCGGAATTTAGATATTCCTCCCACCCGTTTTATGCCCGTAGTGACCAGACGTGCGGAAGACATGCTTACAGAAAATTCTAAACATTTGGTGCCGGTGGGATTCGAACCCGCGACCTAGCGGAGTGCAAAGTAGCGTCAAACGTTTCAAAAGCAGGTGGTTGATATGTTGGCCCCCTTTAAAATTATATAAACCTTATAAATTTTGTAACTGCGCCATCTATTGTCGAAATGTTTAGTAACATTGAAACTTTTCAAACTTCTAACAGCGCCATCTAGTGACTGAAATGCTTAGTCACCGTTTTCAATTTCAGAAGAGCTGATGAACTCAAATGACACGTCAGAACAGGTCTTGGCGCTGGTGCCACCGGAACTGCACAAGTATCTGACGGTCCATCCGAAGAATATCAGCGGTAAGTGGTATCACTTAGGGAATGCAAATCTCGCGAGATTGGGGCTCAAGCGAGATCCCGCGAGATTATGAATAACAATCTCGCGAGATCTCGCGAGATTGGCAGTTTTGTGTGTTTTTTTGCAAATAATCACAATATTTGAATAAATTAAGAAAAAAATATTCGAATGCAATCAAGCTCAATCACGTTAGCTAGCAATAAGTATTAGCAAACAAAGCAAATGCGTGCTGATGATGCTGCACGCCGGCTCAATTTTCGACCAATCGTACGCACAAACGAATCTGAGAGACACCTCGTCCCGCGATCGCTACCTCAGGCCGCCGCCCCCCGCGCACCGAATGAAACCGACAGATCGTAACTCCGTCCGTGTCAGTCCGCTCTTCCAATAAGAAATTTTTATGCTCGAGTGCAATCTCGTTAATCTCGCGAGATCTCGCCCTTTTTTCGTCCGAGATCAATCTCGCTAAAAACGGCCGAGATCTCGCAAAAACGAGATCTCGCGAGAACGAGAATGCATTCCCATCACTACATATCGCTGGCCTAATTATCAAACTTCGTAACTCCAAAATTTCCGATTTTTGTTTTTTGATGCCATCTTGTGTAAAATACCGTAACGAATACCATGGAATCACTCGTATATACTTTTTAGTTTTTAGTTTTTTGGTATTTAAAAAAATAAAACTACGTATGTCCACGGAATGTTTGAGCTGTTTGTAGTTTTTTCCTCCTCCTGTAAAGTTTGACCAAATGGAGATACGAAGTTTGATAATTAAGCCCACAATATTATAAAACAAATCCTCCGTCGCGTTTGTCTGTCTGTTTGTTCGCTAAACTCAAAAACTGCTGAACGGATTTTAATCCAGCAATAGAGTTATTCATGAGGAAGGTATACGTATATAATTTGTCAAGGTTTTATGTAAATCGGTTGAAATATTACGTTAATTGTTGGAAGTGACGCTGCCTAATCCCTTTGAGATATAACAAAACAATGTATGGTGGGATATTCCTTTTAAATATCTTAAAAAAGTCCGCGATGACAAATATATGTATGTTCAGAATACCCATTATATCTTCTAAAAAAATTTGGTCACGTACAATGCGGTAATTGAAAGGCTATTTAGACGGATACAGTATTAATCCTTCCTTCTTCTTTCCGACTCCAAAAATAACTGTTAATAAATAATGCTTTGAAGTAATTAAAATATTATTTTTACTTTTTAGTGCAAGTTTGTACATACTATAAATAGTTGTAGTTTTGAAGTCAGTTTTTGTTTTTGCTTAAAAATAATTTTTTTTCTAAATTTTTGTAGGAAGTGTATGTGTTTAAGTTCATTAATACTTAGATAACAATCTAGTAGACCTACCACTAAACGTGCTGAACAAATGAGACAGCGCCGTGAAAGGAACCACAAAGCAAAACATCATCTACGTATAAGTAAATTTTTGTTATTGTTGATTTTCTAAAAAAGCACCAAACCAATGCCGATAAAAACAAAAAAAGAATCATCCAAATCCATCCATAACTTGCGGAGCTATCGCGTAACAAACATACAAAAAAAAAGCAACATACAGACGAATTGAGAACCTCCTCCTTTTAAACATAAATAATCTGTGAAATTATTATGTTTTCAGCAAACTCAACGGACCGCAGTAGTCCTAAGAACACAACAGACATCCGAAGAGCGATAGAAACGATCAACGAGGCGCAGACAATATACAATGAAGATATATTCGGACCGGTGCAAAACGACACCATCATTATAGCGATACAGGTGAGACTCGTGTTTCTAACAGGCAACCGGTGGTGACCACTAGAAGCGGCATCTAAGGGCATCCAGCCAAGGGGGTGGGCAGATTGGGCAACCCCCCTATTTTCCATTTAGAAGCAGGATCTAAGGGCACCCAGCCAAGGGGGGTGGGCAGATAGGGCAACCCCCCCTATTTTCCATTTAGAAGCGGCATCTAAGGGCATCCAGCCAAGGGGGTGGGCAGATAGGGCAACCCCCCCTATTTTCCATTTAGAAGCGGGATCTAAGGGCATCCAGCCAAGGGGGGTGGGCAGGTAGGGCAACCCCCCTATTTTCCATTTAGAAGCGGCATCTAAGAGCATCCGGGCATCATACATAGGTGGGGGGTAGGTAGTGGCAGCTGTACCCATATTTTCCATTTGATTAATTCCATAATTGGCAGTTCTGCAATTCATACTTTCCCATCCTCGAATATAGATATCTCCTCTCCCCTCCCAGGCCATGACCTGGCTGCTAAGAGGGCATTTCATTACATATAGGGAAGGGAGAAGAGGGTAAATATGGCCTGTGTGCGCGGGAGGCGAGACATCATTTATTTAGGTAACACAGTGTACACTTATGAACGTCAATATTAAAATAAAAATTAAATCCTAATTTTACATTTACTGCCAGTTCTCGAATCAAGGGCGTAGAACGGACGAGAAGAACTGGCAATAAACTCGCCGCCACTTCTTTTAATCGCCAAGTTTTTGGTTTTACAAAATGTTTGTAAGGAGCTGCAACCATTACACCATGTTCCACGTGATATCTTGAAGTAATCAATTATAATAACAGAAAAACAAACAAAGATTTGTCCTCTATCAGCAGTAGGCATGGTGAAATAGGAGCACGCACTTACATTAACCTGGGAGCATCATGCAAACACATAGTCGAATTCACAGGTATTCTATATAAAAATCGTGTTCAGTATCAAAATCCTAACTATTGTCTAAATCAGGACTGTGGAAATCAAGGCGCGCGGCTTGAATTTATGCGTTCGCAAAATATTTTTGTTTTCTTATTAATTTTTATTTTATAAAAAACAAATTTAGAAAATTTGCGTTTTACATTTTTTCATTCGATTTTTTGTAATATTTAGTCATCCCTGTTAGTTTTGACATCCCTGGTCTAAATGACAGAAAAAACAAACGATTTATTAATTTTATTATTTGTCCAATGTCCAAAAACATAGTCCATTTAGACCATCATCTTCTTAAAAACCAATTCTCCTCAATCTCTTTTCAAGCAAAAAATTTAGGTTTGGCCATCTTCCGTCTACCTAGTATCAAATCCTTTCCCTTCAACCCTGTCAGACTTATCTTCTTCGGATATAACTGTGTCTCTTTCGGTAACGTCACCTTCTTTTTCTCTTTCTTCATCTTCTTTTGCTTCTTCTGCGGAGGCTGTCTATCCTCCATCCATATGTATTGTTCGTTTTCGGGGATGGTCGTGTCGAAACGGAACTTTCTGGCAATCTGAAATTTTATGTAGTGGACTAGTTACAATGTCAACTGAATTTATATCTATACGCTAATCTCAGGAACTACTGGTTCGAATTACAAAATTCTGTGTTGGATAGTCCAATTATCGAGGAAGGCTTTAGGCTATATAACATCACGCTGCGACCAATAGGAGCGAAGCATCAGTGAAAAGTGTTGCAAAAACGGGGAAAATTATCCATATAAAACTACTCGACCGATTTTATTATCATGATCAGATACATTGCACCCGTGCGAAGCCGGGGCGGATTGCTAGTCATATATAATATAGTATAAATATTAGTAAAAGTATTTATTTCATTCAGTAGGCACAGTTGTTTGCACCAATATAATGAAATAAAGAAATATCAACACTAATATTATAAAGAGGAAAGATTTGTATGTTTGTAACGAATAAACTCAAAAACTACTGGGCCAATTTTAAAAATTCTTTCACCAATAGACAGCTACATTATCAGTGAGTAACATAGGCTTTTGTGTATAGTACATCTACATTGTACTCGTGCGAAGCTAGGGCGCGTTGCTAGTCGTCAATATAGTAAAGTTCAACAGGCACTAGTTTGTCTTCATTTTCCGAAATTCTCCGCAAAACTTCTTATATAATTTGGGAAAATGTTTTAAGTTCTAAATAATAAAATGGAAAAACCGTGATGTTCACATTGCGCTTTTCGGTTTCAGTCTATGGATTTCCGAATGCTCGAAGTAAAAATGTAGCTCGACAGCGCATCATTGACTGATGTTCTGTGGCTGAGGTATCACCTACCATCAATTGAACTTCATGCTCTTCGGTCGATATTTAACATAAAAAAAACATAGGTCGACAGCGCATCATTGACTGATGTTCTGTGGCTGAGGTATCACCTACCATCAAGTGAACCTCATGCTCGTTTGTCGATATCTAACATTTAAAAAGGTTAGGCTAAGGCTATTTTAATCAGAATACACTTTTCGTTTTTTACGTATGGTGTTTCTTAAGGACCTATCTTAGGTCCTCAACCATTGCTTTCATACAATAATGATAAAAGTCTAGTAAATTCGATGCTCACCTTATATTCTCTGCATTGATCCACTAGAGGCTTGTATATTGGTATATGCACTCTTGGTTTATCCATTTTAACTCTTGCTATCAACACTTTTGGAAAGTCTGGTTTTTGATACCTTGAAAATCAAAATATGGTAATAAACAGAACATACATATCTATAACAAAATATTTATCATATTTTTTGTATTTTGATGACATTCCCTCGATGAAGATACTTTGCAATCGACGTATCCGTAGAACAAAGTCGGATATGATTATGATACCAAGTCGCTTTTTTGTGTTTGTAAGGCTAAACTGACCTATATAATTTAGTAATAAAATCCAAAATTTTAAAAAGGCATCGTTTTTTCAAAGATAGCAGTCGAATAACGGTTCATGATGTTAATTTCCCCTAAGAATAAGGTCAAGTTTAAGGTAGAGCGTCATGCAGATACTTTGTTCTACGGACACGCCGCAATGATTTTATGTTATTTTTTTATAGAGGGCGAATCTACTTAGTATCTTGCGAGTTTTCTCTTTTCCTCTGCCCTCCTTACGGGTAGTACAATGGAGTGTGTGAATTGCTCCAAAATAATATAATAATTATAATTGATGCATAATCAACTTTTACTGTACATATTTTGAATTTTGAATTTTTTTATGTGAGATATCGACAGACGAGCATGAAGTTCATTTGATGGTAGGTGATACCTCAGCCACAGAACATCAGTCAATGATGCGCTGTCGACCTACTTTTTCTTCAAGCATTCGGAAATCCAGACTTAAACCGAAACGCACACTTCCCGGTTTTCCCATCTATGAACGATGGTTCGTTACCTGGTTGGAATTTCGATATTCCCATTCAATGCCCGAATACCTCTTCTCGGTTCTCGGTTAGAATGAGAAAGACATTGAAGAACTGGTATAAAACTTACCAAACCAAATCCCAATGATCCAGGTATATTGGTTCTGGCATTATTATTTTCATCCAACGTAGAATATCGCATCTGTAAATTGGTCCAAATCTATTAGATCCATTGATGATTAACAGTTAAAATGATATAACCAGGAACAGAAGAAGTAAGTAGAAGTGCGATGTGTCATAATTTGTACCGGATCGAGTGTCGCCAAATTTGTACCGGATGGACTGTCGCCAAGTTTGTACCGGATGGACTGTCGCCAAATTTGTACCGGATGGACTGTCGCCAAATTTGTACCGGATCGAGTGTCGCCAAATTTGTACCGGATGGACTGTCCCCAAATTTGTACCGGATCGAGTGTCGCATAATTTGTACCGGATGGACTGTCGCCAAATTTGTACCGGATGGACTGTCGCCAAATGTACAATCGAGTGTCGCCAAATTTGTACCGGATGGACTGTCGCCAAATTTGTACCGGATGGACTGTCGCCAAATTTGTACCGGATCGACTGTCGCCAAATTTGTACCGGATGGACTGTCGCCAAATTTGTACCGGATCGACTGTCGTCAAATTCACACAAATGAATGGAGTATTTAACACTGCACACAGTTACAAATTCTTTTCAATTCGTTGTTTTTATTTAACTCAAAACTAGCTAAATTACACAAGTCCTACAATTTATAATATATCTTAGTGCTTTGCGATAACGGCTACTTTGGCTTAGCGCACAAAGTACATACGACGTTTTGTAATATTAAAACAAACTAATATATAATTACTAAACTAAACTTTATGTGAAAGATACAAGGATGATTTTGGCTGACTGTGATCGATTAAGAGTCACCATGCTCAATAGGGATGTTGACTATTTTTTGAAATTGCTTTTATTTTATAGATACATCCTTTATAAACACGAAAAAATAATCTTATAAAAAAATATTACATATTTTAATAAAAAATACGTAAATAAAAATACTTTTCAAAGTTTCCCGCTAAAACGCTCCAAACTATCACGTGACGTCACAGACCGATAAACAATCTCGCTCGCGTTCGATCATAACCACCGTTAATAGATGGAAAAACCGTGAAGTATTGCGCGTTTCGGTTTCAGTCTATGGATATCCGAATGCTCGAAGTAAAAATTAGGTCGACAGCGCATCATTGACTGATGTTCTGTGGCTGAGGTATCACCTACCATCAAGTGAACCTCATGCTCGTATGTCGAAAGCTGACATAAAAAAAAAAGAAAAAGGGGTTAGAATACCTCGTCCAATTCCTTCGGATCCCCCAAGAGGGACCAGTTCTGGACTTGAACCAAGTACAATGTGTTAGTGGTTTTCTAGGCGGAAGTCCAATACTTCTAGCAAATCTGATGAAGTCAGTAGAAAATAGATCACGCACCGCTTTAGTGATTATCTGAAATGATTTCATGTTAGATATCGACAGACGAGCATGAGGTTCACTTGATGGTAGGTGATACCTCAGACACAGAACATCAGTCAATGATGTGCTGTCGACCTATGTTTTTTTATGTTAGATATCGACAGACGAGCATGAGATTCACTTGATGGTAGGTGATACCTCAGCCACAGAACATCAGTCAATGATGTGCTGTCGACCTATGTTTTTTTATGTTAGATATCGACAGACGAGCATGAGATTCACTTGATGGTAGGTGATACCTCAGCCAAAGAACATCAGTCAATGATGCGCTGTCGACCTAATTTTTACAACGAGCATTCAGAATTCCATAGACTGATTCTGAAACAAAGTGAGTGCAAATTTTCCATCTATGAACAGTTGTTCGTTACCCGGTCGGAGTTTCGATATTCCTCCCACCCGAAACTTATAAAGTCAAATTCAAAATAATTTCATCTTTCAGTCTCCCGCGACCACGGTTGCTGAAAAGCATCCGAAACGTCGGGATAAATAATTTTAATAATAAATCGCGTTTTAATCCGGTATACAGTATTTTATTTAAATGTGTGATACTCGCGTTAATAAAAGTCAAAATAATTTATTCATTTAGGTAACACAATGTACACTTATGAACGTCATTAAAAAAATACATATTAAATGCTTCTAATTTTACATTTACTGCCAGTTCTCAAATCAAGGGCGTAGAGCGGACGAGAAGAACTGGCAAGAAACTCGACGTCACTCTTTTTAATCGCCAAGTTTTTGTTTTACAAAATGTTTTTAAGGAGCTGCAACCATTACACCATGCTCCACATGACATCTTCTAAACATGTTGTAGTCATTAAAATTGGTTTATACCTTGATGTCCTCAAACTTTTTAATATTAATTTCTGGTAACTTGGAAGGTTCTTCAAACATCAACAACCGCATACCGTTTATTTCGTTTTTCAAAAAACATTCCTGAAAATTAATATACAATTTTTATTTACGCGGACGAGTAAAGACAAACTAAGATATAAGATATCTCAATCTATACTAATATTATAAAGAGGAAAGATTTGTATTTTTGTATGTATTGAATAAACTTAAAAACTACTGGACCGATTTCAAAAATTCTTTCACCAATAGAAAGCTACATTATCGCGGAGTAACATAGGCTATATTTATTACTAGAAAAAAATAGAGATCCTTAGAATTTCCTACTAAAACCAACCCGAGATGTAAAAATTTCTGCCAAAAAATGTTGTTCGTCGCATGCGCTGCGAAAAGTATTGATGATAGAACAAAATAAAGTTCTACAATATTATAGAACATATAAATATCTACAAAAAACTTCGCGAGACCATATGTCTAACTATTGTAGTTATGTTACTATAACTACTTTTTTACATTTTAAAAGTTGATAGAAATGCCGATTAAAATCAGACCTTGCTATCCATACCTTTGTATTAATTCTTATCCAAATAAATTGTTTCATATTTAAGACTGTTTCAATACCTGTTGATTACTTTTTGAAATATTGAAATCGGACATTCCATTCAAAAGATATTACGAAATTAAAAATATCAATATAAACAAAAAATACACGCCGTCCGCTTCGCACCGCGCGCCGCTCTGTGGTCTGTGGCTCCACGCAGGGCATCGAGCAATACGGCGAGGGGTAGTAGGTTTTGTTACGATTTAACTCAAAAACTACTCAACCGATTTTAAAAATTCTTTCACCAATAGAAAGCTATATTATCAGCGAGTAACATAGGCTTTGCTTTTTTTCATCTATTTGCACCCGTGCGAAGCCGGGGCGTTTTGCTAGTATATTATATTTCGACATCGACAACTATGATAAAAAAGATATCTCAACCGACAAATATGTCTACATTTGACATTAGAAGTCGAGTATTATATTGTGTTAAGCATAGTTTACACGGAGCCAACACTGGCTGCCAATAAGACTGGCAGCCAGTGCTGGCTTGGTATTGGCCTTGTGTAAACAGTTTTTCAAGCCAAGCCAGCGCTGGCTGCCAACGCTGGCGTGAATAGAGCGACCGTCTATTTTTCTAGCCAGTGACCTCCGCCCGCATACATTTCGACCCCCGCGCCAGCGTTGCGGACACGTGTAGACGAGTCTCGCCAGTCACTGGCGAACGTCCGTACGGTGTGTTCTTTGTTGTTTTATTTACACCAGAAGAAAAAATCCGTGAATGATTGGCTGCGTCTAAACAACAAGGGCCAGGCCAACGCTGGCTTGTCTGCAGACTGGCGCCAGCATTACTGGCTTCGTGTAAACTCTGCTTAAGTGTCATGTTAGACCCGGAAGACATAAAGCGATAATCGATTAAAACACGAGAAAACGGTCGACAAAATTTTGTCGCGGTTGTCATGCTAGGACGGCAGGACAATCAATAGAAAGAGAGACATGATATTTAAGGCCTTTCTTGTACATACATATTCTTAGCTTTTATTAACCAATACACATTGATTACAGTGTCAACCCACAAAATGATAAATGCAAATTTTGATACAAATCGTTTTCTTATGAGCTGGAGTACATATTTCAAAAGAGATATATACCATTTAATAGTAAAAATATTGAAAAAACTAGTGGGCACGAAACCCTAACATGTTTAGAATATTTAACAATAATGCACTAAATTCTATTACTTTGATTGCTACCAAGAAAAACGATATACATTTAGTGTAATAATAATAATTAAAAAAAAGCTATTATTTCTGTTATTTTTTAAAAGAAAACCTAATGAAAACTTCAAACTCAATTTTCTCAAAATGGCCGCCATGTGGGTTGACCTGGTACCTCTTACAATCCCCGAGTCCCCTAGTGGGGCATGGGGCAGGGGGCAGACACATTTCTGTGTCTCATTGATCAATGTTTTATAATAATTGCCTTATCTTTCTTTTAATAAATGTCATCTTCATTTTCCAACTAATTACGACCTTGTTGGTTTCAAAAAACGAGCCTATAATTTTTTTAAAGGCCGACAACACATCGCGGAGATCAGGGGTGATTAATTACCGTCAGATAACCCACCTGCTAGGTTGACTGTCTGTTATAAAAAAAATGTTTCCCCAGGATTCAAATCTAGGACCTCTAGTGATTGAACCGCGTACCGAGCTACTGAGGCGGTTAGGGTTGGTACTAACCTTATATTCCGGAAAGCCAATCATTTCTATCCATTCAGCCACCACATCTTTTGACCATACGAATGCGGAGGGTAGTGGTAACTTATCAACCACCTTCGCAGCTAGTTCGTACAACGTTGGTGGTGATTTTAAACATGACAATAATCTTCTGAAAATTGTAAAAAAAAAACTAAACACTTGTATTTTTAACTAGCAACGCGCCCCGGATTCACACGGGTGCAATGTACTATACACCTATGTTACTCGCTGATAATGTAGCTTTCTATTGGTGAAATAATTTTCAAAATCGGTCCAGTAGTTGTTGAGTTTATTCAATACATACAAAAATACAAATCTTTCCTCTTTATAATATTAGTATAGATTAGCGGACGCTACCATTTGAGGTACAAGCGATTTAATAAGTAGTACAATCCGGTACAATCGAATACAAAAATGGATAAAAACAAAATAACTTTTTTTTTTTACGTCATATATCGACAGACGAGCATGAGGTTCACTTGATGGTAGGTGATACCTCAGCCACAGAACATCAGTCAATGATGCGCTGTCGACCTAATTTTTACTTCGAGCATTCGAAAATCCATAGACTGAAACCGAAACGAGCAATATGCACTTCACGGTTTTTCCATCTATGAACGCTGGCTCGTTACCCGGTCGGAATTTACTTATTCCTCCCACCCGATCAATGCCCGAAGTTACCAGACGTGGGGAAAACATGCTTACAGAAAATTATAAACATGTGGTCCCGGTGGGATTCGAACCCACGACCCATCGATGCGCACGGCAGGTGTTCTACCGAACGCATCAACGAGCCCGTCAATGTCTTATTAAAAAAACACACCCCTATATTTCACTCCCATTTGAGGTACAAGCGATGTAAAAAGCGGTACAATCCGGTACAATCGAATAGGATTGATGAAAACTATTTACTGTTTAGTCAGGTGCTCATTCAAATAAGTGTGTTTAATTTGGGGTTTTAGAATTTTCAATTACTGGATCCCAGGTGTTGGAAAGTCTCATAGCATTCAATTATTTTATACAGTAGAAGTTATAATAAATTTTCCCTAAAATATGGCGGGAGGCCGATGGCTGGCCATGAGTCGTACTCTTGAACGAGTGCTGCTTGTGGTGATATTTGTTATTTCGACTATGTGTTTGCGTGTTGTTCCCACGATAATTTAAGTGCGTGCTCCTATTTCACCATGCCTACTGCTGATAGTGGACACATCTTTGTTTTTCATTATTTTATTATTATAGTTAATTACTTCAATAAGTCATGTGGAACATGGTGTAATGGTTGTAGATCATTACAAACATTTTGTAAACCCAAAAACTTGGCGATTAAAAACAGTGGCGGCGAGATTCTTGCCAGTTCTTCTCGTCCGTTCTACGCCCTTGATTTGAGAACTGACAGTAAATGTAAAATTAGAAGAATTTAATATGTGTTGACGTTCATAAGTGTACATTGTGTTACCTAAATGAATAAATGATTTGAATTTGACAACTTACTTCTTCCTAAAATAAGGTTCCTGTTTCGGGAAACATCCACAGTCAACACATGTTGTCTTATCAGGTGTAATATACACTGGTTTCCGTTCTGGCGTGACAATGGATGGTACTCGTCTGGGTATTTTGATTTTTTTCGGCTTTCTGTGATGTTTCTAGGAAGAAAAAATGTTATTATACCTGTCTTTAGCAACGACTTACAGTGACCACCGTCTTGGCTCAGTGGGAAGCATTTAGATAGATTCGAATCCTGGGGAAATTAAAAATATGTTTAGGTCGGGCAGGGCTTAAATGGCTGATCACCTATTTGCCTGTAAAGATCAGTGAAACAGACACAGAAATGTGTCTGCCTCGTCCCACTAGGAGACTCGGGTATTCAAAGTACCAGGATATCAGAAATATAGGATAAGTATTATATCTATGTATACTGGTTAATAATTACTGAAGAATACACTAGCATTATTAGTTAGCGATGATCAGTGAAACGGACACAGAAATGTGTCTGCCCCATGTCCCACTAGGGGACTTGGGAATTCACTTTTAGGAGAGTGAAATGAAGCGACATCTACTACAATCAATGGCTACAATCAGTAAGAAATTTTAATAATTCTGAATCGCGCTATCAAAGTTTTTCCGAGCGCTCAGTATATATACAACATCTCGACATCACCCACTGGGGCCTTAGGGCCGGCCAGTCAGTGGTTCGACTGGTCGAGGATCCTCCCTTTAGGTTGGAGGAAGACCACACCTTCCTTAGTAATACTACAAGGTAGACAATAGACATGGGTAATAACAGGTCAAACATGATATTATCTGTCATACCTGTTACTTAATGATAACAGATGTAAATATCTGTTATTAAATATCAGTCTGTTATTTAGATACTAAAGGAATTACAGATAATACGATTTAATTTAGGAGTGACTTTTCAAGGTGATTTCCTTCCTGTGAAACGTCCAATTGTATTATTTTGATAATAAATACTAGGGACGTCTCGTTTTATCACGCGACAATCATATATGTTTAACTGAGACAGGTAACAATCACAGTTGTTTTGTAATGGCTTAGCTGTTACTAGTATTTGTTGAACAGTTATTATTTAGTATTGCATAATATTTTCAATAGCAGATATATCAAAACCGCAGGAACAACTGTTATCTGTTATCTTTGAATACCTGTGATTTATATCTGTTACGATAAATACGCCTCACTCCTAATTCCCATCAATTCAAGCATATCAGTTTAAATAACTCGCGATACAAACACTCAAAATTGATTTTTATTTTTATGTTTGTTAATCATGATAATTATAATTGTAGTGCTAATTTACCTGTTCTTCAGCCATTGATTAAAATTAATTATCTTTTGTAAGAAAAATGTTCCTATAATTTGTACATTTCTGTAGATGTCAAAAGTGACAGTTGACAATGCTGTCATAACGTCAGCCAATGTATGCAGCAAATAGGTTATATAACAAATAAAAAATGAAATAAATCTTGTAAACATAGTAAACAATGTGAATGTAAGTTTGTTTGCAAACTTTGTTTGCAAAACTACTCAACCGATTATCCTGAAACTTTGTACACATATTCTTAGAGGTATTAGAAAGGACATAGGATATTTTAAAAATATATATATTTTTTACAGATGGTAAAAAAAAATAGTTTTGCTAGTAATATTACAAACAGGAATGATTTGTTTTTTGTTACGACTTAACTCAAAAACTACTTGACTGATTTTAAAAAATCTTTCACCATAGAAAGCTACATTATCAGCGAGTAACATAGGCTATGTTTTGTGTATAGTACATCTACATTGCACCCGTGTGAAGCCGGGGCGCGTTGCTAGATAACTTATATAGCCATACACATAGATGCTTATTAAAATAAATAAATTAATAGATATATTTGTTTTTAACAGGTTCACACTCGGCTCACGTACTTGAGGCACTTGATCGTGTCTCTCGCGCAGGCGAAGGAGATCGAACGGACACTACTTGTCTTCTCACATGACTATTTCGATGAAGAAATCAATAGTCTTGTTAGAAGTATAGATTTTACTAAGGTAAGTTTTACTACGATTGTTTGAAAAACATTATAAATTGAAAATTAAAAAAGCTATAAACTTTCGGTTTTTCGGATTTATCCTTTACTTGTGCAGTGGGCCGCTCAAAAGGTTGGTGACTCAGCTTTTGCTGAATCACAGCACTGGTTTTCAGTCACTCCCTTGTAATTTGGTAAATGGCCTACTGATAATTACTCAATAAAATAAAACTACAAATTTTCGTTTTCGGATGTATTCTATTACTTGTGCAGTGGGCCGCTCAAAAGGGTGGAGTCTCAGCGTTTGCTGCACAGCACTGGTTTTCAGTCACTCCCTTGTAATTTGATGAATGGCCTACTGATAATTACCCAAATAAAACAACACTACAAACTTTCGGTTTTTCGGGTTTTTTCCTTTACTTGTGCAGTGGGCCGCTCAAAAGGGTGGTGTCTCAGCTTTTGCTGCACAGCACTGGTTTTCAGTCACTCCCTTGAAATTTGATAAATGGCCTACTGATCATTACCCAATAAAAAAACACTACAAACTTTCGGTTTTTCAGATTTTTTCCTTTACTTGTGCTTGACCGCTCAAAAAATTGGTGACTCAGCTTTTACTGAAACACAGCACTGGTTTTCAGTCACTCCCTTGTGACTTTTACCACTGACAATTACTTTATACTATACTACTGCTTAATGGCGGCACTATAGTTGTAAAAAACCTGTTAGCTACCGGTATTTAACCAAATCTTTGGTTAATAACCCATTAAATGCAATAACTAACGGGTATTTATCCAACTGCGATTTGTAAAATGGGTATTATATTTAAGCTTTTTACAGAATGCCTAAAAAAGAGTGTCATATTTTTGAGGTTCATGTATGTACATCAATGTACGTGAGATTCGCTTAGCAGCCAAGAAGGACTGTTTAATCCTGCTTTTGCAACTCGAACGGAGTGGCATCGGTTGGGTCGCACCGACTTCAAAAATAACTGTTAATAAATATTAAATATATGGTATACTAGAGCTGGATTCATGGAGTTTCTTGCCGGTTCTTCTCCATGAGACCCACTTTTTGGAACCGTGCAACTAGACGTTTCATAAGAGCCTGCAAAGGCCTATTTGAAATAAAAAACTTTTGATTTTGACCCGCCCCGGCTCTGCGGCTTCGGCTAGATAGTAGCCGATTCTCAGACTTAGTGAATATGCATAAAAAAATTCATAAGAATCGGTCGAGCCGTTTCGGAGGAATATGGGAACGAACATTGTGACACGAGAATTTTATATAGTACCAATAATGTTGTCGATTGTCCTTTAAGGCTCTTGCTTTGAAGTAATTAAATTATATTTACTTTTAGTTTAAGTTTGTGCATACTATATGTAGTTTTGAAGTCGGTTTTTGTTTTTTGCTTAAAAATAATTTATATTTAATTTTCAGGCATTTTGCATTATATAAACTTCTCAGCCGATTATTACTATTGTAACCGAGTCTTTGTAAGCTAAACCATTGTTGAAAAGAGTGTCCATGGAGTTTCTTGCCGGTTCTTCTCCATGAGACCCACTTTTTGGAACCGTGCAACTAGACGTTTCATAAGAGCCTGCAAAGGCCTATCTATCTATATAAATAAAAATGAATTGTTGTTCGTTAGTCTGATTAAAACTCGAGAACGGCTGAACGGATTTATCTTATCTTAGTCTTGAAATGTTCGTGGAGGTCTAGGGAAGGTTTAAAAGGCGAGAAAAAATCGAATAATTTCGGGGAAATCCCTAAAAACAGCCCTTTTCTATTTCCCATACAAACGTTTTCTAGAGTCAATTTAATTATATAATTTCGAAGCCAAAATTGTGGCAGAACAACGTCTGCGGGGTCCACTAGTTTGAAATAAAAAACTTTTGATTTTTGATTTCAGGTTATGCAAATATTTTACCCGTACTCTATACAAACGCATCCGAATGAGTTCCCCGGAATGGACCCCAATGACTGTCCGAGGGATGCGAAATTGGAGCAGTGAGTATCTATTTTAATTATATAGACCAGCCGTCCTAGCATGACAACCACAACAAAATTTTGTCGACCGTTTTCTCGTGTTTTAATAAGAATAAGAAACATTTATTCAATGCCACACACAAATTTACATAACATTCTTAATATTTAGGCTACATTCTAAATGATTACACTCTTAATCCTAAATATGCTGTGTGGCGAAAGAAAAGGCCGATGCTCAGCTTGTGCTGTTAACCAGTACTGGCTACAGCGCTGATTTTCAGCATCTGCCTGAGTAACTGTCCTGTTAATCGATTATCCTTTTATTGCTTTCGGGTCTAACATGACAATTACACTTAAAACTCGAATTTTAATATCAAAAATAGATATATTTGTCGATCGAGATATTATCTTTTCTATCAAAATTGTCATGTCGAGATATAATATATCTCCATATCTTACATCCTAGTTTGTCTTCTCTCGTCCGCGACATATCTCGTGGCGGTCATGCAAGGCTGGCGGGGTCGATAATTTTTGGATTTGAAAAATAATAGTAGAATGAAACCCATTAGAAAAGGAAGAGAATATAATTTAAATGAAAGTAAAAATAATTTACGGACGATGTAATCGGGCCCTTCCCGAAGTAAGGTTTAAGGGTAAAAAGCGGTTTATCTCGTTTTCCGGCAAAACTACAAGTCCTATGGAAAAAAGTCAAATCGCAAAGTTGTAGGTAATAAAAAGATCTACAACTTTTGTATTTACACTTTTTTCACATAACCTCAAAATTTATGTGAAAAATTAAAAAAACCAAGTTTTTGGTTTTTTATTTTTATCTTTAACAAAAAAAAATTTTTTTCCACGAAATTTAGTGAAAACTTACCTTTTTATGTCCCAAATACACTGTAATTTATTTGATTTACCTTATCTTGACTTAATATCGAAAAAAACCCCTTATTTTCAATCGAAAATTCTCGCTTCAAAATAGCAGCTTTTTTTAATAAGTCGGTGGGCATAGACCGAAACCGAAACGCGCTAAAATTCTGTTTTCTATTACAGAGCTCTGAAACTAAAATGCAACAACGCTTTGCACCCGGATTTACACGGGCACTACCGCGAGGCGAAATACACACAGACCAAGCACCACTGGTGGTGGAAAGCCAACCGGATCTTCAATCAGCTCCAGTCCACGACAGGACATAGTGGTAAGTACCGGTGGCTCACTGGCCTATTGGTTGTAGGGAACATCAGTCAATGATGCGCTGTCGACCTATGTTTTTTATCTTAGATATCGACAGACGAGCATGAGGTACACTTAATGGTAGGCGATACCCCAGCCACAGAACATCATTCAATGATGCGCTGTTGACTTACTTTTTACTTCGAGTAGGTATTTGGAAATCCATAGACTGAAACCGAAACGCGTAATGTGCACTTGTTAATTGTTACTCGGTTGGAATTTCGATATTCCTCCCACCCGTTCAATGCCCGAAGTTACCAAACGTGGGGAAAACATGCTTACAGAAAATTATAATCATGTCATCCCGGTGGGATTCGAACCCACGACCCATCGGTGCGCACGGCAGGTGTTCTACCGAACGCGCCAACGAGCCCATCGAAAGTAGTATATATTGAGGGAAAAAAATGAAAAAAACAAATATTTTTTTTAGGCATGGTCGTATTTCTCGAAGAAGACCATTACGTCGCTGAAGACTTCATACATATGCTGAATTTACTGCGAACGACCGCTGATAAAACGTGCCCTCAGTGCGAGATACTGTGCCTCGGGACTTACTTGAAGACATACCAGTATCACAGTAATACTGATAAGGTAAGTCTGAAAAATATAATAATTTTTTTTTTAAAAACACATGTTACTGAGACTTGATTATTTTTTTGGTGTTTTTTGCGTTTAGGATACTTGTGATTTTGACAATGCATTTTTTTTTAAATTTTGACACTTGATAACACAAATATATTTTTGACATATTTTATCTAAATTTTTTTTTTTTTCATTTTGTCATGACTGACAGTGGTATTATTGATGTTATTTTTGCCCCGAGTTTATTTAAAATAAAAAGTACTTTATTGAACATATAACACAATTAAAAATACATATAATTTTTACATTATAAAGTAAAAAAACTTGTAAAAAATTATTAATTTTGGGCACTCTATGAAATTTACGAAGCAATTTTTTTTTAATTGCTGTAATTCCACCCAACCTTCCCACAACACTTTTTTTTTGTTACTTTGAAAATTTAATTGCCACTTTTATTTCTTGCTTACACTGTATCAGCATCACTGCTTTAACTGTTTAAGGGCGGTTATAGACTAGGCGTTTTTTACGACTAAAACAGCGTTTCTGTAAGCGACAATTTGATCAGTCAGTGAAGTGATGCCACAGTTTTAATATGGCTGACTTATAAACTACTTTCTATATATAATATTGTCTTTTATTAACGCGAGTATCACACATTTAAATAAAATACTGTATACCGGATTAAAACGCGATTTATTATTTATATTGTTTAAATTATTTATCCCGACGTTTCGGATGCTTTGCAGCAACCGTGGTCTCCCCGCGAACACGGTATACAGTATTTTATTTAAATACTTTCTATATATATATAAAATCGCTCTCGGTGTATGTCTGATTATCTGTTTCCTCTAAATCACGTAACAGATTATGTAACGGTTTTCAAAATTTCCTTTCGTACATTCGAATATATATTCGAACAAATTTGATGTATTGTAATCTTGTTGTCAAAAAAATTGTTTTGGCCTCCGCACAGCTTAAGAAATACATCTTAATAATATATTAAAGAATTCTGGTTCTCGTCTAGAGTTGATTCACGTAAAGTTTTTTTTTATGTTAGATATCGACAGACAAGCATGAGGTTCACTTGATGGTGAACGTCAGCCACAGAACATCAGTTTATGATGCGCTGTCGCCCTACTTTTTACTTCGAGCATTCAGTTCCATAGACTAAAATCGAAACACGTAATGTTCACTTCACGGTTTTCTCATCTATGAAATATATTTTTGAAATTCAGTTCAATCTCAAAGTATAATATTCATACTTGTTCCTCGATTGTAATTATTCGTCATATTTTTTAAAATGACACCACATGCAAATAGCTAGTTGTTTAACCACGCGTTGTATTCTAGTAGTCAGTTAAAACGCGCGGATGATACGTCCTGTCTGTAATCGCCCTTAGCTAACACATAGCGCCTTCTATGTGTGTAATAAGGCAATGTTTATATTATGTTTTATTTGCGTTATAGAAATATATTAATGCTGATATTTATTTTAACTACTTTATATTTAACACTTTGCACAAGAGCCAGTAAAGGCTCGAACAACTTGCGAGAAAGTATTCGTATCGTCTGTCATTTGTATTAAAATTAAAATATTTTCTTATACAAATGACACACTGACGGCAAAAAAGAAATACCGAAATAGTCGTCCCACATTTCTTCTGTGTTTTTTATGTACAAAGATAGGAATATCCAATTGAAATTATTCTATTATACAAAACATGTTTTAATTTAAGCGATATTTTTATGAAGTTTCATTATATTAGGTATCTCATCCCATCGAGACTTTGTTTCATCCCACCGAGTCTCGATCTTATCCCACCTAGTCCCGGTCTCATCCTTCCTAGTCCCGATCTCATCCTTCCTGGTCTTGATCTCATCCTTCCTGGTCTCGATCTCATCCTTCCTGGTCTCGATCTCATCCTACCGAGTCTCGATCTCATCCCACCGAGTTCCGGTTTTTTCTACCTAGTCTTGATGTCATTCCAACCGAGTCTCAGTTTCACCCCACTGAGTCTCGATCTCATCCAACCGTGTCTCAATTTCATCCCACCTAGACCCGGTCTCATACCTCCGAGTCTCGATCTCATCCCACCGAGTCTCAGTTTCATCCCACCTAGACCCGGTCTCATCCCTCCGAGTCTCGATATCATCCCACTGAGTCTCAATTTCATCCCACCTAGTCCCGGTCTCATCCCTTCGAGTCTCGATCTGATCCCACCGAGTCTCAGTTTCACGTCTTGTCTCGCAGAGGAAGAAGCAGTTTAATCTAAATTACATTCAACAAGTCCGCGCCGCGAACGAAGAGAGGAGAAAGAGACTACAAGAGACACAGTGGAACTACCAAGTGTATCCCAACTTGTATTCAACAACGCAAAAGGTTCAAACTAGATTAAACTAATTGCTTGGAAGTAGATTAGAGACTAACTGAACTTTTGAGCATGTTTTAGCTTATGATGTCCTAACATTATTTTTACTGCATACATAGTTATTTCTAGTTTGATCGCTTAGATTTTGTAAATTAAATAGATTTTCACCAATTTTGAGATTGAGAGAAAAAAATACCACGCATACCATCTCGATGTCTGGAAGTTCACAGCTGCGCGATTCCAGAGACACTTCCTGCCTCGCACAACTCTGTGGAACCAGCTGTTGCCGGTTTCAGAGTCGATACAATGAGGATCCGTAACGTTTTTAGTTGAGAATGCAGATTTAAAGAGCTAAGAAATCATTAACATACAGTGCAAAAATTTTTGTTCTCCGATAATAATTGACGAAGTTATGACCAAATTACTAGCGAAGTTCACTGAGAGGCCGCCGCGGTTGCTATGACGTCACTGTGACGGTCGCCGCTGTAAACCGTATGGCGCGCAGTATTTTCTTTGGTTAATTGTGACTAAAACATTAAGTTTGTGTCCGATTTGTGTTTAATTCACCTTTAAACTATGTGTAATTATTGTATAGTTCTGAAATGTACAAACACTTCTATTAAAATGCCAGAAAAACTACTTTTTAACGTGCCGAAAAACCCAAAACTTGGTAAAAATGGTATTCCGATGTAAGAAGATATGATAAAACTCTACCCTCTGCCCAGGGTTCAAGACATTGGTGTGAAGATAGTTTCGATTTACGTACCTACATAACTATAACTATATTTAGCTAATTTGGAAATAAGTTGATACCTACTATTACATGTAGTGTACCTAAGTATTATCTTATTTTAAGTCTGCTGTATTAATAAAAACCAATAAAAACGTAAGTAAGTAAACTACTTAATTTTTTGTAGATAAAACTACGTTCGTACCTACCTATTCCCATTTCTATGTAGGTAATATTCCAGAGTCAAAACAAATGACACAGGGACGTACTCGGGTAAAAAGCAAAGAGTGAATAACAATATTTTATAAGCATCTAATATATATTTCAGTTGGAAGAAGATATGGAAAATTACGTACCATACACTAAAGCGCAAGTAGGTTAAAAAACCATCCACGAAATAATCTATTTTATTAGTTAATCAATATTCTATAAGCACTTTATTCATAAGTTCTGAATACGTCCCTGTACCTATACACTTACATTAATTATTTCTTACATCAACATACGTCCACTTAGACCTAAAGATTACTAATAAGTACCTACGATCGTAAATAATAAGCAGCACCCTTACCTTTGAGGTTTCCAACCACGGATTTCAGCGCTAGTGAACTTAGAATTTTAGAAATCATTCTAGGTAGTTAAATACCATGAAATACTCCACTTTTGAAAGGTTATCTGATTGAGCTTGCACAAAACCAGCGTCTAATTTATTAGTACTCATATTATTATGTATGTTTTATACTTAAAATATCACAAAATTACATTCTAACAGCTTCGTTAAATCGAGAAGTAAGAGCGCCGGTACTAGGCCGCGCTCGGTTCCGTCACAGTGACGTCACACGCTCCCGCGTACATTTACTTTTCGCGGCAGGAACGGCACACGTTTATCACTTAATATCTTCGTAAGTAATGGTCCGATTTGGATAATTCAAAAAGATATATCATTCTTATGTCATAAAGAATAACGTGGATACTAATTTCATTGAATTTGCTATAACGTTACTGATCCTCATTTGGGAACAGTAGTATTTGCTGTCCGTATCCAACGGCATGGTGTCACAGGCACGCACACAACACGTCCACTCTCGCTCACGGCTCTCGTGATACTGACGTGATGCGCCAGAGACAGTGTATATATGCACTTAGTGGTATATTGTGTGTCAGTGTGTTAAAATGAACAGTTTATATGATTCTAATCATTTTGTAGCGACATCTATAATCTGCTACAAGAATCAATACGAAGGTGTCTAATCCTGAATCGCGCTATATAAATGTTTCCGAGCGCTCAGTATATATATACAACACCTCGACATCAACCACTGGGGCCTTAGGGCCGGCCAGTCAGTGGTTAGACTGGTCGAGGATCCTCCCTTAAGGTTAGAGGAAGACCACACAACCATTGCTCCATAATTTAAACCTTCAAGAATCAAGATCCTAGATCTTCCTTAAAGGCCGGCAACGCAACTGCAAGCCCTCTGGTAATGCGGATGTCTAGTCCTAGGCGATGTGTAGGATCGTTTCTGGAAGGTTCCCAAGTCGTATCGGTTCGGAAACCGGTGGGAAGTGTCTTAGAAATCGCGCTGTTTTGGACTTCCCGACAGCTTTAAGAATACATGTCAATTCTCAAATCAAATTTTACTGTCTGAACGATGAACAGGACTCTTTGTTTGTTTGTTTCCAAATGCTTTATGATATAACCTAAGAAATATGTAAGATATTTAACATAAGGTTCGTACTTTAATATTAATAGTTCATAATTTAAAAAAAATGTCTATAAAGCCGCGTTTTCACTAGGGGACATATGTCCCGCGACTGTTGCTCGACACGAAATATTCGTGACACGCGCGATGTCGCCCAACGTCGTTTGCGACATCTAAGGGTCGCGGGACTTGCCGCGTGTTGACGCTCTCTGTCCACTAGTGAAATCGCGGCTTTATAGTTAATTTTTTTAAAATAATGATCTATTAATATTAAAGTAGGAACGTAACGTTATTACAATGTAGCAAATAATAACAAACTAGCAACGCACCCCGGCTTCACACGGGTACAATGTAGATGAACTATACACAAAACATAGCCTATGCTACTCGCTGATAATGTAGCTTTCTATTGGTGAAAGAATTTTCAAAATCGGTCCAGTAGTTTTTGAGTTTATTCATAACATACAAAAATACAAATCTTTCGTCTTTGTAATATTAGGTTAGAAAAGATACCGTAAGTAAAAGTACCGTTGCTTGTACTAAGCCTTAAATCTAGTTATTTTCTAAGCTGCTATTTTTATTATAGGATTACTTTTATCCAGGGCCGGATTTAGGGGAGATAGTTACAGGGGCTACAGCCTGGGGCCCCACAATAGATTTCGGAAAAACTCTTTTAAATTCCGACGAGTAAACACTAGTAAACAACTTTCCTGATTTTTTTTCACTGTTTTACCTTTAACTTTATACAAATATTAGCTGACCCGGCAAATGTTGTTTTGCCATGTAAATAATTTCTAAAAAGCAGGGGTCGGTGATAAAAAAGTAAAAATTTAGGGTTGTATGTATTTTTAATGCCACATTATAAAAAAATAAAAACAAAATATTCGCCCAAAAATTAAAAAAAAAATTAATTTAAATAATAAATCGCGTTTTAATCCGGTATACAGTATTTTATTTAAAAAAATTAAGGGTGAACAACTCTTATCACTTAGGGGTATGAAAAATAGATGGTAGCCGATTCTCAGCTACTGAATACGCATATAAAATTTGGTAAAAATCGGTAATGCCGTTTCGGAGGAGTACGGTAACTAACATTGTGACATGGAAATTTTATATACAAATATGATTATATTGTTTTTAAATTACTTCAGTTAAAAAAAAAACTTCATTTTATTAGGAAAATAATTTGGGGCCATGGGGCCTCCGCTCCGTTGTTACCTCTCATTTAGACCTCTAAATCTGGCCCTGCTTTTTACCTAATCTAGCTTCAGAGCATTTAGGCTGTTTATATTATGCAATAAGCGTATGCTCATGCTTTGAAGCTGTTTTGCAATAGCACATTTTAGCTTATTATATTTTGAATTGGAAGGGGTGAGCACGAACAATTATCGAAAAAGTATTCGAATCGTCCATCTGTCAGTTGTATGAGAAATCATTTGAAATTTCATACAAATGACAGCTCGACGATAGGAATACTTTTAGCAAGTTGCTCGTGCTAGGCCTTCTGATAGTAATCTAACGGATATAATTATCTGTTAACTGTTAAAGTACTAAAAATCTGATTGATAATTGCTTATGTGGTATTCAGGTTTAAAGCACTGATTGCTATCTGCCAGTTGCAAAGTCTATCAGACACCATCCGGCATAGCATGACCGCCACGAGATAACTCGCGGACGAGAGAAGACAAACTAAGATGTAAGATATGGAGATATATTATATCTCGACATCGACAATTTTGATAGAAAAGATATCTCGATCGACATATATATCTATATTTGATATTAAAAGTCGAGTTTTAAGTGTAATTGTCATGTTAGACCCGAAAGAAATAAAGAGATAATCGATTAAAACACGAGAAAGCGGTCGACAAAATTTTGTCGCGGTTGTCATGCTAGGCCGGCTTATCACCGATCGCTGAACGTAATTAATACAACTGTAAAATGAAAAGTAATAATACATTAAAGCTTATACAAAATTAATATTGTCTTTTATTAACATGAATATCACACATTTACCGGATTGAAATGCGATTTATGCTCCCGACGTTTCGAGCAAACTATGGAGGGTAGAGGTAAGGAGCACTCTCTCATATAGGCCTTTACTTTCAAAAGTGTCCATGATAAGCTGTTAGATTATAGTTCCAAAACCAACTAAAAACTTTAGAGGGCGCTGATGACCACGATGTGATTGGCGATTATTAATGAAGTAAAGTATGCCAAACGGAAACAGTAAAGTACAGAAGTAGTTGTACTGAATAGAGTAGTTTATAAAAATAAAGTAAATGAGTATGCAATTGAAAACGTCATTATTCAAAAGAATTCTGATTTTTTTAAAATTATTGTTATATATTTAATCAATGTAAGAAATTACTTTACTATCTCGGCATTCAAAAATTTTACAACTACATTTTTGAAAGTCGTTACGGACCGGATATATATCTTTCTTCGTTTCATTCTGTATGTATGTATACAGAGACAGTGCTCCTTACCTCTACCCTCCATAGAGCAAACGTTGTCATGGGCAGACTGACAGATGACAGCTGTCTGATTTGATAAGACACAAAGTTGCCATGATAACGCCAATTAATAATAAATCGCGTTTTAATCCGGTAAAAATTATTTTGCTTGTACAAAATTAATTTAATTTTTTGTATAGCTCTCATGATGTTTTCGTGGACTCTTGCAATGTATATATTTTATGCACGTCCCCTTTGCTCGTATGTTTGTATGAATTATATTGTTTTGTTTTTATTTATTAAGGAAATAACAAAAAAAAAAAAACATTATAAAGTTGTAAATTTTTTCTTAAGTTGTAAATCTTTTTTTTATTTCAAATAATCTTTTTTTAACTTAATAAAGATATCTAATTTTTACTATTAACTTACTTTTTTAATCAAATCTAACAAAACCCTTGTCACCTGTCATAATTTGACAGCTACCTATATATTTTTTTAAATAAAAACTTACAAACACTTGTCACCTGTCAGAATTTGACATCTGACAGTTCTTTTTTTTAAATTGACACAATTTTTAGGTCGAAATAACGCCATGGCATTCGAGCATGCATAACATGGGAATGGTTTTCAACAAAACGGTCTGGAACAACATAATGGAGTTGGAGCAACAGTTCTGCGCGTACGACGATTACAACTGGGACTATTCCTTGCTGCATCTGTCACAGAATCGACCTGGTCGAGAGAAATTCAAGGTTATTCTGTGTAAAGGCCCGAGGGTTTTTCATATTGGTGAATGGTGAGTGGTTCATTTTGAATTTTACCTAAATCTTACTCATTTAAGGTATATTTGGACGATTATAAGCAATACATTTTGAGTAAATTGAGTTTGAATTTTTCAATAAGGTTTTATTAAAATTATTTTAAAAAAGAACAGAAATTATAGAATTTATTGCATTATTGTTAAATATTCTAAGTTTGTTTTTACTTCTAGCATTCGGAAATCCAAACCGAAACGCGTATGGAAGTCAACGTGTGTATTACTAATTACTGGCTTCCATTTTAATATATATAAATGAAACTAATGCATAGCTTGTCCATGTTTAATGCTTCCTCTCGTAATATAATTGCTATATTTTTAAAGTGATGTTCGTTGTCAATTCTTATTGGCGGGGGCACTGCCGTGCCCCCAGATTCGTCTGATCAACGACTTAACCAAAGAGGTTGATACGGCGAAGTATTTATACGCCACACGCGCAATATGAACGGTGGTTCCCGTCCAATGCCCGAAGTTACCAGACATGGGGAAGACATTCTTACAGAAAATTATAAACATGTCGTTCCGGTAGGATTCGAACCCACGACCCATCGGTGCGCTAACAAAAAAATGCCATTTGAGTCGCTTTGCTGACTACCCTCCAAAAAAATAACCAAAAAATTTAGTGTTTCAAAAGTTTTTTTTTAATCCACAGCGGTATTCACCACAAGAAATCTAACTGCAACGCGTCCACGGTGATCAGCAAAGTCCAGAAGTTGCTTCAGAACGCGAAACAGTATATGTTTCCTTCTAGAATCATGGCGACCATTACCGCGGGCGGCGCTAAACATAACAAGAAACTTACTAAAGGGAATGGTGGCTGGGGGGATATACGGTGAGATTATATTACTAGCATATCGGCACTAATGCAGGCCCGGATTTAGGGGCGCAACAGCCCGGGGCCTCCACAAAATAGGGGCCCCACGATAGAGATATCGGACAGATGATTTAGGGGCTTCTGGGGAACTGGCGGCTGGGGGGATATACGGTGGGATTATATTACTAGCATATCGACACTAATGCAGGCCCGGATTTAGGGGGGGCAACTGCCAGGGGCCTCCACGAAATAGGCGCCCCACAATAGATTTCGGAAAAATGTTTTTGGGGGGCTTCTGGGGCAACTGACTGGGGCCCCACAATAGAGATGAGAGGGTTTTTTTTATATAAGAGAATTTTTACATATAGATGTTGGTATCTAAATGAGAAAAACATAATATCCTTCTTAAACCTGCTTTAAAATAATTTTCACAATCCAATCAATTTAGGAGGGTTACTCCGACTAACCTACACTTATTTTTTTATGAAAACTTATTTATAGATTTATTGTATTTTTTATTTCAGCGATCAAGAACTTTGCTCTAATATGACCAAAGTTGGACGACAAATGAAGAAATACTTTTATTATTCGTAAACCTGACGTTATAGACATATATTTGTGTCCGTGGTGTGAGAAAATCCTCAAATTTTGACTTAAAAATAAAAGTCAAAATTTGACAAAAAGTGGCTTCCTGTGTCAAAATTGGACACTTTTAATAATTCGTATTGCATCTTAAAACACTGACGTTATAGACATATATTTGTATCCGTGGTGTGAGAAAATCCTCAAAATAAAATGTTAAAGTCAAAATTTGACATAAAGTGGCTTCCTGTGTCAAAATTGGACACTTTTAATAATTCGTATTGCATCTTAAAACACTGACGTTATAGACATATATTTGTATCCGTGGTGTGAGAAAATCCTCAAAATAAAATGTTAAAGTCAAAATTTGACATAAAGTGGCTTCTTGTGTCAATATTGGACACGTTTTTTAAATATTTCGTATTAAAACTTAAAACACAAATTTTAAATAAAATCATGCAAATTTTTTAATATATACGGCACAAATAATTTGAAAATATCAATTACAAATGAAATATACTTAATAATACAATATATTATATGTATTTATTTGTATTTTTGGAAAATAAGGAATTGCAAATTTTTTCGTCCTAATATAGCTATAGTTATGTTAAACCATTGACTTATATGTATACTACTAGACAAGCTATGCGGCCTTAAATAATTGGCCACTGAGTTGCGGTTAATTCTCCGTAACTCGTTTAGTCCACTGCGAGCAAGCGAGAAGATCAGTGCACTGTTTTGTAAGCCGTGAACGTTGTTTTCGACAAACTAACACCGATTTTGTTCATAGTAACCAATAAAACACTGTTATAATTTATGTGCGTAGTTTTCCCAGGTGATTTGAAGTCTATTTCAGTAAGTACCTAAGTAATTTATTTCGTATTTGTCTAAAACAATAATTATCGTAAATATAAATACACAACTGCCATCATAATTTTCCATCACGCTTACTCTTTACTAGAAATATGCGAGAGCGAGCGTTTGCAAGGCATATTCGCCATGCTTGCTCCCCCTCTCTACCCGCCCGCGCGATCCGAAATTGCGACACAATTATTATTCCAAATTGCTTGTCTAGTAGTACACATATAAGTCAATTTCGATAAGGCGAGTAATGAATACTTTTAGTTGCGTCAAATTTAGACTTAGTTTTGTATATCAGAATAGCCTTTACCCAGAGTTCTGAAAGTTTCATACAAACTATTTAAATTTTTAATAATGTCTTTTGTCAACGCGATTATCATGTATTTAAATATAATAACTTACCGGTAGAAAGTCCAACATACTAACAAGAGGTCACCGTTAGTCAATATTGCCATAATACAGAAAATTACAGCAAATATCAACTCCGTAGCAATAGATGGCGTTAATATGGCAACTTTGTGACATTTCAAATCAGACAACTGTCATCTGTCAGTCTGCCGTGACCACGGTTGCTGAAAAGCATCCGAAACGTCGGGATAAATAATAATAATTTACTAATTTTAGTAAATGGCGTTTTAATATCGTGAATGTTATTTAATCAGTTTTTTAATTAATTTGTTTGTACGCTATGCACTCCAAAACTATATAATTTTGATGATTTGTTCTGCATATGCTCTCGATCACGGAACAAGAAAAATAAGTGGAAGTGCGAAATAGGCGTATTACGCGTATCACAATTATGCATGGTGCCTCTTAATCGATCACAGTTAGCCAAAGTCATCCTTATGTCTATCACATAAAGTAATTATATATTATTTTGTTTTAATATTACAAAACGTCGTATGTACTTTGTGCGCTAAGCCAAAGTAACCGTTATCGCAAAGCACTAAGATATATTATAAATTGTAGGACCAGTGTGATTTAGCTAGTTTTGAGTTAAATAAAAACAACGAATTGAAAAAATATTGTAACTGTGTGCAGTGTAAAATACTCCATTCATTTGTGTGAATTTGGCGACAGTCGATCCGGCACAAATTTGGCGACAGTCGATCCGGTACAAATTTGGCGACAGTCGATCCGGTACAAAGGCGACAGTCGATCCGGTACAAATTTGGCGACAGTCGATCCGGTACAAATTTGGCGACAGTCGATCCGGTACTTTGGCGACAGTCGATCCGGTACAAAGGCGACAGTCGATCCGGTACATATTTGGCGACAGTCGATCCGGTACATATTTGACGACAGTCGATCCGGTACATATTTGACGACAGTCGATCCGGTACATATTTGGCGACAGTCGATCCGGTACAAATTATGACACATCCCATTTCTACTTACTTCTTCTGTTCTGTGCTCTCGATGGTTCTTGAATCAAAATAAAACACTTTTTATTTTACGCGGCATTGCAACGCGTATAGCTAAATTAAAATGTTTTAACAGTTCTCAATAGTGCCTTACACCCTTTCTTAATTAATGAAACCGTTTAACATGAAATTTGACAACGAATCATAAAAACAAACTTTTAGAAACCTGGGTTTAGTTTACTTTAGTTAACAGTTAAGCATTACATTTGCTGTTAATTTTATACATTGTAAATAGTCGACTAAAACTAAACACTTTGTACATACAACGTTATTTAGTTCAGAGGTGTACATTTGGTCGAAATTGGCAAACACAAAATCGTGGCAGAAATATGTTATATACTTTCAAATGAGCTTACGAGCAAAAACCTATTCGTAGAACAGTCAAATTTGATTAGCATACCAAGTCGATTTTTTGTATTTTGTACTAGCGAAGGGCGACTATGAATGATTCCATTCGAATTAAAAGAATCATTCAGATTATTGGAAAATAGAGGAAAATTAATAACTAACTTGATAACTCTTAAATTTTGGTTCGGACTTCGTCGTTTCGGCGCCGAATAATCCGTACCACAAAGCGAACGATTCATTGCGAATGAATGATTCGTTCAACATTGACAACTGCCGCGAACTGTCTAATCGAAATGTCACTATTTTCATATTTTCAGTAACTAATTTTAGTTGTCAATTGTCATCATTCGAATATGAACATTAGTATATTACTAATATTCAAGTCGAAAAAGTACACGATTCGAATACCCTGATCATTCGTAGTCGCGCATATGTAGGTTAAACTGACTTATAGTTTATTAGTAAAATCATAATTATAATAACATATCTTGTTTTTGAAGATATCAATCGAATAATGATCATTTAGTTCTCCAAAGAATAAGTTCGAGAGTAAAGTATGCAGAAGTAAGTTTGTTCTACGTATAGGTCGAATATATATATTTTAATATAAAATATATAATAACATCAGACAAGTATATTGGAAAAGTACACAAAAACTAAAAATAGCGAGCATTTTTTTATGACTTCTTAATATGACGACAATTTTTTTTAAAACGTAAATTCTTTAGAATCATGAAAATTAGCCTAAACATTCATTGGGTGCTAATATCATATAGTGCGATCGATAGCTAATATAAATAAAAAAATATATATTCACGTATTGAATCGAATATAAAGCCTTGCGCCTGAAATAGGGAAATAATTTTTTTTGTAATTAAGCGTATTTTTGATCAAAATAAAATCGTGACACAGACTTATTACTTAGATTTGTTTTTTTATAATTTAGATTTTTAAGCATAACTATATTGTACTTATTGAAAATGTTCTATAAAAGGTGTGAGTCAAATACAGGATGTATACAATTATTTGCTTAAAGATAAAAGCATAGTTCGAGTTGAATACTTAAAGAAGAGAAGAGTTCTCTAATTCTGAAATTAAGATTGTGAAGATATTTTTTTAATTGGTTTTAATTCTATACAACCTGTATTTAGTTTGTTTCAGTCATAGGTTTAAGTGTAAAAAGTTCAGTATTTGTTAGGTTATTTTATTTGTTATATTTTTAATTTATTTATTGTATCAATTTAAATTAAAAAAAAAAAACAAGCAGCTTATCCCGATGTCCCGATTTTTACGTTACATATTATGTCTTATACTGTCAAATCTAATTTACTTTTTTTAATACAATTTTTTTTTTTATACTTGTCATATCATTTTTTTATTTTTTTTATATAAATTTTACATTTTGACAGTTATCAAGTAAAAGTCAACGCCACCACTCAAGTCAAATAGCCGCGGCGCCTCTTCCATGTGTCAAAGTGTTGTTAGTAAGAAGTGTAACTTTTCCTTACATCCCATCAACTTGATATTTCTCGACTTCCAATATTTTGCGCGTAATAAACTCGTATGACGTACATAAATGTCACTTTTTTTTTATTTATTTCACAAAAACACATTACACATTTTTAGTTCCAGACTTCGCCGTGGTACTTGATTCGTGGCGTCGACTTTATACTTGGGTGTCGTTTTGGAATACTGGCCTCAATGTCAATTTTGTTCACTCATTTTATATTGATACAATAAGATAATCAGTTTTTCGAACATTTACGATGAACCAAAGAATGCAATTCTATTAAATTTTACAATTTTAATTGAATTTTGGAAATAACGAGATATTTAGAAAATAAATCGGCACAGTTTTGTCATTAATGTTTGTATAGATTCAATCTTTCATTTCCCGTATTGTGATTGAAACATGGCAACACTTTGGTTTGATAATGCGATTTAATATAAAAAGAATATCTTATGATCCCTTTGAACTTAAAATTGAGAACTATAACTCAGGGGTCTTGAATGCAATGTTAATTGCCATCACAAAAAAGAACGTTTCAGGTTGTCCAAATTAATAAAATAAAATATATTCAAATGCGATAATATTGTAACGGTAATATAAAAACATTGTTTTATTTTTTATTAAAAATGTTCTTTCAGGTATTATACTGTTTAATTGCTTTCCGATTTATAATCATGTTATTTTTACTAAGCAAACCATTGTTTTAAAAGCCTCACGCTCATCTGTCAACTGATATAAAAAAAAATCAAAATATAACATGTAAAATCGTTGATGCGATTTGTTCTATATCTATTATCTATGGGTCATTATGGTCCACGATCACATTTGATAACGAAAGACAATAAATTAAACGAAATCTTTTTGGAAATGGATAAGGTGAAGAGGTTAGCTTTATAAATTTATGGTACCATGTTTTATTGTTTTTGGTATACCAATGAGTAAATTATAACCCTGTTCTTATTATGTTCACGCTGGTGAGTGTTTTTGTTGTAAAATATATATTTTTTCTTATTTTTTTTTATTATTTAGAATCCTACAATTAGTACATTTCAGAATTTAACCCACCAGTGTGGACTCACTTGAAGCACGTTTGTTAAATAGCATAATGTAATATTATGATATTTGTATCAAAAGCAGAATAAAAAATTGGTTTTCAATTATGTTTTTTCTACCCTGTTCGAACACTATTGTTAATTAAGTTGAAAGGAATCAGACGCCACTTTCATTGTTCTTCCTACCCTCATCTTGCGCGCGGATCGAAATGCCGAAGCTTCGCGGCCCCTCCGCCCGCACACTCCACACCCGCGCGGACTTCATCTAGCAGTCTGCGTCAAGCTTTGGTCTGGTGATCATGACGCACAACGCCGAGGTATGCGCCGCAACGCAGCGTCACGACGCAGCATTTAGCGTCCCTGCGGAGAGGTGGTCAGTTGATTTTGCCGCAGCTACCAAGGTAGACGTGAACATGAACAATTTTTCATATTGACTCAGTGACGCACACCCGTGATGCACACCGCACACCGCAGTGTTGAACCGAGAATGACGCCGCGCTGTGCGGCAGTACACCTCCCCACTTCACCGCGCTTGCCCCTCGCCGCTGACGCATACTGCGACGGAACAAGAGACCATTCTCGACGTTTTTCATATGATTGTGTGTCCGGCAACGCATACCGCATACCGCGGCGTTGTGCGTCATGATCACCAGACCAAAGCTTCAGACGGTCCGTCGTAGACATGGGTAACTCAGCAAAATTTCCCGCGCCAACTCAGCAACTCAGGCGCAGTATAGTGCGTCGGCTCCTTGAGTCAACTCAAAATTGCGCCGCGGCGCAACAAAATTGGACGCGCAAAGCGAGCAGTGAAACCTCCCGAAACGCACGCAAAGCCACGCTCATAGTTCACTCAGTGAGTGGGTACTGCGCCGTGCGCCAACACATTATGAATGTGTGAGCTGACTCACCCTGCGCAGTGAAGCGTGCCGGCGCAATTGCGCGTCGGTAAGGTACTATGTAGTATGTACCTTGTACTCAAAGCTCGCAATTCTTCAATCGCTAAATTGACCTTTTAATTATTTATTAAAGTACACTACATCATATACAATTTTCTACAATTTAAGTTACAATTTGTTGTTCTAAAATATATGACATACATATAAGTGGTGAACATAAAAATTACAAACAATACTCCCTAATTGCTTTTGAAAAAGAAACAATTAAAAAAATAATAAACATTACACAAAAAGAGAAGAAATAAAAATGTTAGTACAAATTATAAATTAAAGTTCATAATTAGAAAAAAAAAGGAAATTCTTATTTCACTAATGCAGATAGAGTAGGTGCTTGCTAAGTGCTTAACAACACTTTCTAAATTTGACCAGCCCGCTACCGAATATATCAAGCTCTGAATCAATATCGTTCATCTTATAATATTAGCGAAGAATTCGTCATTCGATTAATTTATTTATATAATATCTATATCCGTGACGAAACGATACACAATCTGGGATTTTTGGGCTCCGAATGTATGCTGTGCTGGATCAGGCAGACAGGAAGAGGATCAAGGTTACTGGTTTTCAACTTATCAACTAGTTTACTAGAACATTGATCAACCTAGGAAATCAAATTTACCAGCGAAAATGGTTTTATGTCACATTTTTAACCAAATTTATAATAAACTTTTAGTTTCGAGAAAATTATCTTTGAAGTTTTCCAAATTTTCAAGTTGAGACTGAATACCGGTTAATTCACTATGGGAGTTATACCGGTATAATAAAGGTTTTTGTTAATATTCTTTCGTTTTTATTCATATTTACTGAAAAATATAACTGTTGTAAGTTTAGTCATTAGTGTGTATTACTCTTTAAAATTAACGTATTTTGGAAAATAAAAACTAACCGGTTTCAGTCCCTGTTTTAGATTCATTCAAGTCATATTCGTTGTGTTCTGTAGAGTTTACGAGGGGCGTTCAATGTATTCCATCAACTAGTTATTGGGCTTAATCTTATTGACTGGTTTGTTAGAGCGTTCGGTAGATCACCTGTCGTGCGCATATATGGGTCGTGGGTTCGAATCCCACCGGGATATGTTTATTTTTTTGTAAACATGTCTTCCCCACGTCTGATAACATCGGACATTGGACGTGTGGGAGGAATATCGAAATTCCGACAGGGTCATAATGAACCACCGTTTATAGATAGAAAAACCGTGAAGTACATATCGCGCGTTTCGGTTTCAGTCTATGGATTTTCGAATGCTGGAAGTGAACATTAGATCGACGCAACATTGACTGATGTTCTGTGGCTGAGGTATCACCTACCATCAAGTGAACCTCATGCTCGTCTGTCGATATCTGACATAAAAAAAGTGTATTTTGAAAGTGTATTAAAGATCACTTTATATATAATTCGTGAAAATATTCGTATAAATAGAAAAAAAAACATGAAGATAGCGTTTTTTGCATGTCTAATTAGGGAAGACATCTTTAAACTTCTGTATACAAACATTACCAGTATTTTCTAAATTAGATAAATAAATTAGTAAAACAAAACTTATAATTCAAATAAATTTAATAAAATCAACATAAGTTTAAATAACTTATATAATCAACAAAACGATATCAAATAATTGTCATTTTTAAATATAATCAAAACAAAAGAATACAGATCGTATCAAAAATAAAATATTCTTAAAATAAACAGTAAAGAAAACAACAATTTTTATTATTCTACAAAAAAAAGTTAACTTTTCAACAATTTTAAAAAGTTGTAATTAGTCAAAACTAAATCAAAATTCTTATAAGACAATGTCTGGAGCTGGAAGGTATAAGGTTAGTTACACTGCAAATATGACAAATCTCAGAATACTTAAACATATTAAAGATTGTAAATTTGATATGCCATGTGAGTGTTTCCCGTTAGATTACTTGAAAAAGCTATATGTTAGATTCAGAATTTACCACACCATTAAAAGAAACAATAAATTATTAAAAAACAAAAAATATAAAAAAAATTATTAGAGTAAGTAATTTGTAGTATTCTATCATACTTAATAATATAACTATGTAACAAATGATGTTTAATTTGTCTTAACCTATTGTGACAACCCTACCAAAATAGGTAACAATTTTGCACGTTCTTGAAGCTGTCTCTCTGTTCCATTTATCTACTCATGTGGCATAGTCCTCAATAATAGAGTGAGATAGCAATAAAACTGATCTAGAAGATTGTGGGAAAGTGTGGCATTTGAATAATTGCCTATTTATATTTCTGGTCCGGTTGATATATTTTTTATTACGAAGCAGACAGCTAAACTGACAGGTGGGAAGTAAAGTACACCTTCCAAGATGTGTCTCAGTTTTGAATCTAGTTTTGAGACTTGTCAAACCGTTTTCTCTATAGAATTTTGACAATTGATTATGACTTGAGTAACGTCTTGGAATACGGGCCTTAGTCTTAGATGCGTTGTCAGCCTCAAATTGATCCAAGACTCATAAAGTTACAATACTTAGGGTTAATTCTGCTTTATCAACTTGGTTGATAATCTACCCAGCAGAATTGAAAACATACTTGAAGATCTTAATAATAAATAAATCTATAATCATATTCATAAACTTAAAAATATTTAACACTATATCGTTGATTCAAAAGTAAAACTCAGAAAGTGTAATTTTGAATAAAAATAAATTTTGCTACTATTGTTAACTATTCCAATGACAGTGATTTATACTTTTGAACCAAATATATTATAATCATCAAAGATACGCAGGATAAATCAGTCATATTGTAGGATTTTTTTTTACTCAGGATTGATTGTCCTTTTAATTCAAAATTCAATTTCTATTCTACAACATATCGTTAGTTCAAAGGTAAAACTTAACTAAGTGTAATTTAGAATAACAAAAATTTGTCTGTTATTGCTTATTTTAAACGTATATTTACAATAACAACCAATTACTAAGTGCGTATTTCGCTTCATATTTTTCTTATGGACCAAAATACACAATTAGTGCTTTGTTTTTGCAGTTTATGCTTAAAATAAGCAAAATGGCACTTAGTGAGTTTCACATTGGAACTAACGAAATTAACCAAGAAAAAAAAAATCAAAATTATTGCTTGTCTAAGATAGAATAATTAGTCATTATCAATATAATCTTATAGTGCTCCTATTTACTGTTATATAATCGCAAAGTAACTTTACAAAACATTTCAACTTAGGTTTTTTCAAATCCTATCCTAAGTTATATTTCTAATTCTTATGAGGTATATGACACATTTATGAGATCATTTAAAATGCTCTTTCTAAAAATTACCAGCAATCAGAGTATTTAAGATAAACTCTTAGTAAATATTTTGCCTCGGCTATGGAATCTTGTGGTGTCTCTTGAAGAATTTCATTCAGTTCCAAGGAAACTAGATGTTTCAGTGACGGTTTACCATGATATTTCTAAAAGAAATGTTTTAAAATACTTTGCAAGAACATATTGAGGGTACTATAGCGGTAACAATTATTTGTATATTTAGTGTAGTCGCAAAACTTTTAAAATTGAATTACTTACAACTATTAATAACATTCTTATTGGATTTTAGCAATATACCCTTGAATTGAAAGTAATATATTACTGTTATCTGTTAGGTAAGGATCGCTGGACCAGTTTTAATTTGTAATATAAATGTCCCAGTATGAACATTTGTTAATTATGTTAACTGAACCTGGTAAGCTGGACTAATTTAGAAGAAATTTGGAAATATACCCAGGATATTTTAAATCTCAGACAAATATTCAATGCGGGAAATGCTAGTGTTTAAACAAGTAATGGTAGATTTCTGATTTGTAAATAGGTATGTAAAGACAGTTAGACTGGCCACCTCTGTGCATCAATGGTAAGCGCAACGTGTTTAGCACCTGAGGTCCTGCGTTCGAATCCCTGGGAAACAAGATAAAAAAAAGAATGTTTCGGTCAGGCAGGGCACAGAAGGCTAATCACCTACTTGCCTATAAAGAGAGCTGTTCAGCGAAACAGACTTGCCTTAATAGGGGACACAGACGGACACGAATCCACTTTATGTTAAGACAGTGATAAGGGAATGCCTTTATTCAATCAATAGGCAAACCCTCAAGATTAAGTTATGGATCGCACTTTTATTCGCCTTTAGAAGATAGATATTCGGAAATTTCTTACCTTTATTAAAGGCTCAAATTTAGCAACATCACGAATATCGGCTGGTGGATGAGTTAGACCCAGAAGTTTTAAAATTACTTCGACGTTATAACCAATTAATACACATCCTTTTATTAAAGTCTTCAAATCATGTCTTATGTACGCCACGTTCCTTGCGTTTGCCTCGAAACCTCGGCTTAAACCAGTTACTTTCGTTTTATAATCGGTAATTTTATTTATTGGCTTAAGATATTCGTCAAAAATGGGTGTCGAAAATTCGTTAACTATTGATAATCTGGCGACTACGTATCTATTCCAACTTCCAACCATTACTGTAGATATTGATAATATTGGTTTTTCAGACATTTTTAGATAATCTTTCCAAATTTTTATTACCTCAAAAGTTGAAACTTGAAAACTTGAAAGTTTATACGAATTTGGCGGTTATTTGTTTTTTTTTTGAAGATATTATGGCAGCGGCTATTTGGTCATTGCTGGCACAGATTCCTAATAATTGTCTAATGCTTGTCTATGGTAAGACGGGACAACTAGGCACATATGAAAATCGAGCACTTTTGAGTTTTGACCGCTTAATGTTATGATAATTACAATAATTTGGTTAAGTTTATGCAAACATTTACGATTTAATTTTAATCTTTCAGCTAATCAGTATCATTGCCCGCAATGATACTGATTAGCATTTAATTAAGTATACGATAGAAAGATTAAAATTAAATCGTAAATGTTTGCATAAACTTAACCAAATTATTGTAATTATCATAACATTAAGCGGTTAAAACTCAAAAGTGCTCGATTTTCATACGATTTCAAACAAATTCGATACGTTTTTTTTAAAAATGATCAGTCTCATAGATTACTCTTTACGTTGTTTAAATTAGGTAAGTTTTAAAATTAAGGATAGGGAATATACATGTGATTCCAATGAGGATCAAACATTTTTTAATAAATTTTATTATTTCAGAATTACGCCCTCATCAATATTTTTATTACAATTTCTGTTTGCAAAATGTAAATAAACTGAGTAATTCAAATATTTGAAAAGTCACGCCATTGGTCAGAGCGAATATGACGGAAATGTCTATGCTAGCAACTGTTAATGCGGAAGTGCGTAGTTATTGTTTCTGTTTGACGTTATTTAATATTTAAGTCTATTAACAAAGCCTGCTAATATGGCCGGCCTTTTAATGCGGGCCAAACAAATTGTGCTGCACCATACAATTTAAATGACATAGATTAGTTACAATTAGATTAACCATGTACATAATTTATTTGTATATACCATATATACTGATTTGAAATATATAAATAAAACAACGCCATTATTTTTAAAATAATTTATTAAGATACATGAAACTAATTTGACATAAAGTTTAATAATTGAAAACTTCTAAAAGTCCACCATTTATGGCAACACTGAGATAATCAACAAGTAGATATGAGTATCAATTAATGTGTGATATTAATTCCAATTAAATACAATAATTATATTATTTATAGTGTGGCCAAACTAATTCTGCAAGAACTGCAATATTCGAAACGGATTTATATTTTGGAGCCTCCTTTGTTGCCCCAACGCCCCACACATCTAAATCCGGCCCTGGTAATCTGGGAGCACACGCTAAACATTACGCACACTAAAACAATATATATGTGTACGCTTGACAACATTCATAACTAAACAGACTTCGTGAGAATATCTATACAGATCTTTGATCGAAACATATTCTTGAAGATTAGTTTGACCTGAACTATAATATTACTCCAAAATCAATTCCTAGAGAAAATATAAATATTTTGTATACAAGAAGTTTAGATTATCTTAAGTTTACAATGTGTTGAAGGACTATCATTGACTAAAACAAATGGGAAAGTTTTTAGTTTGTTTAGTCTAATACACAAAAAATAATCTCTATTTGAATTCAAATCCTTGCCTTCTCCTTGTAAGATAGTTCACTAGAAAGAATAACTAATATAAACTGGATATAAAGTATTTTCCATGTTAATAAATAGCATATTCCTGTTAAAATTTTTGGATGTGAAAATCGATTACAATTGATTTGGTACGTTTAAAAAAGACACTAATCGCACCTTTGGTTATAACGGGCAATTTTTTGCTAAAACGACCTAATGCAGGAAAAACGCGATAATCGACTTTATGTCCATATTGTAAACGGTGACTATCGCATGAAAATGATACATTATTTTGCGTGATTGGTCACTTCAAAAAAAAAATGCTCTTTCTTTTTTCTTGTAAAGTTGGAAGTTCTGATTTTAACATACTTACGAAAAACTGTAAGTATATGTTTACTGGCATTTAAAAAAGGTTTTTTTAAAGCTATTAGTGAAATAAAAAGAAAATGGCTCAAAATTCACATCCGGCAATTTTAATAAAAAATGCTAAATAATTTTCAAAGTCAATAACGCAGGTGTCCTTCAAGACAGAGAGAGACAACTATACAATATATATATTGCTGTCTCGTTCTGTCGTTAAGTAAACTGGAAATAATATTGTTTTAAGAGATAGTACTATCCAGATCGTACACATTGATTTTAGTATCAAGAGACTTCAGGCATTGCACCAAGAACCGCAAAGTAGCCATTTAAGGTATTTCGAATACTTTGTCAATATTACTCAATTCTGGACAAGTTTCCCTTTGAAACTAAAATATTAATTTAAAAATAACTAGTTATTCTAAAACATCAAAGCCTTTGGCGTATATCAAGAAATTCCAGTGAGGAACTTTAACTTCCAATTTCTTTCCAACTTCATTTGGCGTAACTCATCTATATCTATACTAATATTATAAAGAGAAAAGATTTGTATTTTTGTTTGTTATGAATAAACTCAAAAACTACTGGACCGATTTTGAAAATTCTTTCACCAAAAGAAAGCTACATTATCAGCGAGTAACATAGGCTATTTTATTTGTTTTGTGTATAGTACATAGTTATGTAGATCATTGCACCCATGTGAAGCCGGGGCGCGTTGCTAGTTTGTGTATATGCGTAAAAAAATGATTGAATAGTTGAAATATAAATAGGAAACAGCGTTTTATTTTCTGACAAATTAAATTTGTGTTATTTTCAGGTATAAATACGAGTGAACTCGTAGTAGATTCGTTATTTAGTGGCGAGAACGTTTATTTCGTAGAATTATCTCGTAGCTGATAAAATGTATGCCAACAACTAAATTTCTCGTAGCTGTTCAAATACATGTCGTCTACGAAATATCTCGTAGCTGATCAAATGTATGCCAAGTACAAAATATCTCGTAGCTCATCCAATGTACGCCAATTACGAAATATCTCGTAGCTGATAAAATACATGTCATCTACGAAATATCTCGTAGCTGATCAAATGTATGCATTCTACGAAATATCTCGTAGCCGATAAAATGTATGCCAACTACGAAACATCTCGTTGCTGATCAAATGTACAAAATTTCTTGTAGCTCATCAAGTGTACGCCGTTTACAACATTTCTCGCAAATGATCAAATGTATGTGAAAGAAATAACAAATCAGGCTCGGCTAATACATTTTTCTGCCTATTTGTCTTATGGATCATGTAAATGAAAATATGAATTCATGAATATTTTTTGAAATGATCTGAATTTACATTACAATTTGATTACACCAAATGAAGAACTAAGTTATTAAACAAGGGTTGCTTATCGTTTAAAGATTGATAAATATATCGCTGTCTCTCTTCATTCAACAATCAGAAAGAGACAGCTGCAAGATGAATAAGCATAAAAAAAAGTCCAGCTATTTACAATATAGCCGGATAAATGCGTTTCTATTTTAAAGATATATACATAATAATTATAATTCTATATACATTAAACATAGCTTAGGTACAGACAGCAAAACAATTTACTACGATAAATATTAAATGATTAGTGTATTGATTTAAATATAGCATTTCAAAGTGGGGCTAAAGGCCCCCGTGCGCCAGGGGGCGCTATCGAATGGGTTAAGTGAGGGCCCCGAAAGCCCATAATAGCATACCATTTTTTTTAAATATTTAAGTACCATTACTGAATCTTAAATAGATTTGGCAACAGACTGTCATTGCAGAGGGAAATGTTATTAGAAAGACTTGGAGAAGTAAAGAGTATAACTCAAGGCAAAGCGGGTTGGCGGAACACTCTGCCCCATTTAGGGGATATATACCTAGTCTAATCATCTAAGTCAGTTCTACCAAAGAACATAGAAGAAACGGCCCATACAAACTTTTGGCACAGAAAAAATAGTTCTACTTTTGACCTGTAGAGCGCGCGGCAATGTATCGGTGTAACTCCTCCCCTCGCGTCGTCTCGCTCGCAAGCGGCAACACCGCTCTACAAGCGGCTGGGTGCGAGAGAGTGCGCGCTATGACTCCACGTCAGAGTGTCGTCCACACGGACACTAGCAGCCCGCGGCGGCTGGGGGGAGAACTACTCGCACCCCAGAGGAACAGTGACAAGCGCGGTCTATAAGGCCTGTGCTTCTATGTACATCTGTGTTATTTGGTTTTGACGTTAGCGATAGACCTTTTAAACGCATGGTATCGAGGGTACAAGGTTTCGAACAGAACTAATTCTAAGCCCACAGATGCCTATTTTTTGGGCCACTTTAGAATTTCAAAAATATTTCATTTTTCATGTATCTGTATTAATTTAAAAAATCAGCGTTTCTTATTTTCTGAAAATTTACAGTAAACATTAATATTGTTTTGAATTGTTTTGCCGACTGTACAAATAACGTTAATATTAAGTAACGGTAAATTAAATTAAGTCATGGAAGATATCATGACTAGAGTATTATTGTGTTGAAAAAAGTTGGTGGGCACCACGGAATGAATATAATTTCGCATTATCAAATTACATTTGATAAAGTAACTTCCAATATAAAGTTTTATATTGGCCATCTGACGTTGACATAATGGCTGCGACCAATCACGTTACAAGTGTTAGTTCGAATTTTAAATTTAAATTAACTGGCCAATTACGTTCCGCATCAATTTAATTCTATTTTCAAATTTGAATTAATTGGCCAATCACGTTCCGCATCAATTCAGTTCGAATTTCAAATTTGAATTCATCGGTCAATCACGTTCCGCATCAATTCAGTTCGAATTTCAAATTTGAATTAATTGCTCAATCACGTTCCGCATCAATTCAGTTCGAATTTCAAATTTGAATTAATTGCTCAATCACGTTCCACATCAATTCAATTCGAATTTTTTGAAACTAAATAAAGATCAGATCGCGTTTCACGACATTAATGTCATGTCTACTAATATCAAAGACAAGCTACTTTATCAAACTAATTTGTTAGTTGAGCTTACCAACATTAGTGTCAATACACCACTTATAATATCATCTAAATAAAAACAACAAAATAAATATCGTAACTTTAGATGTGAAACCTCGTTATTACAAATTAATTTCACATTTTTGATATATAAACCATACCATAGAGTATATACATCAAATTTGTAAAACCAAAATATGAATTTCTCAACTAGAGCGATGTACAGAGTTATTTGATAAAACGAATCATATAAATCTATGTTTGAAAGTAACTAAATCGTCTTAAATACTCTTTGGTTGCTAATTTAATGACAAAAAAGAGGTTTTTTGACATGTTCTAAAAAGATTTTTCAAATAACCCTGTTTAGGAAGACTACACTTGATACGATCTAAAAGATACAGCGACTTGTATAATGGGATGACCATATTTTAGCGTGTTTTCAAACACTTTTCCCCCATTTCATCGTTATTCTAAATAATATCTTAACAATAAATTCTATTAATAAAACATTTTTTTACAGAGGAAAAATGCTAAAGATTTTTGTGCGAATACAGATTTTTTTTACAATGTGACAAAAAAAATATTTTACGTTTGAAACGGTTTCAAAATTGAATATTTGTGCTGAAACGTTAATTTAAATCAACGGATGCTAATAGAATGTAGTTTATAGAAAGGTACGACAAATTTCAAATGTATTTTTTATGGGTTTTCCGCATCCTTGCCAAAAGAATTCAAATTGTTTGAAAAATGTAACTATATAAAATAAAATTTTAATTAACGTTTCAGCAACTACCCTCAAAATGAAATGAATATTGTTTGGCTAAATTATATAAAAGGCAGTCTTGTATACTTTGGTATTAAGTGTATTTGAGAAAATTTTACTACAAACGACCAATATTAGACGTTTAGCAACGAAGTTTATTACCATTAAACGCACGGTAATTAATACTCTTAGTTTAGTGCGTAAAAAACTGATGGAGATTCAGGCGTAAGAGGGCCCTTCCCGGTTCGTCTATCGTCAAGCTTTTTGTTTCATGCAGCGCATACCTCTACCGCTAACGAGTGAGTGAGAACGCGATAACATTCAACGAAAAATAGTGTGCGGAAATTTCATAAAACTTGTTCTAGGAAATACGTGATTTTCAGTAGCCCTTACAAGTTTGTGAAACATTTTTTTTGTAATTTAGAATCTCCATTATATTTGCTAGGTTTCTATCATAAAAATATATTTACTTTCACAATTTATGAGTAAATTATGAACGCCCAAAGTTCAGGTAATTTTTTTGCAAAAAACCTGATTTTTGGAGGCTTATACTGAATTTATTTCTCAAAATTTTGAGATTTTGTTTCGATAGAAACCTAGATATAGTGCACGAGATACCTATTAGTTCAAAAGTTTCAAAAGAAAAATCTGTTACATCGCCATAATCACGTACGAGCTTTTGTATGGAAAGTAAGACGGGTCGGGCCCTCTTAATATGAAATTTTAGATTTATATATATGGTACCAACGGATTAATTGGGTATACATCAATAGATTGATAGAACACATTCCATATTTCTGATGTCCCGGTACTTCTTAGAAGTCCCTAGTCCCCTGTCATGGGGCAGACACATTTCTGTGTCCGTTTCACTGATCATCGCTAACTAATAACGCTAGTGTATTCTTCAGTAATTATTAACCAGTATACATTGATAGAATACTTGTCCTATATTTCTGACACAGAAATGTGTCTGTTCCATGCCCCACTAGGGGATCAATCAAGTTTCCCCGGGATCTGAACCCAAGACTATGCAACCATATGCATTAAAATATCAGATTCATTATTGCTTTTTTGATTCTTTAATTATAATTACGATTATCTAAAAGAAAAACTTAGTACTACTACATAATACCAACATTTTTAGCCTCCGATGTTTTTTTTTTCCGATTTACAACCAATTCTTTTAAACTAATATTAATTTTACACAACTTATTTTTATTATCTTTGGTTTCGAATTAAATTTTCATATCAATAGTGTTATATGATAATTAGGAGTCCATTAATTACGTGAGAGGACTATTCAACCCCCCTCTCCCCTATATCGGATATCGTGAGATTTGGGTGGACCTCCCCCCATTTCACGTAAGATTTTTCAAAATGCGTTTGGCTGGTCAGTGGGGTAATTTTTTTATGTCAGATATCGACAGACGAGCATGAGGTTCACTTGATGGTAGGTGATACCTCAGCCACAGAACATCAGTCAATGATGCGCTAGAGACCTAATTTTTTACTTCGAGCATTCGGAAAAATTCGGAAAAGGACATGACCATGAACTCTAATAATACATGCCAGTTCAACTTTCAGTTCCTACTTGTCAGGTAATTTAAACGGGTGGGAGGAATGTCGAAATTCCGACCGGATAACGAACCACCGTTCATGGATGGAAAAACCGTGAAGTGCATATTGCGCGTTTCGGTTTGAGGATGGATTTCCGCATTCTCAAAGTAAAAAGTAGGTCGACAGCGCATCACTGACTGATGTTCTTTGGGATATCCCCCATCAAACGAACCTCATGCTCGTCTCTCGATATCTAACATAAAAAAAAAACATTTCGTACCATGATGTGATTTCAGCTGACCTGTAATTGGCCTATGTCTCGTCTAAATTATTACTTTCATTCGCATAGCCGCGATAAATATATATTTTAACTCCATAACTTAAACCAGATTCGGTTTACCCCCTTCTCCCCATAAACGCTTCACGTAATTAATCCCCCCCCCCCCCTTTGACAAATATCAATTTTAGATAAAAATTCCCATATTATTTTCTTGTTCAATACACTTCCATAAAATCATTTTCCGATCTGAATTTGATATTCAGAATCATTTCCTAGAAGCGATTCACGCGTTGAAGAAGAAAATACATATATTTTTAATTCGCAGAAGTCTCCTTTCTTCCAGTAAAAGAGACGATTGAACGAATACCCTTCACCGATGTCTGTGAAATCAAATAATGAAATTAATCATTTAATTTCAAGCTTTCAAAATTATATTAAGGCTACATAAGATGTAACAACCACACTTTCAAAATTATATTAAGGCTACATTTGTAACAACCACACTTTCAAAATTATATTAATACTACATATATAACAACCGCACTTTCAAAAATATATTTAGATTTTATATTTACAATCAAACTTTTAAAATTATATTTAAATTTTATATATTTACAACCACACTTTCAAAATTATATTGAGATTTTATATATTTAGCAACCAAACTTTTAAAATTATATTGATATTTATTTGTTAGCAACCAAACTTTTAAAATTATATTGATATTTATTTGTTAGCAACCAAACTTTTAAAATTATAATATAGAGATTTATTAGTTAGCAACCAAACGTTCAAAATTATAAAGAGATTTTATATATTTACAACCAAACTTTCAAAAATAAATTGATTTTTTATATTTAGCAACCAAACTTGCAAAATTATATTGAGACTAAATATTTAGCAACATTTTTTACCATTTTCTAGGGTTTTCATAGGAAAAAAAACTAAAAAAATAGGTATATTACCTTCTTCTTGGAGCCATTCAAAATGTCCTTATACATTTCAGAGCGAAGATATCTCGAGTAGCTGTCCGATTTCATCAGGTGATACACATGGGCCTAAAAAAAACATTACAAATATTTTAGCCTATGTTTTTTTTTATGTCAGATACCGACAAACGAGTATGAGGTTCACTTGATGGTAGGTGATACCTCAGCCACAGAACATCAGTCAATGATGCGCTGTCGACTTAATTTTTACTTCGAGCATTCGGAAAGTTTATTTATAAACATACAGAGACAATCTAATATTTATTATATGACTGAAAGATAATTCTAAATCGGTCGAGCAATTCCGCAGGTTACCCTCTACAAACATTCAAAACTATCATATTAAAATATGACTATTGTATTATTTTTTTAGATACTACTAAGGCCGTCTCCGTAGCTTATTAGCAAGTGCTTTGATTTAAATAAAATACTGTATACCGGATTAAAACGCGATTTATTTATATTATTTATCCCGACGTTTCGGATGCTTTTCAGCAACCGTGGTCGCGGGCAGACAGAAAGATGACAGTTGTCTGATTTGAAATGTCACAAAGTTGACATACTAACTCCATCTATTGATACGGAGTTGATATTTACTGTAATTTTCTATATTATGACAATATTGACTAACGGTGTCCTCTTGTTTTTTAGTATGTATGATTTGGGGCAAACGTCGGCATAGATAATATAAATAATAAATCGCGTTTTAATCCGGTATATAGTATTTTATTTAAATGTGTGATACTCGCGTTAATAAAAGACAATATTAAGTGCTTTGATGTTTGATATGGGATGGATTTCCGGGGAAACGTTTGACAAAAAAAATTACTGTACTTATTTTTGCATGAAAAGGAAAATTATCAGTGAAACAGACATAGAAATGTGTCTGCCCCATGCCCCACTAGGGGACTCGGGAATTCTAAGAAGTACCAGGACATCAGAAATATGGGACAAGTGTTCTATCAATGTATACTGGTTAATATTTACTGAAGAATACACTAGCATTATTAGTTAGCGATGGTCAGTGAAACGGACACAGAAATGTGTCTGCCCCATGCCCCACTAGGGGACTCGGGGATTCACTATGACATAGAATAATTATGGCAAGTAATACAGTGTTGCTAGATTTAAATAATTTAATAGTTACCTGTGCTTGATCAAAACAGTATCTATCTGGTTTCCCAGATTCTACCCTCACTCGAGTTAGTTCCCTGAAATTAAAAAAAATAATCTTTAAAAAGCCCGAACTGTGCGTTTGAGAAATATATTCCTGTAAGAAACAACAGCAGAAGCCCGCCACTGAAAATCAGCGTTGCTCAGCATAAACTGAGACGCGTCTCAGCTTTTGCTGAGTGATGGGATTTTTGCAAATGTTTAGTATTTTTATCGTCGTGTTTAGTTTGCAAATAAATTTTGCTTTTTTTCTTCTTTCTTCCTATACAATGACTAGATTAATAAGGCTTTAATATCTTTTTAATAAAAATGAAATAGTCGATATATTTATTGAAGTATGTAACTCGACATGGTAAAGTGACAGAATGTGTCGTTACATCGCCGCCAATACTAATCCTTCTTTACTAACACCATATTCCATATAGGCCAGCAACACACTCGCGACAACTTAATACCTGCGGATTATGCGTTTTCACTAATACAAAATATATAGTGCTATAATGTGTAGTGGCATCACTATTAAAACCTAATTTACTATATGAAGTACAGGAAAATGTAGTGACATAACTAACTAACCCAAATTTACTAGATAAAGTTCTGGAAAGAGTAGTGACATCACTATTAAAACCTAATTTACTATATAAAGTACAGGAAAATGTAGTGACATAACTAACTAACCCAAATTTACTAGATAAAGTTCTGGAAAGAGTAGTGACATCACTATTAAAACCTAATTTACTATATAAAGTACTGGAAAATGTAGTGACATCACTATAAAACCATTTTTCACTCTGCTAAGCCCACCTGCTAGCAGCGTCTATGTTGACGGGAGAGGGCGCGTTGGGGTCGAGGAACTCCTTCCAGATGTCCCTGGCGCACGAGGCCACGCGAGATATCGGCAGAGACTTCAGATCTTGTACGGCTAGCCAGAACCTGCAAAACAGTTCAATCATTTGGACGCTGTTAAGCAATACAGTGTCAACCCACATGAATTAAGAATAAAAATAATTATTTCGACGGGTCCCAAGAACAAAATCGTATTTGTAAATAAACGATTTCACAGATACGATTTTGTTCTTGGGACCCGTCGATTTATTTGTCAAAAAGATGGTACAATACTTATTTTAGAAGTATTTAGAGAAATTTCTTTATCAAGACACACACATACGCTCTCTCTGAAAACATCTTAATTAGAGTTTGGTTCTAAATAAATAAGACTGAAATCTCTATGGAAGGCTTTTATTGTTCATACTTGTGCTTTAAACAGCACACATTTATAGGTCAGATATCTCAGGCGATATCGGCTTACTTGACAGAATAGCAGTCAATGATGAACTGTCTAACTATTTTATTGTATTGTGTAGTAACAGAAGCTGAAATCGTAACGCGCAGACGAAAATATTACTACGACTGACGAATAACTAGTTAATATAACTATGTAACGTTCTTCGCACTTTGAGACTCATTTCAAAGCTATCACTTAAAAAATCCTCTTTTCTAAATAAACTTTTGAAGGTGTCGGAAAGTGCAGTGACATTAATATTCAACCCTACTTTACTATATAAAGTACTGGAAAGTGTAGTGATATCACTATTAAATCCTACTTTACTATATAAAGCACTGGAAAGTGTAGTGACATCACTATTAAACTATTTTTTTACTATAAAAATGGCTAAAATTATAAAATAAAGTGCTATGAGACATATTAGTTGAATATTGTCACTACACTCCAAAACATTCAAATATTTATATACTACAGCTCAAAATACACATTTAAACGCTCGTCTCATTGAGACATTTATTATATACTACAGCTCAAAATACACACTATAACCATCGTCTCATTGAGACACACTCACATACTATAATACTAAAGCTCAAAATACGCATTACAACGCTCGTCTCATTGAGACAAACTTTATACTACATCTCAAAATACACATTACAACACTAGTCTCATTGAGACACACTTATATACTACAGCTCAAAATACACATTACAACGCTCGTCTCAATGAGACACACTCACATATTTATATACATTACAGCTTAAAATACACATTTCATCGCTCGTCTCAATGAGACATACTCACTTGAGATTCTCCCCACTGAACTCCTTGTTGAGGAACTTGGCGAAGTGTTCCCGGCCGGGAGGGTCGCGGAGTAGTTCCCGGAGGCTGAACGACCAGCGGCGGACGCGACGGAGCGGTAGCGGCTCTTTACTGGAAATTGAGGGTAGTTACAAAAGTTTTTGTAAGGATGACTTAGGATATGACTTAAGACTAGATTGTTTGTTTATTATGATTTAACACAATAATTACTGGACCGATTTAAAAAATTATTCCACCAATAAATAGCTACAATATCAGCGAGTAACATAGGCATTTTTAGGCATAGTAACATTGGGACCGAGGCTAGTTCGCATAATCAAAAATTCGGATAATCGAAACGCGGGTTTTTGGGACGATATTATAAGCAACACCTAACCACATAACAGTTCCATACATATTTATTAACAATTGAAATACATATTAACGTTAGGATATATGTATATAATATGTATTTTAAACGGTTGAAAAAAGTCGAATGCATATTTTTAGTTTTTTTTTCATACAACAACGTATCTTTCGCGCTAACGTTCGGATAATTGAGCGTTCAAATAAACCAAGTCATCGTTCAGATAATCGAGGTTCGGGTAATCGAGATTCGGATAACGAGATTCGGATAATCGAGGATCGGATAACGAGATTCGGATAATCGAGGATCGGATAACGAGATTCGGATAATCGAGGATCGGATAACGAGATTCGGATAATCGAGATTCGGATAATCGAGGTTCGGATAATCGAGATCGTATAATCGAGGTCGGATAATCTAGGTTCGGATAATCGAGATTCGGATAATCGAGATTCGGATAATCGAGATTCGGATAATCGATCTACCGTACATACCACTGCTTCTCCTGGTCCCACAGCTCCGTGGTGTCGCTGACCCAGGGGTTGGGCCACTCTGGAGGTGTCAGGAACGCGTCGTACTCCGCGTACTGCTCGCAGTACGATATGAATCTGATACACAAATATATACTTTATGGTCTATATTTGATATTTACGAGGGCCCTTCCCGGTTCGACTATCGTCAACGCGAGCATGGTTGAAAAGCTTTTTGTTTCATGCAGCGCATACCTCTACCGCTAACGAGTGAGGGAGAACCAGGTACTGAAACCGGTTAATTTTTATTTTCCAAAATACGTGTCTGACTGAGATACCATGATATTAGTTTTAAATAGTAATACACACTAAACTTACCATAGTAATATTTTTCAGTAAATATGAATAAAAACGAAAGAATATCAACAAAAACCTTTATTATACCGGTATAACTCCCGTAGTAAATTAACCGGTATTCAGTCCTTGTTTTAAAGTCTATATTTATTGACATACTATTAAATGGACTTGGGTTCTACGCTAAATTTGTCCCAACCAAAAATGTAACAATTCTGCAAATGAGTAACAATCTTGTCCCTTTGATATTTATCTATACTAATATTATAAAGAGGAAAGATTTATATTTTTGTATGTTATGAATAAACTCAAAAATTACCGGACCGATTTTAAAAATTCTTTCACCAATAGAAGGCTACATTATCAGCGAGAAATGTAAGCTATTTTGTTTTTATGTGTCTGTCTAAGATAACTGGGGATATACCACCACGCAAAATTTAATGTAAATCGGTCCACCAGTTTCGGAGATTAGCCCATACAAACAGACAGAGAAACAAAAAAAATAAAAAAATATTTCTCTTCTTACATCCCCCTGACTCGGTTTTTAGCATATTTTTCTATGTACAGACATTTGACCTCTACAGTTTTATTATATGTATAGATTAATTTTTCCATACAATCCCAGTAACCCGAACATCCCAGCTATTAACTTATGGAATTCTATTCCCACTGAAATCAGAAAGGCCCAAACTCTTCAGGCCAAAACTATGCTCTTTAAGTATTATTTGGACGCTGTTAAGCAATACAGTGTCAATCCACAAAATGATAAAAATGTAAATTTTGATACCAATCGCTTCCTTATGAGCTGGAGTACATATTTCAAAAGAGATATGTATCATTTAAATCGTTTTAATAGCAAAAATATTGAAAAAACTAGCCAGCACAAAAACCTAAAATGTTTAAAATATATAACAATAATGCACTAAATTCTATTACTTTGATTGCTACCAAGAAAAACGATATACATTTAGTGTAATAATAATACAACAAAATTTATTATTTCTGTTATTTTTTAAAACCTAAATAAAACTTCAAACTCAATTTTCTCAAAATGGCAATGATGTGGGTTGTCACTGTATCGCTTAACAGCGTCCATTTACCACTGTGACAAATTTATTAGTAATTTTCTTGTTTTCACTAATTATTTACTGTATGTTTATGTTAAAATTATCATCTAAATTTATTTCAGACTAGTGGACCCCGCAGACGTTGTTCTGCCACAATTTTGGCTTCGAAATTATATAATTATTCTTAAATTTGAATATGCCCATTTACCCTCTATAATTGTCTAATATGTCACTGATTTGCAGTAGACATCTGTTATTCCAAAAAAGCTAAGAATGCATGACGTGAGCTGTCAAGATGGCGGAGTTCCGAATCTAATTTATTTTATAAAGAAGAAAGGGACTTCGTAAGATTTTTCAAAAAAATTTTTACATACAAACCTTCTCCTAAAAATTCTGAAGACAACAAAAAAAAAATAGCTCAATCGGTCCAGCCGTTCTCAAGTGATGCGAGTACATGCGGCATTTTATTTTTATTTATATAGATAAGCCAGTACAGGTTGTCTGGAAGAAATCACTTTTAAGCTGTGGAGGAAGGGAGGTGTGGTCTTCCTCCAACCTAAAGGGAGGATCCTCGACCAGTCGAACTACTGACTGGCCGGCCCTAAGGCTCCAGTGGTTGAATGTCGAGATGTTGTATATATACTGAGCGCGCACAGAAACTTTGATAGCGCGATTCAGGATTAGACGTCTTTGTATTGATTCTTGTAGCGGATCATAGATGTCGCTACAAAGCGATAAGGCCGCCTATTGCTTTTTATGTTCATTTCTATTTATGTTATATTTAATGTTTTGTGGTGTGCAATAAAGATATATTTCATTTCATCTCAATAATCCGGCACCGGTTTTTTAAAATAGTGCCGGATTAGTGAGAGTCGACAGTGTACTCACATTTCGGCCACTTTACTGACGCGTACGTTCCGCCGTTCGAGTCTCGCTTTCAGAACGGACACTTGTCTCTTCGCCGCTTCGATCTGGGCCTCTATGCTCGGCTTGACGTCTTCGAGTGTTGCCAGCTCCGCGGAGGTTTCCCCTGAATTTAGGGTAAAATTTGAATTAAATTCAACTGAATCAAATTTCAAGTATATACTTCTATAATCTATACTAATATTATAAAGAGGAAAGATTTGTATTTTTGTATGTTATAAATAAATCAGATTTCAAAAATTCTTTCACTTTTCTTTATATAAAGCTACATTATCAGCGATTAACATAGGCTATTTTTTACAATACATTGCACCCGTGTGAAGCCGGGGCGCGTTGTTAGTTTTAAATATGTGTGTTGTATCGCAAAACTATATTTTATGAAAACCGCATTAAAATCCGTTGCGTAATTTAAATGCCTTTCATACCCTATTTCATTTTTCATTTAATTATTTTATGTGTATTTTGTCTGTTTATTTATTTAAAGCAGGGCTCGTAAACCGGTTAATTTACTACGGGAGTTATACCGGTATGATAGAGGTTTTTGTTGATATTTTTTCGTTTCTATTCATATTTACTGAAAAATATTACTGTAGTAAGTTTAGTGTATTACTCTTTAAAACTAATATCACGGTATCTCAGTCAGACACGTATTTTGGAAAATAAAAATTAACCGGTTTCCGGTTTTAAATAACCGGTGGCCCTGATTTAAAGTACTCCATCAACAAACAAAAACAATTTATGATAATTTATTTCTGTTTGTGTAAGGGGAATCCCTCACCGTTTTCCTTAACAGCTGCGGAGTTCCCCTGAATCGCTTCCTCGCTCTCTTGTGCATTAGTTATAGTCACTATGGGATTACTCTGAAAAATTTAACATATTTTTTTAATAATAATAATAAACCTAATATAACCGGCTACGGAAGGTCTTAAATATGTTCTTGGAAAAATAACAAAGTTAAAATACTTTATAACCACGGTTGTACATGTGTGATACTCATGTGTAAAGTGTATAATTATTTGAAAAACAAAATGTCTTAATACTTGGAAAATAAAAATTTGTCTTAATACTTGGAAAGTAACAGTGTATAATTTGAAAAACAAAATGTCTTAATACTTGGAAAGTAACAGTGTATAATTTGAAAAACAAATTGTCTTAATACTTGGAAAATAACAGTGTCTAATTATTTGAAAAACAAATTGTCTTAATACTTGGAAAGTAACAGTGTCTAAATATTTGAAAAACAAATTGTCTTAATACTTGGAAAGTAACAGTGTCTAAATATTTGAAAAACAAATTGTCTTAATACTTGGAAAATAACAGTGTCTGAGTATTTGAAAAACATAATGTCTAAATACTTGGAAAAAACTCAAATAATTAAATATTTCAAAAAAGAAATTGTCTAAATAATTAGATTTGGCGCATGAGCCATTTTTCCTCCTTTTTTATACCAGTATGGGTTTTTTTTTCAGTCTAAGACCATCTCAGTGGTTCAGTAGTAAGCGCGTCTCTTTTAGCACCAGAAGTCTCGGTTTCGAATCCCAGGAAAAAAAAAAAAAAAAAAATTCAGTTAGGCAGGACAAAGGCGACTTTCACATAATCGACTGTAAAGGCGATCAGTGAAACACACACAGAAATATGTCTGCCCCATGCCCCACTAGGGGACTCGGGAATTCTAAGAAGTACCAGGACATCAGAAATATAGGACAAGTGTTCTATCAATGTATACTGGCTAATAATTACTGAAGAATACACTAGCATTATTAGTTAGCGATGATCAGTGAAACAGACATAGAAATGTGTCTGCCCCATGCCCCACGAGGGGACTTGGGGATTCCCTTCATAGCAAGGACTGAATAACCGATTGATATGGGCTACCTTTTTGAAACGGTACCCATATGAAATTTGTCATAACGATACCGATTCAATTCAATACTTTATTTCGGTATGCTTTTAAAACGGTATCAAAATAGTATGAGTTTTGATAGTTAACGAAAACTTTAATAGTTTTCGTTTCGTTTCATACATTTTTATTCAGCGATAATAAAAACGCGTTCAAACTCTGTCTCACTAATTCAAGTCGCAACTTGTCTCGGGCCACGATAGGTTCAAGGTTAGTCATTTAGGCTACCGAAATATAAAAGGGTTAAATAAAGGTACCATTTAAAAAGGTTGATATTTCGATACCGGTATTATTCCGGTGAATTATAAAGGTTACGGTACCGCATTCAGTCCTTGCCTCATAGTTTTACTTACCTTTAAATTATTCTGAATAATCAACTCCTGGCATTGTTTAAGACGTTTTTGCTTCAACGCATTAATTCTGGACAATTTCTTTGGATCCAATTCAGTTGTGTTCACGCAGCCCGGCTGGAAATATTAAGTTTTTAACAGAACATCAGTCTATGATGCGCTGTCGACCTATGTTTTTTTTATGTTAGATATCGACAGACGAGCATCAGGTTCACTTGATGCTAGGTGATACCTCAGCCACAGAACATCAGTCAATGTTGCGTTGTCGACCTATTTTTTTTCATGTTAGATATCGACAGACGAGCATGAGGTTCACTTGATGGTAGGTGATACCTCAGCCACAGAACATCAGTCAATGATGCGCTATCGACCTATGTTTTTTTTTATGTTAGATATCGACAGACGAGCATGAGGTTCACTTGATGGTAGGTGATACCTCAGCCACAGAACATCAGTCAATGATGCGCTGTCGACCTATATTTTTTATGTAAGATAGTTACAGACGAGCATGAGGTTCACTTGATGGTAGGTGATACCTCAGCCACAGAACACAGTCAATGATGTGCTGTCGACCTATATTTTTTATGTTAGATATCGACAGACGAGCATGAGGTTCACTTGATGGTAGGTGATACCTCAGCCACAGAACATCAGTCAATGATGCGCTGTCGACCTATGTTTTTATGCTAGATATCGACCGACGAGCATGACGTTCACTTGATGGTAGGTGATACCTCAGCCACAGAACATCAGTCAATGATGCGCTGTCGACCTATATTTTTTATGTAAGATAGTTACAGACGAGCATGAGGTTCACTTGATGGTAGGTGATACCTCAGCCACAGAACACAGTCAATGATGTGCTGTCGACCTATATTTTTTATGTATAGATATCGACAAACGAGCATGAGGTTCACTTGATGGTAGGTGATACCTCAGCCACAGAACACAGTCAATGATGTGCTGTCGACCTATATTTTTTATGGTAGATATAGACAGACGAGCATTAGGTTCACTTGATGGTAGGTAATACCTCAGCCACAGAACACAGTCGATGATGTGCTGTCGACCTATATTTTTATGTTAGATATTGACAGACGAGCATGAGGTTCACTTGATGGTAGGTGATACCTCAGCCACAGAACACAGTCAATGATGTGCTGTCGACCTATATTTTTTATGTTAGATATCGACAAACGAGCATGAGGTTCACTTGATGGTAGGTGATACCTCAGCCACAGAACACAGTCAATGATGTGCTGTCGACCTATATTTTTTATGGTAGATATAGATAGACGAGCATGAGGTTCACTTGATGGTAGGTAATACCTCAGCCACAGAACACAGTCAATGATGTGCTGTCGACCTATGTTTTTTATATCAGATATCGACAGACGAGCATGAGGTTCACATGATGGTAGATGATACCTCAGCCACAGAACATCAGTCAATAATGCGCTATCGACCTAATTTTTATTTCGAGCATTCGGAAAGCCATAGACTGAAACCGAAACGCACAATATGCACTTCACGGATTTTCCATCTATGAACGGTGGTTCGTTACCCGGTCGGTATTTCGATATTCCTCCCACCCTATGAATGCCCGAAGTTAAAATTGAGTAATGTCACTTTTAGTATAAATGTATAATATGTAAAAGAACTTACCATCGGCCTGTGTACATCCCAAAAGGCTCTCTCTTGACTATCTAATACTTTTCTTTCCAATTTGTCCCTTTTCTTATCGACCTACGATAAAAAAAATAAAATTTAAAAAAAAATACATCACCTATATTTGCATTTTTTTCATGTACGCGTTGCATTAAAATTGGAAGTTCCGGGTTCAATGCCGGAGAAATAAGGTAAAACAATGTTAGGTTCAGGCAGGACACAGAACACTGATCTATTTGCTATTATTAAAAGTAATCAGTGAAACATACACATAAATGTGTCCGCCCCATGCCCCACTAGGGGACTCGGCTTATGTTTCACCTCACGTAACTCATCCTTTCTCGTAAATAACCCAATTTTTAGCTCACACAACTCATCTTTTACCCTGTATAACAAACATTTTATCTCATATTACCCAATATAACTTACGTTTTACCTTACACAACTCATCTCTTACCCAATATAACGCACGTTTTACCTTACACAACTCACCTTACTCTGAGCCTCAGCCTGCATGAATATAAACTCCCATTTCCGACTGAACATCTTCTGCAGTCGAGCCAGCGACTCAGCCTCGTAGTCCGCTAGTTCTAAGCGAGCCTTATTCTGCATTGTACGCTTGCAGAGATATACGGCTGGAAGTAAATAGATATACATTTATTTCCAACACTTAAAGCTATGAAATGTAAAATAATTTTTACTAGCAAAGCGCCCCGGCTTCACACGGGTGCAATGTAAATACACAAAACATAGCCTATGTTACTCGCTGATAATGTAGCTTCCTATTGGTGAATTTTCAAAATTTTCAAAAGTTTTTGAGTTTATTCATAACATACAAAAATACAAAGATTCAAAAATACAAATCTTTCCTCTTTATAATATTAAGTATAGATATAGATAAGGACTTTATTAACATTACAACTTATCTATAGTAATATTACAAAGAGGATATATTTGTTTGTTTGTTACGATTTAACTCAAGAACTACTCGACCGATTTTAAAAATTCTTTCACCAATAGAAAGTTTTATTATAAGGTTAAGTTAAGTGTATATAGAAGCCGGGGCGTTAATATTACACAAAAACAAACATAAAACGGACAACTGTTAGCGCAATATTGGAGCGGAGCTAACTAAAAAAACTAGTAAAGCTTCGGCATTTTTAAAAAAAGCTGTTGGGCAAAAATTAATATTATATTAATACTCGTGAGCCGCCCCGGCTTCGCACGGGTATTTTTTTTATAAAAAGTATCCTATGTCCTTTCTAATACCTCTAAGAATATGTGTACAGAGTTTCATGATAATCGGTTGAGTAGTTTAGGCGTGAAAGCGTAACAAATAAACTTACATTCACATTTATAATATTATTAGTAGGAATGTATATATAAATACATACCATAATCAGTATTTTCTGGTTCCCATTGATTCGAAGGCCAAAAGTATGGAGTTTGGAATCTGCAAAATATATAGGCTTAAAGTGTTTTCACTTCACGGTTTTAACATCTATGAACGGTGGTACTATGTATTACCCGATCCGAATTTCGATATTCCTGCCACCCGACCAATGCCCGAAGTTACCAGACGTGGGGAAGACACGTTTACAGAAAATTGATTAACATGTCGTCTCGGTGGGATTCGAACCCACGACCCATCAATGCACGATAGGTGTTCAACCGAACACGCCAACGAGTCCATACATAAGGAGAGCTATTGTTGGTATCAAAAGAGCCTGTACATTTTTAAAAGGCCGACAACTCATTTGAGACCCTTAAGTAGTAGTCCATGGGCGGTAGTGACTGCGAGGCATACGTTAGTGCAAGGAGAGCGATGAACGCAGCGTGATGTCATATGTTCCTCACTATGAGGCGACTGTTCGGAAGAGGCCTATAGTCTATTCAGGAAAAAAAGGCAAAACCCAGCTTTGGACAATATTTATCGGTCAAGTGTTTCTCACCCATAGAGAGATAGTGTGTGTATGAGTTAGTGTGTGTATAAGTTATTGTGTGTATGAGTTAGGGTGTGTATGAATTAGTTTGTTTGTGTATAAGTTAGTATGTGTGTATGAGTTAGTGTTTGTGTATGAGTTATTGTGTGTGTATGAATTAGTGTGTGTGTATGAGTTTGTGTGTGTGTGTGTGTCTGAGTGTATGTATGGGCTTGTGCGTCCACCACGCCCGCAGCTTGTGTCTCGGTGCGGCTATTATGACGCAAAACAATACTCACCTATAGTAAGTGTTGTCGTTCTTCACGGTCAAACAGTGGTCATCTATCGGGAAGAGGTAGCCGTGCGCGGCCAGCAGGTGTGCGAGATGCAACGCCTCCCAGCTGTCCTCCAGGCTGAGGTGGCGGGTCAGCCAGGCCACCAGCTCGGAGCCGGTGAACACCTGCAAGGGTTTATGACATCATCATTCTATAGTCTATGGCAGTGTTTCCCAAATTGGGCGATAACGCCTCCTTGTGGGCGCTGCCGGTCTAAAGGGTAAGAGACCCAAAAAAAAAATTGGGGGCGTTGTGCAGAGGCTTGGGGGGCTATTTGTAATTTCATCTAGCTAGGAGGACTCTTAGACACCGACTGAGCTCTCGACTTTAGGGAATATGCATGTTGTTTAAATTTACTTGATATTTTTTCCCTTGAATCCTTATGGCCCAGATATTATGCCTAAACAATTATTTTCTTATTTAGTTCGTGTTTAATTGCAAAAAATATTAATTAAAATGTGTAAAATAAGGGAGAGAAATTCAAGTTTGCAAAACGCATCACCATTGGTCGAAACAAAACGTGACGTCACCTTACACATTCTGTCATTTATATAGAAGTTATAGTGGTTTTTAAGTGTAAAAAATGGGGGTGTTAAAAAATAATTTATTCTCAAAGTGGGCAGGAGACAAAATAAGTTTAGGGACCCCTGGTCTATGGATTTCCGAATGCTCGAAGTAAGAAGTAGGTCGACAGCGTTTTTTCCTTCACTTGTGTTACATGACATTGCTTCATGCCGAATTTCATGATTCTAGATCAACGGGAAGTACCCTATAGGTTTTGATTCCCTTACGAGTGTCAAAATATGTGGCATAAACGGAGCATAAAAGGCCGTATCTTTTGACAGTGTCGACTTTGATTTTTTCACTGCATTTTTAAAATCGGTTGAGTAGTTATTGAGTTTATTCATAACATACAAAAATACAAAAATTTTAAAATACAAATCTTTCCTCTTTATAATATTAGGATAGGTTAATTTCACTTGATACCTCCATGCGTTCCTGAGAAAAGGGTCTTGACAGACGGACAGACGGACGGACGATAGAGTGAACCTAAAAGTGGTTCCGTTTTTGGTATGGAGTTTGGAATCCTAAAAAATTAAAAATACATTCAGAAAATTACTCACAGATGGGATCTTGCTCATGAAACTTTTAACAGTTCTTACGGGCACCCCCGTGGTCTCATCTTGCATCTTCTCTACAATAGCCTCCATCTGGAAAAGTTAACACAGTTAAATATAATATTAATTAATTCTATACTAATATTATAAAGAGGTAAAGTTTGTGAGGTTGTAGGGAGTAATCTCAGGATCTTCTGGACAAATTTTCAAAATTCTTTCACCAATAGAAAGCTACATTATCAGCGAGTTACATAGGCTTTTTGTGTATAGTACATCTACATTGCACTTATGCAAAGCCAGTGCATATTCCTAGTTTTATATATTTTTCTCAACATCAAAAGCAACATGATACAATCAACTGATTATAGAATGGTATGCAAGACTGCAAAAGAAAGTAAAAATGAAAGATTATCATCAAAAAATAACCAGTGTTGATTAAGTTCCAAGGGACAATAACTGGAAATCTTTAGATGAAGCTGTTTTCAAGAAGAGGAGAAGAAAAAGATTAGCAATTGTCAATAATAATGATTATGTATTAACTATTCTTGCATGCTATCATAGTTTCTCTGAGCTGTAAGTATATATATACGACAGGAACTCCATACCCCATTGCATTTTCATCTATTATTTACAGGAGACTAATAAAGAAATCTGTAGATATGTCTATTACAGCAGTAATAAGCATAATTGCAGGAGTCTTTAACAACAGAGAGAAACAGTTATACAAAACATATAATTCTGTCTCATATGCACAATAATACTGCTTGAAGAGATTAGGAATAAAATGAAAATAGAGCAATCTATTTAAATAAAATACTGTATACAGGATTAAAACGTGATTTATTATTTATATTGTTTAAATTATTTCTGTCTCCCTGCGACCACGGTTGCTGAAAAGCATGCGAAACGTTGGGATAACTAATTTAAAATATACAGTATTTTATTTAAATGTGTGATACTCGCGTTAATAAAAGACAATATTAAGAACAATCTATTTCTAAAGGCCCATTAACAAGAGCAATAATTGAAATCCAAGAAATGTAAGCAACTGTTTACACACGGATATTATATGCACCGAGAAAAGCATTAAAACAAATCAAGAATGTTATGTGTTGTTTAGATCAAGCAAATCATTTATTGCTTCAACTTAATTGCATGCAACAGACAAGAAACTTGTATCATGTAAATGGGCATTCATAATATAGGCCTGACTCACTTTCTTGTATGCCAAATAATTTGGTGATTCCTCTGGTGAAGGTATAGTAGCCATCAAAGCCTGCACATTTGGAGGCATATTGGCTATCAGGTTTTCTCTCTCTTTCTTATCTTTCTTTTCACTCTCCTTCTCTTCTTTCCCAGATTTTGCCACATCTCTGTAATGTATACAAATGTTGAAGTCTTTGCCTGCATGAAAACTTATTGGTAAGTTGTTTTTTTAAATAAAATTGAACATACCTGGAAGGCCCCTGTTGGCAGGCCTTCTGTGCCGTCTTTTCATTTGAATTCATCGTAACCATTTTAACACAATCACTTTAAACTCGCCGAGAAAAACGTTTCCATCAAGAATATAAATATTCTTACATTTAAAGAAAATCGTTACTACATTATTTTTAAGAGAGCACAATAAGTCACTGGCCGCTAACACCAAAAGATAAAAACAAAATAGTATCGTATTGAACACTCATAGCTTTTTAATTTAGAAAACAAACGAACCAACTAATTGATGTTTCGCTCGGCTAGTTGTTAGGTTTTTCTTTATAAGTAAGCACAATACGGCGTACTCGTTCTTCGAACTATCCTTATTATTAACCTAATATTAATTACCAGACATGTTTTATTCATGAAAACGTAACAAATATACGCGAAACGTAAAATTTCGACATTTTTCAGAGTACTGCGAAATGTCAAGAAGCCATTAATCAAATGCACTTTTTTGAACGAAACTGTGTCTTGTGGGAGGGAGATGACTGATTGTATTCTATATGCCGAAGAGAGAGGTGAGAGGAAGAGATATTAAGAAAATAAATGAAGATGTGCTCATTTATGAATGATATTCTAGAGTATATGATACAATTTAAATTTGTCGAATTATATTAAGTCTGATAAGCGCATGTTATGAATAAGAGTAGAATATATTGACTATTGAGCGCGTTTCTCAATAGTTCTATTTTTAGACAGGCATTTAATATTTCCTTTTTTTAAAGAGCTATACATATAAAATCAAATTATGAGATTTTAAATTTAGTTTAGAGCTAATTTTAGGTTTAAATATTTTATAACAAAAAAATCAAATTGAAGAAAAGTTTTTAAACTGACAATAGTTGCTTATGCCAGTCAAAAGATGGCACCGCTAGCTGCTAATAGTACCTATATTTTTTTAAATAATATATTATCAACTACTAGCGACTCGCCCCGGCTTCATACGGGTCTAGATTTTTTGACAAAAAAAGCAGGGGTTGGTTGTAGAAGAGTGAAAATATAGGGTTGTATATATTTTTTAATGCCACATAATAAAAAGGAAAAAAAACATCCAAAAAATAAAAAATATTTTTTTGGGGTGGACACCGCTTATCACTTAGGGGTTTGAAAGATAGTAGCCGAATCTCAGACTTACTGAATAAGCATAAAAAAATTAATAAGAATCGGTCGAGCCGTTTCGGAAGAGTATGAGAACGAATATTGTGATACGAGAATTTTATGTATAAGATAATATTTCAAGTTGGATTTTAATGGAATACGATAGGACTTTTTCCATGAATACTATTTATTTCACTATTTGGTTTTTTTAACTAGAATTAAACCAACGTTTGAGAACATTTCATTACTCAAAAGTGACAACGTAGTAGGGTTGAAACTTTAATTATATAGGTACATCCCTATACTAGCCCTCTGAGGGCCTAGCCTGCCGGCCTAGCATGACCGCCACGAGATATGTCGCGGACGAGAGAAGACAAACTAAGATATAAGATATGGAGATATATTATATGTCGCCATCGATAATTTTGATAGAAAAGACATCTCGATCGACAAATATATCTATTTTTGATATTAAAAGTCGAGTTTTAAGTGTAATTGTCATGTTAGACCCGGAAGAAATAGAGCGAGAATCGATTAAAACACGAGAAAACGTTCGACAAAATTTTGTCGCGGTTGTCATGCTAGGACGGCTGAACGACTATCGAAAAAGTATTGGAACTCTTCATCTGTCAGTTGTATGAGAAATCATTTGAAAATTCATACAAATGACAGCTATATGATACGAATACTTTTTCGCAAGTTGTTGTGGTCATACTAAAAGCTCTAAAAATACATAATATATCTAATTTTAATCTAAAATTCACCTAAGAACAAGTAATAAAGCAACTAAATTAAATTAATTAACAAGCTCTACAAAATCCTTGACATTTAAAAAAATCTTGTTTTGGTAACTTAAAAAAACGTAGAAAAAAATATATTTGCCATAATAACCTAATTTGATCTTTTAATTATGCGAACCGCAAAAATGGACTATCCGATAGTGGTCAAACAACTGTCTATACTTCTATAGTTAGATAAAAAACTAGTACACATGTCCCGGCTTCACACGCCTATACACAAAAACCTACGTTAATCGCTAATAATTTAGCTTACTATTGGTGAAATAATTTTTAAAATCGGTTCAGCCGGCCTAGGAGACAAACTAAGATGTAAGATATCTCGACATCGACCATTTTGATAGAAAAGATAACTGGATCAACAAATAATATATCTATTTTTAACAATAAAAGTCGAGTTGTAAGTGTAATTGTCTTGTTAGACCCGGTGGAAATAAAGCGATAATCGATTAAAACACGAGAAAACGGTCGACAAAATTTTGTCGCGGTTGTCATGCTAGGCCGGCTGTAGATCCAGAGATTACTCCCTACAACCTTTTTTTACACCTTGGGTTACATTATTCAAGTTTTAGTAGAGATCCCTAATTATTTGTGTAAATAAATATAGCATATTATGTTACTTGGTGAAGATGTAGCTTTCTTTTGGTGAAAGAATTTTTAGAGTTGGTCGAGTAGTTTTTGAGTTAAATCGTAACAAAGAAATCTTTTAGAATAGAATAGATTTATTAAGCACAAAACAAACAAACAATGAGAAGAAATAAAATATAAAATCAGTAAAACATAAAAAAGAAAAATTTGTTTGCCAGCTACCTAAATGGTGAGGTTACTCAGCTTGTGCTATGTCAATACTATTGGCATAGCGCTGGTTTTCAGAACCTCACCAATGTTGAGGCATCAGCCAAAAATGACAAAAGCTATAGTAAAATTAACCTATTTCCTATGACATAACAATACCTATGACAAAACTTTTCTCTTTATAATATTAGTATAGTTAATTTAACCAATAGCCAAAAAATAAGCGCCTGCCACAAATATTGATGATCATGATGACATTTTTAACTAGCGACCCGCACCGGCTTCGCACGGGTGCAATGCTGATACTAAATACACTACAGAAAAACTGTTATTATTATACATATAAACCTTCCTCTTCAATCACTCTATCTATTAAAAAACGGCATCAAAATCCGTTGCGTAGCTTTTAAGATTTAAGCATACATAGGGACAGAGAAAACGACTTTGTTTTATACTATGTAGTAACTAGCGACCCGCCCGGCTTCGCACGGTTAATAGAGCATATTATGTCAACATCTTTTGTCTGTCGTAGGGTGATTGTCTGATAGTGGACGGGCTCGTTGGCGCGTTCGGTAGAACACCTGCCGTGCGCATCGATGGGTCGTGGGTTCGAATCCCACCGGGACCACATGTTTATAGTTTTCTGTAAGAATGTTTTCCCTACGTCTGTTAACTTCGGGCTCGGATCGGGTGGGAGGAATATCGAAATTCCGACCGGGTAACGAACCACCGTTTATAGATGGAAAAACCGTGAAGTGCATATTGCGCGTTTCGGTTTCAGTAATGGATTTCCGAATGCTGGAAGTAAAAATTAGGTCGACAGCGCATCATTGACTGTTCTGTGGCTGAGGTATCACCTACCATCAAGTGAACCTCATGCTCGTCAGGCGATATCTTATATACATATATAAAAATGAATTGCTGTTCGTTAGTCTCACTAAAACTAGAGAACGGCTGAACGGATTTATCTTTTCTTAGTCTTGAAATGTTCGTGGAGGTCTAGGGAAGGTTTAAAAGGCGAGAAAAAACCCTAAAAACAGCCCTTTTCTATTTGTGGCAGAACAAAGTCTGTGGGGTCCACTATTCTGACATAAAAAAAACGTTTTTTTTACTATAATTAATTTGCGCTTTATTTAGCTGAAACAATTCATGGCGGCAATGTGTTACTAATTATTATCAGCTAATATTATGCGGTGTGATTGATATAGATATAATGATAAGTTAATACCTATTTGCCATTGTTTGAAATTTTTAACGTTCATTATATTCTATTATATTGATAGAGGACAAATCTTTGGTTTTTTTTCTGGTTTATATTTTTTTATTATTATAGTTAATTACTTAAAGATGTCATGTGGAACATGGTGTAATGGTCGGAGCTCCTTACAAATATTTTGTAAAACAAAAAACTTGGCGATTAAAAAAAGTGGAGGAGAGTTTATTGCCAGTTCTTCTCTTCCGTTCTACGCCCTTGTTTTGAGAACTGGCAGTAAATGTAAAATTAGAAGCATTTAATATGTATTTTTATTGACGTTCATAAGTGTACATTGTGTTACCTAAATGAATAAATGATTTTTGAATTTGAATTCAGTGGCGTAGCTAGGTGGACAAGGGCCCCGGTGCAAAGAGAAATAGATCGCAATCCCCAAATACTATATTTCTTCAGCAACTTCACAACATTAATTATTTGCAAACTATTGTTATAAATGCTCATTTAAAATTATAAAAAAAATAAAATACTTGCGAGCAAGATCGATTTTTTCTAGCTTCAAGAGCTGCCTCCCCCTCATTCCAAAGGGGGACGGGGGGCCTCTCAGCTTTGGGGCCCTGGTGCACTGCACCACTTTGCCGTGCGCTGCTTAAACGGTTGGAGTTACAAGAATATAATCTATACATATAATAAAAGAGTAGGATCGAAATTACGCTTCACTAAATATTTTTACCAGAAATTAAGAGGGGTGATAAAAGAAGGGTAGCAGAATGCATAAATGCAATTTTTAAGATTCTTGTCTGTCTGTCTGTCTGTCCGTCTGTCTGTCTGTCTGTCTGTCTGTTTGTTCACGCTAATCTCCGAAGATACTGAACGGATTTTCATGCAATTTACACAAATATATTAAGTAAAGCCCGGGGCAACATATAGGCTTTGTTTTATCGAAATCGGTTCTCAGAAAGAAAAGTTATCATCATTTAACAATAATTTTAAAGGCACCATAATATCACCAAATTGCAATGCAAACTGACTCGCGTTGAACTTTTTCGAATTGTCAGATGTCAATCACAGTTTGATATGTAAATGAAATACTTTGATTATTTCGCCATTTCCGATATATGTAATCGTAGAATAGTGGATATGCAGGCCCATTGCGTAACTTCAGATGCGAGTTCGAATCTGTAGTTGAACGGAAATATTTTTTTTTGTATTTTTTTTTTTTTAAAGAACTATATTATAAAAAATAGAAAATGTGTTATTGAAGTATTATATGAAAAAGTATTTCTTATGAGATCGTTTATTTCACCTTTTCATCCATCCTTTCTCTACAGAATTACGATTATTCGACACTGCTTTTATTGCTTCTTAAGGACTGTCTTCGTATCTTAGAGGTTTCCGCATTTAGCACCGGAAACCCGAGTAGGAATCCCGGGAAAAGGGAATTTAAAAAAAATGTCTCAAAATGAAAATGATCAATTAAATGAAATAAATATCGAGGTGGATACAGTATCTTCACCACTAATTAAATTTATAAAAGTAAATTTCTTTAAAGTCAGGTTCATTTTTTCAACAATGGTATTTCAATTGAATTTAAAATCATACTTCGAACCCCATTCTCAACCACCATTAAACGTGTCGATAATATTATGCAAAAGCAACCGTCAATGACTAATTTGATAGCTCTTTGCCAAAAGAAATCACCAAGTACAGAGGATGGAGGATATGTCATTTGAAGAAAACTTGCTCAAAAGCGAACCCCACGCGAACGAAGTCGCGGGCATCAGCTAGTACATATATAATGGGATTGTTGTAGTCCGCGATAGCATATATCTACCTTTTATGTGGAAGCCGATATATCCGTTTCATCTCTACTATGAATAGTGACCCGTTTTATGTTCATAGTGACCAGAATGCTTACAGACAATTATAAAGATGTCGTCTCGGTGGGATTCGAACCGCGACCCATCGGAGCGAACACAGGTGTTCTACCAAACGCGCCAACGAGCCCGTCAAAAATGTAGTTTTAAAATATGTTTAACAAAGTGCCCCGGCTTCACACGGGTGCTATGTAGATGTACTATACACAAAACTATGTTAAACGCTGATAATGTAGCTTTCTATTGGTGAAAGAATTTTCAAAATCGGTCCAGTAGTTTTTATTCATAACATACAAAAATTCAAAAATACAAAAATACAAATCTTTCCTCTTTATAATATTAGTATAGAAGTATAGATACAGATATAGATTAGTATAGATGATAAGGTATACAAATTAAAATAATACACATACATATAACTATGTACGATAAATTCCTGCATTTTGTTACCAACCATCAAAGAATATAAAATAAACAATCGCCGCTTGCGAGCCTACAGGAAAATGTATTATTTTATGTCAGATATCGACAGACGTGCACGAGGTTCACTTGATGGTAGGTGATACCCCAGCCACAGAACATCAGTTAACGATGCGCTGTCGACCTAATTTTTCTTTCGAGCATTCGGAAATCCATAGACTGAAACCGAAACGCGCAATGTGCACTTTACGATTTGTCCATCTACGAATGGTGGTTATTACCCGGTAAGAAAGTCACTGTCCAATTGGTTCATTTACCAAAGGAAAGGTTGCGTTACATTTCAAAATGTGCTAAACAATCAAGGTTTTTATATAATTTAATTCCTCCTATATATACATTTTATTGAGAAATACAAACAAAGTAAGAAGCCTTAAGTGGGCCCAACCCGTCTTACTTTCCATACAAAAGCTCGTTCGTGATTATGGCGATGTAACCGATTTTTCTTTGAAACTTTTGAACTAATAGGTATCTCGTGCACTATATCTAGGTTTCTATCGAAACAAAATCTTAAAATTTTCAGAAATAAATTCAGTGTAAGCCTCCAAAAATCAGCTATTTTGCAAAAAAATTACCTGAACTTTGGGCGTTCATAATGTACTCATAAATTGTGAAAGTAAATATTTTGTTATGATAGAAACCTTGCAAATATAATGAAGATTCTAAATTACAAAAAAATATTTCATAAACTTGTAAAGACTACTGAAAAACACGTATTTCCTAGAACAAGTTTTATGAAATTTCCGCACACTATTTTTCGTTCAATGTTATCGCGTTCTCACTCACTCGTTAGCGGTAGAGGTAAGCGCTGCATGAAACAAAAAGCTTTTCAACCATGCTCGCGTTGACGATAGTCGAACCGGGAAGGGCCCTCCAAGTGAGCACACTATACCGAATGATCGCCGACTACGAAAAATGTCCAGATAGTCGGAAAAACACTAATAATTTGATATTAATTTTAGTTAAAAATATGGTATGCCTCAGGACTGTTCCAAAATATAAGCATTGAAATATTCACAGATATATTATCACGTTGCCTGTCCCAATACAAAAATATTTGACAACTTCATAAGTCCAAAATAGCTTTTGTAATATTTTATTTTTATTTGGCACAAATTAGCATATTTTGTGACAAATATATCGAATAAATGTTAAAAATCCCCTTTTTTATCTTTTTATCAGTGTACCGAATTCATACATTTATTTATACGTATTTTTAAATATGTTTTTTCAATTTATTAAAGTCCTATCCGCAAGTCCTACCCATTTAAGCAACCGAATTCATACATCCACGAAGTTAGAGCTCGTTGAAATGGAGAAGGAGCCGTGTACCGACAACGGTACACGGACGTGTGAGAACAACCCGACGTGTACCGTTTTCGGTACACTGGACAGTTAACGTGTTATAACAATAATATTTTGTCGAAAAAAAAAGCTTTATAATCTATGACAAGTGCATTGACAAGGAAAGGAGTCGCCAACATGGCGGCCTTGCGTTTTGAAAGTAAATGACCTCAGCGGACGCGGAATTGACTAGACATTCCCTTTCGTTGGGTCTTTGTTGTTGTCCAAATAGGTTTTATTAATTTATTAATTAACTAGTTACATGCCTCGGCTTCACACGGGTGCAATGTAGATGTACTATACACAAAAACAAAACGATTTTAAAAATTCTTTCACCAATAGAAAGTTACATTATCCGCGACTACCATAGGCTATTTTTGTGTGTGCAAACCACTATTTTTAAGGAGGAGAGTGTTTTCTGAATCCAGCCGGCCTAGCATGACAACCGCGACAAAATTTTGTCGACCGTTTTCTCGTGTTTTAATCGATTATCTCTTTATTTCTTCCGCGCCTAACATGACACTTAAAACTCGACTTTTAACATAATAAATAGATATATTCGTCGATTGAGATATATTTCTTATCAAAATTGACGATATCGAGATATAATATATCGAGATATCTTACGTCTTAGTTTGTCTTCTCTCGTCCGCGACATATCTCGTGGCGGTCATGCAAAGAGCGATTATTTACATACAGTTACTTAGGAACAATAAGAAACAGAAATAATTAGATTCTAACGTTTATATTTGAACTATTATGAAAGATCTTAAATCCGAATTTGAAGAAATAATAACAAAATAAATAATGTATTCCCCACGTTTACACTTATACAGAAAACGATTTTTTTTAAAATGGTCCGCGCGAGGATTAATTTTTGACAGCCGGTGATTGAAAGTTGAAACATTTACTATAATTTTTTTTTTATAACAATATCCACATTCCAAATTCAAATCACTTTTAATTAAAAAGCTATGTATTTTACTCGCTGTTTACAGTGAACCAACAAGCTCATTTTGAATAGATGTGAACCGTTTTACCGTCTACATTTTGGAGAGAGTGCTTTAGAACTCCATGACTTAGTTCCTCCATCCCAATTCCACCTCCGTACATCTAGACGCATATCGGGATATCACCCTTACATCGTGGATATTCCACCAGTTCGCACCTCTCGTTTCGCTTCTTCCTTTTTAATCAAAACTGCAAAGGAGTGGAACTCTCTTCCAGCGACTGTTTTCCCGGATCACTATAATTTGGATCTTTTTAAGAGGATATGTTGAGAAAAATGCGGTTTTTCTATTACGTGTAACTTGTTCAGGCTGTGGATTATTGATATGAAATTTTGGAATTTGTTTTTTGACTATACTTTGTAGAATCGCTCAAAAGGAAAACATGTTTCAATTAAATTTTCTCGATAGAAAAAAATGTGAACTTATGTCTATTTTTACACTTTTTTGGATCCCAAGGCATAACGGCAACGAATTATTTCATTTAATTTATTTTAAAGGATGTAGAATAAATGTATTTAAGATTGCTCAAAACCGTTTTATAATCAAATAAAGTATTGTAAAGTTATGAAATGAATTAGTTTTGGCACATACGTTGTTTTATTCCGAGCGCGTTCAAGCTACAGCTATCTCTTTTTTTACATGTCTCAAGTAATTATTTCAATTTCGCTCGCTCACATTCAAATTCAATAATTTGTCGGCCTGGGAGCCTCATCGACATAGGCCCTTAAGGCTTTTTCTAGGTCGGCGTGCTCTACCTTAGATCACATCACCACTTACCATCAGGTGGGATTGTGGTCAAACGCCTGCCTATCATTAATAAAAAAAAAGTGATAAAAAGTACATTGTATTGTACCCGTGCAAAGTCGGGGCGTGTTTCTAGTATTAAATATATATCAATTAGCATTTAATTGTTTTGATAAACATCAAGTATCTCTGATTGTGTTTATTTAGATAAGTTTTATCAATTCTTGTTAAATCTTGCGAAATTATCGAACAAAACAATAGTCTTCAGTGATAAGATATGAGTGGGGTAAATGAGGGGTCAGTTGACGAAGGTTGGGGCAGCTTTTGGGTTGAAATTGGGGGCAGGGTTACACTCGACCCTCAAGTAGAATTGATGACATTGTAGAAAGACAAGCAAGACTACAAGAATCAATACAAAGACGTCTAATCCTGAATCGCGCTATCAAAGTTTCTGTGCGCGCTAAGTATATATACAACATCTCTACATCAACCACTGGGGCCTTAGGGCCGGCCAGTCAGTGGTTCGACTGGTCGAGGATCCTCCCTTTAGGTTGGAGGAAGACCACACCTCCCTTCCTCTCTACAACATTTAATCAAAAATCGTCTGGTTAATATTTACCAGACAGTAAAGGAAGGATTAAAAAATAACAAACAAATATCTTTATTCCACAACTAGCTGATGCCCGCGACTTTGTTCGCGTGGGCTTCATAAATGATGATAACATTTCTTTTCGACAACCGATTTCGATGAAACAAAGCCTATATGTTCGGAACTCTTTAATTTTCCGGGATGAAATAATAAGGTTTTCCGGGTATATAAGGTACTACCATGCAAAATTTCATGTTAATCGTTTGGAAATTCTCAAACCATCTTATCTATTGAAGTTAGGGTGTTTTTTTAATATCAATAGCCTCGCGTACTACCGTCTGTCTGATCGCGATAAAATCAAAAACTACTGAACGGATTTTCATGGAATTTTAACTAATAGGTACTAGCTGACCCGGCAATCGTTGTTTTGCCATGTAAATAATTTCTAAAAATCAGGGGTTGGTGATAAAAAAGTAAACATTTAGGCTTGTATGTATTTTTTAATCCCACATTATAAAAATATAAAAACAAAAAATTTCGTCCAACAATTAAAAAAAATATATTTAGGGGTGGACTACCCCTAACATTTAGGGGGATGAAAAATAGATGTTGGCCGATTCTCATAGATACCGGATAAGCACAAAAAAATTCATGAGAATCGGTCGAGCCGTTTCGGAGGAGTATGCAACGAAAACTGTGACACGAGAATTTTATATATTAGATATAGAGTGATTTATGCGGATGGTTTAGGTATACAATTTGGCAAGGTTTTATGTGAATCGGATGAAATATAACGGTAATTGTTGGAAGAGTCGGAAAAGTCAAGCCGCCTGGGAGCTTTCATCGAAAACGCTGCCTAATCCCTTTGAGATATAACAAAACCCGTGGAGAGCCGGGGGTGGGTCGCTAATCTATACATATATTAAAACTATAGAGGACAAACGTCTGTAAAAAACCGAGTCAGCGGGATGTAAAAAGAGATTTAATTTTTTGTTTCTCTGTCTGTTTGTACGGGCTAATCCCCGAGGATACTGAAATGATTTTCATATATATATTAAGCAAAGCCCGGAGCTTATATATATGCATATAGGCTTTGTTTCATCGAAATCAGTTGTCGGAAAGAAAAGTTGTCATCATTTAAAGGCACCATATCAACAAATTGCAATGCAAACTGACTCGCGTCGAACTTTTTCGAATTATCAGATGTCAATAACAGTTTGATATGTAAATGAAATAGTTTGATTATTTCGCCACTTTCAATTGAATATATAATATGATGAAACCTTGATCAAAAGCTCAGCTTAAGATGAAGCCTACGCCAACGAAGTCGCTGGCATCAGCTAGTAAACTATAAGTAATTAATTAATCAACACGCAAACAGCCGCCATGGCATGTTCTCGTATCTTTTATTTAAATCATTATATTTTATCATCATCAGTTATCAATCAAATATCATTTTAAGTTGTACTGCACCAATAGCTCGTGCAATAATAAATTATTTAACACGTTCAATGCAAAACGGGGTCTAAATCGCCTTGTACATGTCCCACATGAGGTGCGCTGAAAAAATCATAGACATCTCTGTGGTGCGTAACTTCAATTTGGTTCAGTGTATGTAAAAGGATAAATAATAAATATGAAGGAAAAACTAAGCTGTTGACGTGTCTTCAAATTTAGATTAATCAATTTGTTATTATATAATTATATATATTTTATAATCCATAAACTATTATATACTCCTATAGAAACGCGCCCCGGCTTCACACGGGTGCAATATAGATGTACACAAATAGCCTATGTTACTCGCTGATAATGTAGCTTTCTATTAGTGAAAGAATTTTAAAAATCCGTTCAGTAGTTTTTGAGTTTATTCATAACATACAAAAATACAAATCTTTCCTCTTTTTAATATTAGTATAGAAATAGATAGTATAGAAGTATAGATAAAACACAAACATAATTTTAGTTTTTAAAACGTTACCGGTGTATTGTAGTAATAGATATAAGTAAGAGATGTGTTAGTTGTTAGTATTTAAAACAGTAATAAACGTAAGTCATGACAGAATACACGTTTTAATTAATTATCTTTCCCAACTTACGGCATTTCATGGCGACGCTGCTGGCAGCTGTTAGGATTCGAAACTGAAATCTTCTGATCCGCAGTCAGATCAATAGGCCTTGTGACGCTACAACGATAGTTTTTGAACAAGGTCTAAAACGCCCCGTGCAGGAATGGAAAGTACAGATTAATCAGCGCCGCTGTGATCGTGTTAATGACTATGACCTTGACTTACCGACTGTGACACAGACCACAGATAACATATCTAAATATATCAGCATGTAATGTTGATTGTCAAATAATATACATAGAAATGTAATGTGTTATGTCACTTTTTGATTAGGTACAGGCAGCAGTGTGAAGGCACTACTGTGTTTAGGTCCGTCTATGTAGGTACCACCGCAGCGTCAGATATTCTGCCTCCAAGCAGCAGTGTGCGAGCACTACTGTGTTTAGGTCCGTCTATGTAGGTACCACCGCAGCGTCAGATATTCTGCCTCCAAGCAGCAGTGTGCGAGCACTACTGTGTTTAGGTCCGTCTATGTAGGTACCACCGCAGCGTCAGATATTCTGCCTCCAAGCAGCAGATATTCTGCCTCCAAGCAGCAGTGTGCGAGCACTACTGTGTTTAGTTCCGTCTATGTAGGTACCACCGCAGCGTCAGATATTCTGCCTCCAAGCAGCAGTGTGCGAGCACTACCGTGTTTAGGTCCCTCTATGTAGGTACCACCGCAGCGTCAGATATTTTGCCTCCAAGCAGCAGTGTGCGAGCACTACTGTGTTTAGGTCCGTCTATGTAAGTACCACCGCAGCGTCAGATATTCTGCCTCCAAGCAGCAGTGTGCGAGCACTACTGTGTTTAGGTCCGTCTATGTAGGTACCACCGCAGCGTCAGATATTCTGCCTCCAAGCAGCAGTGTGCGAGCACTACTGTGTTTAGGCCCGTCTATGTAGGTACCACCGCAGCGTCAGATATTCTGCCTCCAAGCAGCAGTGTGCGAGCACTACTGTGTTTAGGTCCGTCTATGTACCTAAGTACCACCGCAGCGTCAGATATTCTGCCTCCAAGCAGCAGTGTGCGAGCACTACTGTGTTTAGGTCCGTCTATGTAGGTACCACCGCAGCGTCAGATATTCTGCCTCCAAGCAGCAGTGTGCGAGCACTACTGTGTTTAGGCCCGTCTATGTAGGTACCACCGCAGCGTCAGATATTCTGCCTCCAAGCAGCAGTGTGCGAGCACTACTGTGTTTAGGTCCGTCTATGTAGGTACCACCGCAGCGTCAGATATTCTGCCTCCAAGCAGCAGTGTGCGAGCACTACTGTGTTTAGGTCCGTCTATGTAGGTACCACCGCAGCGTCAGATATTCTGCCTCCAAGCAGCAGTGTGCGAGCACTACTGTGTTTAGGTCCGTCTATGTAGGTACCACCGCAGCGTCAGATATTCTGCCTCCAAGCAGCAGTGTGCGAGCACTACTGTGTTTAGGTCCGTCTATGTAGGTACCACCGCAGCGTCAGATATTCTGCCTCCAAGCAGCAGTGTGCGAGCACTACTGTGTTTAGGTCCGTCTATGTAGGTACCACCGCAGCGTCAGATATTCTGCCTCCAAGCAGCAGTGTGCGAGCACTACTGTGTTTAGGTCCGTCTATGTACCTAAGTACCACCGCAGCGTCAGATATTCTGCCTCCAAGCAGCAGTGTGCGAGCACTACTGTGTTTAGGTCCGTCTATGTAGGTACCACCGCAGCGTCAGATATTCTGCCTCCAAGCAGCAGTGTGCGAGCACTACTGTGTTTAGGTCCGTCTATGTACCTAAGTACCACCGCAGCGTCAGATATTCTGCCTCCAAGCAGCAGTGTGCGAGCACTACTGTGTTTAGGTCCGTCTATGTAGGTACCACCGCAGCGTCAGATATTCTGCCTCCAAGTAGCAGTGTGCGAGCACTACTGTGTTAAGTGTGTTTTAATTTTCTGTAAGTCTGGTAACTTCGGGCATAGAACGGGCAGGAGGAATATCTAAATATCTATATTCCGACCGGGTAACGAACCACCGTTCATAGATAGAAAAGCCGTGAAGTGCACATGGCATGTTTCGGTTTCAGTCTATGGATTTCCGAATGCTCGAAGTAAAAAGAAGGTCGACAGCGCATCATTGACTGATGTTCTGTGGCTGAGGTATCACCTACCAACAAGTTAATCTCATGCTCTTCTGTCGATAACTAACATAAAAAAACCATAGCGTCAGATACTTTGCCTCCAAGCAGAGAGCCTAGCACGAAGAACTATCGAAAAGGTATTCGAATCGTCCATCTGTCATTTATATGAGAAACTAGTGGACCCCGCCTGACGTTGTTCTGCCAAAATATTGGCTTCGAAATTATACAATTATTCTTATATTGGAATATGCCCATTTGCCCACCGCTGTATGTAAAAAAAATTTTTCCCGCTTTTCTGTTGAAATTATTCCTGAATTTTCTTTGCTATAAACCTCACGGAGCCCGAGACCTTTCCAACGAATGCAAAACGTGGAAATCGGTTCGTGCGTTCTGGAGTTATAGCGTCAGGAAGGAAAACCCGACTTATTTTTATATAGTAGAGATACCTAATTTGAAATTTCATGCAAATGACAGCTCGACGATAAGAATTTTTTGCAAGATCTTCGTGCTAAGATTTGAAAGTCCTGTTATGTCTGAATTTAGTTATCAGGAAAAAAATTAAGAAACATAAGCCGATCGTGCTCAGTTTCTCAAGCGTCGCAAATACTCTTCTATAACTGAAGATTATGAGTTTGTGGCGTTAGCTTTTGAGACGTTAGGGTCGTGGTCGGCTGACATGAAGCGGTTTATGAAGGATATGTCGAACCGACTGATTCTCTCTTCGGGTGATCAGAGGGCTGGCAGCTATTTCGAGCAGAGAATCAGTTTAGCTATTCAGCGAGGAAATGCTGCCAGTGTTCTGGGTACCATGCCCCATATTGGAATTTTGGATGACATATTCTTTTTGTGATATTCATATATATAAATATTCTAGGGTTAATTTTTAATTATAAGTTTTTAGTTTCAATGTTATTTTGTATAGTTATATCAATAAATCTTTCATATAAAAGAAACATATTATTGTAGTTTAAATGTCATCACAACTCATCTTATAGAAATGTCAAGGCTATTGAGCAATAATCGTTTAAAGTTCAGACAGGTTGTCGTGGTATAGTGAATAATAATGAAAGACTCGGCATTCTATTATAAAAGCTGTCTCAGAGCGTAAAAAGTGTTATTCTTGCCATGTAAAGCAAAAAAGTGAAAGCGGATGGGTATAGGGAAAGAGGGAGACCTAAAAAAACATGGATTGATTGTGTGAAGAATGATGTGTTTGAGAGGTGTGACTGATGATATGGCGAGTGAAAGGAGATAATGTAAAAAGAGAACATACTGCGCCGACCCCGAATTTAAAAAAGTGAACAGGGCAGAAAGAAGAAGAAAGTAAAAAAGTAGCCAGGAAATCTCGCGGGCGTATGCAAAACTTTTCTCCAAAGTTTCATGATAATCGTATGAACAGTTTAGTGGATAGAGGTCAAACATATTGGTTTTTATTTATATACATACATACATATACATCACGCCTCTTTCCCATTGCGGTAGGCAGAGATCACGGAATTCCATATCGTCGTTGCGCCTGCCAAATTCCATATGTGCATTTTTTTGATTTTTGGTTTTTGCACAAAAAATAATCTTCATTTTATTCTCTACTGTGTTACTAAAATTCTTTTTGTGATATTTGAACTGGAAAGGAGTTTAAGTAATTCCATATGTGTTTTGACCGTTAAGAAAAACTCCGTATGTGAGTAAATAATACGTTTTTCGTTGTTTCCCAAAACTATACAAAAATGCACATATGGAATTTGGCAGGCGCAGCGACGACAAACAACTTACCGGTTTCGCCACAGAACAGAAGAAGTAAGTAGAAGTGCGATGTGTCATAATTTGTACCGGATCGAGTGTCGCCAAATTCACACAAATGAATGGAGTATTTAATACTGCACACAGTTGCAATTTTTCTTCGATTGGTTGTTTTTATTTAACTCAAAACTACATAAATCACACTGGTCCTACAATTGATAATATATCTTAGTTCTTCGCGATAACGGTTACTTTGTAATATTGAAACAAACTAATAAATAATTCCTCTACTCGATAATAGATGTCGTTATTCTTCTTGCACGCAATAATGATTTTAATCATCACGTCAAAAAGTCGAAAACTGTGTCATTATGTGTCATAAATTTAATAATTTCGTCATTTCCGGCTAGTGTCGGACACGTTTAAAAACATTATCGATATTTGATACATTATTTTTGTTTACGATTTAAGTACTATGTTGTATGATTAGCAATTGTGGTGTAATTATACCGTAGTATAGCGCCGTTTTAAACTGGTGTTAAACCAAAAAATAAGGTATTTTATTTTTGATACAATTTTTATTTATTTTTCAAATCAATATGTAGATCTGCCTTTGCGAGAAGAAAGAACAAACCACACACATTCGAATTTATAACACGATTGCTAGTTAAGAAGCTATATTAATATTCTATTTTATTAACGCGAGTATCACACATTTAAATAAAATACTTTATAACGGTTTAAAATGCGATTCATTAATTTGTAAATATTATTTATCCCGAAGTTTTTTCAGCAAATGTGGTCACGGGCAGACTGAAAGATGACAGTTGTCTGATGAAATATCACAAAGTTGCCATATTAACGCTATCTATTCCTACGGAGTTAGTAGAGATAACATCTCTACTTGTTTTTTAGTATGTTTGACTTGGGGTTTTAGATTTTTAATTATCGGATCCCAGGTGTTGGAAAGTTTCAAACAATCTTCTCTGTTGAAGTTAAGGTGTTTTACTTACTTTCTAGTCTGGGAAAGGGTCTACTTTCTCTTGCAAGGAAGATAAAGTAGACTTCTCTTTTTTCTTCAAAATTTTCGGTCAATCCGTTGGTTAATTTCAACTCGAAGGAAGGACAAACAAAAAATAAAAACACTTTCGATTTTTTAATAATTTATTAATTAAAGTATTTAAGACTGCGATTTAACTATCGTGCTATTAAAAATAAAAATGATAAATTTTAATATTATATAATATTATTACTGACACGTTGTATATCGATAAAAACATTCGACCTAACACATCACTACTAAGTGAGTAGCGATAGAACATTCGAGAATAGCGTTGACACCTGATATGACAAACGATCTAAACTGAACTTTATATGAAAGGTATAAGGATGATTTTAGCTTTTTTTTCTATTAAATTTATTTATTTATTGAAATTTTAAGATTTATTGAAAAAATATATAAATTTGTACTAAGTGATGGTAAGAAACACCTCCGTTACTAAGACTTTTCCTTCTGCTATCATTCTTATACTCTAAAATATAACAGTACGGCATAGTTACGAAAAAAAGTAATTTTATGACACGACCGACTCAACGCAGTGTTATGACACGACTGTGATGGGTTAAGGAAAATATCACTCAATAGTGACGCGCATACCACGCCTACTTCGCAATTCTACTTATTTTTCCCTGTTCTGTGGGCTTCGCACGGTTGCAATGTAGATACACAAAAATAAACAAAAATAACACTTTCGATTGGTGAAATAATTTTTAAAATTGGTGCAGTAGATCCAGAGATCGTTGACGAGTTCGGTAGAACACCTGCCGTGCGCATCGATGGGTCGTGGGTTCGACCGGGACAACATGTTTACAATTTTCTGTAAGCATGTTTTCCCCACGTCTGGTAACTTCGGGCATTGATGGAGTGGGAGGATCGAAATACCGACCGGGTAACGAACCACCGTTCATAGATGGAAAAGCCGTGACGTGCACATTGCGCGTTTCGGTTTCAGTCTATGGATTTCCGAATGCTCGAAGTAAAAAACAGCTCGACAGCGCATCATTGACCGATGTTCTGTGGCTGAGGTATCACCTACCATCAAGTGAACCTCATGCTCGTCTGTCGATATTATCTAACATAAAAAAAGATCAATAAAAAAGCCCGATATAAAATATCTATGTTCTATGGAAACCAGTGAGGTTTTATGTCGTTAACAGGGTATAAGAATGCTGGGTACATTGACTTGATGTACATATGGAAATGTATGAGTATGAATAGTGACTCAGCGGAATTCCTCGCATAAGACAACACAAACTTGGAAGTTTTATAAGCTTACGATATACGATGAGTTTTATTTATAGGCAGGTAGATAGATAGATAGAATACCTACACTATATTGTCCCACAAATGTATTCAGAAAAAAACTCAATGTATGTGTCTAAAAGCTATATAAAATTCAGTTCTGGTTAATCATTTTCGCAGATTAACGTGAACAAGCAAACAGACAAAAATGTTGAATTGAATGAATGAATAAACAATAAATAAGTAACTCATTTTTTTTTATTTCATTAACATAACCTTTATTTTAATTTAACATAGAACACACTAACATATTATATACGTAACTAATAACAAAGAACCTAAAACTAAAAACCTTAAAAAATATAGTATAAAAACTAAAATATATTAATAAAAGAAGTCCCTTTAGGCAAGGTTCCGAAGGTACTGGCAGCGTTCCCCCGTTGAATGGCTAAACTAATTCTTTGTCTGAGGTAACTGCCAGCTCTAATAATAATAAATAAATAATAAAAACTCATTAATCTAATTTAAATATTAGTCTAAATATTAAAAGACAACACATTACTTCTGTCAAAAAGGAGGCCGCTCAGCATACGCTGCGTCCGCGCCGTGGGAAACGAACGCAATACTGATTTTCAGCGACTTCCTCAGTCAATTTGACATTTAGAGCTAACAGTCCGCTCTCAGTCCGTTTTAAATTAAAATTAGTAGTTTTTTTAACTATTAATATTATTATCGTTAAGAGACATGAGTTGAAAGATATGCTAGTTTAGAAATGGATGAGGGATAGAGTAGTAAAAAAATATATGAAATAATAATAACAATAAATTAATAAATAACAGCAATTTTTAACCGACTTCAAAAAAGGAGGAGGTTCTCAATTCGTCTGTATGTTGCTTTTTTTTGTATGTTTGTTTCGTGATAACTCCGCAAGTTATGCATGGATTTGGATGATTCTTTTTTTGTTTGGTATTCACCGACTTCAAAAATAACCGATATTCAATATTTATTTATTTATTTTTTTATATATTTATTTATTTTTATATATGTATAAGTATCAATAATGTTTTCGATTGTCCTTTCAGGCTGTTGGTTTGATGTAATTAAAATATTATTTTTTACTTTTTACTATAGGGTGCAGTGGGGCTATTCCGAAATTGGTTATATTCCGAAAGTTTAAAAAATCTACTAATCGTAGCAATATTTTTCTATGGGCAACATTGGTCTAGATGCTATCTTTATTGACCTCGCCGCATCAGTCGTTGTGAATCGCTAGTATCAACAATACGTGTGCAACATTAACTTTTCTCAGAAAAGTGTTTTTCGCACCTTTTTCGGTAATTCGTAATAACCCCAACACATTTTTCTCGAAATTCTGATAAGTTATTTGAATAAGTGTTCGATTTTACTACAGATTATCGTTTTATGCCAATTTGTGAGAGGAACACAACGTCCTAACTGTGTTTTAAATTTTTTTTCCGAAATATCCCTTTGGGGTTTTTCCGATGTACATTTATCCCTCAATAACCCCTCTTAACTGTTTCATAGTAATTGGCAGTGATTCTCAAACTATAAATAAATTAAAATTATATTTAATTTGAATGTAAAGAAAATAAGATCCACATACTTAAAACTACCTACAACTAATTAACTAACCGTTGTACCAGTAGAAGATGAAACAAAAAATAGCAGATGCAATCATAATTATTTAAAAATGGGGATATTGACTGTCAAGGTTTGAAATCATCGAGCTTGTCGCAAAATAAGTGCGGGTAAATAATATTCCGACACCTTTTAAAAACAATGTCCGTGGTTAATTAATTTCGGAAACGAGATCTATTATCTTTTAAGAAAGCACAGCCCGTTGAATTTGTGCTAATAAAAATAACAGATCCTTTCGTCATTGCCGAATATTTTGATTTGCTGGAAAATACTTTGAAATATTTAAATCTCTTTGAAAGTCCCCAATCATATGGAACCTTGATGAAACAACATTATGCCTGGATCCATCCAGAACTAAACATTAATAATTTATATGCTCGGGAAGATCGGAGCGGAGATAACTTGCAGTATGTGTATGCACTTACACGTGTTGGAGGAATCCACAACTCCCTATGATACACGCCGTTTCGAACCGTTCAACTCTTCTCCGCCACGATCTTCTCAACCTTACTCTGCTCTACCCTATTCTAAAATCCTTTTAGTTAATCCTAAATATTTAAATCTTCAAATGTTGAGAGCCACAGTATCTTCCTGGGGTAATTCCGAAATACTAGTGGTGAATTCAACGAGTTTAGCGATATTAATGACACGATGGATTATATTTTGTGTTTGGAGATAGAACAATTGAAAAAGAAATATAAACCTTTGTTCAAAGTGTAATAAAATCATCGTTTAAATAATTTCAGAATTACCCCAAGATAGTTCGTATTTTCCTCTATGCCAAAAAATATGAATTAACATTTCAAATGCTTAATTTAGGGTCCCATAAGTACATATTTAAGAATCTAGTATACATTTTCTTATAAATCATTTCATTAAGTAACCAGATATTAAACAATAAAGGCACTAAATATAAATCTACTTTGAATAATTAAGGAAAATATAGACCTCTAGTCAACTCATAGAAATTCCTGTCGGAATAGCCCCACTGCACCCTACTACATTTAGTAATTATAGTTTTGAAGTAGGTTTTTTATGTTGTATGTATGTATGTTTGACTTTGGTTAAAATAATGATGTATACTGTATTCTTTACTCGTACCCCCTCCATTTCTGATATTTTTTTTCAAAATACATATATTTTGATTTTACTGTTTAATTACAATAGGTATAAACTTAAAATGTAGGTGTTATTTCGAACCTGACCTACACATTTATGCAACATCTAATATTACGACCTTTCAATTCCATTCACTTTCATACTGTAATATCGTGAGCAAATCTAACTCCTTATGACCTTAAAAAGTGAAATTTGATTCTGTTCTTGTAATACAATAATGAGTTTTATTCACTTCTGTAAGTCAAACAATGTTTTGCAAACACTAAGTATAATAAATAAATAAAATAAAACTCGCACACTGCTGCTTGGAGGCAGAATATCTGACGCTGCGGTGGTACCTACATAGACGGACCTAAACACAGTAGTGCTCGCACACTGCTGCTTGGAGGCAGAATATCTGACGCTGCGGTGGTACCTACATGGACGGACCTAAACACAGTAGTGCTCGCACACTGCTGCTTGGAGGCAGAATATCTGACGCTGCGGTGGTTCCTACATAGACGGACCTAAACACAGTAGTGCTCGCACACTGCTGCTTGGAGGCAGAATATCTGACGCTGCGGTGGTTCCTACATAGACGGACCTAAACACAGTAGTGCTCGCACACTGCTGCTTGGAGGCAGAATATCTGACGCTGCGGTGGTACCTACATAGACGGACCTAAACACAGTAGTGCTCGCACACTGCTGCTTGGAGGCAGAATATCTGACGCTGCGGTGGTACCTACATGGACGGACCTAAACACAGTAGTGCTCGCACACTGCTGCTTGGAGGCAGAATATCTGACGCTGCGGTGGTTCCTACATAGACGGACCTAAACACAGTAGTGCTCGCACACTGCTGCTTGGAGGCAGAATATCTGACGCTGCGGTGGTTCCTACATAGACGGACCTAAACACAGTAGTGCTCGCACACTGCTGCTTGGAGGCAGAATATCTGACGCTGCGGTGGTACCTACATAGACGGACCTAAACACAGTAGTGCTCGCACACTGCTGCTTGGAGGCAGAATATCTGACGCTGCGGTGGTACTCTACATAGCTAAAATTAGTGAATTAAGTCTTAATTTGACCTTACTATTACAAGGTCGGTGAGGAAATGTAATCATTAGACTAAAATGAAACATATACAAAATGTAATACAAATAAATTTAGAAATAACCCAATTATCTATTTAAAACGCAATTTTAATTGACGAAAATATAAGGTCGTTACTTGGATGTTAGCGATAAGCTAAGCGGAAGCGGGGAAGTAATATCTACCTAGGTATACACTATATTAAAAAAAAATCACCAATAGAAAGCTATTTCTTGTGTATATATACAAGGAAGATGTGCTCTTCCTCCAACCTAAAGACAGGACTGGCCGGCCGTAAAACCCCTATGATGTCGAAGTGTTGTATATTCTTAGCGCTAGCTCGGATACTTTGATAGAGCGATTCAGGTTTTTTTTTAATGTTAGATATCGACAGACGAGCATGAGGTTCACATGATGGTGATACCTCAGCCACAGAACATCAGTCAATGATGAACTGTTAACCCATTTATTACTTTGAGCATTCGAAAATCCATAGACTGAAACCGAAACGCGCAACTTCACGGTTTGGATGTTCTGTGGCTGGAGTATCACTTACCATCAAGTGAACCTCATGCTCGTCTGTCGATAAAAAAACAACTCCAGTGTAATGTAATACGCTCTCGCTTATCGCTTCCGCTCGCTAATGATAGCGACCTTAGTTTTGTAACAGCGTACGCCGAGGCGTCCATATTAAGCAACCAGTTTTACCGCATTCCAAAGAAATACCTTTTGTAATAATTCTAAAATCTTGACAGATGTATTCTATACTACATTGTATCATGTTTGTTTCGGTGATAATTTTTCTTAACAGGCAAGCAAGTGATCAGAATTTTTTGCCATACCCGACCAAAACAATTTTATTATAATCTGTTTACCCGGGATTCGAACTCCGTACCTCCAGTGCTAAACGCGTGGGGTTTACCAATAAGCCGGAAAGGCGGAACAAGACAGAAATGTGTCTGCCCCATGCCCCACTAGGGGTCTCGGGAATTCTAAGAAGTACCAGGACATCAGAAATATAGGACAAGTATGCTGATGTATGCTAGTTAATAATTACTAAAGAATACACTTATAGTATTATTAGTTAGCGAAAGGACATAGGCGCATTATATGTATACTCTTATAGGGATTCTCAGACCTACTGAATACGCATATAAAATTTGGTAAAAATCGGTAAACCCGTTTCGGAGGAGTACGGTAACTAACATTGTGACATGGAAATTTTATATATTGGATAATCTAAAGGGAAAGTCTGTCATTGCGGTACTACAAAAAAAAACGTTGAAGCATGTATTTTTTTAATGTTACCTGTGAAATGCCGCCCCCCATGCTACGCCACTGCTTAAGCTGGCTTCCCACGGTCCGCAATTCTACGGATGATTACGGACAGCCGACGACCACGGACGGCAACGCACACAGACAGGGCTCTTCCAAAGGCGCGTGTCGGTCTGTGTAGATCTTTTGATAGCTTCATTTCAAAATGCAAAGTGAAAGAGATTTCAAGTGATTTCGAATACCTTCTGATTAAAATTGGTCCAGTTATATCAAGGAATGATACCAAAAGCGAAAATATATTCCTGTTCAAGAACGGTTTGCAATTGCGCTCAGATTTTTTCACCGCACCTTTGAAGTTACCGCCTCGCGACGGATACCGGCGCACCGCCACAGATGCCCTGTGCTGCCACGGACGAGACCCTTCCCACGGTGTGTCGTGCGAGCTGGTCCGCGTCCGTCCGCAATATCACCGACCGTGGGAAGCTAGCTTTAGAACATAGCTCAACAGGCTCTCAGGACACGGATATCATAATTACCACTAAGCCGCGGAGGTCCATACTTTCAATTTAAGTATAGAATTAAATATCAAGGTCTATAATTCCGCCATTTGTTATTTCCGCGTCAGAAGTTGTTTGATAATATTTTATTGGTTAAGTTTTTAAGTTAATTTAACTAGTTACACGCCCCGGCTTCGCACGGGTGCAATGTAGTAGGTACTATTGACAAACAAACAAAAATATCCTATGTTACTCGCTGATAATGTAGCTTTCTATTGGTGAAATAATTTTTAAAATCGGTCGAGTAGTTTTTGATTTTAATCGTAACAAACAAACAAACAAATCATTCCTCTTTATAGTATTAGTGTTTATAATTTAATAAACATATTTTATTCCATCTCTTGTCTCGATAGTAGACGAAATTAATATCAGGGTAAACACTTTCATAGATTGTGACCGTATAGCATACCTCAGATTAAGTATCTAGTGCATACTCTACGTTTCGGTCTGACTCTAAGGAGATAGCTCGAAGTAAAACATGGGTTAATCGATAATTTATCTATCTATAATATTAAACTATACTTCTATACTAATAACAATATTATAAAGAGGAAAGATTTGTATTTTTGAATTTTTGTATGTTATGAATAAACTCAAAAACTACTGGACCGATTTTGAAAATTCTTTCACCAATAGAAAGCTATACTATCAGCGAGTAGCATAGGCTATGTTTTGTGTATAGTACATCTACATTGCACCCGTGTGAAGCCGGGGCGCGTTGCTAGTTATATTATAAAGAGGAAAGATTTCTTTGTTTCTTACGATCCTCAAAATCTACTCCACCGATTTTAAAAATTATTTCAACAATAGAAAGCTACATCTTTACCGAATAACAAAGGCTGGGTAAAGTTGTAGTTTAGGTTAGTAAAACTAAAAAATGTCTTTCATTATCTTGTTTTTTTTTATTAGGTGGTAGGTAACAGAAGTAAATGTTTTGAGGTGAATTGGATTTTTAGTGAAAAATATAATGCATTCATAAAACAGTTTATTGCATAAATCACATGGTTTAAAATTAAATATATATTACATCTTTAGATAATAATTACTCCTAAATATTTATGTAGAATATTTCTATAGGGCAATAATCTATACCATTATTTTGCAAATAAAATTAAACATGTAATTTTTTAGAACATATTCAAGAAATTCAGCGATTTCATTTTCGAAAAAAAAAAATACATGAAAATCAACACGATTTCTATCACATTCAATTATATAAACACCCAATGTAATTTTGACAGTTCTATAATATTTTTTTTTTTATAATCAAACTGTCAAAAACAGAAAAAAAAACCTTGGTTTTTTTGGCGCGCGTACGCTTGAGTTTAGGACAATAATTAGTTCGCATACTATTTTCATGAAAATATTTAAAAAGTATTTTAATCATTTTATTTACACTATATTTTGATAGAAAGACCTCGGTTACGTAAAACAAGAAATATCTTTAATTAAGTACATGGATTTTCTAAACTAAAAATTATCAGTGAGAGACAGAAGCCATAATTATTACTCATCTACGAGTATACTAATATTATAAAGAGGAATGATTTGTTTGTTTGTAAAGATTTACCTCAAAAACTACTCGACCGATTTTAAAAATTCTTTCACCAATAGAAAGCTACATTATCACCGAGTAACATAGGCTTTTTGTATATAGTACATCTAAACTGCACGATTATGGGTCTTACCTCTCATATAAAATTAAAAAAAACAATTTTAGATTATTTATATATTACTAGCATTTCTAATTTATTACAAATATTAATATTTACAATGTAAAATATAGTACTAGTTAGTTGAAGAAACCAAAATAGATTTTTGTGATACAATATTGACTAGAAATTTCGAAAATATAAAAATATATTAGGTACATAAAAATAAAATTTTCGAAAAAATCAATCATTAACAATAACTAAAATTCATTTTTTTAACAAACGTTTTTACATAATATTATATTATTATGCCTAATTATTCATATTTTTTGCACCAAAAGTCATTAATTAGCTAACCAATTAATTAATGACGATAATTATCAATATACATTTATGTTAATGGCAGTCAATGTGTCACAATTTTTTTCTTTCATTGTAAATGCTTTACTGAGGCAAATCAAATTTTTCAGAAACTAATTGCCAATTCGTTATTACTAACTATTGGAAAAAAGCAAAATATTTTATCCTTCTCATATCTAACATAATAAGCAAGACAGCAATAATATATTGTAATTTAGAGCAATATTCATGAAGTGTCGCCAGGCGAAAAAAAAAAATACACAAAAAAAAATGGTATCAAAAAAAACATGTGATAAAACTAACTTGTTTTATATACAAAATAACAGATCAATTTAATTGAAAATATAAGCCTGATAAAAATTAAAAAAGCAGTTCTGTACATAATAATTAATGATAATTTTCTCATGTTTGTATCATCGTAATGTGATGTAGCTAAACCCCTCTGTTCAGCGTAATCTATAATTATAAATTATACTAACTTATATTACAAAGGAATGCTATCTTGGGATTATAAATACCCTTACATTGTTGCCAACCCTAACATATTTCAGAGCATAAAAGAAAATTCTGATTTTTGCAATAAGAGTTCATGGGAATCTGACATCTGGCCATTTTATAATCCTTGGAAAATTAAAAAATCATACAATTGTACGAAATTTAAATAAAATAGGAAGTAGTATTACTGTAACATTTGATATCATAATTATTTGATAATTTGTCTACAGATTATTATTAATGGTTTCCATTTTGATAACCGTTAGTACTTTCATGCAAACTGCTTAGATGGAATGGCGAGATTGTGAATACTTCATTATTAACAAGGTCTTTTAGATTTTCTCCTCCGTAAGACAGTAGAGGAGAAATCTCAACATCAATATCATCTGCTATAATACCGCCAGCTTCCCTGATGTATTTTCTGTGTAGTCTTAGTAAATCTTCCCGAGCAGTGGACGGGCAGTCTTTTTTCGCTGAATCGGCGTTTTTCAATGCTGAAAACTCCACATCTCTAGCGACTTCTAGGCAAATGAAGTTCTCAGCAAATTCGAACACGTCAAAAATAAATTTCTCCATTTTAATACCATTTGGTTCTGTTGGCTTAATTTTTACACCAGTCTCATTAACATATGGTATCTTCTTCTTGGCAACATGGAGCTTTAGTTTCCGTTCAAAATCTGAGATTTTATGTAAGAATTCAGCTGAGAAATAGTGATTGCAAATGTTGCCAGCAGAAAATGTTAAACGTCCATCTGGGTTTCGTCTTTCTGCAGCCTCATCTGTAAGTTCTGAGTATTCCACAACCTTGTAATGTCCATTGACTCTGCACACCACACCTACGGGCTCACTTGGTGATGATTTTTGGACTACTTTAGCAGCACAGTCAGCATTTTTGCTCTTACAGTAGCCAATAAACACAGGATCAGCTACTTTTATTAAAATATTGTCTACGGAATGACCATGAAGGTGTTGGATGCCACGTCTTTTAATATCATCAAGGATGCCTTGAGTTTTTAGAGCTCGGTATAGACCTCCATTCCCATCAGGAGCTGACGCTAAGTGATACTTTTCATCAAGAATTATTTTTCCATCAAAATCAAAACACGGGAGAGTACCTTGTTCAAAGTACACTATATTGTCTTCGTTTAAGCCAAAGTATGAATGATCTTTGAAGTATTTTGCGGTTGGAGCTTTAGTGTGTTCAGAAGTCATAATATACCAAGTAATGTTTCCGGCCTTGCCTATTCTTTCTTTGGCCATTTGTTGAACGCGAAGAATTCGTTCTGCTTGGATTTGGAATAAGGTTTTATGTGATGGCAAGCCGACATCGTACATGCCTTTCGGATGTCCAAAACCGAGTCTTGTAGCTTGACCGCCAGCGAGTAATAAAACACCAACCTTACCTTCAGAAATCTCCTCGAAACCAATGTTTTCGTATTCCCTAATTTTTTCTTCACTCAAACTAGGCACGGCTTCGTAGTGCGTTTGCGGTATTGGTTTCAAGTCGTCATCTAGTTTTTCCGAAATAACTTTCGATGTTTCGTTGGCTCGGCGGAAAGTATCGTTCATTTCAGCCAAATCCAACTTCCGGATTTCTCCCGCCAATTGTTCCCGTTCATTATCACTTATTTCCGGCCAGTATTTGATAAGATGTTCTTGACCATGGGCACTCACATAATCTTTGAGATTTTCGAACGACATTTTCGGTGCGCGGTAAAAATCACTCTATATCTTATCGAGACCGATCGCCACGATTAGAAAGTGTATACTGATTGTGTTCCACATCACCTTCGTACATTTTCACGTTAATATTCCCCACCACAAAAACACGTCGGTCGACTTATGACATTTCACGACATTTTTGTTTATTTACATTATTGTGTAACACAATGTAACAGCGATTTTACAATTGAGTTATATACATTGTCTGTTTCTTTATGGATGTTATCTCACTTTAGAAGTAATACAGCAATGTATGCAAAATATATGATATATTGAATGTAATTTATCAAATGTCAACGTCAGATAATTACAGAGTATGGTAATGCGTTCAGTAAGAATTATTAACATATTATTATCTGCTAATTATTAATAATTATATGGAAATCAGAAAAAAAATAAAAAGTTTATTTACAATAATGTTATTAATATAGAACACTCGATTAGACCTGTATAATTACAATAATGATATAATTTTTCAGAACTGTGGTCTTCTGTTATCTATGCAATTTCAAAGGTTACCAGGAATAAAGTCATTCGGAGCAAAGAAGGGAAACATTTTCCAAAAATTTATATGATTTAATTTCATTTAGAAAAAAATTTACCTTTTAGGATGTCAATTTCGCGATTAACTTCAAAAGTGGTGAAAGAATATAAAAAAGAAATATGCTTGTAGTTTAAAAAAAAAACTCAAAGACGTGATAAAGTCAATGAACCTCGATAAAAAAATATATTTAATATGTACATACTACATATGTTTGCCTTAGCGATAATTACAAAATTAAATTGGGGTGTGCTAAGTTTTCAGTGACTATTCGAATAAAATGTTTTTAGGTTATAAATATTATGTTAAACTATTGTCTTTTATTGAAATAATGGGTAAGGCTGTTTATGAAAATGTTCAAAATAACATTTTAAGGATTTTTTTCAATTTACTCCGACAACACTGGCTGTCACTGTCATAATCACAACTGACAGAAACCCTTGTACCATGCGGTGTTGTCGAAATAAATGTCAATTTCTGTTAACGGCTTCCTTATTTTGCTGCTGATAATTATCGATTTTGTGCTGAATACCATTTACAGCGTGTTTTCTACTGCATATTATCTCTTCAGGATACTAGTTGAAAAAATTTTCAATGTAATCATGGTTGAAAACACGAAGAAACGAAAAAGGAATCCATTGGAACCACCTAACCAAACTATTGTGAAAAGAGGTGTTATTGATGCAAATTGGCAAAAATTACTGCAGTCCACGTCGCTGATGGATAAAAAAAATGAAAAGCCACCAACTACTGATAACAAAGATCACTATACAGGGACATTTAGACGGGAAAGGAAAAAGAAAAATCTGGAGCAAAAAGACATTGAAAATAACTTAAAAGGCTTAAAATTAGATAAGACACCCACTAATTTAGGTAGAGATGAGGTAGATAGTGTAAAAAAGGATACAAGAGAGGATAAAAAGAATAAATTAACAAAGTTTATAGCTATGGATTGTGAAATGGTAGGAATTGGTTACAATGGCGATGACCATATGCTTGCCAGAGTTTCTTTAGTGAACAAATTCGGTGACTGTATCTACGACAAATTTGTTAAAGCGCGCGAAGAAGTTATAGACTATAGAACTAGCGTTAGTGGAGTCAGAAAAGAGGATTTATTAAATGGTGAAGATTTTATGACAGTTCAAAAAGAGGTCTCAGAAATTGTAAAAGGACGAATTTTGGTGGGACATTCGCTGAAGACTGATCTGAGCGTGTTGTTTTTGTCTCACCCAAAAAAAAATATACGAGATACATCAAAATATAAACCATTTAGAAAGGTATGTACCTAAAAACTCCATCGCTTGCTCAGAACCGGTTAACCGTAGAATTAGTACTAAGAGTAGCTTATTTTTGAACTGAGCTGTTTTTTCATCAATCTCCGCTTAATGGTGCTGCACTCAAGTCAATAATATCATGATATTTTTTAAACCATTCGTCCAAATTACTTAGTTTAAAAGACAAAGTTCATCTACATTAAATACTGAAAGCGACAAATGTATTCATTTTAATAACAATTTGCTAAATACTCTAAAATGTGCATTGTAAAAAAAGTATCCAATTTAAATGTATTTATGGCTCATTATTTCGGATATATTTTGCTTCCACATAAAAGGTAGTGCTTCCACATATGCTGTCGCTTTTATTTAGAACTATTTAAGATAAACAATCCCATACAACATTATCTTTGTGTTACTACAACGGTTTAGGCAGCGCACGCCAAGATAGCTCTCATAAGGCACGAATTTTTCCGAGTTACTTGATACTTATCGTAATATTATGGCCAATATACAAAAACTGTTTATAAATTGTAGCCTATGTGTTATTCTGATTTATAAGCTATATTACTGTAAAGTTTCATCTAAATCCGTTTGGTAGTTTTTGCGTGAAGGAGTAACAAACATCCATCCATCCATCCTCACAAACTTTCGCATTTATAATATTAGTAAGATTACAATCGTTTACATTGCTGACTCATCAGATCTGAAAACTCTTTTATTACTTTGCGAAAAGTAAGACCAGTATTGTAGGCACCTTTGATAACTTGCTCATATACTTAGCTCCTTACAAAAAATTTGTAAAACCAAAACTTGACGATTAAAAAGAGTGGTGGAGAGCTTATTGCTAGTTCTCGACCGTTCTCCCTTGACTTGAGAACAGTAAATGTAAAATTAGAAGCATTTAATACGTATTTTTTATTGACGTTCATAAGTGTACATTGTGTTACCTAAATGAATAAATGATTTGAATTTGACAAAACCTTGCACTGAATATTAGTCACTGTTCAAATGCATTTTCAAAAGTTCTAACTTCTGTTAATATTTTCAATTTCAGATAACAAAAGGCAGCACACCATCTTTAAAACGGCTAGCTAAAGAGATCTTAGGTATAGATATTCAACACGGAGAACACAGCTCTGTAGAGGATGCCCGAGCAACTATGCAATTATACTGCACGGTTGCTAAAACCTGGGAACAATCACTGAGCGAGAAAAGAGGATATAGTCGCAAATTTGTAGAAACGTAACCAAATTTTAATTTCTTACAGCAGGGGTTCCCAAAGTGTGCATATACAGAGTAAAGAGGGGCACTGTGAGACTATTACTATCAATTTATTTAGCAACTAATACTTTAGTATCAATTTACTGCATTGAACTAGCAAGGGCGCAGTGACAAAATACGAAAACTGTTAGTGCATGAACTGAAATAGTTTGAAAACCCCTGACTTGGAGTTAGGATTGTTTCTCGATTAAAAATGGTTGTTAAACAGGGGCCTGCAAATAACTTTATTTTTTATACAGTAGAACTCCAATTATCCGAACTCCGACTATCCGAATCGCCGATTATCCGAATCGAATCGAAACCGCAAAACAGCTTACATTAACGGAGATGTTTAAAAAACAATGATTTTTATTTCTAAACTTGTACATAAGTACATTTTATTTATATTTAATTCAATAAAAAAATAGTGCAATATCAAAACGTAGCTTTTATTCTCTCCAATGGCAATTTTTTTTTAAAAATCCGATTATCCGAATATTTGATTATCCGAATGGGTCCCGGTCCCCATTAATTCTGATAATTGGAGTTCTACTGTAGTCTTCTTACATATTGTCTATACTGAAAGTCTCAATTCTTATCTCCTGCCAGCCTAGCATGACCGCCACGAGATATGTCGCGGACGAGAGAAGACAAACTAAGATGTAAGATATCTCGACATCGACAATTTTGATAGAAAAGATATCTCGATCGACAAATATATCTATTTTTGATATTAAAAGTCAAGTTTTAAGTGTAATTGTCATGTTAGACCCGAAAGAAATAGAGCGATAATCGATTAAAACACAAAAACGGTCGACAAAATTTTGTCGCGGTTGTCATGCTAGGCCGGCTGTAGACCTACCCTGGTGGGACCACCATACAATCCGAAATACCGGCTTGTCCTATTAATGCAACCATAAAAAGAAAAATAATGCTCTTAACATAATATACCGCACTTTCAAAACAAAAATGACATTATGCAAATGTTAATATTTTTTAATATGGCTATTTGAAGTCAGGGATATTGTAGAGGTTCGTAAATCGTAATCAATATTAGAAATTACTACCTAAACTCAACAATTTAGACTATTTAACTTTAAAGTACTCTGAATAAAGTGGCGTTTTTAGAATAAAAATAAGTTTATAAAAAATTGGCAGTGTCACTTTTGTTTTCAAAGTGCGATACACTATACACATATGTAACTATGTTACTCGCTGATAATGTAGCTTTCTATTGGTGAAAGAATTTTTAAAATCAGTTCAGTAGATCCAGCGTTAACTCCATACAACCTTTTTTACACCTTGGGTTACATTATTCAAGTTTTAGTAGGGATCCCTAATTATTTCTGGAAATAAATAGAGCCTATGTTACTCAGTGAAGATGTAGCTTTCTAACGGTGAAAGAATTTTTAAAATCGAGTAGTTTTTGAGGTAAATCGTAACAAACAAACAAATCTTTCCTCTTTATAATATTAGTATAGATAACTTGTCATACTTATAGCTTGATAGATATGTGTTAGGGGGCGTCCATAAATTACGTGAGGTGTTTTTTTAAATTTTTCTGTCCCTCCCTCTCCCCCTGGTGAGATGTCGTGAGATTTTATTCAACCCCCTCCCCCAACCCCCAATCTCACGTGAGATTTATCAAAATGTGGGTTTCTTACGTAAACGCGTTGGATTGTTATTATAAAAGAAAAAAAATTATAACGTCGAAGTATGAATGAAATTATTTTCTTTCGAACGAATTAGTGAATGATCTTAATCGTATTACGCGATTACGCTCAAGATTAAATCTTAAGCATGTACAATCTGGATTAAATGGACCAAAATAGTATAATTTTTTTTTGTTTCAATCAGAAAAAAAATTGCGTGATATTTGCCGAGACCTCCCCTCTCTCCAACGTAAGATTAGATGAGATTTGACTCGACCCCCTCCCCCCCTTAAACACCTCACGTAATTTATGAACGCCCCCTTATTTGTCAGACGGCGCTTATTACATACCTTAGTTTTGTTCCTGATGTTCGTTATTTTAGTTGATAAAAATTAAAAAGCATTTATAAAATAATGGACGCGCCGAGAGCGCCCTTGCTTAGTGATAATTAATAAATTTATGCAGATGCTGAAAAAAAATAGCGGGGGTTTGGGGGAATGCCATATTTTCTCTTTACCGGGGACCTTATCCACCTACGCTACTGCTTGTATGTATAAGACGAAATGAAATGTCATAATATTGTACCTTGAAAACTAAACTTACTAAAAACAAAATATATGTTTTTTGGAAAAGTTCTCGTAACGTGTCCGAGTTTCTAATAATGTCATGCAAACATTTGCGCCATCTAGCGGCATCAAGTTGACCTTTTGAAGTTCTATCTTCGACTAACGATGATGATGGACACAAGATGGCGTTGATAGTTGAAAATGTTCAGTTTTTGAGTGACAGTTTGCTTTTTTAAGTGCGATATATTTTGGGTGTTCCAAATAAGTTTCAGTCTGTATTCCAAAACATGACTCAAGTTTCAATCTAGTTTTGAGACTTGTAAAATATTTTTTTCTATCTTGACAGTTTTCAAGAATTGATTTCGGCTTGAGAGATCTTGAAATATTTGCCTAAGTTTACTTTTGAACCAACAATATCTTAGTTTGTCTTCACTCGCACGCGAGATATCTCCTGCCGGCCTAGCATGAAAACCACGACTTAATGTTGTCGACACATTTTCACGTGTTTAAATCGATTATCTTTGTCTTCCGGGTCTTACATGATACTTACACTTAAAACACGACATCTAATGTGAAAAGTAGATATATTTGTCGATCGAGATATCTTATATCGTTGGTTCAAAGTTATAACTCACTAAGTCCCGTATTCCAAGACGTCACTCAAGTTGTAATCTATTCTTGAGAACTGTCAATATGTCAAAATTCTATAGAGAATTATTTTTAAGCAAAAAACAAAAACCGACTTCAAAACTATAACTAAAAAGTAAAACATAATATTTTAATTACTTCAAAGCATTATTTATTAACAGTTATTTTTGAAGTCGGTGCCACCCAACCGATGCCGCTCCGTACCGTTCAAAAAGTTGCAAAAGCAGGATTAAACAGTCCTTCTCTGCTGGCACCGACTCCAAAAATAACTGTTAATAAATAATGCTTTGAAGTAATTAAAATATTATGTTTTACTTTTTAGTTATAGTTTTGAAGTCGGTTTTTGTTTTTTGCTTAAAAATAATTTTTTTTCAAAATTTTTGTAGGAAGTGTATTTTTTAAGTTCATTTATCCTTACATAATAATTTAGTAGACCTACCACTAAACGTGCTGCTCAAATGAGACAGCGTCGTGAAAGGAACTACAAACCATAACATCATCCACGTATAAGATTTTTTTTGTTATTGTTGATTTTCTAAAAAAGCACTAAACCAATTTCGATAAAAATCGAATTATATGGGACCATCTCTGAAATATCCCCTACCAAACAAAAGAAGAATCATCCAAATCCATCCATAACTTGCGGAGTTATCGCGTAACAAACATACAAAAAAAAAAAAAGCAACATACAGACTTTTTTGAAGTCGGTTAAAAAATGGTTTGACAAGGCTCAAAACTAGATTCAAAACTCAGACATGTCTTGGAATATGGGCCTAAGTGTAATTTAGAATAAAAACAAATTTGTCTGTTATTTTAAACATCTACGATAAGAACAAATTACTAAGTGCGTATTGCGCTTCATAGTTTTGTTATGGACAGCAATACGCAATTAGTGCTTTGTTCTTGCTTAAAATAAGCAATAGTTTACTTTTGAACTAACTATATTTTAGTTTGTCTTTACGTCCGCGAGATATCTCTATCAAGAGAGAGAAAGAGCAGTATGGAGGGTAGAGATAAGGAGTACTCTCTCTGTAAATTAGAAGTGTCCATAAAGTCATGTGATATTATGGTGGCGCTGCTGTAAGCTGATGACTGCATTTGAAAGAAAGCGCCTAAAACTGTTAGAGTAGGACAGAATGAAACGAAGAAAATAAAATATATCCGGTCCGAAACGACTAACAAAAGATAGTAAAGTAATTTCTTACATTGATTAAATATATAACAATAATTTTAAAATTTTCAGAATTCTTTTGAATAATCATTTACTTTATTTTTATAAACTACTCTATTCAGTACAACTACTTCTGTACTTTACTGTTTCCGTTTGGCATACTTCACTTCATTAATAATCGCCAAATTCACATCGAACCATCAGTGGTCATCAGCGCCTTTTTAGTTGGTTTTGGAACTACGAGTCTAATCTAACAGCTTATCATGGACACTTTTGAAAGTAAAGTCCCATATGAGAGAGTGTTCCTTATCTCTACCCTCCATAGTTGCTAGGTTGGCATTTTTCATAATTTTTATTAACTAGTAATGATTTAATACGCTAGCTATATCGAGACCATCTAAGTTTTGAGTGTCACTGCCTCCGATACAGTCCTACCAGTTGGCTTAATGTTTAAAATATGGACTTTCGATTTCAAATGTTGTTTCGTAGCATAATATTGTTAAAAGTTTTGTAATAATAAAGTATATTTTAACATTATTGATATTGTTTTATTTGTACTTTTCATAACTAGACGGTGTTAAGCAACACAGTGCCAATCCACACCGTTGCCATTTTGAGAAAATTGAGTTTGAAGTTTTAATTAGGTTTTGTTAAGTTTCTTTTAAAAAATAACAGAAATAACAGATATTTTTGTAATTATTATTATTAGACTAAATGTAGGTATATAGTTTTTTTTGGTAGCAGTCAAAGTAATAGAATTTGAGTGCATTTTTGTTAAATATTTTAAACATTTTAGGTTTTCGTGCCAGTTAGTTTTTTCAATATTTTTGCTATTAAAATATGTACTCCATAATATTGTCTTCTATTAACGCGAGTATCACACATTTAAATAAAATACTGTATACCGGATTAAAACGCGATTTATTATTATATTATTTATCCCGACGTTTCGGATGCTTTTCAGCAACCGTGGTCGCGGGAGTCTCCCGCATATAGTTTTTTTTGGTAAGCTGTTGCGACCACGGTTGCTGAAAAGCATCCGAAACGTCAGGATAAATAATTTAAATAATAAATCGCGTTTTAATCCGGTATACAGTATTTTATTTAAATATGTACTCCAGCTCATAAGGAAGCGATTAACATTTTTATAATTTTGTGGGTTGACAGCTTTCAACTGTACATAGAGAATGGATTGAGCAAAAATAAATTTATAGTCAAAGTTAAGGTTTTTTTGGTATCATCGTTACAACAGTAAGTAGTAATATGACGGGCTCGTTGGCGCGTTCGGTAGAACACCTGCCGTGCGCATCGATGGGTCGTGGGTTCGAATCCCACCGGGAACACATGCTTATAATTTTCTGTAAACATGTTTTCCCCACGTCTGGTAACTTCGGGCATTGATCGGGTGGGAGGAATATCTTAATTCCGACCGGGTAACGAACCACCGTTCATAGATGGAAAAACCGTGAAGTGCATATGCGCGTTTCGGTTTCAGTCTATGGATTTCCGAATGCACGAAGTAAAAATTAGGTCGACAGCGCATCATTGACTGATGTTCTGTGGCTGAGGTATCACCTACCATCAAGTGAACCTCATGCTCGTCTGTCGAAATCTGACATAAAAAAAAAAAAGTATAAGTACCAAGTATTATAAGTAAGTAATGGAGTATAAGTAATTTAAATAAGCATTAAATGCCCCAAGTTTAATAATATAAATAAGGAAGGAAAGTAGTGCTTGAAACTGACGAGCGTGTATGAAAGCATTGATGAAAGTAGAAGAAGCGAAAGTGGTATGTAAGGATCGGAGCATATGGAATTCCGTGATCTCTACCTACCGCAATGGGAAAGAGGCGTGATGTATATGTATGTATACGCGTATATATGCATGCGTGGTACTCGTGAACGGGTGCTACTTGTGGTTACTGGTCGGACTTGAATTGTGTATGCGGCGATGTTAGTTATTTCGACTATGTGATTGCGTGTTGTTCCCATGAGAATGTAAGCGCGTGCACCATTTCACCATGCCTACTGCTGATACCTCTATCATTGTTTGTCCTCACAAATTTTTGTTTTTTATTATTTCGTTTATTTTGTTATTATTATAGTAAATTACTTCAAGATGTCATGTGGAACATGGTGTAATGGTTGCAGCTCCTTACAAACATTTTGTAAAAGCAAAAACTTGGCGATTAAAAAGAGTGACGGAGAGTTTATTGCCAGTTCATAAGTGTACATTATGTGACCTAAATGAATAATTTTTTTTTAATTTTGTACGTATGTAAGATACTGAATTGAAGAAATAGGTAGGCATATTCCATTTAAAATCAACATAATTTTTTTTTTATTTCAAATAGGCCTTTGCAGGCTCTTATGAAACGTCTAGTTGCACGGTTCCAAAAAGTGGGTCTCATGGAGAAGAACCGGCAAGAAACTCCATGGACACTCTTTTCAACAATGGTTTAGCTCGACAATTAACAAAGACTCGGTTACAATAGTAATAATCGGCTGCGAAGTTTATATAATGCAAGGTATACAGAGATTCTATACAATGCAAAAGAAAATTGAGTTTTTACTATTAGTGTAAAATGAGATACACACACTTGCACAGCGCAAGTTGCCAGGGAAGCCGCACATGCAGAGATGAATTAGCGCCATACATCTTTATCGTCAACATAGTCTTGGATTTTATAATACGCTTTTTTAATTAGGATTCCTTTGATGACGTTTTTGAACTTTTTAGTCGTAAGATCAGTTACACATTTCGGTAGCCTGTTGTAGAATCTGACACAATTCCCAAGAAACGATTTATTCGATTTTGTTAATCTATATTTTGGGACTACTATTTTATGCTTATTCCTGGTATTTATAGAATGAATATCACTTTTAACAGTGAATTGATGCAAATTTTTACGAACAAACATGATATTCTCTAGAATGTAAAGGGAAGGCAACGTGAGTATATTAATTTCTTTAAATAATTCTCTCAGAGACTCGCGGGGGCCAAGATTATAAATTGTACGAATTGCCCTTTTCTGGAGAATGAATATGGCATCTACGTCAGCCGCTGCGCCCCACAGTAGAATACCATAGGACATTATGCTATGAAAGTAAGCAAAATATACAAGCCTAGCTGTAGCAACGTCAGTAAGCTGTCTTATTTTTCTGACTGCATAAGCTGCAGAACTTAGTCTACCTGAACCTTACCTTAGTCAACCATTGCAGGCGTTCATAAGAACATTATTATGAGGTTTCTCTTAACCCTTTATCTCCGTAGCATAGGTCACTAGCACCCGGTACGGATCCCATATATTTGTCGTCCTCCAATTTTTTTTATAACAGCGGATAACCGAGCAGGTGGGTTACCTGATGGTAAGTTATCACCACCACCCATGGACAACCGCGACTTCAGTCTCAGATGCGTTGTCGGCCTTTCAAAAATCGGCCGGCCTCTTATTTTTGATAACGATTACAAACAGGGCCGGAGGCTTCGAGGCAAAAAAATATGAAAGGAATGTTGAAGGAAATATTTTTTTTACCGCCACCTGTTAAATAGACAGATAGCGTCTTTGTTTAATTATTATTATACTATATAAATACGATACAAAATTGCTTTTGTATTTAAATAAAATAAATATTGATTTTGACGTAGGTACATTGAAACAGAATTTAAACATTTTGTTAATTAATTCATATCAAGTTGTAAAGCAAATATGGTTTTGTTTACAATTATTATTATTGACGTGGCCTAATCTTCTTTCGAAATTATTGTTTTTTTTTACGTTGAATATAATCAAAGTTTTGAACAATTCTTTATATTTATACTAGCGACCCGCCCCGGCTTGGCACGGGTGCAATGCTGATACTAAATCCACTACAGAAAAACTGTTATTATTATACATATAAACCTTCCTCTTGAATCACTCTATCTATTAAAAAAAACCGCATCAAAATCCGTTGCGTAGTTTCAAAGATTTAAGCATACAAAGGGACAGAGAAAGCGACTTTGTTTTATACTATGTAGTGATTATTATTATTGACGTGGCCTAATCTTCTTTCAAATTTTTTCCTATTTTTACGTTAAATATAATCAAAGTTTTGAACAATTCTTTATATTTATATAATACTAGCAACTCGCCCCGGCTTCACACGGGTGCGATATAGATTTATTATACAGAAAATAGCCTGTTACTCGTTGATAATGTAGCTTTCTATTGGTGAAAGAATTTTTAAAATCGGTTCAGTAGATTTGAGTATAGATAAACTAAGTTGCTGATATCACAATTTTTAAGATTGAATATAAGGCTGACATTGTTTTAATGGTTAGGATGTGTTCAGGCTAGGGAATACAATCCCGAGCATCTTTTTCAATCCTGGGATTACGGGATTTTTGATGCGTAATCCCGGGATCCCGGGACTATCCCGGGATTAGACTCTGTGGTTTCTTAATATTGTCTTTTATTAACGCGAGTATCACACATTTAAATAAAATACTGTATATATACTCGCGAGAGACTGTCTCCCGCGACCACGGTTGCTGAAAAGCATCCGAAACGTCGGGATAAATAATTTAAACAATATAAATAATAAATCGCATTTTAATCCGGTATTTATTTAAATATGTGGTTTCTTATTGAGCACAAATGAAAAATAAAGAATAATTTCTTAAAAAATAGTTTTTAATATCGTTGCACACTAATCACAATAAATGTAGTAAGAAAATAAAATAGACCAAACAATAAAAACTGTCCTTTTGCAAGAAATCAAAACGACAACACAAAAAACTATTTAGAATTTTAAAATACAATTGAATCATCATGCATCCAATTTTTGCCTTCCAAGCCTGCCTCGTAGCTGATTCCCGGGTGATTCCCCTGTTGGCCTGTTGGGTAATTACCTAAAGATTATTCTGAGATGGGAAGTCCCTTATAAGTTCTACGAAAAACACATTATTAGGGCTGTACCAATGTAGTACGTACGTATCTTACGGCGTATCTAAGGGTTACTTTAAGTCGTTATGTAATAAATGCTATTAATATAATCTAGGCAAGGTTATTGTTAAGGCGCAAGGGACTACGTTATGCGAACTAGACCTGTTTGTGGCAATCCCGAAAATCCCGGGATTAGCCAAGGACAGTCCCGGGATTTACGGGACCAGAAATAGTCCGGGATCCCGTGATATAGTTCCCGGTAGTTCATTCCACAGTTTTGTTGTACGTGGAATGAAGTTGCGCGTGAACCGTATCGTGCTTGACTTCCATTCATCGAGGTGATGAGGGTGATAGGACTGTTTGTGACGTGCGATGAATTTAGTCGGCAGCTGGAATGATGTCAAATACTTCGCTACATCAAGGGTATATCTGAATGCTCGAAGTAAAAAGTAGTTCGACAGCGCTTCATTGACTGATATTCTGTGGCTAAGGTTACCACCAAATGAACTTCATGCTCGTCTGTCGATATCTAACATAAAAAAGGAAATTAAAGCCCAGTGGCGGCGTAAGGCGTGGGCGACGTGGGCCACCGCCTACGGCCTCGCGACTCAGGGGGCCTCGCGCCCCGAAAAAAGTATAGCGACATCTATAATCCGCTACAAGAATCAATACAAAGACGTCTAATCCTGAATCGCGCTATCAAAGTTTCTGTGCGCGCTAAGTATATATACAACATCTCGACATCAACCACTGGGGCCTTAGGGCCGGCCAGTCAGTGGTTCGACTGGTCGAGGATCCTCCCTTTAGGTTGGAGGAAGAGCACACCTCCCTTCCTCCAAAAAAGCATTACTTAAAATACGCGCCAACAAAAATTTTGAAAGGGCCCCGAAAAATGAATCTTGCCCACATAAAATTTAGGTCTTACGTCGCCACTATTAAAGCCTTTAATTTTATTAAAGCGGATGGAAGTAGTCAGAAGCGAAACCCGATGTCAGAGCATGACATAATGACCTTCTTCGTACAATAATAATATCATTTGCAAGGAGCCCAGTAAATTAATTAGACTGAATTAATTATATATGAAGTGTACATGTTTACTCAGCTGTTGTGGTAAGTTTATATAAGACGAACTGGGGATATAACTGCGTAGTGGATAAAGACGTTTGTCTGACCACGTCCAATATGAGGGGCGCTGTATTCTGTGTTATAGCCGTAAGTAATAATATTAATTTTCCTATTAACTTCTTCTTCTTCCTGCCCTGTTCTCTTTTTTTATTATTTGGGGTCGGCTCCTTTTCTATTCTCTTCTTTGACACGCCATATCATCAGTCATTCCTCTCAAAAATTCAACTGAATTCCATCGGACATCGCGACATAATTCCAAATTTCATACTCACCACTTCAGTATCTTGAAATCCACAATCGAGGAACCTTAGGAATATTCTGTCACTCTGTAAAACCAGTTTCCATCAGCGATATATCCGAACCTATTCGACTAAGGGAACTTCAAAAAAAACCTATGTACTTATTTCTTTGTGGCCGAACAGGCCAAATTGTGCACACTCGAGATAATTCGAGCGGCATTTTATTTTATGATGCTATAATTTTTCACAAAAATTAAAATATTCTAAACTTAGATTATTATCTAAGATTCTAAAGTGTGTTTTTTACAAAAAAAAAATGTCTTTTTTTTTTCAAAAAATCGGTGCGTTTGCCTGTTTTGGTCTCAGCTCACTTCAGTGGCGGCGTAAGACCTAATTTTTATGTGGGCAAGATTAATTTTGAGAGGGCCTGCCTGGCCTGCCTGCAAAAATTTTTTTGGCGCGTTCGCGGTATTTAAGTAATGCATAATAATTTTCGGGGCGCAAGGCCCCCTGGGTCGCGAGGCCGTAGGCGGTGACCCACGTCGCCCACGCCTTACGCCGCTGGCTCACTTGTTGATTTCATAAAAAAAGTCAAACACATGAATACGAACATTATGGTCATTGTACCACCCTGTGTTCTATGATTTCAATGCCTTATTCAAATTCAAATAAAATAAATCAAGGAAACTTTTACAAGTCCTTCTGAATCATCATTTGTTTAAACCTGTTCGGAATATACCAAGAACTGGAGAGAAATTCGATAGATATTTTTAAATTGTAATAAATATTGCCAAAATTGACCTGTGCTTTATTAGCAAAGCAATGCAATGTTCTGAAAAAAAAAACAAAAAAAAAAAATTGATAAAGGAATCTCAAATATGACATTTCGTTAGCGAATTTGCAAAAAGTTTTCATTACAATAACTAGAATTATTTTTTGTTACTCAGGTCTTCGCGGCGGTGGCCCAGGCTCTACCAGGAAGTGAGTATTAAACCTCTTTTATTTAAAGTATTGTTATTTAAAATACTAACAGTTGATACATTTCACGCACACCTAATGGACGCGTGATCGTTTTAAGTCTTTGGAGGAAGTGTGTAACAAAAATGCGTTCTTTTTATATCTACAGGCGTTAGTTTCTAAATTAAATATAATTATTAAAATATTTATATGAAACAAATTGAGATTTTTTTTTTAAATTCTTGAATCTTTAAAAGTGTAAGTTAACCTGCCAATCAAGAACATAGATGTACATAGAGAAACAGGCCTTATTAGCGCGCTTGTTACGGTTTCTCTGGGGTAAGAGTAGTTCTCACCCCAGCCACCGCGGCGCTTCTAGTATCCGAGTGGACGCACACTCTGACGCCGGAGTCATAGCGTCCTATAGATTTTGAGTTTAAAATCATAACAAACATACAAAAAAACAAACAAAAAAATCATTCCTTTTTAAAAAAATATTATAGATTACTGAGAATTTACAATTAAAAGTTTATTTGATATGTTAATTATGCGAAAATGGGATTAGACTCTCAGCGAAACACTGATTTTCAGTTTAATCCGCCGTGATGTTTTAGCATCTGGGAAACGTAAATTATAATAAAATAATAAATAAGTCTTCTATCTTCTATCTATAAGATGTTGATATAAATATTGTTGGTCTATCTTGTCAGAATTTTAATTTACGACCACTTCAAACTCCACAGTACAAAAATTCGAGGTAGACACGCAGAACGCACAGCAAGCGTACCAAGAGAATCAAGAATACGTTCAAAGTTCGAATGGTCACAACGAAGAGTTCGCAAGCAAACAGAGTAGCCAGTACCAAACTGAAGCGTCTCAGAGTGAGCAATATGAAGAAAGTAATGGCCAGAATGAAGGCTTCGTTCAGAATCAGTCAGAACAGGAGAATTATAAAGGTATTTACACGCCCCGGCTTCGCACGGGTGCAATGTTGATGTACTGCCGGTCTAGTATGACCGCCACGAGATATGTCGCGGACGAGAGAAACTAAGATATAAGATATCTCATTATATTATATCTCGACGTCGACAATTTTGATAGAAAAGATATATCGATTTTCAAATTTCAAATTCAAATTCAAAAATCATTTATTCATTTAGGTAACACAATGTACACTTATGAACGTCAATAAAAAGTACATATTAAATGCTTCTAATTTTACATTTACTGCCAGTTCTCAAATCAAGGGCGTAGAGCGGACGAGAAGAACTGGCAAGAAACTCGCCGCCACTCTTTTCAATCGCCAAGTTTTTGTTTTACAATGTTTTGTAAGGAGCTGCAACCATTACACCATGTTCCACATGACATCTTTTAGTAATTAAGTATAATAATAAAAAATATATAATATAATATATAAACGAAAAAAATAAAAAAACAAATATTTGTCCTCTATCAACAAATATATCTATTTTTAATATTAAAAGTCGAGTTTTTAGTGTAATTGTCATGTTAGACCCGGAAGAAATGAAGAGATAATCGATTAAAACACGAGAAAACGGTCGACAAAATTTTGTCGCGTTTGTCATGCTAGGCCGGCAGTACAAAAAAAAATTTCAAGCTGTCATAGGGACTGCCGAAAGAAGTGAAAACTTAGAATTATTATGTGTGCTAGTCTGGCTGCTCATCCGGGCTAGCATGACAAGCGCGACAAAATTTTGTCTACCGTTTTCTCGTGTTTTAATCGACTATCGCTTTATTTCTTTCGGGTCTAACATGACAATTACACTTAAAACTCGAGTTTTAATATCAAAAATAGATATATTTGTCGATCGAGATATCTTTTCTGTCAAAATTGTCGATGTCGAGATATAATATATCGAGAAATCTTACATCTAAGTTTGTCTTCTCTCGTCCGCGACATATCTCGTGGCGGTCATGCTAGCCCGGCATAGCTATACATATACTGTTCTAATGCATGTCGGTGTCGCGAATCTAAATTTTTTTCCCCATCTTAAAACATTCAACGCGCCTAAAAAAGTTTTCATTTCACACAAAAATAGGCTATATTAATCGCTGATAATGTAGCTTTCTATTGGTGAAAGAATTTTTAAAATCGATTCAGTAGATCCTGAGATTAACCCCTATAACCTACAAACTCACAAACTACCTCTTTATTAGTATAGATTAGGGATGCAACGGAAGTGGTTTTATCGGAACCGAATTCGGAATCGGAGTTTTTAAATATGGTTTGTCGGAACCGAAATCGGAATCGGAACCGGAACCAGAATCGGAGGCAGAAGCAAAAGAGAGATGTGTAATCAAATAAATCATTTCATCAATCAAATCATCAGTTTCATTCATATCAGTTCAAAAAATAAAACACCTTCCTAGTTGTAAGAAAATAAAAATAAACGAATTGACTTAAATTTTATACCGTAGTAAATTAAATCAAATGGTGAATAAATAAATGGTAAATGATCGTGGCCGCCGCCGCCGCTGTGCTTCGACCTCCGATTAAACCTCCGATTGAAATTTATCGGAACCGAAATCGGAATCGGAGGTGCAAATCAATCGGAAGTTCCGACCTTTCGGAACCGGAATCGAAGCTCCGTAACATCCCTAGTATAGATCAAGGATACTTATATACTTATATACAGGGAACTTCTGATTGATTTTGCACTTCCGATTCCGATTTCGGTTCCGATAAATTTGAATCGGAGGCTATTATCGGAGGTCGAAGCACGTCGGGGGGGGGGGGGGGGGGGGTGGCCGCGTTCAGCGCCATTTGATTTAATTAATTTCTGTGTAAAATTTAAGAAAATTAGTTTATTTTTATATATCACACCCAGAAAAGTGTTTACCTTTTTTGAACTGATTTGAATGAAACTGAAAATAATGTTTGTAAATTTTTTTTTTTACACATCTCTCTTTTGTGTCTGCCTCCGATTCCGGTTTCGGTTCCGATTCCGGTTCCGATAAACCAAATTTAAAAACTCCGATTCCGAATTCGGTTCCGGTAAAACAACTTCCGTTACATCCCTAGTAGGTATAGATGTACGATAAATTACTTACTTTATTTACTTTACTCACTATTTTTGTTATTACTTTTATTTTATTTTTTGCGTCTGAGGCGCAAACTATTGTGGTATCTGGCAGAATGACCAGCGCTGTGGAACTCGTCTGCTTCACAGCATTATGCTGAGCCAGGGCCAATTACAACCACAGCACACACACATTTACACAATTTAAAAAATGTACCTTGATTTGATGTTCTAAAATGTTTTGTTATTATTTTGTGATTCTGTGTGTGTGTTTCGTTCGTAATAAATGTTATGTCTATGTCTATAAATATCGTATCGGATATATACTGCCTAATACGATATATCTTTTTCCACAGAAGAAACTAAGGCTCACCAGTCTAGCGGTGTACTCCTAGATGCGCTGGAGTCAGCCAGTAATATTGCCCACCAAGCTAAGCATATACACAGTCATGCTGATGAGGTTTCCATAGATATAGCGCTCGGAGGTTTGGGTAAAAGTGAGTGTATTGTATTTTTTTATGTTAGATATCGACAGACGAGCATGAGGTTCACTTGATGGTAGGTGATATCTCAGCCACAGAACATCAGTCAATATAAGTCGACAGCGCATTAGTGCCTGATGTTCTGTGGCTGGGGTATCACCTACCATCAAGTGAACCTCATGCTCGTCTGTGGATATCTAACATAAAAAATACTCAATAAACTAACATAAATGTATGAATTTCAATTTGTTGTTTAACAATAATATTTTTTTTTTCAGAGCCAAAACGTCATGACCCCTTATTAGAAATATTCGGAGTACGCAGTAAGTATACAAATTAAAATATAATATAATAAAACCAAATTATACTATAATTGCAGACCATATTTAGTACATAGCTTCCAATTAAAAAATATAATTATTAATTAAATTAATGAAATTAAATCTATATAAATAAATATCAATGTAAGTATATTTGTTCTCTATGCACTCCTAAACTGTTCATCCGATTCTGATGAAACTTTGATGAGTTCTACATACGCCCACTAACGTATTACTCTATTGTTTTACGTGGTTTAAAATAATAACCTTTAGAAAACCATTAAAACTTATTTAATGCCTGCCTTTTATTATCTCTTTCCAGTGGCGGATTTTTACCATCCCTTACCATCTACCATATATATATATTTTTTCTTAAATTAATATATACTAGCCACGCGCCCCGGCTTCACACGGGTGCGATGTAGATGTACTATAGCCTATGTTACTCGCTGATAATGTAGCTTTCTATTGGTGAAAGAATTTTTAAAATCGATCCAGTAGTGTTTGCGTTTATTCATAACATACAAAAATACAAATCTTTCCTCTTTATAATATTAAAATAATACATAGAGTCCGATTACTGGTTCGGGGCGGCGAACTGGGTGTTTTGCTATAGGATATACAAGTTTGATATATCGTTGAATGAACAATGAAAGGGAAAAGGGAAAAGTCATCGGCAATAGCTCTGTAGGACATCATAAAAACGTTTTACAGAATTCTTTTTGATTTCTATAAGAGATGTATAAAAAAAATTGCTCCCCAAAGCCGCCCTAGGCTCAAGCCTTTTTTTTTTTTATTTTAGAGGGGAAAAAGACTCCTTATGTCCTAGCAACGAGATTGGCCTCCTGAAATATTTTATGCACGAGGCCTATCCCCTGGTTCGCTATCCCCCCCCGCGGGTGTGCAATGCAGGGGGGAGTGTGGGGTTCTGGTCGACCGCTGACTCTCTGCTAGTCAGAGAGCCTGGTGACCCATACCCACTAAAACCCTCTTGACCCTCAGGTCTCGCCGTAATGGGGCAACGGGATAACGACGTAAACAACCGCGGCCCCGGCGACTCAGCCTGCTCGTAAATCCGCCATTGTCTCTTTCATACACAAAATACTATCATGTGTGCTTCATGATGGCACTTCACATGGCTATTTGTGTTTGCTGTTGGATGTTTGATGTATTTTGGGAAAATATGACGTACACGCAAATACAGGAAAATACGAACATAGCAGCCAAATAACAAACATAACCATTTGGTAGCAGAAGGCCGTACAGGTTAACAGCGCGTGCGCTTCTGAATATGGCCATTATATGGACGATTTATTTGCGTATTTGCCTATTTGATCCCTTTGATGTGCGTCGAGAAATCGACAAGCGCACGGTGACGCGTATTTGACAAATATGGCCAATACTGTCCACACAATATGGTAATTGTTTGCCAAATATGCCAAATACCCAAATACAAATAGCCATGTGAAATACCACACTAAGGTTTTCCAATTTTTTTAAGGTCACAGTCAACTGAGCGATTACTTCTTCAAATATTCAGGATTTAGAGGTGAGTGTGATATTAATTTTTGCTGTTGTATTAATTTATGGACCGGAATATTTTTTTTATATTTGATGACAATAATATAAAAGATTAAAAATAATGCCAAAATCAAATAAAATAAGCGCTTGCGCAGCGACTTATGCAGACCGCTTATATCGTAAATAAAAAAAAAACATTTTTTTTTTATCAAATCTCTTTATTTTTAACTAGGAATGTTATTTTATTCTCAAATGATATTAAAACTATTACTGCCTTATTCATTATATCGTATTATAAGCTTGATTTAGTTAAAATATGTTTTGTTTCTTTCGTTCTGTAGTCTTTTTATATTCGATAGAGCGAGACAAAACATATTTTAACTATATCGAGTTTAAATACGTTTATGAATAAGCAGTTAAGCGGGCTTATTATTTAGCGGGCCCAACCTACAAAAATCGTTTCATTTCGGATACCGGATAGCCGATTATTACTATTGTAACCGAGTCTTTGTAAGCTAAACCATTGTTGAAAAGAGTGTCCATGGAGTTTCTTGCCGGTTCTTCTCCATGAGACCCACTTTTTGGAACCGTGCAACTAGACGTTTCATAAGAGCCTGCAAAGGCCTATTTGAAATAAAAAACTTTTGATTTTGATTTTGATAAGTCCGTTCGGTAGGATAAGCGCCAAATCGGTTGGTTAGAGACCACTGCCCCAGTGGTTGTTGTCGAGGTGTTGTATTGTTGTCTTATGGGATTAGAATAAACATTGAATTTCAATGTTAGTAGTAAGTTTATATGTATGTTTATCCACAATATAAATTAGGTTTTTGTTTTTTATTTCTGATATCGACAGACGAGAATGAGGTTCACTTGATGGTAGGTTGGGAATCATTGATTGATGTTCTAAGGCTGAGTTCTTGACCTACCATCAAGTGAACCTCATGCTCGTCTATCGATACCTAACATAAAAAAGAGAAAAAAACTCAATAAGTTTCAAATTTTAATTTATAAGTTATTCAATTTTGAAATTGAAATTGACATACACAGAGATATGTCATCAAAAATATTATATACATACATAATTACGGCGATATTTGTTGTAAGTAGGTATATATTTATATATGTTCAGTCTTTACTTAAATTACATTTGTCTTAAACTGGTAGAATGAACATATTAGCGCCGCCTATTTTTTCTGTTGTTCACCCTGGTATTGGGTGAAGTCAGCCGCAAGGCAAACGTAGTACTGCGCATGCGCCGCTGCCGCCATCTGCGGTTAATATAGCTGCGCTCGCGCATCCATCGTTCTCTTCTTCGTTGACCACCGTCGAGGAAGGTGCTGTCGCAGGGACGTTCTCTGCAGTCATCTCAGCCACGTTGGCTAACCTATTGTCAAGTGCCGTGCACTGACGAATCCTGGCCTGGAGGAGGAGCAGTTGAGGTAGGTGGTGCTTTATTTGTTCCTTTCTACCAGCTAATAATTTTATATACAGTCCACTACAAATCCCACATTTTTTGGTCCTTCGAGCCGGATTTTTTAATTTTTTTACTAACGTCAGTTTATTTTAATTTTGTTTTTTCTTGAGCCGTGCTTATTAAATTAAGAAATAAATATGCCTGACGACAAAATTCCTAGTAAAAAAGAACTAGATTTAATAAGGAATATTAATAGAAATATAGCAATAAAACAAAGATTATTTTCACAATTGCAAGAAGTGTTTGATATGTCTAATAAAATAAAATCTCAACCTCAAATAAAAGACTTATTCGTCATGCGTGCCTCGGACATTGAGTCGCTCAGAGATAGGTACGAGTCCGTATGTATAGACATTTACGATTTACAACTCAGTTTAGAATCAGAAACACAATTTTCTGACCAAGACCTTAAATCATTTGATGATCTTTTTTATCGTATAAAATTGTGTGTTTCGCAATGTGACGATTCACACGTGGCAGGCGCACACAACGTGGGTTCTTTGGCTGATACTGACCGTGTCAGTAGTAGGCCTAGATTACCACAACTAGAATTATATACCTTCGATGGTAATATTGAAAATTTTACCACTTTTTACGAAACATTTTGTTCTTTGGTGCATAATCAAACAACTATTTCAAACATAGATAAGTTCCACTACCTTCTTTCGTGTACAAAAGGTTCCGCATTAAATATTGTCAAAAGTTTACCAATTAATGCAAGCAATTATAATGTTGTGTGGCAGTCACTGCTTGATAAATACCACGATAATAGGATGCTTGTGGGCAAATACCTTGATAAAATGTTAAATTTTCCAACTTTAAAATCGGAATCTTCGAATAATTTAAATATTTTTATCGAAACATTTGACCATTCAATAAAGGCTATAAGCGCGTTAGACATTGAAGATTTATCTAGTTATATTTTATGTCATATAGCATTGAGAGCACTTGATCCCGCCACTAGAAAATCATTTGAACAAAAGATTAATCAAAATTCAATACCTTCTTATAAAGATTTAATGTCACACATACAAAACCAAATAAAAATATTAGATCATTCAAATTCATTCGAATATAATAATTCAACTTCTAAATTTAATAATCAAAATAAGGGTAGTTTAATAAATAAAAAATCAAATGAACAATATACACGTAAGGCGTTTTCGCAAACTTTACAATCTACTAAAATTAATAATGTAACTTGCATAAACTGCGGACATAATCATATGATTTTTCGATGTGTTAAATTCCGTGAATTAACACCAAAGGAACGAGTTAGCCGTGTTAACTATTTAAAATTATGTCACAATTGTCTTAAGCCTAATCATTCAACAGCAGATTGTAAAAGTGAATTTAAATGTTTTACGTGCAATAAGCGACATCATGCGCTATTACATTTGGATACTATCGAGAAACCGGTTCCTACGCTGTTCGCTAGCCACAGTAGGCAAGATAGTGAGTCATTTGTTACTTCGCATTCGTCCAACGCTGATAAGAATTATTGTGTACTTTTAGGAACAGCTGTTGTGTATGTGAACGATGCCTACGGTAATGAACAACCGTGTCGCGTTCTTATTGACTCGGGCGCTCAATCGAATTTTATAACTATGAATTGTTTCGAACGATTAGGGTTGTCAAAACGTAAATGTAATTATAATATTTTTGGTTTATCGGGAAATAATGTAAAATCTTTAGGTATAACTTCCTGTACAATTAAATCGAGACATTGCGATAGTCCAGTTTTTAATATTGATGCTATTATTTTACAAAAAATAACTTCTGATTTACCTACGATTGAGGTACCAGCAAGTGTTGCGAATAAATTTAAAAATTTAATTTTAGCCGATCCCTATTTTTATAAAAAATCTCCAGTTGATATTATTTTGGCAGGTGATATTTTCCCTGATATTTTTGATGGGAACAAAATAAAATTTAATCCCTCATTTCCCACTGCACTAAATAGTGTATTTGGGTACGTATTGTGTGGGAAGGTAGAAGTACCGTGTGCTTCTGCTGATGGTGTCACTGTCACTGCAACGTCTTGTAACATGGTGTCGTACACCAACGATAGTGACACGATCAACGAAACTTTAAGGTCATTTTGGGAAATAGAGGAGTCGCCGTGCGACAGCCCTAGTAGCCCGCAAGAACAACTTGCGGAAGAAATATTTTCCACAAAATATTACCGTACAATTGAAGGTAGATATGTTTCACCTATTTTATTAAATCCATCCTATGAGTCTTTAGGAAATTCTTATGATTGTTCTATGCGTAGATTTTTATCTTTAGAAAGACGTCTTATGCGATCTCCCGATTTGCACGTCGCCTATGTTGCGTTCATGCGTGAATATGAACAACTAGGACATATGCAGCTGTACACCGGGACTGAGACTAAATATTTGATACCACATCACTGCGTGGTACGGGCTTCTAGTACCACTACCCCAGTTCGAGTCGTGTTTGACGGTTCAGCGGTTACTTCCAATGGCAATTCTTTAAATGACATATTATTAACCGGGAAAAAATTAAATCATGACGTTTTAACAATTATATTTAATTTTCGACGTTATGATATTTGTTTAACTGCTGATATCGCAAAATTTTTTAGACAGATTCTCATAGAACCGGTAGATCGATGTTATCAACATATACTCTGGCGAGAGTCGCCATCGGATCCGATAAAAACCTATGAACTCGTTACAAATACTTACGGCCTGCGAAGTGCACCCTTTATCGCCGTACGCAGTCTGCGTCAGCTTGCGTATGATGAGCGGGAGCGGTATGAGCTCATAGCCCTTCTCAAACTTGGCGGATTCGATTTGCGTAAATGGGCAAGTAACTCACCTGAGTTATTAGACAGGGTCGATTCTAGTCAAACTCTTGATATTAATTTTGATGATGCTGATACTTCATCACTTAAGGTACTAGGTTTAAAGTGGTCACCTATTGATGATTGTTTTTCTTTTGAATATAATATGAAGGACAACACTTTTACAAAAAGGTCAGTTCTCAAGCTACTAGCTAGTATCTTTGATCCTGTTGGCTTTTTATCACCTTGTACTTTTCTTGCCAAGTGCATTATGCAGGACCTCTGGAAGCTCAATCTTGGGTGGGATGAAAAGCTTCCGGCAGAGTTGTGCGAAAGGTGGTCTACTTTTATTGACTCACTATCAAGTCTTTCATCACTTCGTGTTGAGCGGCACATGCTTATAACACAGTTTCGTGACATACAATTGGTGGCATTCTGTGATGCGTCGATTCGAGGGTACGCGGCCTGTGTGTACGTTCGAAGTGTCAATTCAAATGGTGAAGTCAAGACTAGACTGCTTGCGAGTAAAACTAAAGTCGCACCACTAAAGCCACTTTCTATACCGAGACTTGAACTTATGGCTGCAGTTTTGTTGTCTAAATTAATCTTATACATTAAACAAAATCTTAAAAATATAACTTACAATGTAACTGCCTTAACTGATTCGAGTGTCGCTCTGGCATGGTTACAAACGTCACCTTATAAACTTAAAACCTTTGTTTCGAGTCGCGTCGCTCAAGTAGTGGAGGTGGTGCCGCCTAGCTGTTGGTACCATGTGAGAAGTGAACATAACGCCGCTGATATCTGTTCACGCGGCGCTATGCCCGCTCAGCTCGTGGCTGAGTCAAATCAATGGCTTCATGGGCCAGATTGGTTAGCTCGTGACGTTCACGAGTGGCCCATAGATACTTTCTACGTTAGAAATGATAAAGATATTTTAGAACTTAAATCTAACATAGACACATTTTCTTTTCCTTCTCAAAATATTAAAAATACTATTCAAGTTGAAGATGTTTTTGAAAACACATTTTCCAAATTTTCTTCATTTATAAAATTGCAACGTACTATAGCATGGTGTTTACGATTTGCAAATAATTGTAGACTAACTAAACACGATCGTTTTGTCGGTTCACTTTTAACTCAAGAGTTAAATACGTCACATGATATGATTATTAAACTTACTCAAAATAAGTATTTTAGTGATGAATTAAAACTTATAAAAAATAATAAAATAGTTCCATCTTTACGGAAGTTGTCACCCTTTATTGATGAATTAGGGTTCCTCAGGGTGGGGGGTAGGCTTTCCCAAGCGGAATTACCTTACAATTCTAAACATCCTTTACTCATACCTAAACGATCTTGGGTGACTACATTATTAATTGAATATTTTCATAAAACATATTTGCACGTAGGACCACGAACCCTACAAGGTATTTTATGTAAAAAATATTGGATTATCAATGCGCGTGGCATGATTCGATCCATCCTTTCGAAGTGTATAACTTGTTTCAAGTGCAATCCCACAGTCATTCAGCCTGTCATGGGTACGTTACCTGCGTCTCGTCTTATACCGAACAAGGTTTTCAACCACGTTGGTTGTGATATAGGCGGACCATTTTATATTAAGGATGGTGTAACTAGAAATGCAAAAAAAGTTAAGTGCTATATGTGCTTATTTGTATGCTTTTCTACAAAGGCAATTCATATTGAGGTGATTAGTGACTTATCTGCAAACTGTTTTCTTGCGACATTGGATAGATTCACAGCGCGTCGCGGTTTGTGTTCTTGTTTGTATTCGGATTGCGGTACAAATTTTGTAGCTGCCGCGAAACATTTAAAAGATGTTTGTAAATTCTACAAAGATAATGATACTTTGATAGCAGATGGTTGCTCGGCACGTCAAATAAATTGGTGTTTTAACCCTCCAAGTGCCCCCAATATGGGCGGTCTTTGGGAAGCAGGCATCAAGTCTGCTAAAAGACATTTATATCGCGCGATAGGCGAGAGAGTGTTAACCTTTGAAGAATTAACAACTATCTTTTGCAAAATTGAAGCAATTTTAAATTCACGCCCTCTTTGTCCCTTGTCTAACGATCCTAACGATTACGTAGCTCTTACAGCCGGCCATTTTTTGATTGGTCAAAGTTTATTAGGAGTACCAGAGTATACGATTGACAATATTAATACAGGTAGACTGTCACGTTGGCAGGTTATGCAACAGATAACACAGATATTCTGGAGGAAGTGGTCCTCTGACTATTTACACACATTGCAACAAAGAACAAAGTGGTTTTCGTGTAAATCTAATTTAAAAATTGGTGATTTGGTCTTGATAAAGTCTGATTGTACTCGACCACTTTATTGGCCTATGGGCAGAGTGGAGCGTCTCCACCCTGGCCCCGATAACGTGGTTCGTGTAGTTACAATAAAAAATAGCACAGGATTTTTAAGGAGACCTGTCAATAAGGTTTGTCCTTTACCATATGTTAATTAAAATAATATTAGACATATCAAACATCATTCAGTTTTCTTTCTTAGTTTATGATCATAACTAATAGTCTATATTTTAGCTTTGTTTATTTAGCTGTTTTTTATTATTATTATTGATTTATTTTTGTATGGCTCGTAGCTTAATTTATTATTATTTATTTTTTTTTCTCATAATTGAAATCATCATAAATGATTTCGGTGGGGGGTATGTTCAGTCTTTACTTAAATTACATTTGTCTTAAACTGGTAGAATGAACATATTAGCGCCGCCTATTTTTTCTGTTGTTCACCCTGGTATTGGGTGAAGTCAGCCGCAAGGCAAACGTAGTACTGCGCATGCGCCGCTGCCGCCATCTGCGGTTAATATAGCTGCGCTCGCGCATCCATCGTTCTCTTCTTCGTTGACCACCGTCGAGGAAGGTGCTGTCGCAGGGACGTTCTCTGCAGTCATCTCAGCCACGTTGGCTAACCTATTGTCAAGTGCCGTGCACTGACGAATCCTGGCCTGGAGGAGGAGCAGTTGAGGTAGGTGGTGCTTTATTTGTTCCTTTCTACCAGCTAATAATTTTATATACAGTCCACTACAAATCCCACAATATATGTAAATTGAATTTAACTTACAACTCGTCATACATACATACATACATGTACATCACGCCTCTTTCCCATTGCGGTAGGCAGAGATCACGGAATTCCATATGCTCCGATCCTTACATACCACTTTCGCTTCTTCTACTTTCATCAATGCTTTCATACACACTCGACGGTTACGAGTACTTTTGATCTGGCCCTTTTGCAGAACGTCCCCGATCTGATCGAGGTACGTTCGCCTAGGTCGACCACTGCTCACCCGGCACCGGGTGAGGTTGAGTCCCACACTCCTCCCGCATAATATCTCGCGGGGGGGTACCCAGTGCGCAAACGCATTCCCCTCGTAAAAAAAAAAAAAAAAAGGTCGACCTCTCCCGACTCTCCCTCTCACACCAGTTTACCATTTCACCACAACTCGACATATCCCGATTAAAATAATTCCATTACTAAACAATAGCTATATTCAATAAGTATTTGTTCAGTCTTGAAACTAGCAAGTGACAACTACGCAAATATTATTATAAATTATTTTATTAACTCATTTAAAAACATATGTGTTATTGAGAAGCTAATTTTATGAAGATATTATTTTAAAATATTCATAATTTTTCGTCGCTTATTTTTGTATTAATTACGATTTGTTCGGCTTTTGTATTGTATCCTTTGTGTAGTCATTGAAGACATACAAAATATTTTAATATTTATCACATTTTTAATGTATTAATTATTTCTTCTTCCTGCCCTGTTCCCTTTTATTTGGGGTCGGCGCAGTATGTTCTCTTTTTCCATTCTCTTCTTTCACTCGTATCATCAGTCACACCTCTCAAACACATCATTCTTCACAAAGTCAATCCATGTTTTTCGGCCTCTCTCTTCCCCTATACCCATCCACTTTCATAGTCAGAACTTTTTTAGTTACATGTTTTTCATCTCTCTTCATAACATGCCCATATTTCGAAACGATTTCCTAATATTATGTCAAAAAATAATATTCCTAGTTAGCATAAGGCGATTGGATCAAATTTATTGTTTTTTATTTATTTACCGATTGTACTTGGCAATCTTACCGATTTTGCATTGGACTTTCGAGATCGTCGCTAGAAGTCGAGTTGCATAGACTTTATTCAAACTTCAAATTAAAAATAATTTATTCATTTAGGGAACACAATGTACACTTTTGAACGTCAATAAAAAAATACATATTAAATGCTTCTAATTTTACATTTACTGCCAGTTCTCAAATCAAGGGCGTAGAGCGGACGAGAAGAACTGGCAATAAATTCTCCGTCACTCTTTTTAATCGCCAAGTTTTTTGCGAGGAGCTGCAACCATTACACCATGTTCCACATGACATCTTTAAGTTATTAACTATAATAATAATAAAAAAATATATATAAACAAAAAAATAAAAATCAAACATTTGTCCTCTATCAGCAGTAGGCATGGTGAAATAGGAGCACGAACTTACATTCTCGTGGGAACAACACGCATTTGTATTTACACAGTCGAAATAACTAACATCACTGCATACACGAATTCAAGTCCGACCAGCCATCACAAGTGTTCTAACTCAAAATAAAAATTATATTCATTCAAAATTTAATATGGAATGGTATTTTTACAGAAAGACACCAGTTCATGGCATATATGATGCGGGAAACGGATATTCGATGTAAGTAACTTAAATAATAAAAAATAATCTTAACGAACACAGATTTTTTGAAAGAAACTGGCCAATATACATCAATTATTATATATTTTTAGCTCCAAAGGAGATTTTCAAGTTCCTGAAAGCATGCAAAGGGAACAAAGGATGGTATTTCTATGAACAGATTATGACGAAACTGGCTGGATCTACTCGTAAGTTACTTAACCGTTTTACGTGAAATTTTGCAGGGTTGTAACGGATATCCGTATTTCATCTGAGGGTACTTACGAGATCTCAAGTGAAATATGGGACAGTGAAAGTGATTCTTTCACTGGTCGTTTTCACAGGCGGTTTGACCGGTTGGTTTGTAGGTGGTTTGACGCTTCCGTGGGTTTGAACCCCGTCGGGATAGCATATCTTCCCCACTGCTGCTGCCGGCTTAGCATGACAACCGCGACAAAATTTGTCGACCGTTTTCTCGTATTTTAATCGATTATCTCTCTATTTCTTTCGGGTCTAACATGACAATTACACTCAAAACTCGACTTTTAATATCAAAAATAGATATATTTGTCGATCGAGATATCTTTTCTATAAAAATTGTCGATGTCGAGAAATAATATATCTCAATATCTTAATTTGTCTTCTCTCGTCCGCGACATATCTCGTGGCGGTCGTGCTAGGCAGGCAGGTCTCTAAATAGCATTAAACGGGTGGGAGGAATATAATTCGGAATTCCGAATGGGTAACGAACCACCTGCACCGGTTATAGATGGTAATCCTGTAAAGTGCACATTGCGGGTTTCTGTCTCAGTCTATCAGGATTTCTGAAGGCTGGAATTAAAAAAGTAGATCGACAGCTCATCATTGACTAATGTTCTGTGGCTGGGGTATCACCTAACACCAACTGAACCTCACTCGTATTTCGACCATGATATGAAAAACCATTTTATTATGTGTTTTATTTTAGAAACTAAATGTTTTCATGTTTAAACAGGTATGAAGTCCTTCTTACGTCTGCTAGAGTTACTTACCGGCAAACAAAGTGAGTATAGAATTATTAATTTAGACGACTTTTCGTTGGCATTCGATTAGGTTCACGTTTATAAAAGTACTGATACTGACAGCAATAAGCAAATAATTGGTTTCTCAACCATTTTTACCCACGAATAAGATAACAAATTACTTTACTATAGAATTTTAATAATATTTCAATTAATTGATTTCACAAGTTAAAAACTTTCATGGTAGATCTTATCTTTTGAAGATATTTTTATAAGCGACACTTTCAGGGGTCATAACCCGCGGATGAATAAATTACGCTTTAAATTATATGTTTTTTTTTGATAACTCATTCTAGATAAATAAAAGAAAGAAATGTGGTTGAAGTTATAAAAGCTTGGTGTTCCTCAAGGACATATACTGGATCCTTACCTCTTTTGTATAGACAAAACACATTTAAATTATAAACATGTACTGTTGCGACTGCTAATTACCGATAATCACAATTATTAAATATTTTGTATTTTAATTTATTAATAGATGAAAAAAACCGTGAAGTGCACATTGCGCGTTTCGGTTTCAGTCTATGTAATTTCGATAGCTCGATGTTAAAAATAGCGCATCAATGACTTCACGCTCAAAAAACAAAATCTTTACAGATCCCAATGAAGCATTCCGCGTAATCAAAACACTAACTGGTCACGAAAATATTGATGGTGTGTGGGAAATGCTGCAGAAGATGTCTAGCAGAAAAAGTAAGTACGGATTTAAAATTATATCCAAGCTAGTTAAAATTCTATTACACGCTTTCGCACAAATCAAAAACTTCTGAGTAGTCTGTATTCGTAAGAATACAGCGTCTCTATTGGGTACGGGGCATTCGAAACAGCATCCTAAAGAAGGTGGTCGACAAACTCTTCTGAAAATTAGTATTGCATAACTGCAATAAATGCTGTGGAAGGGTTTTGTAACAACGAAAGGGAAGGAGGAGTTATCAGCAAGATGTCTCGTTAACTTCTCTGTGTAATAATACTTAACAGAAGTTTTTTTTAATTTCGATATGACATCTAAAAGATAAAATCGGTCTCCAAATTTCCACCCATATAAAATGCCGCCTAAGGCTCAAGTCCGCTACTGAATCCAACAAAGGGGACCGTTTTGTATTTATATGTCAGAGATTTTGATAGATTCGGCATCCTCGTGATCGTATTCGCTCTCCTCCATTATTTCCTTATCTCACCTAGCGTGAGCGCTGTCTCGAGAGCAACCAAAGAGTAATATAAGTTGAGAGCAACTCCAGCTCGAATGAGAAACCAACGAATGATTGACTGACACTTGACATTGACAGCTTACATTTGACAACTCAAACATCTTGCCACAGATCACCTCAGACCACAGTCACTAACTTATATATTTATTATTTTAGACATGTCAGATGTGTTTGACTGCTACGACCACGAGTCTGAGCACATGGAAGGACTAACAGATGCTACAGGTAAATTAAACCATATATATTAGATTTCCATTCATTTCCTTTCAGAGATGTCAGTATTATTATTTATTTTTGCGTGTGAGGCGCAAATTAATCGTTACGGTGTCTGGAAGATGACCAGCGTTCTGGGACACATTTGCTACATAATATAATGGGCCAAATTACAACCACGACACACACATTCAAAGGCCGGAAACGCACCTGCAAGCCCTCTGGTATTGCGGATGTATATGGGCTGTGATCACTTACCATCACGTGAACTACCTGCCCGTTCCAAAAACCATTTACACATCTGTAGATTTCATAATTGTTTATAACTATTGCACCATTTTTGACGGGCTCGTTGGCGCGTTCGGTAGAACCCCTGCCGTGCGTATCGATTTATCGTGGGTTCGAATCCCACCGGAACAACATGTTTATAATTTTCTGTAAGCATGTTTTCCCTACGTCTGGTAACTTCGGGTATTGATCGGGTGGGAGGAATATCTAAATTTCGATCGGGTAACGAATCACCGTTCATAGATAGAAAACCGTGAAGTGCACATTGCGCGTTTCGGTTTCAGTCTATGGATTTCTGAATGTTCGAAGTGAAGAATAGGTCGACAGCGCATCATTAACTGATGTTCTGTGGCTGAGGTATCACCTACCATCAAGTGAACCTCATGCTCGTCTGTCAATATCTGACATAAAAAAACATAAAACCTTACAATTGCATAGTTGCATTTAAATAAAATACTGTATACCGGATTAAAACGCGATTTATTATTTATATTGTTTAAATTATTTATCCCGACGTTTCGGACAATTGTCATCTTTCTGTCTCCCCGCGACCACGGTTGCTGTAAAGCATCCGAAACGTCGGGATAAATAATTTAAACAATATAAATAATAAATCGCGTTTTAATCCGGTTTACAGTATTTTATTTAAATGTGTGATACTCGCGTTAATAAAAGACAATATTATGCATAGTTGCATGCATTGTTTCTTTAGCTATAAATGTTATGCCTATATCTAAAAGCTGAGCAATGACTGCTGCTACTTTCTAGCTTTGAGAGCGGCTGCCACTCTTTGCAAAGCTATGGGCTCTCAGCTTCGGGCCTTGAAACTGCATCAGTTCGCCCTATGATAGTTACACCAATGACTTGAACATCTGACACATTACTAGAATCATTAAAACTATTCGTATATTTCCAGCACTGGACGGAGTGGAGAGTTTTGTGAATAAAATGACTGCAGGCGAGGGACCGGCAGCATTGGCAGGAGTGTTCTTGGCTTTAAAGTCTGATCTTGGTAAGTTAATTGAGATACTTTATAACGGCTTAAAACGCTTCAAAAAAAATTATTCGTTTCGGATGCTTTTCAGCAACCGTATCACGGCAGATTGAAAGGTGACAGTTGTCTGATTTGAAATATCATAAAGTTGCCATATTAACGCCATCTATTGCTACGGAGTTGATATTTACTGTAATTTTCTATATTATGACAATATTGACTAACGGTGTCCTCTTGTTTTTTTAGTATGTTTGATTTGGGGTTTTAGATTTTTAATTACTGGATCCCAGGTGTTGGAAAGTCTCAAACCATATTCTCTATTGCAGTTTTTTAATGTCTATAGCCTCGCGTACTAGTCTGGGAAAGAATCTTTTTTAAATGCGATGCGCGATGCGTTTAGCACCGCAGGTCCTGGGTTCGAATCCCGGTGAAACAAGATAAAAAAATTGTATTCTTCGGGCAGGGCACAGAAGGCTCATCACTTACTTGCCTGTAAAGAATAATGATTAGTGAAACAGACACAGAAATATGTCTGCTCCATGCCCCACTAAGGGACGGGAAGAATTCACTACTATTCTTTACGCTTGGTGTTGCTGATCCCTTGAGTTACAAATTATCGAGAGCCGACTATCTCCAAATATTGATTCTCTCTTGTTGTTTTCAGAGTGGGACGGAACATACAATAGTTTGGTGGTGGCAATGAGGTGTAACGGTAGGTATTTTTTTATGTCAGACAACACGCCCCGGCTTCACACGGGTGCAATGTAGATGTACTATACAGAAAGCCTATGTTACTCGCTGATAATGTAGCTTTCTATTGGTGAAAGATTTTTAAAATCGGTTGAGTAGTTGTATGACTATAAACAGTAATAGTGTAAAATTTCATCAAAATCCGTCCAGTAGTTTTTGCGTGAAAATGTGGGCAACAAATATACATTCTCACAGATTTTCACATTTATTCGTAGGATAATTTTTATATATATACAGACGAAGCTATTGTGATTTAACTTATAGAAATGGGAGAGGCTCCAGCGGAATTAAAGCAACTGTTGAATGAAGATGAATTTTCGAAAAGTATTTGGCTGATTAAGGAGTTCACTGGAATATCAAGTAAGTTTTAAGTTCACTGGAATATCAAGTAAGTTTTAAATTTACTGGAATGTCAAGTCAGTTTTAAGTTAACTGTAATATCAAGAAAGTTTTAAGTTTATTGGAATATCAAGTAAGTTTGTAGGCTATGATCTTACTATTTTAATGAGCAATTTATAAATTATGGGTGCGTGTAAATCAAACGACAGCTCGAGTGTGAATGCTTTAATTTGCATGCAGTGCAGCCAATAGATAATACAAAATATAAATGAGTGATTCGTCATACGTAGCGTAGACAAAGTTTTAAGTTTACTGTAATATCAAGAAAGGTTCAAGTTTACTGTAATATCAAGTAAGTTTAAAGTTTACTGTAATTTTAAGTAAGTTTTAAGTTTACTGGAATATCAAGTCAGTTTTAAGTTTACTGTAATATCAAGAAAGTTTTAAGTTTACTGGAATATCAAGTCAATTTTAAGTTACGATGATTTTTGCACAACTTACCAAACTTTGAATGTCGTCTACCAATTTGCTAGCCATAATGGTTCATAGTAGAGATGACACCCACTTAGGCTACCATGTTTAAAAAAGAGGGTTTTGCTTGGAAGTATGGCGCCCTGATATGAGCGTTATAAAGCCTATCTTTCTCTCGGATATCCGCGGATACGGATATCTGGCACATCAGAAGCTCACACAAGGTTCATAAAAGGCTAGGTTACATAACTGTATAAGACCATTTGGTGCATCACCTGAATCGCTCCAATGACTTCATCAAAATTTGAATTCACATTTAAATTAATATTTTCATTTAAATCAGATTTCAGATACGCCATCGAGCAGATACTCCAAGATACTGGTCGCGTCAACTTGAAGGAGGTTATACAGCTTCTCTTCAAAATAACTAAAGAGAACCGATTGGACAAGATACTTGTTCTCATTCGAAGATTGTTCAACGTCAAAAGTGAGTAAAATAAATGTGGAGGAAGGGAGGTATGGCCTTCCTCCAACCTAAAGGGAGGATCCTCGACCAGTCGAACCACTGGCTGGCCGGCCCTAAGGCCTCATTAGTTGATGTTCGACATCAACTCCACAGTTTCAAAGTTATCATAAAGAATCATAACGCAATCTATAGAATTTCTCCCCAAAAGGGGGAATCAAGATCTCCAGGGGGTTTTTAGGAGGTATGTTTATTAAGGGGGTACTTTATCCAAGATTTTTTTAGGAAAATCGCACGATTCTATACAATCGAACCTTGGAAGCCTCGAACCTCGAATTTAATTGTTAATAGTTCAATTAATGTATATAAATGTCTAAAATGTACCCACATATATTTATTTTATACTAGTTGAATGTATTTTTAAATCATATTTGAAATTACCTCTCAAACCGATAATACAACAAAATCTTAAGGTGTTTCAATCGATATTTAGGGATATTTGAAGTTGGTAGAAGGAATATTTTGTAGGAGTTGGCATCACTGCTTCGAGGGAAGCTGCAGTAACGACACACAAATCTAACTTCCAGACATAACGGAGCTGTTCCAGCGCATCAACAATCTGACGAAGAAGCGCGACCCTCTCCAGTTCCTCATCAGTGTGCTGGACGTCACGCAGCGCGGCTCAGTAGAGGAGGCCTGCGACGCCGTCACCAGCCTCGCTCCTGGACAATGTAAGTTTTAGATTTCGACAGACGAGCATTAGGTTCACTTGATGGTATACCGCCACAGAACATCAGTCAATGATGCGCTGTCGACCTACTTTTTACTTCACGCATTTGGAAATCCATAAACAGAGCCGATGGCTGGCCATGCGTCAAATTGAAGTCTTGAATTGTGTATGCGATGATGTTAGTTATTTCGACTATGTATTTGCGTGTTGTTCTCACGAGAATGTAAGTGCGTGCTCCTATTTCACCATGCCTACTGCTGATAGAGGACAAATCTTTGCTTTTACTTGTTATTTTTTTATAATTCTAGTTAATGAAACATTTAATAGTGTAATGGTTGCAGCGCCTTAAAAACTTGGCGATTAAAAAGAGAGGCGGAGAGTTTATTACCAGTTCTTCTCGTCCGTTCTACGCCCTTGATTTGAGAACTGGTTAATGTAAAATTAGAAGCATTTAAATTTTTTATTGACTTTTATAAGTATTCATTGTGTTATCTAAATGATCTGATGTGGACCAGATCAACAAAAGCTAGGCTTTTATCCTGATTTCGGGAACTGTATTGGTTATTATTAGTATAAATTATTTCAGCGGATGCGTTGGAAGTACTAGAAAGAATACAACTGGAAACAGGACATGGAGACGTCGTGGATTTCGTGAGACAGATGATAAAAATTACTGGCAAAAAAAGTAAGTGTAATCCTTATCGATATTGTAAATAATATCACAAAAATATGATTGCCTTTTCCTAAGCAAACATTCAAACAAACTAATCAGCATTTGCTGACTAGACATGGTAACTCCTTGCGTCAACTCAGTAACTCAGGTGCAGTGTTCTGCGTCGGCTCTTTGAACTAACTCAAAATTGCGCCATAGCGCAATAAAATGGGACGCGCGAAGTGAGCAGCGAAACTTCCGAAATGCACGCCACGCTACGCTCATAGTTAACTCAGTGAGTGAGGTTCTGCGCCATGCGCTAACACATTTTGAATGAGTGAGTTGACTCACCCGGCGCAGTGAAGTGAGTTGACGCTATTGCGCGGCGCAGCGCAGTGTTACACATGTTTTTTTTTTTTTTTTTTATAATATAGGGGGCAAACGAGCCTGCGGCTCACCTGATGGAAAGTGAACACCGCCGCCCATGAACATCTGCAACACCAGAGGACTTGCAGATGCGTTGCCGGCCTTTAAGGTAGGAATAGGCTCTCTTCTTGAAGGTCCCCAAGTCGTACCGGTTCAGAAAAATCGCTGGCGACAACTCATTCCACAATAGCGTTGTGCGTGGTAGAAAATTGCGCATAAAGCGCACAGTGCTAGACTTCCAAGCGTCAAGATGGTATGGGTGGAACTTGGAGTTTTGTCGCGAGGTGCGGTGGTGAAAGTTGGCGGCTGGGATTAAGGAAATGTGCTGACGATACAGCGCTGACATTATGTCGCTATTCGCATTCGCATTCTTTGTTGTTTAAACTAGACTTAATTTGTCTATCGTCAATCTGTTGATGTTTGCAATCTACTGCCATTTAGTATAGAGCTAAAACATTACTTCCTTTTTAGATCTGACAGAATGCTGGCAAGTAATGACCTCCGTTACCAAGGAAACTGGTGAGTCAATAGTTATAAGTAGAGATGAAACGGATATCCGGTAACTATCCGGTATCCGGCCTATCCGACTTAAATAAAACATCCGGCCGGATACCGTTGTGTTTTATGTTAGATATTGACAGACGAGCATGAGGTTCATTTGATGTTAGGTGATACCTCAGCCACAGAACATCAGTCAATGGTGCGCTGTCGAGCTATGTTTTTTATGTTAGATAAGTAACATGCCCCGGCTTCCCACGGGTGCAATGTAGATGTACTATATACCTATGTTACTCGCTGATAATGTAGCTTTCTATTTGTGAAAGATTTTTTATAATTGGCTCAGTAGATCCAGTGATTACTCCCTACGAACTTTTTTTACACCTTGGGTTACATTATTCAAGTTTTAGTAGGGATCCCTAAGTTTTTCGGATCGTTATTAATAACTAGTGGACCCCGCAGACGTTGTTCTGCCACAATTTTGGCATCGAAATTATATAATTATTCTTAAAGAAAAAATATTTTCCCGCTTTTCTGTTGAAATTTTTCCTGAATTTTCCAACGAATGCAAAACCGTGGAAATCGGTTCGTGCATTCTGGAGTTATAGCGTCAGGAAGGAAAACCCGACTTATTTTTATATAGTAGATTTCCTTGTTCCAGATATCTTTGTGCTGATCAGACGGTTCAAGGTATACACACGAACGGATATTATCATAGTACTACTGACTATCCTTCGTATCACGAATACACCGACGTTACCTGTGGCTAATGTTAAAATTAACAAGTTGGTGAATATTGATGGTAAGTTGACATTGAAGTATCACAACTATAGTTGTAAAAAACCCGTTAGTTACCGTTATTTAACTGAATATTTGGTTAATAACCAATAAATGCAGTTATTAACGGTTAATTATCAAATTGCGATCTATAAAGTTTGTATTGTATTTGTGATTTTTACACGACTGCCCTAAAGTGTCATATTTGTAAGGTTAATATGTATATTTGTGAGTTTCTTTAAACAACTATAAATTCTAAATGCCTGAATATATTTAGATGTATGAAGTGTATTTGGAATCCTTATACTACATTGGATAAACGGTTTTTTGTAGGGCAATCGTGTTTTTAAACATTTGAGTTATAAAAGTTATTGAAGTCATAGCATAAAATTTATCGTAATTGTTTTTTTTATAGTATAGGGGGCGAACGGGCAGGCGGCTCACGTGATGGTAAGTGATCACCGCCGCCCATAGACATCCGCAACACCAGAGGGCTTGCAGATGCGTTGCCGGCCTTTAAGAAAGATGAGGCTCGCTTCTTGAAGGTTTCCAAGTCGTATCGGTTCGGAAAACTGGCTACCAGTATTTCATAAAGAACATATGATAATAAATAAGAAGCCCGTTATTAACGATTTTAACTAATCGGTTATAAATGCATTTTTCGTTATTTACCTACATATATTTACTTTTGTACCATCCCGCATAAATTTCATTTCAATAATGCTTTATTATAATTTGTTACAGGATTCTTCGAATGGTTTGAAATCATTCATAAGAATGTGAATATGGGTAAGATTTTTTCAGTATTTTTAAACTTTTTCTTCTTATCTTGACTCAGCTTTTACTGGTAAACAGTAAACAGCGCTGGTTTTCAGTAACTCCCTTGTGATTCTATATTGTATATGAAGATATTAAAAGAAAAAGATACGAAGACCCAATTAAAAACCTAATTAAAACTTCAAAGTCAATTTTCTCAAAATGGCAACCATGTGGGTTGACTCTGTATTGCTTAACAGCGTCCAGTTATCCTTCTAGAGTTGATAATGTTTACAAAAATCGCTTTTCTCATATATTCAGTTTACCGGATTTTCGATTATTCGAATGCCTTCCGACTACAATCAGTCCGGTTAATCGATTCTCTACTATTTAGTAAAAAGTATTTTTCGTTCTTTTACAGACGTAATCAAATTCTTTGAGCTTTTCACAACGCTAAGCAAGAGATTGTGTAAGTATTTCATCATATTATACTACTGTTATATTCTCTTTTATTAATGCGAGTATCACACATTTAAATAAAATACTTTATAAATAATTAAAACAGTAGTCTAAATCAGCAGTATGTGAACACACTCTAGACAAGCCAAACCACTACACACGTTTCGACCAACCGAAAATCCTTGCAAGAGAAAGTAGATTCTTTCCCAGACTAGTATGTGAGGCTATTGAAATTAACAAACATCCTAATTTCAATAGAGAAGATGGGTTGAGACTTTCCAACACCTGGGATCCAGTAATTAAAAATCTAAAACCCCAAATCAAACATACTAGAAAAAAAGAGGACACCGTTAGTCAATATTGTCATTACCTGGTCGGAATTTCTAAATTCCTCCCACCCGATCAATGCCCGTTACCAGACGTGGAGAAGACATGCTTACAGAAAATTATAAACATGTCTTCCCGGTGGGATTCGAACCCACGACCCATCGATGCGCACGGCAGGTGTTCTACCGAACGCAAGGAGCCCGTCAAAATCATAGTATAGTGCTACTCACTTAAAAATATTTAAATGTCAAACTGCAGTGTATCCTTGTCACAGAACATAAGAAGTAAGTAGAAGTACAATGAGTCATAAATGTACCGGATCGACTGTCGCCAAATTCATACAAATGAATGGAGTATAACACTGCACATAGATACAATTTTATTTCGATTCGTTGTTTTTATTTAACTCAAAACTAGCTAAAACACACTGGTCCTACAATAGGGAATATGCATGTTGTTTAAATTTACTTGATATTTTTTCCCTTGAATCCTTATGGCCCAGATATTATGCCTAAACAATTATTTTCTTATTTAGTTCGTGTTTAATTGCAAAAAATATTAATTAAAATGTGTAAAATAAGGGAGAGAAATTCAAGTTTGCAAAACGCATCACCATTGGTCGAAACAAAACGTGACGTCACCTTACACATTCTGTCATTTATCGGCAGCGATTTATCAATGGCGTCCATTGACATCGAAGATGGCGTCAAACACTGGTTACCATAGTTACCTCACTCTATCCGTCACTGAGCGTGTAATGTGATATCATCCAAAGCCCGCGAAATATGGCCGCGTTTAAACAGATCAAATTTTATCGATGTTTTCAAAGTAATTTTAAAAAATAATTTGGACATTGCCAAGAGTATTTATATTTTTTATTAGGGTAAAATGATGTAACAAGTCGATAAAAAATATAAAAAAAATGCATGCATATTCCCTATTGATAATATATCTGAGTGCTTGGCGATAGCGCTTACTTTGGCTTTGCGCAAAAAGCACATACAACGTTTTGTAATATTAAAACAAGCTAATATATAATTACTAAACTAAACTTTATGTGAAAGATATAAGGATGATTTTGGCTGACTATGATTGATTTAGCGCCGCTGTGCTAAATTGTGACACGCATGCCACGCCTACTTCGTATTTCTACTTATTTTTCCTGTTCTGTGATCTTTGAAGACCTCTAGGGGCTCTATCATAGAACTAAACTATTACAAAAGAAATGTATTTTCGTGTATTTAAAGTATATTTGTTCAATTTCAGTGCTCGAAGATGCTGTTTTTAAATTATTGACCTTCACTGGAGAGAAAAGTAAGAATTTTATTTATTATCGTTACATTACTTTCGATTGATTTTTTTTTATGACAGATATCGACAGACGAGCATGGGGTTCACTTGATGGTCCTCAGCCACAGAACATCAGTCAATGATTCGCTGTCGACCTAATTTTTACTTCGAGCATTTGGAAATCTATAGACTGAAACCGAAACTTCACGATTTTTCCGTCTAAGAACGGTGGTTCGTTACTCGGTTGGAATTTCGATATTCCTCCCACCCGATCAATGCCCAAACCAGACGCCGATAAGTAAGGGTAAGGAAAACATATTGGAGAACAGCGAATACGATAACGTGAATGCAAATCCGCCTGAATCTCCGAATAATAAATTATTTTCATTACATAAAAAGGACAAGTAAACAATAATAATAATAGTTCCGTGACGCATTGAAGATGGCGCAGGGTATTTGCGTGCATTTTTGATTTAATATTTAAATTTAAGTTTATTTGGTTCAATAATATTAGAATCAGTTAGGGGGCGTCCATAAATTACGTGAGGTGTTTTTTTAAATTTTCTGTAACTCCCCCCCCCCCCCACTGGTGAGATGTCGTGAGATTTTATTCAACCGTCTCCCCCATCGCCCAATCTCACGTGAGATTTTTCAAAATGTGGGTTTAGCGTTGGATTGTTATTGTAAAAAGAAAAAAAAATTATAACGTCGAAGTATGAATGAAATTATTTTCTTTCGAACGAATTAGTGAATGATCTTAATCGTATTACGCGATTACGCTCAAGATTAAATCTTAAGCATGTACAATCTGGATTAAATGGACCAAAATAGTATAATTTTTTTTTGTTTCAATCAGAAAAAAAATTGCGTGATATTTGCCGAGACCTCCCCTCTCTCCGACGTAAGATTAGATGAGATTTGACTCGACCCCCTCCCCCCCTTAAACACCTCACGTAATTTATGGACGCCCCCTTAGTTAGAGTGTTTTGGATTAATAATTATAATATGATTTAGCCCGTTCGCTTGTTAGAGTCATGAAGTAACGAATTTAATTTATTTCAGCTTTCTTTGGTGCTCTTAAGGTGCTGACCGTTGCAACAGGATGTAAAGGTAGATCATTTGTTTTTCTTTATCAAGTAATAAAACGTCTAGTCTATACATCTATATAAATGTTATAAAGAGGAAGGATTTGTGCACCGTATACATAAAAACCATTACGAAAGTTTTTATCTGTCTGTCTGACAGATACTGAACGACAATTTGACATAGCTTTGACACATATTTAGCTTAGCTTGGAGCAACATCAAAACTTTGTTTCATCGAAATCGGATATCGGGAAGAAAAGTTATCGTCATTTAAATAGCTTTAGAAGAAGCCTACGTTAACGAAGTCGCGGACACCAGCTAGTAATAATATATATTGTAAAATATTATACTTTTTACGTTTGAAAAATATCTGTTTTTAGATCTGACTGGACAAATCATCTACATCAAGGATAATAAACCAGCACTCAAAACCACAACAACAACGACAACAACGCAAGCTCTAATAACTAAGCCTAATGGATCAGAAGGCACAACATCTCAAGGAACTAATCCTGGTGACTCAGCAAGCACAACTGATCATGGGTCTGTTGGAACAATTCCTGATGGATCCAACCCATCAAGTCCATCAGGACAAGAACCTAATAGTCCTGAAGGACGACCAACCAACCAACCAACCAGACCAGAACCAACTCCACAAGAAACAAACCCTGATGATTCACAAGGCCCAACTCCACATGAAACAAACCCTGCTGATTCACAAGGACCAACGCCACAAGAAACAAAGCCGGATGATTCACAAGGCCCAACACCACTAGAAACAAACCCTGCTGATTCACAAGGCCCAACTCCACAAGAAACAAACCCTGATGATTCACAAGGCCCAACGCCACAAGAAACAAAGCCGGATGATTCACAAGGCCCAACACCACTAGAAACAAACCCTGCTGATTCACAAGGCCCAACACCACTAGAAACAAACCCTGCTGATTCACAAGGCCCAACACCACTAGAAACAAACCCTGCTGATTCACAAGGCCCAACTCCACAAGAAACAAACCCTGATGATTCACAAGGCCCAACGCCACAAGAAACAAACCCTGATGATTCACAAGGCCCAACTCCACAAGAAACAAACCCTGATGATTCACAAGGACCAACTCCAGAAGAAACAAACCCTGATGATTCACAAGGCCCAACTCCACAAGAAACAAACCCTGCTGATTCACAAGGACCAACTCCACAAGAAACAAACCCTGATGATTCACAAGACCCAACTCCACAAGAAACAAACCCTGATGATTCACAAGGCCCAACGCCACAAGAAACAAACCCTGATGATTCACAAGGCCCAACTCCAGAAGAAACAAACCCTGATGATTCACAAGGCCCAACTCCACAAGAAACAAACCCTGATGATTCACAAGGACCAACTCCAGAAGAAACAAACCCTGATGATTCACAAGGCCCAACTCCAGAAGTAACAAAGCCGGATGATTCACAAGGCCCAACACCACTAGAAACAAACCCTGCTGATTCACAAGGCCCAACGCCACAAGAAACAAAGCCTGATGATTCACAAGGCCCAACTCCAGAAGTAACAAAGCCGGATGATTCACAAGGCCCAACACCACTAGAAACAAACCCTGCTGATTCACAAGGCCCAACGCCACAAGAAACAAAGCCTGATGATTCACAAGGCCCAACTCCGCAAGAAACAAACCCTGATGATTCACAAGACCCAACTCCAGCAGAAACAAACCCTGATGATTCACAAGGCCCAACGCCACAAGAAACAAAGCCTGATGATTCACAAGGCCCAACTCCGCAAGAAACAAACCCTGATGATTCACAAGACCCAACACCACTAGAAACAAACCCTGCTGATTCACAAGGCCCAACTCCACAAGAAACAAACCCTGATGATTCACAAGGCCCAACTCCACAAGAAACAAACCCTGATGATTCACAAGGCCCAACTCCGCAAGAAACAAAACCTGATGATTCACAAGGCCCAACTCCACAAGAAACAAACCCTGATGATTCACAAGGCCCAACGCCACAAGAAACAAAGCCGGATGATTCAAAAGGCCCAACACCACTAGAAACAAACCCTGCTGATTCACAAGGACCAACTCCACAAGAAACAAACCCTGATGATTCACAAGACCCAACTCCACAAGAAACAAACCCTGATGATTCACAAGGCCCAACTCCAGAAGGAACAAACCCTGATGATTCACAAGAACCAACTCCACCAGAAACAAAGCCTGATGATTCACAAGGCCCAACGCCACAAGAAACAAAGCCGGATGATTCACAAGGCCCAACACCACTAGAAACAAACCCTGCTGATTCACAAGGCCCAACTCCACAAGAAACAAACCCTGATGATTCACAAGACCCAACTCCACAAGAAACAAAGCCGGATGATTCTAAAGGCCCATCTCCACAAGAAACAAACCCTGATGATTCACAAGGCCCAACTCCGCAAGAAACAAACCCTGATGATTCACAAGACCCAACTCCAGCAGAAACAAACCCTGATGATTCACAAGGCCCAACGCCACAAGAAACAAAGCCTGATGATTCACAAGGCCCAACTCCGCAAGAAACAAACCCTGATGATTCACAAGACCCAACTCCAGCAGAAACAAAGCCGGATGATTCACAAGGCCCAACTCCACAAGAAACAAAGCCTGATGATTCACAAGGCCCAACTCCGCAAGAAACAAACCCTGATGATTCACAAGACCCAACTCCAGAAGTAACAAAGCCTGATGATTCACAAGACCCAACTCCAGCAGAAACAAATCCTGATGATTCACAAGGCCCAACGCCACAAGAAACAAAGCCTGATGATTCACAAGGCCCAACTCCGCAAGAAACAAACCCTGATGATTCACAAGGCCCAACTCCAGAAGTAACAAAGCCTGATGATTCACAAGACCCAACTCCAGCAGAAACAAATCCTGATGATTCACAAGGCCCAACGCCACAAGAAACAAAGCCTGATGATTCACAAGGCCCAACTCCGCAAGAAACAAACCCTGATGATTCACAAGACCCAACTCCAGCAGAAACAAACCCTGATGATTCACAAGGCCCAACGCCACAAGAAACAAAGCCTGATGATTCACAAGGCCCAACTCCGCAAGAAACAAACCCTGATGATTCACAAGGCCCAACTCATGAAGTAACAAACCCTGATGATTCACAAGACCCAACTCCAGCAGAAACAAACCCTGATGATTCACAAGGCCCAACGCCACAAGAAACAAAGCCTGATAAATCACAAGGACCAACTACAGAAGAAACAAACCCTGATGATTCACAAGACCCAACTCCACAAGAAACAAACCCTGATGATTCACAAGGCCCAACTCCAGAAGTAACAAAGCCTGATGATTCACAAGACCCAACTCCAGCAGAAACAAAGCCGGATGATTCACAAGGCCCAACTCCACAAGAAACAAAGCCTGATGATTCACAAGGCCCAACTCCGCAAGAAACAAGCCCTGATGATTCACAAGACCCAATTCCAGCAGAAACAAAGCCGGATGATTCACAAGGCCCAACTCCACAAGAAACAAAGCCTGATAAATCACAAGGACCAACTACAGAAGAAACAAACCCTGATGATTCACAAGACCCAACTCCACAAGAAACAAACCCTGATGATTCACAAGGCCCAACTCCGCAAGAAACAAGCCCTGATGATTCACAAGACCCAATTCCAGCAGAAACAAAGCCTGATGATTCACAAGGCCCAACTCCGCAAGAAACAAGCCCTGATGATTCACAAGACCCAATTCCAGCAGAAACAAAGCCGGATGATTCACAAGGCCCAACTCCACAAGAAACAAAGCCTGATAAATCACAAGGACCAACTACAGAAGAAACAAACCCTGATGATTCACAAGGCCCAACTCCACAAGAAACAAACCCTGATGATTCACAAGACCCAACTCCAGCAGAAACAAACCCTGATGATTCACAAGGCCCAACGCCACAAGAAACAAAGCCTGATGATTCAAAAGGCCCAACTCCGCAAGAAACAAACCCTGATGATTCACAAGACCCAACTCCAGTAGAAACAAAGCCGGATGATTCACAAGGCCCAACTCCACAAGAAACAAAGCCTGATAAATCACAAGGACCTACTACAGAAGAAACAAACCCTGATGATTCACAAGGCCCAACTCCACAAGAAACAAACCCTGATGATTCACAAGGCCCAACTCCAGAAGTAACAAAGCCTGATAATTCACAAGACCCAACTCCAGCAGAAACAAACCCTGATGATTCACAAGGCTCAACGCCACAAGAAACAAAACCTGATGATTCACAAGGCCCAACTCCGCAAGAAACAAACCCTGATGATTCACAAGACCCAACTCCAGCAGAAACAAAGCCGGATGATTCACAAGGCCCAACTCCACAAGAAACAAAGCCTAATAAGTCACAAGGACCAACTAAAGAAGAAACAAACCCTGATGATTCACAAGGCCCAACTCCACAAGAAACAAACCCTGATGATTCACAAGGCCCAACTCCAGAAGTAACAAAGCCTGATGATTCACAAGACCCAACTCCAGCAGAAACAAATCCTGATGATTCACAAGGCCCAACGCCACAAGAAACAAAGCCTGATGATTCACAAGGCCCAACTCCGCAAGAAACAAACCCTGATGATTCACAAGACCCAACTCCAGCAGAAACAAACCCTGATGATTCACAAGACCCAACTCCAGCAGAAACAAACCCTGATGATTCACAAGACCCAACACCACTAGAAACAAACCCTGCTGATTCACAAGGCCCAACTCCACAAGAAACAAACCCTGATGATTCACAAGGCCCAACTCCAGAAGGAACAAACCCTGATGATTCACAAGAACCAACTCCACCAGAAACAAAGCCTGATGATTCACAAGGCCCAACGCCACAAGAAACAAAGCCTGATGATTCACAAGGCCCAACTCCGCAAGAAACAAACCCTGATGATTCACAAGACCCAACTCCAGCAGAAACAAACCCTGATGATTCACAAGGCCCAACTCCGCAAGAAACAAACCCTGATGATTCACAAGGCCCAACTCCGCAAGAAACAAACCCTGATGATTCACAAGGCCCAACACCACTAGAAACAAATCCTGATGATACACAAGGCCCAACTCCAGAAGTAACAAAGCCTGATGATTCACAAGGACCAACTCCACAAGAAACAAACCCTGATGATTCACAAGGACCAACTCCACAAGAAACAAACCCTGATGATTCACAAGGCCCAACTCCAGAAGAAACAAAGCCTGATGATTCTCAAGACCCAACTCCAGCAGAAACAAATCCTGATGATTCACAAGGCCCAACGCCACAAGAAACAAAGCCTGATGATTCACAAGGCCCAACTCCGCAAGAAACAAACCCTGATGATTCACAAGACCCAACTCCAGCAGAAACAAACCCTGATGATTCACAAGGCCCAACGCCACAAGAAACAAAGCCTGATGATTCACAAGGCCCAACTCCGCAAGAAACAAACCCTGATGATTCACAAGGCCCAACTCCAGAAGTAACAAAGCCTGATGATTCACAAGACCCAACTCCAGCAGAAACAAACCCTGATGATTCACAAGACCCAACTCCAGCAGAAACAAACCCTGATGATTCACAAGGACCAACTACAGAAGAAACAAAGCCTGATGATTCACAAGGCCCAACTCCGCAAGAAACAAACCCTGATGATTCACAAGGCCCAACTCCAGAAGTAACAAAGCCTGATGATTCACAAGACCCAACTCCAGCAGAAACAAACCCTGATGATTCACAAGACCCAACTCCAGCAGAAACAAACCCTGATAAATCACAAGGACCAACTACAGAAGAAACAAACCCTGATGATTCACAAGACCCAACTCCACAAGAAACAAACCCTGATGATTCACAAGGCCCAACTCCAGAAGTAACAAAGCCTGATGATTCACAAGACCCAACTCCACAAGAAACAAAGCCTGATAAATCACAAGGACCAACTACAGAAGAAACAAACCCTGATGATTCACAAGGCCCAACTCCACAAGAAACAAACCCTGATGATTCACAAGGCCCAACTCCAGAAGTAACAAAGCCTGATGATTCACAAGACCCAACTCCAGCAGAAACAAACCCTGATGATTCACAAGGCCCAACGCCACAAGAAACAAAGCCTGATGATTCACAAGGCCCAACTCCGCAAGAAACAAACCCTGATGATTCACAAGACCCAACTCCAGCAGAAACAAACCCTGATGATTCACAAGGCCCAACGCCACAAGAAACAAAGCCTGATGATTCACAAGGCCCAACTCCGCAAGAAACAAACCCTGATGATTCACAAGACCCAACTCCAGCAGAAACAAAGCCGGATGATTCACAAGGCCCAACTCCACAAGAAACAAAGCCTGATAAATCACAAGGACCAACTACAGAAGAAACAATCCCTGATGATTCACAAGGCCCAACTCCACAAGAAACAAACCCTGATGATTCACAAGGCCCAACTCCAGAAGTAACAAAGCCTGATGATTCACAAGGCCCAACTCCAGAAGAAACAAAGCCTGATGAATCACAAGGCCCAACACCACAAGAAACAAACCCTGATGATTCACAAGGCCCAACACCACTAGAAACAAATCCTGATGATACACAAGGCCCAACTCCAGAAGTAACAAAGCCTGATGATTCACAAGGACCAACTCCACAAGAAACAAACCCTGATGATTCACAAGGACCAACTCCACAAGAAACAAACCCTGATGATTCACAAGGCCCAACTCCAGAAGAAACAAAGCCTGATGATTCTCAAGACCCAACTCCAGCAGAAATAGACCCTGATGATTCACAAGGCTCAACTCCACAAGAAACAAATCCTGATGATACACAAGGCCCAACTCCAGAAGAAACAAAGCCTGATGATTCACAAGGACCAACTCCAGAAGAAACAAACCCTGCTGATTCACGAGAACAAACTCCACAAGAAAAAAACCCTGATGATTCACAAGGCCCAACTCCACAAGAAACAAAACCTGATGATTCACAAGGCCCAACTCCACAAGAAACAAACCCTGATGAATTACAAGGCGCAACACCAAGTATTCAAGATAATGAAACAAGCCTAGGTTCAGTTCCTGATAGTGAACGTTCCCCCGGTTCCGAGGAAAGATCTATTCCTGGTTCTGGAACTCCGCCAACGAGACCAGGCGAAGAATCATCTATTCAAAATATAGGTAAATATCAACTTTTTATTGATATTTTAATTTAATATCTTGGTGATCGTCGTACAGCTGTCTTACTTAACTAGGGAATAAGACCGCGTGATATGTTTTGTGTATCTCCTATCGCCAAGAACGCCTTTAGTAATATTACTTTGTTGATGACTGTACCGCCCTATAGCTCTTAGACTATATCACTACTGACTCTTATACTACATCACAACTAGCTCTCACACTTAGCTTGCTCTTACACATCCTGTAACTTGCTCCTACACTAATCTAGAGCATTTCCTTACTTTCCACGAAAACTATTTCGTTTGACGTTATGCCGGCCTAGCATGACCGCCACGAGATATCTCGCGGACGAGAGAAGACAAATTAAGATGTAAGATATTTCGATATATTATATCTCGACATAGACAATTTTGATAGAAAAAATATCTCGATCGACAAATATATCTATTTTTGATATTAAAAGTCAAGTTTTAAGTGTAATTGTCATGTTAGACCCGGAAGAAAGAGATAATCGATTAAAACACGAGAAAACGGTCGACAAAATTTTGTCTCGGTTGTCATGCTAGGACGGCTGAATTCGACTTATTCGTATCGTCGAACTTGATGATTCACAAGGCCCAACTCCAGAAGAAACAAAGCCTGATGAATCACAAGGCCCAACACCACAAGAAACAAACCCTGATGATTCACAAGGCCCAACACCACTAGAAACAAATCCTGATGATACACAAGGCCCAACTCCAGAAGTAACAAAGCCTGATGATTCACAAGGACCAACTCCACAAGAAACAAACCCTGATGATTCACAAGGACCAACTCCACAAGAAACAAACCCTGATGATTCACAAGGCCCAACTCCAGAAGAAACAAAGCCTGATGATTCTCAAGACCCAACTCCAGCAGAAATAGACCCTGATGATTCACAAGGCTCAACTCCACAAGAAACAAATCCTGATGATACACAAGGCCCAACTCCAGAAGAAACAAAGCCTGATGATTCACAAGGACCAACTCCAGAAGAAACAAACCCTGCTGATTCACGAGAACAAACTCCACAAGAAAAAAACCCTGATGATTCACAAGGCCCAACTCCACAAGAAACAAAACCTGATGATTCACAAGGCCCAACTCCACAAGAAACAAACCCTGATGAATTACAAGGCGCAACACCAAGTATTCAAGATAATGAAACAAGCCTAGGTTCAGTTCCTGATAGTGAACGTTCCCCCGGTTCCGAGGAAAGATCTATTCCTGGTTCTGGAACTCCGCCAACGAGACCAGGCGAAGAATCATCTATTCAAAATATAGGTAAATATCAACTTTTTATTGATATTTTAATTTAATATCTTGGTGATCGTCGTACAGCTGTCTTACTTAACTAGGGAATAAGACCGCGTGATATGTTTTGTGTATCTCCTATCGCCAAGAACGCCTTTAGTAATATTACTTTGTTGATGACTGTACCGCCCTATAGCTCTTAGACTATATCACTACTGACTCTTATACTACATCACAACTAGCTCTCACACTTAGCTTGCTCTTACACATCCTGTAACTTGCTCCTACACTAATCTAGAGCATTTCCTTACTTTCCACGAAAACTATTTCGTTTGACGTTATGCCGGCCTAGCATGACCGCCACGAGATATCTCGCGGACGAGAGAAGACAAATTAAGATGTAAGATATTTCGATATATTATATCTCGACATAGACAATTTTGATAGAAAAAATATCTCGATCGACAAATATATCTATTTTTGATATTAAAAGTCAAGTTTTAAGTGTAATTGTCATGTTAGACCCGGAAGAAAGAGATAATCGATTAAAACACGAGAAAACGGTCGACAAAATTTTGTCTCGGTTGTCATGCTAGGACGGCTGAATTCGACTTATTCGTATCGTCGAACTTCATATACTCTCGTCACTAGTTCTCGCCACTTTAGCATTTACTGAGAGAGTATTTTCGGTCATGAATGTGAATTGGCGGGAAAAGAGAGACAGAGCTTCATTGAAAGTTTTCAAAAATGAACTCATGATTCATAAAAAATAGAGTTAGAATGTTTAGAGCCACACAGTTCTTTTAAAAACCATTAAAAAAAATATGTGCTGCATTTTGCAAAAAGTGTTTTTTTAAAAATATAAAATAAATGATACCCTTTTTCTTTTTTTTGGAAATCCGTACTCTTTGTTTACCTCCTTTGAAATCAGATATACTCTATTTCTTCTAATAAAAGTTGGCAACACTACTCGCATGATGCAATCAACATCAGACAATCACCTTACGACAAAACATGTAGGCATAATAAATAAATATGCTCTAATACCCGTGCGAAGCCGAGACGAGTCTTTAGTTTTTATAGAAACATACATATACATTAAAGATGAGACGTATATTTACGCCACCAGCAGTGGCGGCGTAAGACCTAAATTTTATGTAGGCAAAATTCATTTTGCGAGGCCCTTTGCCAGCGCAAAAAATGACTTTTTTGGCAAAATTTTTTGGTGCGTTCGCAGCTTTAAAGTACGTAATGCATACATTTTCGAGGCGCGAGGCCCTAGGCGGTGGCCCACGTCGCCCACGCCTTACGCCGCCACTGGCCACCAGGTTTTAAAACCAGGGCTTTGCTTGGAAGTAGGGCGCCCTAGTGCGAGCGGGAAAAACTTGCAAGTATGAAAGTATTAGCTATTCGGGTGCGCTTAGAGTTGAAATTGAAAAGACTTGCATAGAATAACGATCCGTAATTCTATACAAATAATGAGCACAATTGAATCTGCAAAAAATACTATAAAGTATAAAATACTTGCATAGGAAAACGACCCGTAAACATTTACTAATAAGGAGCACAATCCTGTGCAAGTATTTTTTTTTTCAAATAGGATTGTGGTTCTTATCTCTAAGAGAGTAGGGATCGTTTTCCTATGCAAGTATTTTTTACTATAGCGAGTTCAGAGCTCGATGAAAGTATTATGAAACCTGGTTTTCGACCCTGGTTTTTTACGAACTCGAACTTGGAAGCCCCGGTATCGTATTTTGCAAGCACAGAACAGAAGATTTCCCTGTTCTGTGTTTGCAAGTATATCTCATCGCTACTATACATCACGCCTCTCCCACTGTGGTAGAGAGAGATCACGGAATTCCATATGCTCCGATCCTTGCATACCACTTATAGAAATTAATTCTAGTTACTTTTTTTCAGACAATCTTCAAGCACTGCAGACAGTTGTTGATCTGCAGTTTGTGATATTACCCAGAGGACCGAAGAATACTAAAAATTGCTACTGCACTTGTGATAGTCCCAATCCACCTAAGTTGATTAAAATGAAAGATTTACCGCCCGGAATTAAGTAAAAAATCCCATATCAGATCCGTACCTAATCCGATATTTCTATCTATGTATTGGTAGTGGTATTAAGGATATCCGTATACCCGGATTTCCGAGGGGGAAGAAAGAGTTTTACCTTATTAATTATTTGTTCATATATTAAATTCTATAAAGTAAGCTAGTTAATTAGGTAGCAATAAAAACTATTAATTTCTGATTATTTTTTATTTATTAAAATCAAATGACCCCGTAGCGTAGATTCCGCTTTCCAGTGGGGGTCATTCTGTCATTCATTGACGACATGATTTTGAATATATTACGATGGAGAAATCGGCAATTTCTAAAAAGGATTATTATTAGATTTTACTAAATTCTGTACTGTATGTTTTTGCTTTTATTATATATTGTGTGTTTTAAATGTTTTTGTTTCTTTTCGAGATATACGATTCTTTCACCAATAGAAAGCTACATTATCAGCGAGTAACATAGGCTATGTTTTGTGTATAGTACATCGACATTGCACCCGTGTGAAGCCGGGGCGCGTTGATAGTTTTTATAATAATCAAACTCCTAAGGTGAAGATTTCTTGAGAACGGTCAAAAATGCTATTTTTAATTCATGCATCTCTTTAACCGTACATAATTTTAAGAACCAAAAAAAATATATGTTTTTTTAAGTCTTTTTGTTTTTTGCATCAACTCAAATCATACCTAATTAAGCTATATAAATCATAATTAAACTAAATAATATATTATTGCGTTAAAAAAAATCTTAAAATAAAAAATCAATTCTGTTTTAAAACAGTTTATCTCTTCATAAACAATTGTTGTTGTAAAAATTTCAAATACCAAACTGCGTTCAATGATGTATTGTTTCTTGTTAATTAACTAATGCTTTTAGTAATAAGGCCGCCTTTTGTACAATTTTTTGTCATTTTACTTTATGTTTATTCAATTTCTGGTGTACAATAAAGTATTCTTCGTCTTCGTCTGCGTCAATTTCTGTTATTATGATCGCGATTAAGAAGTTTTTAAAAGAATACATTTTATATTACTTCTGTGTAAATGTGTAAATGATATTTTTACCTAATTTTATTACCATAAAAAAGGTATAATGAGTCAATCTTAAAAGATATACATATACTGTCGCGGAATAATTCTTTCTTACATATTTTTTGGGTAACTTGAACCGTTTACGCCGCGCACGCCCGCGCGGAATCCCTCAAATATGGATAATTTTCCCCGTTTTTGCAACATTTTTCACTGATGCTTCGCTCCTATTGGTTGCAGCGTGGTGGTATATAGCCTAAAGCCTTCCTCGATAATTGGACTATCCAACACAAAAAGAATTCAAACCAGTAGTTCCTGAGATTAGCGCGTTCAAACAAACAAACTCTTCAGCTTTATAATATTAGTATAGATTATAAAGAGGAAATATTTGTATTTTTGTATGTTATGAATAAACTCAAAAACTACTGGACCGATTTTAAAATATCTTTCAACAAAAGAAAGCTACATTATCAGCGAGTAACATAGGCTATTTTGTGTATAGTACATCTACTTTGCACCCGTGTGAAGCCGGGGCGTTTTGCTAGTTTTATATAAATTCATTTGCGTTTTACGACATACACATGGGATGCGCGGGGCATTCTCAGCCGTAACAACGTTTGATCAAGGTCAACAGTATTATACTCAGAATCTCAGATGCGTTGTCGGCGTTTTAAACAAAGGCTCGTTATAAAAAGTACAGAGGTTGGCTTATCTCTAAATGTAATTGAAGCTATGGTATGTTAATGTGTCCGGGTTAACTATTGTAACTGCGGCTACGACTTAAAATACGCGTAGGACCTACTAAATAGTGATGTAGCGAATATTTATTGACGTTCGTATTAGCAAAATTCATGCTTTCCAATATCAATACGAATAAAATATCTATACGGTATACCTAACAAAATTCCTTGTAACGATATGTAAAGTTAAACTAATTAGCATTTAATTTCAAAATACTACAAAAGTTTGCATTTAGTAGTTTGCGAAGCGTAACATCTGGGGGCACGGCAGTGCCCCCGCCAAGTCGAGCAACAAGCGGCACTTCTATTTATTTAAAACATTATGATTGATATTGATATGATCACTATAAGATGTTGTTAGGTTAGCTTATTACGTAATAACTTAAGACAGAAGGATCCTTCAGTAGAGACTGAATAAATTGACCGACTTGGTATTATATGGATCTCACAACTTTTTACGATAGAAGAACTGAGTTGCAAGACTTGGCTTTTTTTACAATTTATGTTTTTGATGGCATAAAACAATTTTTCGCTAGAAACTGACTTAATATAGTATGTTTACACATATCACTAAGCACTAGTCAATATTCACGTTTTTTTAGGGTTCCGTACACCGTACCAAAAACGAAACCAGTATAGGATCACTTTCTTGTGAGTCTGTCTGTCAACACCTTTTTTCTCAGGAACGCGTGGAGGTATCAAATTGAAATTAATATCAAATACTCTATCGTATCTATCATGGTGAGTGTTCAGAGGAATTGTTCGGATTAATCCCAGCCGCTAATTTTCACCACCGCACCTCGCGACAAAACTCCAAGTTCCACCCATACCATCTTGACGCTTGGAAGTCTAGCACTGTGCGCTTTATGCGCAATTTTCTTCCACGCACTACGCTTTTGTGGAATAAGTTGTCGCCAGCGATTTTTCCGAACCAGTCCAAGTCGTACCTTCAAGAAGAGAGCCTATTCCTACCTTAAAGGCCGGCAACGCAACTGCAAGTCCTCTGGTGTTGCAGATGTTCATGGGCGGCGGTGTTCACTTTCCATCAGGTGAGCCGCAGGCTCGTTTGCCCCCTATATTATAAAAAAAAAAAAAAAAAAAAATACTGCAAATCGAATACAAAAATGGTCTGCAATCCTTTGTAGCAGTGAAAAAACGAAAAAAACTTCTAAGTCGACGCAATCAAAAGATACGGCCTTTTATGCTCCGTTTATGCCGCATATTTTGACACTCGCAAGAGCATCAAAACCCATATGGTAGCCATTGATCTAGAATCATGAAATTTGACATAAAACAATTTCATAAAGCACAAGCAAAGGAAAACATCCGAAAACCTAAATATGTAGTTTTTTATTTATTAGGAAAGTCATTACTTAACAAAAAAATTGAATATTGCCAGTTGAAAAGTCTAATAATATCAAAGAACATAAATGTACATAGAAGCTCAGGCCTTATGGGTGCGTTTGGCACGGTTTCTCTGGGGTAAGGGCAGTTCTCCCCCCAACCACCGCGGGCTGCTAGTGTCCGTGTGGACGACACTCTGACGTGGAGTCATAGCGCGCACTCTCTCGCACCCAGCCGCTTGTAGAGCGGTGTTGCCGTTCGCTCGTGAGAGCGAGCGAGACGACGCGAGAGGAGGAGTCAGCGGACTGCTTGTGTGTGTGTCACACCGATACATTGCCGCGCGCTCTACAGGTCAAAAGTAGAACTACTTTTTCTGTACCAACAGCTTGTATGGGTATTTTCTTCTATTTACATCAGCTATGTTCCTTTCTTATATTCGTATTCGAGAATGGTTTAACACTAAACCTACCAGAGCGGTCAAATGACCGCTTATGAGACTTTAATAAAACTTGTTAAACTCCATTTTTACTTGTTAAAAATATATACCGTAAATACTCCAACTTTGCCACCAGGGAAAACATTGCCAGAAACACAATTTCTAAGGAAATCATCTAAAGTCATAAAAAGCATCAAACTTATGACCGCATTGATAATATTAGTAGAAAATCACGTGTGCTTTCAACTACACCCAGTAACCTGGTGGCACTTGTCAAAAGACGGGGTCAGTTTTTGCGGGCCAATTACTATGGATATTTGGAAGTGAATTGTACGTCATGGCGAAATCACCGGTACGTTTAATCGATTGTTTGTCATTATCCCACAAGGGCCTCTTTACATGGTCTGTCAGTTCAAAGGCATCATACAGCAGCTTTTAGAGGTAGCTTCACCTATAGCGCAACTAAGTGCTGGAATAATCTCCCACCACCTATCCGAAATTTAAAGAGCATTAGTAATTTTAAATTCCATTATAAAAAATATCTTCTAAATTTACAAGGGCAGGGAATTGATAACCGGACTTAGTTGCGCTAGGGAAAGAACCGGAGTACCTACATTAATTTTATTGTTTATTATATTTTATTGTTTATTTTATTAACCCTCCGTGTGTATACTATATTTCTTGGTGCACGGTGTGTATACTGGGTCTTTTAGGGAACAGTCGGGCTTACAAAGCTTTCTAGACTTCCAAAAAATCTGAAATAAATCTGAGTTACTTATTGAAGTGTCTACTAAATGGCCCAGAAGCTACCAAACTCAAAAATTCAAAACCGTTGTTAATAAAAATTGAACAATCATCTAAAAAGCGGAAAAAACGGAATTTTGCTATCAATTTCATAACTTTACAATAAACAAGTATTTAAAAAAATATTTCTAGGCTTCTGTAGCTTAGACTATGAGCTTTCAAAAGAATACAGTATTTTTTGCATGGGTTCCAAAAAGTTAAATTATTCAAGCACCTGAAAGTGGAGAATATTTTATAGATTCATTCATGTCATAAAATAAACGAAAAGGTAATTTTACGGTACAAAATGTTTTTATTTATTATTTGAAATACAAATGGAATAATATATTAATATTAATCATTTCCAAAAAGTAAATTATTGTGCGCAATTGTTGCAAAAATGCGTAAAATGGTCCTTGCAAACTGACATTACGCACAAGACACAACAGTATAGTGTTTTTGTTGTCTCTCAAGCTACAAACATTTTTTTCATACATTTATCGCACATAGCACCTTTTTCATACATTTATTTTAGTATAAAAAAACTACGAAAAAATATTTACATAGTTCACTTAGCTTCGAAAATACCGACGTGCTGTGTATACTGACCCTTTTAGGGAACAGAAACCACTTGCATTCGCTGGTCTCTGTATGTAAACAGCGAGACCGGGCGGTTCCTCGGATGTTTAGTCCCCACTACTACCTAGATTTTTTAGGGGGGGTTACCGAAGCCTTGCCTCTATCCATTAGAGAGTATTCCGAGTTTCAAATTTTGACTGTTCCTTAAAAGACCCAGTATACACACGGCGGGTTAAGTATTTCATAAGTTGTATTTATTAATCATATTTTAACTTCGTATTATTATATTTAAAATACATTCTTATATTGTAGTTATTATAAGTGATTTAATGATTTAATAAGTGTATGTATAAATGTGTGTAACTGTCTGCCACAAGTGTCGCTAGGCAGCGACAGAATATCAGCGCTGTGTTGTATCGTCGGCAGCACAGCATATGCTGAGTCGCCGCCTGTTCAAGCTGCCACACAATTAGTTGTTAAGTTAGGTTATTAGATATGTCATAATATGTGGAGTTTGAATAAAGAAGTTTGTTTGTTTGTTTGTTTGTATGTAAACCAATTTGCTGAGTATTTTGATGATAGTTTCGTTGCTGTAACTCATGTATTACAAAAGTTATGATAGTGGGCAAAATTACTCAGTGATGTGCAGCAGTATCATTGTCAACATTGCCCGCCATCAAAAAACTAGTCTAGGGTTGTCACTTTTTTTCATTTTATACGACTGCCAAAAAATGAGTGTAATGTTTTCAGGGTTTGTTTGTTAAATATTAATAATTCGTTGGAATCCTTACAATATTATCATCTCAAGTGATACTGGTTATCTTTCTTTACGTTTTAGTCGCCATTATTTTTTATAATTTGGAGTAGGTAAGTAGGAACATGGTAAGTAGGTAGGTACCTCCTAGAATTTTTCTATTCAGGTAGATATATATATCCTCATGGGCAATGTTGGCTAAAAGTCCAGATAACTTTGCCCGCCTTTGTAAATTTAATGGAGAAAACAATGACTAATGTTATATTTTGGTAAATCAATCAATGATCTTAGTATTTCCATAGATTAAAAATATGCCTGGGGTAACATACAAAAATATTGTTATATTTAAGTTTATTTTAAAAAGTGGGCAATGTTGGCATGTTTTACGGTAGCTATTCGTTACATCCCTACGTAACCAAATTATGGTAGATGGCAATTCTTATCTCTATTCAGTTGAAAGCAACATTCATGAGAATTATCGTGACTTCGTGAGTCATCAAAACATTTTTATAACCTAGTAGGTCACTCTTGTGCATATAGAACGATAAGGCCTATCGACTTGGTATATTTTTTAGCAGCTGATATTGTTAAATATTTTTAACCGACGCGAACGCGAAGTTATTCCTAATAAATACCTCAAAATTTATCTAATTTCCATCAGTGTTAGATGAAAGATGACATCACAACCAGAGGACATTAATGATGCGCTGTCGACCTATGTTTTTTTTATCTATATCTATACTTTTATACTAACAATATTATAATTATAATAATAATATTTTTTTATAATATTATAAAGAGAAAGATTTGTATTTTTGTATGTAACGAATAAACTTAAAACTTGGACCCAGTGGCGTAGCTATTATAGGGCAAAGTGGTGCAGTGCACCAGGGCCCTGAAGCTGAGAGGGCCCGCTGGGCTTTGGAATGAGGGGGAGGCAGCGCTAGAAAAACTCGAGCTTGCTCGCAAGAATTATATTTTTTTCAAAATTTTAAATGAGCATTTATAACAATAATTTGCAAATAATTAATGTTGTGAAGTTTCTGAAGAAATATAATATTTGGGGATTGCGATTTATTTCTCTTTGCACCGGGGCCCTTGTCCACCTAGCTACGCCACTGCTTGGACCGATTTCAAAAATTATTTTATCGTTAGAAAGATATATTATTATCACTGAGTAACATAGACTATTATTACTAGAAGAAAATTAGAGATCCTCAGAAATCCCTACTAACCAAAAAAACTTGCCATAAAATGTCTTTCATCGCATGCGCTGCGGAAAAAATTGATGGTAGAATAAAAAAAAGTTCAACAATATTATACTTAGAACATATTATCAAGTTACAAAAAACTTCGGGAGGCCATATTATGTCCAACTATTGTAGTTATATCACTAAAACTACTTTTTAACATAATAAAAGTTGAAAGAAATGCCGATCAAAATCAGACTATCGTCGCTGCGCCTGCCAAATTCCATATGTGCATTTTTGTATAGTTTTGGGAAACAACGAAAAACGTATTATTGATTCACATACGGAGTTTTTCTTAACGGTCAAAACACATAATATGGAATTAGTTAAACTCGTTTCCAGTTCGAATATCACAAAAAGGATTTTAGTAACACATAGAGAATAAAACGAAGATTATTTTTTTGTGCAAAAACCAAAAATCATTAAAATGCACATATGGAATTTGGCAGGCGCAACGACGCTATGTTATTTGTACCTAGCTTTGTAGGTATTAATTCCATTTTACAACTGTTCCAATACCATTTGATTGATTTTTGAATTATTTATTATTGAAATCGGACATTCCATTCAAAGGATTACGAAAATTTCAATAGGTAGGTATCTACAATGTATATAAACGAAACGATTTAATTCACAAACTACTGGATCGATTATAAAAATTATTTCACCAGTAGAAAGCTACATTATCAGCGAGTTACATAGGCAGTAGTTAGGTATCTTTCGAAATTTAAAACTAGCGATCCGCCCCGGCTTCGCACGAGTTCAATATAGATGTACCTACTATTCACAAAAAATATGTATGTTATTTAATCTGAGAGATTTTAGTCAAAAATAATATAGGTAGGTACCTTAGGTAGATTATACCGGCTTATAGTCAATTTATTTGTGAATTGAGAAAAACTCAAACCTATGTGAACGTAATCGCGGGCAAAAGCTAGTGTATAAATAAAGATTGTATGTAAAAGTCATATTTAAAAGTCATCAAAATTCTACGATTGTAAACAAATCGAAAACTATATATTTACTATATAGGAGTATATTCTTGGAAAATGGAAAATACCCGACCATAAACTATATTAAGAACATAGAAGACTCGATCGCACCATAATACTGTGTTGCCATTTTCAAAAACTTACCTAATTCACGGCAGTGTGATAATTCAATAAATGAGTCAAATTTAGATCAATCTGATATTTTACACAAAACATCGCAATAGCCACTTATATTATAATAGCATACTCACTGACTTTTCCCACTCCATTTAATATATAATACTTACTTATAATAGGTAGTAAAATACCTAATACCATTGATCTTGTTCCTTCTGTAAGCATTGCTGATTCTGTTATTATGCATATTTAAATTAACAAATTCACAATTATTAATAATTATATCATATTTTAAAAAAATATTACCAATTAGTTTTAGACATGGGTAACACTGCGCTGCGCCGCGCAATTGCGCCGGCACGCTTCACTGCGCAGGGTGAGTCAGCTCACACATTCATAATGTGTTGGCGCACGGCGCAGTACCCACTCACTGAGTGAACTATGAGCGTGGCGTTGCGTGCGTTTCGGAGGTTTCACTGCTCGCTTTGCGCGTCCAATTTTGTTGCGTGGCGCAATTTTGAGTTGACCCAAGGAGCCGACGCACCATACTGCGCCTGAGTTGCTGAGTTGGCACGGGAAATTTTGCTGAGTTACTCATGTCTAATTAGTATAGGTACCTAACTAACAATAAACTGTTGCATTACAATAATATTAGTCGTTAGTTCTAAATAATATGATAATGTGTTATTAATAATTATGTCTAAAAACAAAGATTTAGGATCGACAATTGTGTAAAATAAGCTCTATTGACCACGAAAGTACTTGATGAATGGTGACACCCAACAGCGCCACTATGCGGTAGAAATTGTAAACTAAATCAGAAGGAAGGGAAATAACAAGGCAATGAAACCTTAAAAGTCGCGTCGCTTACAAGTGTAACTTATTTAATTAGTCTACTGTTACTCCATATGTTATGGAATAACTTGATAGATTGTCCAGAATTATTACGATCTTTATACCTAAATGCACCAGATTATAGAACCCGTCACACTGCTCTGTTTCACGTCCCCCATGTAACTACTACACATATAAGTATATTAAATAAAATACAGTATATTAAAACGTATAGCATACCTGTATAATAGTGAATACGCAGATGCAAACATTTTTACTTTGTCTAAACAACGGTTCTTACACGAAATCTCAATATTGAATAAAAATAAAAAATAACATGTGAGCACACACACAACCACACCCACACTCACCTACACACACACACATTAATCTCTTAAATCTCTCATTGTTAACTTTTTGTGTTTCTAACATATTGTAATAGTAGATGTATTCTTATTTTTTTGTAATCATGTTATAATCCTATACTGGCATAATGTATAATCTATATATATATAAGAGATTTCCACCTATATAGTCACTCATCACGATATCTCTGGAACCATAAGGCATAGCGACTTGAAATATAGTAGGAATATTCCTTTCGCCGAGTAGAGGTCAGCTAAGAACGGATTTTACGAAATTCAACCCACAAGGGGGGTTGCGGGGGCAATTGCTAGTTACTTATAAGTCTATTTTGTTGTATAATAAAAGCTGTTGGATTAGTAAATAAATAAATAAATAAATTAGTTAAAGGTGATTTCAGGAATATACAGTTATCCGCCGCCGGATCGGAAACCCGATTGGATGAGAGCTTCGACTTTCTACATCTTTGAAGATACTAATTTGAAATATTCAATTTATTCAATTTATTTATTATAGTCAATTTATTTGTGAATTGAGAAAAACTCAAACCTATGTGAACGTAATCGCGGGCAAAAGCTAGTGTATAAATAAAGATTGCATGTAAAAGTCATATTTAAAAGTCATCAAAATTCTACGATTGTAAACAAATCGAAAACTATATATTTACTATATAGGAGTATATTCTTGGAAAATGGAAAAAACCCGACCATAAACTATATTAAGAACATAGAAGACTCGATCGCACCATAATACTGTGTTGCCATTTTCAAAAACTTACCTAATTCACGGCAGTGTGATAATTCAATAAATGAGTCAAATTTAGATCAATCTGATATTTTACACAAAACATCGCAATAGCCACTTATATTATAATAGCATACTCACTGACTTTTCCCACTCCATTTAATATATAATACTTACTTATAATAGGTAGTAAAATACCTAGTAAAATACCTAATTTGAAATATTCTGAGGTGTCATTGTTTATGCTTCTTTTAATTGTGTGTGTTAAATAAATATTATCTACTACATATTTAAAAAACAATATATCTGTAAAATAAAATGTCATTCGATAGCGGACTGCTGTACAGGTTCTTTTTCATTTTCCTAATATGTTAATTATAGGATTTTGTTTGCTATCGTAAAGTTGTTAGTTGTGCGTGTCTTTCTTCTTATTGAAAATTAATTTGTGTGTGTTTGCTGTGAATAAATTCATATTTAATATTGTCTTTTATTAACGCGAGTATCACACATTTAAATAAAATACTGTATACCGGATTAAAACGCGATTTACGCTCTACGCCCTTGATTTGTGAACTGGTAGTAAATGTAAAATTAGAAGCATTTAATATTAGTAATATTAGTAATTTAATATGTATTATTTTTTTTAATGACGTTCATAGATGTACATTGTGTTACCTAAATTAATAGATTATTTTTTAATTTAATTGAATTAAATATGGCAACTTTGTGACATTTCAAATATAAGACAACTGTCATCTTTCAGTCTCCCGCGACCACGGTTGCTGAAAAGCATCCGAAACGTCGGGATAAATAATTTAAATAATAAATCGCGTTTTAATCCGGTATACAGTATTTTATTTAAATTCATATTTGTCTATCTATTGAAGGACATGGCAAGGGACTTGTAAAACGGATTCTAGAATTATCACGTTATTTTAGGCATTTTTAGTAAAAATCTTGAAAATAATAGCAACATTTACCAAACACGAACAGGAAACACAGGAAGTGAATTGCATATCTTTCGATTAGTTCTTCTAGCCATAAACAAAGGACGCCGCTTGAGCTGTATAACTTTAAGCGCAAAAAGAGCTGAATATCGAATGATATAGCTGAATATAATAAATGTTCTGTATAGTACATTATTATGTAATTAATTCGCTCTTATGTTACGTTACATTTATATATTTACTTTTACTATACTGCTACATATACATTTATTTTTTTAATAATAAAAATCAATGAACTTAAGGTATATCGAAAAAAAACGCTTGTTTCTGTGTTTTAGCTGGAAGAGTTCAAAATGTTGCTTTATAAGACGAAATAGCGCGAATTGCGAATATTCGTCGTTCTTGTTGTCGTGAAGAGTACTTCTCCTACATTTTGGTAGTATTAATAACGTCAGTTGTTAATTATAATTTGTTATAACCAAGCAGTTTCAAACTGTTATAAAAAATGTCTAAACTATATTCCATTGACTGTGAGATGGTGGAAGACACGAGGAATAATAGCATGGTTGCACGGGTTTCCGTAGTCGATTCTTCACTAGCGGTAGTATACGATAAGTACGTGAAACCAACGCAACAGATTGGCGATTATAGAACATCAATTTCTGGAATAAGACCTGGTTACGAACATACCGCGCAGCCTTTTGAAACAGTTAGACAGGATTTGGTACGTCTTTTCAACGGTGCTAGGCTGGTGGGGCACGATATTCAGAAAGACCTGTCTGTTCTTGGTATTCAGCATCGGGACGTACGCGATCTGGCGACTTATGATCATTTTGTACGCGTGAGTATTTTTCTATTTACTATTTCATCTTCTTTTTTTTATATTATCGGGGCAGCCCCAAATTTAGAACTGGATAACATAATTGATACTTTATATTTACTTTAAAACGTTTATTCTTATTTTGGGGCTTGGTCATCTATATATATAAAAATGAATGCCTATTTCCCTTGGTCACGGCATCACACGTGAACGGCTGGACCGATTTCGCTAATTCTTTGTTGTCAGGAAAAGGTTCTTATGAAATAAAAAAATTGCGCGGGAAGTTAGAAAATTTAAGAATGCCTAACCACCATATTAAATTATTAATGTAACTTTATGGCGTTTGACATAACATTAACAGAATGCGTGCTGCAAATATCGTCAAAGAAGATTGAAATCAATATTCATAGTTAAGAAAGGACAATGTCTGTCGGGTCCGCTAGTATAATATAAAAGATCATAATATTAATATTAGATACTGTCGCATTTTTTCATTCTCCACTTGCGTTAGCCAGAGTACCGTATCATAGATTTCATAATAGAATTCTGAAACTCGTTGGTCAAAGCAGAGAGTACATTATATATACTGGATCAAAGTGCTTTCGCTGGCAGCTTTCACTAGACGCCCAATATAAAACTAATTTCTATTTGCCTCAACCACGATGGGCATAAGGCTATATTGCGATACACTTGTGCGCAAGTGCGGAAGTCTTTATTTATATTTGTTTAGAACAAATGGCGTAAACAATGTATTTTGTTTCAGCAATATGGCCACAAGCCGTCACTCAAGAACTTGGCGCAAAATGAGTTGAACCTCCGAATCCAAAATGGCGAACATGATTCTGTGGAAGACGCTAAGGCGGCGATGAGAGTTTACCTTAAATACCGTTTCTAATTTTGAAAACTTTTCTAACTATCATATTTGTAATGTTTAAAATATATCGAAGAGTAATGGCCTATATCGTCGTTGCGACTCACTTTCGTTGGAAAAATCACTTTTTACGCCAGACCATATTCTGACTGTAATACTCATTTTCGCTAAAAATTTCTAACGATATAGGCTGTGTTACCCATCGTCGATATTATTATATAAGAGGAGCTACATTTGGTTTAATTTCTGATTAATTTGTTTGTTTAAATGATAAATAAAAAAATTTATGAATGATTTTCGTGTTTCAATTATGCTCGCCAATTAGATTAAAAAGAATTTAATTTAAAAATCATATAACATAATTTCTTCAAGAAAAAGTCGACTTTAATGTTAAAGTCATAAGTAACCATTTTTATCATTTTTTGTTGGTTATAACTAATAAGTACAATATGTTAATTTTCTATTCACATAAAAAATACTATTGGGTATAATTACCCTCAGATTAAGTACCTACCAAAGCTTATTTTACCTTAATATTGTCTTTTATTAACGCGAGTATCACACATTTAAATAAAATACTGTATACCGGATTAAAACGCGATTTATTTATATTGTTTAAATTATTTATCCCGACGTTTCGGATGCTTTGCAACTTTGTGACATTTCAAATAGACAACTGTCATCTTTGTATCCCGTGACCACGGTTGCTGAAAAGTATCCGAAACGTCGGGATAAATAATTTAAACAATATAAATAATAAATCGCGTTTTAATCCGGTATACAGTATTTTATTTAAATGTGTGATACTCGCGTAAGGCACTTTTCTCACCGGCAACGATTAACGAGTACCGTAAAACGGGGTGAATAGAACTCGCGGGGGGAATAGAGAAAAAACTTGGGATAATTTTAAACCTTAATTTATGACTAACTGAGTGAGACCAGTAAAAAAGCCGAATCTTTAGTAATTTGGTAGTATTATTTTTCTTGGCCAGGAAACATTTTAATTAAGGCAATATCGCTAAAAACGCTAAAACTAGATGTTAGTTGACCAAAAAAAAAGTCGTTAAAGTGCAAGTGAGTTTGAACTTTCGTAATTTAGAGAATTTTGGCGACAGAAGTGAATAAATATCTTCTAATTACAGTCAGTGTTATCATAAATATATTGTGCTGTAATTGTTGAGGTAAGAATATGCATTATTATAATTAATTAGTCTTATTTTGTAAGTCCAACTTACTTTAATTTTTTTGAGGTAAAAAGACACGCGAAGGGGGTGGATAGACACACCTGAGGGGTTAATGAGCACGCGAATATGGTTAATAGATGCAGCAAAAGGGTGAATAGTTACGAAAGAGGGGTGATTAGCTATGATTAAATCAGGGCTGCCAAAAAGGATATAATACCATTTGGTAGTGTTTATCTCCGGTTCAACTTCCACTTTTAATTACATACTTGAATCATTTTTATTTTTTTTATTAATTTAGAATTTTGTGGTTCTTAATCAGAGTACATGTGATACAATCATAGGTAAAGAATTTATATAGTTTAACTGATACTGCTGTTCCGCGGTCTAGATATGGCCGCGGCGTAGCGGGAGGCAATCCGTTCCGAATATCAATCGTTTTTGAACTCATGCTCTTCCTTTCCCGATCCCTGCTGATCATACAATAGCAAGTCGTAATATTAGGGGGTAAACAGAGGAGGATTGGCCCAGAAACTAGCAAAAATTGTCTTATGGTATTAGTAAACAGTAAATAGCGCCTTCTCATGAAGTCTTATTTATAAATAAAATGAAATAATAAGGCACTCCTTTTGGTTTTGTGAATTTCATCATTGTTTTATTTTTAAGGTACAAAAATGCCTCGAAACTATAAGCCCGATCTACGGAGTAAACAATATCGAAAATATGACCACGAAACAATGATATAGAAAGAACTGATTTCATATTTAATGTTATTTTTCAGTCAATATGTAATTTTTAATTTGTTTTAAAATATGGTGTTTAAGTTTGTTTTGATAGGGTTGTTAAGTTCATTTGTAATGTTTTATTTTGATTGTTGAGTGAGCATTAATATTGTTGATTTAGTTAAGTACATTTTTAGTTTTGTTTTAGTTTCAGATTATATTTTTCTTCAATTTATATTTTTAAAAATAGTTAATAAATATAATCTCATATAAATTATTAATTTTCACTTGCTTGTCTTTATCTTACATAAACAAAATTCAGGGAAACTGCGATGACGCAACCCTACGAAATTTTTCTAATCACCCCTCGTGTGTGCCTATTGACCCCTGATGGCAGGAAAATAGAAATCACGTATATTTTGTGTTTTTTTTCAGAAACTACAGACTTATCCTAATGAAATCGAATATATTTCAAAAGTTTAGTTTAGGACTCAGTAATGCATAATAAGAAAAATAGCTTTTAATTCCGCAACATTACAAAAATCGGTACCAAAATTCGAAAGTCTATCTATTCACCCCGTTTTACGGTAACGAGTAGAGCTAGAACTAGAAACGAGTTAGCGAGACGCGAGGAGCGAGTGCGTAGTTTCGATATTTGTGTAGCTCGGCTATAAGCGAGTGAGGCGGGCGATTACTCGCATCACTCGCCACCATACTCGAAATAACCACTGGTTGCTCTCTCGGCGTGAGTTTTAATCGCTTGGCGAGTATCGCCGAGCGAGTGTTATCTTTCATAGCTCTTGTCGCTCAGCGACAAACTAGTGAAGCGAGTGCTCGCCGGCAGTGTGAACAGTCAGCGATCAACTGTTTGTATATGTATCTCTTTTGTTCACACGGAAAGTATATCTATTGTACGTTTCTTGAGCGAGAAAATAGCCGATAGTTAGTCGTTTTCTCGTCGTTGGTGGGACAACTGCCTAATTGAACTAGATGAATTGTAACTGAACTAGAGAAAGAAGGATAGATATAAATGAACTAGTCCAATTGAAGGATTCATTCGTGAACGACACATGGCTATAATGATTGAAATAAAACAATATAATACATGATTTTTATTTAATAAAATCCTTTTATACAAGTTCCCTTAAATACTGATATACAATAAAATAAAATAATTTAAACCGGATTAAAACGAGATTTATTATTAATTAGCAGTCTGCCCGTGACCACGGTTGCTGCCGGCCTAGCATGACAACCGCGACAAAATTTTGTCGACCGTTTTCTCGTGTTTTAATCGATTATTATCTCTTTATTTCTTCCGGGTCTAACATGACAATTACACTGAAAACTCGACTTTTAATATCAAAAATAGATATATTTGTCGATCGAGATATCTTTTCTATCAAAATTGTCGATGTCGAGATATAATATATCTCCAGATCTTACATCTCAGTTTGTCTTCTCTCGTCCGCGACATATCTCGTGGCGGTCATGCAAGGCCGGCTGGAAAGCATCCGAAATCCGTCGGGATAAATAGTATGAATAATAAATCGCGTTTTAATCCGGTATGAAGTGTTTTATTTAAATTAATTAGTAATTAGATAAGATGCAATTATACTTTATACTTTTCTATATATATTTTTATATTTTGTTTTTTACTTTATGGTATAAAAAATACTTAAATATTAATATGATATCCGTGTTATGATTATGATTCTTGAAGAGGTACATGTTTTAGAGGTATTTTATGAAAACAGCGAACCGCCCCGGCTTCACACGGGTGCAAAGTATATGAAATAGCCTATATTACTCGGAGATAATGCAGCTTTCTATTGGTGAGAGAATTAAAATCGGTTGAGTAGTTTTGGAGTTTATTCATAACATACAAAAATACAAATCTTTCCTCTTTATAATATTAATATAGATATCTTTCGAATTACAGTGACCTAACATAACATTTTGAGTTTTGACAAATTTTTCTTCATACAACAACCTAAAAACACTATGAACCATTAAAATATTATTTTCGAACATTTAGACATGAAAATTATGTCATCAACTACTTATATAAAACTAGCAACGCCCCGGCTTCACACGGGTGCAATGTTGAGTACTATACACAAATAGCCTATGTTCGCTGATAATGTAGCTTTCGATTGGTGAAAGAATTTTCAAAATCGGTCCAGTAGTTTTTGAGTTTATTCATAACATACAAAAATACAAATCTTTCCTCTTTATAATATTAGTATAAAGTTTAGACAAATATTTAGTAAGGAAACAAAAACTCAGATATTTTAATCGTTTAAAAATATTTTTTTTTGGAGCCACTAAAATAGGGAATATGCATGTTTTAATAAACTTTGTTACTTCAAAATTACGCTTCCATCAATATTTATTACAATTTCAGTTTTGAGTAAGAAATTATGTGTCTGAATTCAGAGCTAAACTAATGTGGTTACCAATTCGACACAGTGGCGGGCCTACCATACAAGCCCAAAAGCCCGGCTTGCCCTATTAATTCAACAATTGAAAGAAAAAAAGAATGCCCTTATCGTAATTATATAACATATCAATTGAAACAAAAAAATATTTGAATTAATAATTTTATGCACAACTATATCGAAATTATATTTATATTTGCGCCATCTTACGAGAAGCGTTGAATCGACTCCCACAATATTCAATATGCATCACGCGATACTACATAATATTATCTTGCGAATTGCGACGAGCTCAAGCGGAAACGTTTCGCTTCAACTCGTCGCGTCGTCGTGTTCGGTCGTTTTCTTTCTCTTTCTGGCATATTGGGTTGTGGATTGGAATGCCTTTCTGACAAATTTTTCATACAAAACTCAAGATAAAAAGCTATAAAATTATATAAACAAATCTAGCGATTCTATGGAGAACGTAACCCAGGCTTTCGGTGTGAAGTTAGTGCCAAATTGAAAGAGTTGAGTGTTATTTCAAGTTTGTTATGATTGTTTTTTGCTTTAGTTGAGTGAGTGATAACGTACGCGGTGCATTTTAGTTTTGTTTTGTTTTTATTATTATTTATTATGAGTAATAACGTAGTGGAATGTGTTCCGTGTGAGGATTTGATGTGTGTGCAAGTTTTAAAGCAGCAAGATAAAGTAAAATCTTTAACATTTCAACAAATATTAAAGCTACTTACTTCGGCAAAACCAACGCCCAACTTGTGTATTTCACAAACGATTAAAGGTCATAAAAGGAATTTCAGGTCAGTTTATAATAATAAATGGATTGTTGGTTGTTCAGATACAAATAAACTATATTGTTGGTGTTGCATATTTTTTTCTTATGACAAAAACGATTTGAATACATCTGGTTATTACGTTTTAATTAATGTATCTGGAGCTTTAAAAAACATCAGAATTCTCAAAAACATTTGAATTCTGTAATTTATTTTTGTAATTTTGGTAAAAAACGAATTAAAACTACAATATCTCAGCATAATCTTCATATCGTCAGCTATTAATTGAAATTACTAATCATAACTCCCGTGTTGACCATAATCGCAGTATTTTTCGAAGGTTAGTAGATATTGTGTCACCTAGCTCAACAACAATTGCCATTTAGAGGCCACGATGAATGTAAAAATTCATTTAACAGGGGTAATTTTTTGGAATTGGTTTCATTACTTTCAAAGTATGACATTGTTTTAGAACAACATAATATGTAACATCAACAAAGTGGAAAATCGGCACCTAGTTATTTATCAAATAAAATTCTAAATAACATAATTCATTCAGTAGCAATCATAAATTGAAATAGAGCTTAAATGTGTAATTTTTTGTCTAGTAGTAATTCCTTCTGTGTGTTTTATTAAAATCGTTTATTAATACAACAAGGCTTGGGAGTTCACCACAAAAAAGGTAAGATAAAATATAAAAAAATGTCAAATTTTTTAGGAGTCCAGTTTTTGGGCTTGCCTTGCATTCAAACCCTAGGCACGCCACTGATTCGACAGCGTCGTGATATTCATATTTTACAACATCTCTATTCTATACTTTTTGATCCTAAAACACCTAGTTACTTAAAACAAAATTTTGTATTTTTATCTGGTGGTGATTTTGACCTCCGCTCTCGTGAAAATTTAGTATTAGAAACTCCTGCACATAAAACAGACTTTTACCATTCCTCTTTCACGGTACAAAGTATTATGCTTTGGAACTCCTTGCCTCTTGACATTCGACGAGCTCAATCTCTTAATACTTTCAAAAAACTCTTATTTGAACATTTCACTTCTTTATAATCTTTTGTATTTTACCTATTTTCACTTGCATTGCCTGCCTTTACAATTTTCAATGTTTTTGTTTCCGTTTGTCATGTTATGTTGTATATTATGATGTAATGTTTTTTATGATAGTATAATTTTAATTTATAATGATTTATGTTAATTGGGATAGATGTACTTTTTGTAACTGTATACTATTTTAATTTACTTTTATTTTTATATTCATTCTTGCTGCACCTTCTACTCTATTTTGTTATTTTTTTCCCTTCCAGAGGTTTGCCTGGAAGAGATCGCATATATCAAAGAGATCGATAAGGCCATCCTCTTGTACAATGTTTAGCTTTAGTTTTTATTGCTTGTATAATTGGTTTTTGTGTACAATCTATATATATAAAAGAGATTCCCACCTATATAGTCACTCATCACGATATCTCTGGAACCATAAGGCGTAGCGACTTGAAATATGGTAGGAATATTCCTTTCGCCGAGTAGAGGTCAGCTAAGAACGGATTTTACGAAATTCAACCCACAAGGGGGGGTGGGGGGTCAATTGCTAGAAAAGTATATTCTATTCTATTCTATTTTTTAAAAGTGCAAATACTGTGGGAAATTCAAATATTTGAAAAGCCACGCCCTTGGTCAAAGCGAATATGACGTAAATGTCTATGCCAGCAACTGTTAATGCGGTAGTGCGTTATTAGTGTTTCTTGACGTCACAGTCTATTAACAAATATCGCGAATTTGGCGGGCGTTTAAAACAAGGACTGAATACCGGTTAACTTACTATGGGAGTTATACCGGTATAATAATAATAATAAAAACTTTATTGTACACAATAAAAAAGAACAAAGAAATAAAAATAATTTACATACTAACATAAATATTGGATGTACAAGGGGCGACCTTATCGCCTGGTGGCGATTTCTACCAGGTAACCCAGATATTGAAAAGTAACAAGTTATAGAACGGATAGGGTGTATTTAAGATATAATTAGAAAAAAGTACAATAAAGACTAAATACATACACATTCAAATAAAAAAAAAATTATGATTATTATATGAAATCAGTAGACAGAAATAAGAAGATTATAAACGAGAGAAAAGAAAAAAAAAACACATTACAAACTATTAAGGAAATAGTTTTTGACAGATTTTTTGAAGGTAATATAGGTTTGGGATTGTCTGATCACAGTAGGTAATGAATTCCACAATCTTACAGCTTGCACAGTAAAGGAAGAGTCATAATAAATGGTCGAATGGATAGGCATATTGAGAGTAAGATTAGTAGCGGAGCGGAGGTCGAGTTCATGAGAAGATCCCATAAAAATAAATTGTAATCGTAATAAAGGTTTTTGTTGATATTCTTTCGTTTTTATTCATATTTACTGGAAAAAATTACTGTGGTATGTTTAGTGTGTATTACTCTTTAAAACTAATATCATGGTATCTCAGTCAGACACGTATTTTGGAAAATAAAAATTAACCAGGGAGGTTTAAAATGCCTGTATCTGTTGGCAATTTTTAACATTTTTGAAGTTATACTTCTTTAGGCGCGTTATGAAAAAATGATGAGAGTGAAATTATAAGATGCGCGCGCATCTGTGACACAAACTTAACAGTATGAAGTTGGCTACAGATGACCTGCGCGCGCACGATGTCCCAAAAAAACGACATGATGAAGTTGGCTACAGAATAGAATTTGATTAATTTTAACATTTTGCTTCGATATTTACTACAGTTTTGTTTTTTAAAATTTTTCTTCAGACGCCAAAGAAGTATAACTTCTAACGCGTATACATAAGTACACACATACCTTTTTTTTTTAAAATACTTTAAATATTTTTTTTGGCCTTGGTAATTCTTTTTAAAATGACAATGTAAGCTACCGAATAAAAATATAAAAAAATACATGCATATTCCCTATTCTAAAGGAATGAAATACTAATATTAATAATAACATTTTGGCTACTATTACTTATTCCTAATGTGTCCTACTGGTACGGGTAAATACTACAATTTATAGAAAACTTAAGTACGTAATAAGTTATTACTGCACAAGGTTTCATATTTAGAAAATAGTATTATTATTATTTAAAACCCATATCCACATCGAATCGCTAATCTTCGTATTAAATCCTTATTTTCCGCACTGGATCGCGAGTATCCGCACTCAATCGCCAATATCCGCACTGAATCGCGATTTTCCGCACTAAACCGCCAATATCCGCCCTTCATCACCAATATCCGCACTTCATCACCAATATCCGCACTTCATCACTAATATCCGCACTTCATCACCAATATCCGCACTTCATCACCAATATCCGCACTGTATCACCAATATCCTACTACTGCCAGTCCGCCAGCTATCTCCCGCGATGTATCTTCAGGTGCCGCAGCGCACAGCGGGCGGCGGTGCCCTTCGCGATGCGGTAGTTCCGCCCGATGCCCTTGAAGGTACCCCGCCCGAACACCTCTACGCACACGCGCACGCGCCGACCGTCCGCTAGGCGTTCCGGTTTGCTGAAAAGGAAACATCAGTCAATTATGTGCTGTCGACCTATGTTTTTTATGTTAGATATCGACAGACGAGCATGAGGTTCACTTGATGGTAGGTAATACCTCAGCCACAGAACATCAGTCAATGATGTGCTGTCGACCTATGTTTATGTTAGATTTCACCAGACGAGCATGGGGTCCACTTGGTGGTAGGTAATACCTCAGCCACAGAATATCAGTCAATGATGTGCTGTCGACTACTTTTTCTTTCGAGCATTCGGAAATCCATAGATTGAAACCGAAACGCGAAATATGCACTTCACGGTTATAAAAAAATGTTATTAATTTTTATAGATTTCAAAGTACCAGGCGAGCATAAATGAATGAGAGGCCTATATAGGCCTCTGGTATTGTTATTAAAATCTCAAAAAAGAAGGTACAAGATGGCCGTTATATAGATTTCAAAGTACCAGGCGAGCAAAAATTAATAAGAGGCTTGTTTATTGTAACTTCACAGGTCCAAAAAGCTTTAAAAAGACCGTTTAATTGATTTCAAAGTACCAGGCAAGCATAAACACACAGGAGGCTTGTTCGTACCCGAATTTGGCGGTATCCGGTTCAGCTTCGAGCAGCTCTCGAACCGGGGACTTCGGCGCGGCCGCGCTGAACGCCTCCAGCTCGGCCATCATCAGCCGGGCGTAGGACTTCCAGACGGCGCCGAGAGACATGCCTGGAATAGATATTGAGTGAATGAATGAGTGAATGAACGAATGAACGAATGAATGCAGCCGGGCTAGCATGACAAGCGCGACAAAATTTTGTCTACCGTTTTCTCGTGTTTTAATCGGACTATCGCTTTATTTCTTTCGGGTCTAACATGACAATTACACTTAAAACTCGACTTTTAATATCAAACTATATTTGTCGATCAAGATATCTTTTCTGTCAAAATTGTCGATGTCGAGATATATTACATCTTAGTTTGTCTTCTCTCGCCCGCGACATATCTCGTGGCGGTCATGCTAGCCCGCTAGGGCCGGATTTAGAGGTGTAGAGGCCTTGGGGCAACTAAGGAGTGGAGGCCCCCTGGCCCAATATAACTTTCATGTTAAAATATAATCATGTTTGTGCAAAGTACAGTAGGTACTAGCTATAGGTAAAACAGCAAAAAAAAAAATCAATCGAAAAGTTTTTTACTTGTCGGAATTTGAAAGTTTTTTCAAAATTCTCTATTGTGGAGGCCCCGAGACGGTTTCCCTAAATCCCTAGTACCAGCAGAAGTAGTGAGTACTTAACTACTACTATCGTCAAGTACCAGGGGAGCAGAAGTACTGAGTACTAATCTACTTTTACTATCGTCAAGTACCATTAGAGCGGAAGTACTACGTACTAAACTACTTTTACTATCGTCAAGTACCAGGGGAGCAGAAGTACTGAGTACTAATCTACTTTTACTATCGTCAAGTACCATTAGAGCGGAAGTACTACGTACTAAACTACTTTTACTATCGTCAAGTACCAGGGGAGCAGAAGTACTGAGTACTAATCTACTTTTACTATCGTCAAGTACCATTAGAGCGGAAGTACTACGTACTAAACTACTTTTACTATCGTCAAGTACCAGGGGAGCAGAAGTACTGAGTACTAATCTACTTCTACTATTGTCAAGTACCATTAGAGCAGAAGTACTACGTACTAAACTACTACTATCGTCAAGTACCATAGGAGCAGAAGTACTGAGTACTAAACTACTACTATCGTCAAGTACCATAAGAGCAGAAGTACTACGTACTAAACTACTACTATCGTCAAGTACCATAAGAGCAGAAGTACTACGTACTAAACTACTACTATCGTCAAGTACCAGGGGAGCAGAAGTACTGAGGTACTAAACTCACCAGAGTCCAGGAATATTGCACCAGCTACCGACTCGAATAGATCACCCAGTGCTTTTGGCACTTCCACATCTTCAGCTTGCTCCATTTCATCTTCTTGTATCAGATAATGCTGTAAATATAATCTAATATATAAAATTTCCATGTCACAATGTTAGTTACCGTACTCCTCCGAAACGGCTTTACCGATTTTTACCAAATTTTATATGCGTATTCAGTAGGTCTGAGAATCGGTTACTATCTATTTTTCATAGCCCTAAGTGATAAGGGTTGTTCACCCTTAATTTTTTTTTTTTTAAATTTTTGGACGATTTTTTTTTTAATGATGTGGCATTAAAAAATACATACAACCCTAAATTTTTACTTTTTTATCACCAACCCCTGCTTTTTAGAAAATATTTACATGGCAAATCAACGCTAATATACATATATACGGTGCCATTAGTGCAGTGATTACTTGCATCCACGGGTCGTAGGTTCCGTTCCTATAGTTTTTTTTTTTTTATATACTGCACTTTTTGTGAATGAATGAGAAATACTTTATTGTACACCAGAAATTAAATAAACAAAGTAAAATGACAATAAAATGTACAAAAGGCGGCCTTATTGCTAACAGTAATTTCTTAGGATATAGGATTTATTATGGAAATATAATTTCTTTTAAATAAAATACTGTATACCGGATTAAAACGCGATTTATTATTTATATTGTTTAAATTATTTATCCGTTTCGGATGCTTTTCAGCAACCGTGGTCACGGACAGTTAAACAATATAAATAATAAATCGCGTTTTAATCCGGTATACAGTACTTTACTTAAATGTGTGATACTCGCGTTAATAAAAGACAATATTATATAATTTCTTATCATGTTCTGTTGGGATTCGAACCCGGACCCCGGCAGAGATAATCATGATTTCAATTAGCTCGTTACACTAAACACACAAATAAAACTTTTATGTTTATCAATCTTCATCACCAAAACGGATCAACACATCGTAATGATATTTTGCATAGAGACATGTGTAGAGTTTTTGAAGTGGGATGGGTAGGGGGAGAAATAAAACAATACTTGTATACCTCTTCACTAATAGAATGTCCATTCTCCTCTTGGATTTTAACGTATTTAGTTAGCACCTCGTTCAGACCGGGAGACATGTGGCGGAAGTATCTAGGAAAAAAGAAAAATAAAATAAAACATTAATAAGAATGGTAAATGACATATTTATTGGTTAAATTTGACTAATTAGAATTAGGGTAGTTCGGTAGAACACCTGCCGTGCGCACCGATGGGTCGTGGGTTCGTACATTATTGGATATTCTAGATTTTAATAAGCGTCAATATATTTCAAGACATTCCAGATTATCTTCGACATTCAAGTTAATCTGAGATATTCCAAGACATTCTAAATATTCTTAAATATTCCAAGAAATTCCAGATAAACTTAGATATACCAAGACATTCCAATTAATCTTAGATATACCAAGCCATTTCAGATATTCTTTAATATTTCAAGACATTCCGGATAATATAAGATATTATTAGACATTCCAGATATACTTAGATATTCCAAGACATTCCAGATATACTTAGATATTCCCAGAAATTCCAGATATTCTTAAATATTCCAAGACATACCAGATATTATTAGACATTTCAGAAAATCTTACATATTCCAAGACATTACAGATAATCTTCGATATTTCAAGACATTCCAGATAATCTTAAATATTCCAAGACATTTCAGATATTCTTAGACAACAACGATTAGTTGTACTCACTTGTGGAAGCCGTGCCTGGCGGCGAGCGTGGCGAATATCGTGTTGTTGACGAGCGCCGAGCGCAGGTCGGTGAGCGCGCCGGGCGAGTGGCGCCGCGGGTCCTCGTACAGGTGACGGGTTATTAAGTAATCTGGAATGGTTTGGTATACAAATATACATACATATACAACACGCCTCTTTCCCATTGGGGAAATACAAAAATAACTATACATATATTTATATTTTTTCCATTGTATACAAATATAATTTATACATTAAAATGAAATAACATGTACGGGATTAAAAAAAAAAAAAATTGGTATCACCCAAGAGATCCAGGCGCTAGTAACAGCCATAAAACTTATTATATATTTAATTCATTTCTCCTTGCTTCTATGCATTCCCTATTTCCTTTCCTAACAAGCTCTAATCTTCTCCTGTCTCTTTCTCTTCTCCTAGTACCTCCAACTTACCCATTATGGGCATCAGACGCTAGTAACAGACAAAACCTATTCTATATTTATTTCTCCTTATACCTATGTCCTGAACAATCCTTATTTCCTCTCACAACACTGCTTTGAAACTCCTCTTATATCTTTCTCATCTCCTAGTACATAACCCTCCAACTTACCCAGGAATTCCAGGCGCTAGCAACAGCCAGAAAACCTATTCTATATTTACTTCTCCTTACTCCCGTACATAACACTCCTCTTATCTCTTTCTCTTCTCCAAACTTACCCAGTATAGCATCCCCCAGGAACTCCAGGCGCTGGTAGCAGTCGGTGAGCCTGTTCTTCTGGTGCGACGCGTGCGTGAGCGCCTGGAGGAGTAGGGACCTGTCCTGGAACCTGTACTGCAGAGTCCGTTCCAGTTCTTCATAACCTGGAATTATTATACGAGGCTCAGGAGATGATATGGAAATAAATGATGGACTATGCGCTCTGATGGATCGGGGAAACCTGCCGGAAATGTTAATAATTCTCTACAAGTCTTCCCCATGTGAGAATGAGAGAAAGAGAATATACTGCGCCGATCCCAAGTATAAAAAAGGGAACAGGACAGGAAGATGTCTTCCCCACGTCTGGTCATTTCGATCATTCAAGGAATATCTAAATTCAGACGGGGTGTGAACCACAATTCATAGACGGAAATACCGTCTAGTGTAAGTGTACATTTCGATCTCGGTCTATGGATTTCCGAATGCTCGTAGTAAAAAGAAGGTCAACAGCACATCATTGACTGATGTTCTGTGATAAGGGTACCATCAAATGAACCTAATTCCCGTAGATATCTACAAAAATCATTTTATCTATTTAACTATCTATCTATTTAGACATATCAAAGATAGCCAGTTTCACCTTTTATACAGAAGTCTTACCAGAAAGCATTTGTTCTAACTCCCCCTCAGGGTCTGGAATGTGTCGCAGGAGGGGGGAGGGTGGCGCCTTGAGTTCACCGAATACGGGCTGAAATGAAACACAAATAATTATTTGCAATTCTACTCCATCCAGCTCGTCTTCAGGCGGGAGTTGGTACGACATCATATTCTAAACTATATGGCCTGCTAAAAGTATTTCTAAATATGTGGCCTGCTAAAAGTATTTCTAAATATGTGGCCTGCTAAAAGTATTTCTAAATATGTGGCCTCCTAAAAGTATTTATAAAATATGTGGCCTGCTAAAAGTATTTATAAAATATGTGGCCTCCTAAAAGTATTTGTAAATATGTGGCCTGCTAAAAGTATTCTAATATGTGGCCTGCTAAAAGTATTCTAATATGTGGCCTGCTATAAGTATTCTAAATATGTGGCCTGCTAAAAGTATTCTAAATATGTGGCCTGCTTATAAGTATTTCTAAATATGTGGCCTGCTAAAAGCATTCTAAAATATGTGGCCTGCTAAAAGTATTTATAAAATATGTGGCCTGCATTAAGTATTCTAATATGTGGCCTGCTATAAGTATTTCTAAATATGTGGCCTGCTATAAGTATTTCTTAATATGTGGCCTGCTATAAGTATTTCTAAATATGTGGCCTGCTATAAGTATTTCTTAATATGTGGCCTGCTATAAGTATTCTAAAATATGTGGCCTGCTAAAAGTATTTATAAAATATGTGGCCTGCATTAAGTATTCTAATATGTGGCCTGCTATAAGTATTTCTAAATATGTGGCCTGCTATAAGTATTTCTAAATATGTGGCCTGCTATAAGTATTCCCAGATATGTGGCCTGCTAAAAGTATTCTAATATGTGGCCTGCTATAAGTATTTATAAAATATGTGGCCTGCATTAAGTATTCTAATATGTGGCCTGCTATAAGTATTTCTAAATATGTGGCCTGCTATAAGTATTTCTAAATATGTGGCCTGCTATAAGTATTCCCAGATATGTGGCCTGCTAAAAGTATTCTAATATGTGGCCTGCTATAAGTATTCTAAAATATGTGGCCTGCTATAAGTATTCTAATATGTGGCCTGCTAAAAGTATTCTAATATGTGGCCTGCTATAAGTATTCTAAAATATGTGGCCTGCTATAAGTATTCTAAAACATGTGGCCTGCTTAAAGTATTTGTAAATATGTGGCCTGCTCAAAGTATTCTAAAATATGTGGCCTGCTAAAAGTATTCTAAACTATGTGGCCTGCTATAAGTATTCTAAAATATGTGGCCTGCTCTAAGTATTCAAAATATGTGGCCTGCTCTAAGTATTCAAAATATGTGGGCTGCTAAAAGTATTCTAAAATATATGCCAAACTGAGCATCGCCTCCGACTTAATCTCCTAATATATCTCACCTGGACCCATTGTCCATTCTGGTCTCTATAGGGTCTCAGAGACCCGACCGGTCTGCCAGGCCAGCTCCAGTCTTCAGGCGGAAGATTGCAAGTTAGATATCGACTGCAACGTCACCTACTAATATCTCACCTGGACCCACTGTCTATTCAGGTCGCTATATGGTCTCAGAGACCCAACAAGTCTGCCAGGCCAACAGCAGGTTGCAAAAATGAGGATCGCCTCCGACCTAACCTCCTAATAATTCCCACCTGGACCCACTGTCCATTCTGGTATCTACGTATATGGTCTCAGAGGCCCAAAATGTCTGCCAGCAGGTGGCAAAAATGAGGATCTCCTCCGACCTAACCTCCTAATACTATATATCTCACCTGGACCCACCGTCCATTCAGGTCTCTATAGGGTCTCAGAGACCCCACAGGTCTGCCAGGCCAGCCCCAGTCTTCAGGTGGCGGTTGAAGGTCGGGGGCAGCCTCGTCGTCTGAGGAACAGCAGCTTTCCGAATCACTCGACAACGGTTCGTAGGTTTTTTGAGGGGGTTTCTGAAACTTAAACCCTTTCAATTATGGTATTTATTCTGGTGGGTAATTTTTTTTTTGTTTTAAGATTATTTTATTATTATTCAATAAGAATAAAGTTCATTTTGAACAGATCACACAGCTTTTTAGCAATGTTCATTCTACAACTTAGTAAATGATGTAGTACTCGTACTGCACTAAGGGCAAATTATGGTAACTACTAATTTCATTAAAAGGTAAAAAGATGTTTCATTTTGGCAATTTTTGCCAAACGGCTATGTTCGGTATGTAAGTAGGTATGTATGCTGGATATCCGGTGGCCGGCTATCCTCCTTCAGGGTTGGCCGGATATCCAGTATCCGGCCAAACATAACTGACTAGCATAATGTTCCTGGATATTAATAAATATTACTTTACATATGAAAATATAGGAAACATGAACAAGAGGCTTTATCAGTAGCGACTTCTTCCAGACAATCTTTATGCCAAGCGGAAAATAATATTAGTGACAGGAATCACATATCAAAAGATAACTTATTATCATCTCCCTAATATTTCTGATGTCCTGGTCCTTAGAAATCCCGAGTCCCCTAGTGGGGCATGGGGCAGACACATTTCTGTGTCTGTTTCACTGATCATCGCTAACTAATAATGCTAGTGTATTCTTCAGTAATTATTAACCAGTATACATTGATAGAATACTTGTCCTATATTTCTGATATCCTGGTACTTCTTAGAATTCCCTTATCCCCTAGTGAGGCGTGGAGCAGCCACATTTCTGTGTCTGTTACACTGATCTACACCAGCAAATAAGTCCTCAGTCTGTCTCTTATCCGGATGAAATTTTTTTACGTCCTGTTTCGCCGAGATTCGAACCCACTCACCTCCTCAACACTGCTGGACTGCTGGCGACCCTGTCGCAGCACATACGGGTGGTCCGACGGCAGCTGCAGCAGGTGGCTCGGCAGCACTCGGATGCCGAGCCACGACATGAACAGTAGGGCCCCGCGGGGCCCACACTCCAACAGATAGGCCCCGATCAGGGCCTCCACACAGTCCGCAATCGATTTGTCTGCAAATTGGTTTTAAAGAAATGTACGGAAAATTTTAGTTATGTACTGTAAAACAGCATCAACATTATGTATGTTAGTTATTGAATAATAATATGTGGATATTAGTTTAATCTTTATAAAAAAGTTAAATTTTTGACTGATAATTGCACTTGGCTTGGTAGTAATAGTGTTTGTAATAATGGTAATTGTAGTATTGGTCACTGTAGTAATAGTCTTGGTAGTAACAGTCTAGGTAGTAATAGTCTTGGTATTAATAGTCTTTGTAATAATAATCATTGTAGTAACAATCAAGGTGGTAATAGTCTTTGTAATAATAATCATTGTAGTAATAGTCTTTGTAGTAACAATCAAGGTGGTAATAGTCTTTGTAATAATAATCATTGTAGTAATAGTCTTTGTAGTAACAATCAAGGTAGTAATACTCTTGATAGTAACAGTCTGGGTAGTAATAGTCTATGTATTAATAGTCTAGGTAGTAAAAGTCTTGTTATTAATAGACTTGGTAGTAATAATCTATTCTAACTCACCCGGTATACTGTGCTGTGTTATGAGATTGTATGGAATGAAGCATCCTGTATTTTCTATTGGTAACTTTTTCTCGCTTTCTTCTTGATCGTTCTGTAAAATTAAAAATATATATTCACTAGCGACCCGCCCCGGCTTCGCACAGGTCTAGATTTTTTCACAAAAAAAAGCAGGGGTTGGTGATAAAAAAATTAAAAATTTAGGGTTGTATGTATTTTTAATGCCACATTATAAAAAAATAAAAACAAAAAATTTCGTCCAAAAATTAAAAAAAAAAAATTAAGGGTGAACAACCCTTATCACTTAGGGGTATGAAAAATAGATAGTAGCCGATTCTCAGACCTACTGAATACGCATATAAAATTTGGTAAAAATCGGTAAAGCCGTTTCGGAGGAGTACGGCAACTAACATTGTGACATGGAAATTTTATATATTAGATAAAAATGCAAGTATCTGATTGCTACTCTGTAACTGACTAACTTTTAACGTTATAAAACTCGAATTAGTGATTATCGTGTATACGTAAAAGCAATGAAGATAATTTTCCATGGAAGTACAGGGCCCATGTTTACTTTTGGCACAGAAAAAGTAGTTCTGCATTTGACCTGTAGAGCTCGCGGCAATGTATCGGTGTGACACACACACAAGCAGTCCGCTGACTCCTCCCCTCGCGTCGTCTCGCTCGCTCTCGCTCGCTCTCACAACACCGCTCTACAAGCGGCTGGGTGCGAGAGAGTGCGCGCTATGACTCTGTAGCGACATCTATAATCCGCTACAAGAATCAATATAAAGACGTCTAATCCTGAATCGCGCTATCAAAGTTTCTGTGCGCGCTAACTATATATACAACATCTCGACATCAACCACTGGGGCCTTAGGGCCGGCCAGTCAGTGGTTCGACTGGTCGAGGATCCTCCCTTTAGGTTGGAGGAAGACCACACCTCCCTTCCTCCACATTGGTGACCCCGACGTGATTCAGCCACCTTCCTCAACATTGGTGACCCCGCAGAAGAACACCTACTTCTGAACATCTAGAAGCCTGACGTCATCACTCCTTCCTACAACATCAATCAGCAGCGCTAAGTCACAGCCAGCCAGCACCTTCGGCTTCAAGGGGTATCCTGTCCACTAGCATGCAGCGAGCGCGTATGCCTGGTCAACACCCTCAGCCACCTTCAGCACAGCACACTGCACTTCGGCCGGTCAGCAAGCAGAGCACATCTCTCCTGGTCGACGCAGCAGTCAGCTTCGAACACTGCAGCACTCCGACTCACTGGAGCAACATGCAGCATCATCGCACTCAGTTCCGACTCACCGCGAACTCTGCGACATCCGATTCCGACTCACTGGAATCTCGGACAATCTGGCACTGGCAAGCAACACTCAACACAGCTGTTTCAACAACTCGATCGACCTCCGGTCTTCGGGGGGGAGTACTGTAGCGACATCTATAATCCGCTACAAGAATCAATATAAAGACGTCTAATCCTGAATCGCGCTATCAAAGTTTCTGTGCGCGCTAACTATATATACAACATCTCGACATCAACCACTGGGGCCTTAGGGCCGGCCAGTCAGCGGTTCGACTGGTCGAGGATCCTCCCTTTAGGTTGGAGGAAGACCACACCTCCCTTCCTCCACATTGGTGACCCCGACGTGATTCAGCCACCTTCCTCCACATTGGTGACCCCGCAGAAGAACACCTACTTCTGAACAGCGAGAAGCATGACGTCATCACTCCTTCCTTCAACATCAATCAGCAGCAATCAAGTCACAGCTTGCCACTAGCGCCTGCGCACGTCCGTTTATACTTTAACGCTTAATTTCGCTTTGCTTACTTAGTTATAATGTACTCGCTTGTTATTATATTTGGTGTCTAAATCGTGAACTATTAATTATTTCTTTTCTGTTCCGCTTCTTTTGAAACTGACTTTCTCCTTCTATTTCTATTGTGTTGTTGTGTGTGGAATATATAAAATAAACTGTGCTACAAGAATATTGTGTTTGGACTTTGAATACCAGTATTTACATTACTAGCACACTTGCACAACTAAAACTCTTACTTACACTTGACCCCGGTTGCAGTGTGGGCGGCGGCCTATGACAGGGCGGCAACCAATTGTCGTGGGGCTCGAATTTCGACGCTATCATACGCGCTCCCAAGCGTTTGTTTCGTCCCAGGCGGTATAGGTTCAGATTTGATACCTGGAAGTAACAGTTTATAAATTGATAACACTAGTTTACAGTGTATCTGTTGCCGATACAATTTTTGCTATTGTCGACTACTTATGATATGCTAGTTATAAATATATAAGTAGATTTTTTTTATCAGCTCTAGTTTATGAGTTCCGGGTAGTTATGGTTAAACATGAATATTATAAGTATTTACTAAGAAAAATTATTATTAAAACACTTAGACAATCGTTGAGTTCCAAAAAACTTCGCTTTAAAGCTCTTCTCTTATGTGTGGACTAAGGGAAGTAACGTATAAGGCACCAGCATTAGTCAGACTTCCAAAAAAACTCTTATAACGCTCCTCTATGACGCGTAAATCTTGATGCATACACTCTCCCTGCTCTTCGCTCATGTCTCCTATTTTTTTTTTTTGAAAACCTGTCTAGCTGACTACGGAGGAAGTGGAATTTAATGTTCATATTGCAATTTGCATCTCAGAGTTTTTTATTGTAAAAGCAGGTCTGTAGAAGACAGTATAATTTTCTGAAAAGTTCAGTTTTCATTTTCTGACTTTCTGTTTCTGAGAAAGTTCTGCATCATCGATACGAAAGCTGTACATGCTCTTAATTCAAGCTTACTCATAGAATTTATAAATTCAGTATCTTTGGAAGTTGTATAATATGGGGTCTGTCAAAAATACTGGCTTTAATCTTTTCCATAGTGAGCTCAGAAAATGTGTGGCAAATGTAGGAAAAGTAGTTCCCATTTTTATCGAGTGCATTAAAAAACTGTTTCATGATTCTCATTTGAATATGTAGTGGCGGCAAAATAATTATATTATGAGCTACTAGTTAGTTTTAAACTAAATATTGCTGCCCACTAACCAAACCATAAGTAACAGTCATTCAGATGATTTAGTGGTTCTACCCAAATGGTTGGAGTTCTAAATTTAAAACTAACTTTTTTTCTGCCTTTCCATAATCTTAACCCATTAGCGCCCAGAGGACACAATTTTGACATCTGAGTTTGAGCTGTTGCCACGTGATGAATTCGAACAGAAAAAAATCAGGAGCTACTGTTTCCTATGTTTTCGAGTGTGCTCTTTCGAATGATGATGGTTAAAATTGCGCCAGAAAAAATTTAACCATAGAAAAATCGAAAAATCGCCAAAAAGTCGTGATTTTTCGATGACATTTTTTTTTAAAAATGATTTTTCTTTCCCTGTCGATTTTTTTTCATGCCTAAAACCAATCTATATCATGACCTCGATGTCTGAACTGAAAATCCATGAGATTATTATTATATATTTACGTTTTGGTTAGCCAAAATGGCGGTCTGAATGAAATTTTCTTTTCCGAAACTTGACGATTTTTTTCCTCGTAAACTATAGAGTTGAGCAAAAAATTTTTAAGAACAAAAATGTCTTGAAATTAGTCAAAGAATACTCTAAATTTTTTTAAATTAGCATTTTATGGAATTTTCGATTTTCGAAAAAATTACGAAACTGCGATTTCGTAAAACGTCGTCAAAAACTCTGATAAAATGTCCTCTGGCTAATCCTTAGATTAAAACATTTTTATTATTCACAAATTTTCATTAATTTTTATAGTTTTCGAGCGTAAAATTGTTGAGCTTCAAACTATATAAGCATTGATAACATCGATTGATAGAGTGCCCATTTATATGTGTACATAATATATTCGAATGGAATATATGTCCGGCATTTTCACTGTCTTTGAGGTAACTCGGAGCTGAAAAGTGAACATTTGAGAAAATAACGAACGTACGTATTTCACGTATCGTTATCGTATCGTATCGGAACACGTATGTATATGTTTGCTCGATAGCGAGTACACTAGGGTGTCCCAAAAAAATCAAAGTCGATTTTTTTCAACGCATACCCTCTAATTATATTTGAATAGTGTCAAAACACTTGTAAATAAAATTTCATGTACCTAGAACCAAAACAACCCGTGCCGACTTGCATTGATAGATGTCAGTACTTACTACTGTGACGCGTCGGAGTTATCGTATCGAAGTGTCTGTTATTACTTGGTTTTATTAGTAAACGTATTATTTTTGCTAAGTCAAGATATCAGTGGGATAACGACGTTCTAAAATAGATATTTTTAATAGGGGATGTAAAATTACTGGTTCAAAACTACCCCATATGCGACAAGTATTGTCAGTTCTGTTTTGTAATGTTCGTAAGTGAATTTAAGTGTTAATGAAAACGCAAATCTATATATTCGTGAGTAAAACGTTAAAGGCATATATATATAATAAAGATTTACCTGTGTTAAGAAACTATTTACCCTATACCAACATTATATATTTACAAAAAAGCTAATAAAACACAAGACATTCGAGCAGCGTCGCGTCGTCAAGAGTTTGTTGCAAACTTGGATAGTTTGTTCGATATCGCACATGTCGATGCTCTTCAATTGATAACTATCCTGCAGTGAGGGAGAGAATCAGGCATACCTGATCACTTGCTGGGGTGGCTGGAGTGGTTGGAGTGGATAAAAAGTTAACCGACAAAGAGGAAATATCTCGCTATAGAAATATCGAGGAACACAAAAAGTCGGCCTAATTATTATATAGGTAATATGCATCCCTTACTGCGTCGAGTTTATATTATCAAGAAAATTCATCTTTTAATTCTGAAGTTATTGGTTTACAAGACAATTTTCTCACCCCAACCGAGAGCGCAAAGTCTGATATCAATAAAACTTCAATGAAAAAAAAAACATATCACTCCAAAGTTAGTGGCAGTTATAGAGAGGTGTCAGTTAAGTATGAGAAATTCTGGAGATACTATTGAGGTTCTTGGACTCAGCACTGACGAATATCCCATAAGGAAGTCCTTCATTCTAAGAATTCGTACGGAAAAACGAAAAGAGCGGGCAGAAGATATTAAAGTCGATTTCCAAAACGAGGTGCTGGATACTGTAACTGTCCACTGGGATGAAAAACTGTTGCCAGCTTTAGACGTGCGCAAATGTACATCCTCTCGAAAGAAGGTCTTTGTGGTTCGCTTTACAAGAAGACATCGATTAGTTCGCAATTTTTACTACGTTGCGTACAGGAACATAGAGCAATACCAAGACTCTAAAAAGAAATCTTTGAAAAGAAAATATAGGAAATAACGTTTTTTTAATAATAAATATTTAATAAATATATAATAAATGTAAAATAGTGTTTAAATTCGAAAATTTTTTTTTCGCCCTTATAGGCTGGGACACCCTAGAGTACACGGAAACCGTTATTTTCTCAAATGTTCACTTTTCAGCTCCGAGTTACCTCAAAGACAGTGAAAATGCCGGACATATATTCCATTCGAATATACACATATAAATCTCACTCTATCAATCGATGTTATCAATACTTACCTATACAGTTTGAAGCTCAACAATTTTACGCTCTAAAACTATAAAAATTAATGAAAATTTGTGAATAATATTTTTTTTTTAATGTAAGGATTATCCAGATAACATTTCTTCAGAGTTTTTGACGACGTTTTTCGAAATCGCAGTTTCGTAATTTTTTCGATAATCAAAAATTCCATCAAATGCTAATTTAAAAAAATTTAGAGTATTCTTTTACAAATTTTAAGACATTTTTGTCCTTAAAAATTTTTTGCTCAACTCTATAGTTTACGAGAAAAAAATTCATCAAGTTTCGGAAAAGAAAATTTCATTCAGACCGCCATTTTGGCTAACCAAAACGTAAAAAGAAAAAAATTATCTCATGGATTTTCAGTTCAGACATCGAGGTCACGATATAGATTGGTTTTAGGCATGAAAAAAAATCGACAGGGAAAGAAAAGTCATTTTTAAAAAAAAATGTCATCGAAAAATCACGACTTTTTGGCGAATTTTCGATTTTTCTATGGTTAAATTTTTTCTGGCGCAATTTTAACCATCATCATTCGAAAGAGCACACTCGAAAACATAGGAAACAGTAGCTCCCGATTTTTTTCTGTTCGAATTCATCACGTGGCAACAGCTCAAACTCAGATGTCAAAATTGTGTCCTCTGGGCGCTAATGGGTTAAATATTCAACATCCTATTTAAAAATACAATCAAGAGCCCAAGACTTGTAATTTTTATCCAGCGATATCCCAAAGTAGAAAAAATAGGAGTTTTTAACGCACTCTGATACACATTTTCTATATTTTTTAGCATATATTCTCCACATATATAGCAAAAATAATTTTGGTAGTTTAAACAACTTCTGCTAGAACTACTCATGTCGCAAAAACTTATGAAATTATCTCTACACACTGAAACACCCACGTTATTAACGAATAAATCAGCATAAATGATGAACGTCGAAAACAAAGATATTCGAGCTGCACAAAATTTTCTGAGGGTATATTTGAAAAGACCATGTCATAAGTAAACAAAATCACCCACAATATTCACGGCAACAGACAAAAGGTTAAATTTTGTAAACTAGTGTAATTGAACATTAAGTAAAACCTGTACAACAATAAAGTTGGTCTAGATTGGAGTTCACTAAATATAGTTCAACATTATACTCCAATAAAGTTGATCAAGATTTGACTTCACTAAATTTATTTCAACATTATACTCCAATAAAGTTGATCAAGATTGGACTTCACTAAATGTAGTTCAACATTATACTCCAATAAAGTTGATCAAGATTGGGCTTCACTAAATATAGTTCAACATTATACTCCAATAAAGTTGATCAAGATTGGACTTCACTAAATATAGTTCAACATTATACTCCAATAAAGTTGATCAAGATTGGACTTCACTAAATATAGTTCAACATTATACACCAATAAAGTCGGTCAAGATTGGACTTCACTAAATATAGTTCAACATTATACACCAATAAAGTTGGTTAAGGTTATACTTCACTAAATATAGTTCAACATTGTACACCAATAAAGTTGGTCAAGATTGGACTTCACTAAATATAGTTCAACATTGTACACCAATAAAGTTGGTCAAGATCGGACTTCACTAAATATAGTTCAACATTGTACACCAATAAAGTTGATCAAGATTGGACTTCACTAAATATAGTTCAACATTATACTCCAATAAAGTTGATCAAGATTGGACTTCACTAAATATAGTTCAACATTATACTCCAATAAAGTTGATCAAGATTGGACTTCACTAAATATAGTTCAACATTATACACCAATAAAGTCGGTCAAGATTGGACTTCACTAAATATAGTTCAACATTATACACCAATAAAGTTGGTTAAGATTGGACTTCACTAAATATAGTTCAACATTGTACACCAATAAAGTTGGTCAAGATTGGACTTCACTAAATATAGTTCAACATTGTATACCAATAAAGTTGGTCAAGATTGGACTTCACTAAATATAGTTCAACATTGTACACCAATAAAGTTGGTCAAGATTGGACTTCACTAAATATAGTTCAACATTGTACACCAATAAAGTTGGTCAAGATTGGACTTCACTAAATATAGTTCAACATTGTATACCAATAAAGTTGGTCAAGATTGGACTTCACTAAATATAGTTCAACATTGTACACCAATAAAGTTGGTCAAGATTGGACTTCACTAAATATAGTTCAACATTGTACACCAATAAAGTTGATCAAGATTGGACTTCACTAAATATAATTCAACATTATACTCCAATAAAGTTGGGCAAGATTCTCTAAAGTACTAAAATGTTGTTCATAATTCAGGATGGTTCTTTTCTACGGTGATTCTAGATAATACTTCAAGTGGTTTAAAATTGTAATATACTATTATGAATCGTTTATCATTCCTAAGCTGTAAAAGGAATACTCATAATGATTACTATTTATTTCTTAAATTTTTAGGTTAAATATCGAAAGACGTGTCACATAACATCAGTACGCAGTCGACCTATTAATACAACCCAGTAGTTTGAGATTAAAACTCACCTGTTTACTGCGCATATGCGACAACTTTCCCTCGTGCACAGCGGGATGAGCGCAGTAGAGATACGCAGTTATAGCAAACTTCAGGAAACTGTCGCCAATTGTCTCCAAACGCTCCAAGTTGACGCCATCGTTCGCATTCGACATGGTGAGAGCCTAAAGCATATTTTTACTCTAATTTGTTGTAGGTTTTTTATATTTAACTAGCAACACGCCCCAGCTTCACACGGGTGCAATGTAGATGTACTATATACACTATATTACTTGCTGATAATGTAGCTTTCTATCGGTGAAAGAATTTTTAAAATCGGTCGAATAGTTTTGAGTTTATTCATAACATACAAAAATACAAATCTTTCCTCTTTTTAATATTAGTGTAGACTAGCGGATCTGACAGACGTTGTCCTGTCAGAATGTTGGCTTTAAAAATAAAACAAACATTTTTAGATAATCCTATTTTCCCAATTCTATTATATAGATTTGCAGTGGACGTCAATAAATACAAAAAAATCTATAAGCGTGCGTGACGTGAGCTGTAAATTGCGGAAGATGGTGGAGTTCCGAAACTAAATATACTATTATATATATCCTAACTTTTTCCGATATTTTAAAAGTTATTCTGTTATTCCGGACATAGACGAATCCAACATATAAGATATCATTAAAATCGGTGCAGCCGTTCTTGAGTTATAAATGGTGTTATTAACACGACTTTGTTTTATAAATATCTATACTTCGTTACTAATATTATAAAGAGAAAAGATTTGTATTTTTGTATGTTATGAATAATCTCAAAAACTACTGGACCGATTTTGGAAATTCTTTCACCAATAGAAAGCTACATTATCAGCGAGTAACATAGGCTTTAGTAATTTTGTGTATAGTACATCTACATTGCACCCGTGTGAAGCCGGGGCGCGTTGCTAGTAAGATATATAAGAAGATAGATATCAAAAGACAAGCATGACGTTCACTTGATAGCTGGTGATACCTCAGCTAAACTACATCAGTCAATGATGTGCTGTCGACCTTTTTATTAACTTCGAGCAATCGAAAATCCATAAACAGAAATCGAAATGTGCACTTCACGGTATTTCCATTTATAACGAACGGCGGTTCGTTACCCGGTCGTAATTTCGATCTTCCTCCAGCTTAATGGCCGATGTGACCAGACATAAGAAAAGACGTTTACAGATAATTAAAAACATTATGTACGGCGGGATTCGAACCCGCGACTACTAAAGCCAAAACACTTTCTTTCTAGGAAATTAGACCTTCCATGATACAGCAAGATACCGTTAAGCTATCATTAGCTTAACGGTATCTACTATCTATGGTCTCATGATCATTATGGACTTAATAACCATAGAGGACTTACTTGCAAAATCACACTAGGACTTGGTCCAGGATGTCCCTCCAAGCTCGGCTGATAGTCAAAATCAAAATCATTTCCACTCTGACCTTTATTGTCTTGGTAATAAGGCTTCAATTCGCTCGCCTCACCCCATTTACCAACCAATTCATCATATTTCTCCTTTGAATCAAAACCCACGTTCGCTATTTTTTCATTCACATAGTCCGGCGCGTCGATGTCTACATCAACCATAGAGAAACAATTTAGTTTTTTAATCTCTTCATCTGTCAGTGTCTCTCTCAATTCAGAGAGGAGTCTTCGTTTATTCTTCTCTATGGTTTCGAGTGTTATTTGACCGTTGTCTGTATCGATTCCATTTAAATATGGAAACAGTTCGGCTATTCTATTGTCTATGATCGATTTTGTTTCTGTATTTTCTATTAATTTCATGTTTTCTTTAATATTTTCACCATATTCTTTAGATTTAAGTTCGATACTGTATTTCATCTCATTTCCATTCAATATTTCATCTTCAAGACTAGTATTTTGTGTTTTTACAGCCTTATGAGTGTTTTTCTCATCTTCAGCTTTTTTCGCTTCAGAATCGTCAATTATCAAACCAGTATTAACATTTTCAATTACTGAATCATTATTTTTTTCATAATTAACATTATTGTCATCACTTTTCAGACAATTGTCTACCATAATGTCATCACCCACAGTTTTATTATCTTTACTAGATTCTATGATATTTTTACTGTTAACATCGTGTACATCATTTCTAGTTTCGGGCAATAAATCTTTAACTGGTTTGTTTTTAGTAATAAAATGTCCCTTTTCAACTATTCTTCTCTTATGAAGTTCTACTGAATTCCTAAATTTCTTGACGTGCTGTAAATCGATAAAGATAAATAATTAGTGTTAATTAAAATAAATTTTTGTGGATTCAAATTCGATTTATTATTTTTATTATTTATCCGATGACAGCTGTCTGATTTGAAATATCACAAAGTTGCCATACTAACGCCATCTATTGCAGTTCTTAGGTTTGTTAATTTTTAAAATTGATTTTATCTTAATATTGTCTTTTATTAACGCGAGTATCACACATTTTAATAAAATACTTTATCTCGGCAGACTTCCCGTCCGTGACCACGGTTGCTGAAAAGCATCTGAACGCGTCAGCTTAAATAATAAATCGCGTTTTAGTCCGATATAAAGTATTTTATTTAAATGAATTTAACTTCATACTAATTGGATTTTATCACTAAACCCTCTATATTTTTTGGTAAGTTAAAAAAAACTGTAAAAAAACCTGTAAAAACCGTTAAAAACTGTAAAAAACGTTAAAAACGTAAACAACTGTTAAAACGTAAAAAGCTGTAAAAAACGTTAAAAACGTAAAAATCTATAAAAAACGTTAAAAATAATATTGTCTTTTATTAACGCGAGTATCACACATTTAAATAAAATACTATATTATTTATATTGTTTAAAATATTTATTCCGACATTTTGGATGCTTTTCAGCAACCGTGGTCGCGGGGAGACAGAAAGATGACAGTTGTCTGATTTGAATCACAAAGTTGCCATATTAACGCCATCTATTGCTACGGAGTTGATATTTACTGTAATTTTCTATATTATGACAATATTGACTAACGGTGTCCTCTTGTTTTTTAGTATTAGTTTTTACTTTTTGTGTAGTAAACGTTAAAACATTCTCGCCGCAAAGCTGACCTCCTCTGGCGGCAGGCCGTCCCGCAGCACGGCCCGGCAGGCGGCCCGGTCCCGTCCATCGTCCTCGCGGTCGACGGACGGCGCCGGCGCCAGCGGCCCGCCGCGCGCCACGTCCACCGCCTCCGCCTCGTGCGCCGTCTTGTACTCGATGCGCACGCCCATGGCCGCTGTACGGCATGAAATGATGATTAGTTTGCGGTAGACACAATGGAAACTACATGGGAAGAGATAGGGGGTGGAAGAGAGAAGGGTTGGAAAAGAGAGGTGTGGAAAAGAGAGAGGGGGTGGAAAAGAAATGGAGATAGGAAATGGGGTGGGAAAGAGAGAGGGAGTGGAAAAGAGAGGACTTCCTCTCTTTTCCACTCCCTCTCTCTTTCCCTTTCCTTCATTCCTCTTTCTCTTTCTCTTTCCCTTTCTTTCATTCCCTCTCTTTTCTACTTAGAAAAGAGAGGGAATGAAAGTGAAAAAGAGAAATGAGGTGAGAGGGAAAGAGATAGGAAGAGTCTCTTAAGGAAAAGTTACAGGGAGCTGTGATAGATAGGAGAATCGAGGGGGGAAGAGAGATAGGAATAACGAGAGGGGGAAACATAGAAAGCGAGACAGGGAAAAAATAAAAAATAAAGTGTTTCGTTCGGGTAGGGCATAGAACTCTGATCACCTATTTACCTGTAAAAATAACAGCCACAAAAATGGGTCTGCCCCATGCCCCACTAGGGGACGAGGGAATTCGCACTGCACTAAATTATAATTTTGATTATATCTAAATGTATAATGCATTTCTAGTCTGTTCTTCACCTAACCGTCTGTTAAGATTTCACACTCAAACAGCTGAACATTTTTGATTAAATTTGGTACAAAACTCCTAGAAAAAAATATCGTGAGTATTCTTACTGGTCGAGAACCCTTCGGAATCCTCATCGCTGCAGTCAGAGTTGAAATCCGAATCGTCCGTGTCGAAATCACTGGAAAAGAAGAATCTCATTATTTTTGACGAATTGTAAAAAGAGAAAGAAGTTCTTTGATGAAAAGAGAGTAATATTTTATAGAACTTGTGACAAGAACAATAATTTTTCTTTTCACAATTTGTTTTTATCTCGAGCTATTTATTATCTATAGTAATATTATAAAGAGGAATTATTTGTTTGTTTGAGTAAGATTTAACTCAAAAACAACTCGACCGATTTTAAAACATGATTACATCTGAATTTTCCTGTAAAGAAAATGATTCAGACACAGAAATGTGTCCGATTTAGCCCCCCCTCCCCCCACTAATGCGTTTAAATTCACCTGGACAAGTAGGAGCAGTCGCTATCGGCCATAGAGAACTTTCTTCCCGCGTTGAACCGCTTCGGCTTGTCGATGGGGTCCGGGATGGGGTCCGTCCAGTTGGCGCCACCTGTTACCATCATAGTACAATATAATATATACTATACATATAATATGTACTCGAGTTAACAAAAGACACTACTAGATGTAGGTAAATCGCGTTATAGTCCATTGAAGAACTTTTTCAGATATCGACAGACGAGCATGAGGTTCACTTGATGGTAGGTGATACCTCAGTCACAGAACATCAGTCAATGATGCGCTGTCGACCCAATTTTTACTTCGAGCATTCGGAAATCCATAGACGGAAACCGAAACGCGTAATATGCACTTCACGGTTTTTCCATCTATGAACGGTGGATCGTTCCCAACCGATCAATGCTCGAAGTTACCAGACGTGGGGAAATCATGCTTACAGAAAATTATAAGCATGTGCTCCCGGTGGGATTCGAACCCACTCGCCATCGATGCGCACGGCAGGTGTTCTACCGAACGCGCCAACGAGTCCGTCAGACTTGTGGGCTTCCAGACATCAAGATGGTATGCGTGGTATTTTTGACGCGATGTCCGATGGCGAAATTCAGCGGCCGGGATTAAATATTTATAATTTGATCTGAGCTCTCACCGGTCGCCGATGTGCAGAACGTCAGGTTGGGGGGCAGAGGCTCCAACAACTCGTCGAAATCCACATCGGGAGGGATCGAAGAGGCCATCTCGTTACTCCAAGTGCCGATCTCGAAGCCCTAAAACATAGTATAACAAACATTTTAGGTCGACAGCGCATCAGTGACTGATGTTCTGTGGCTGAGGTATCACCTACCATCAAGTGAACCTCATGCTTGTTTGTCGATATCTAACGTAAAAAAACATAGGTCGACAGCGCATCATTGACTGATGTTCTGTGGCTGAGGTATCACCTACCATCAAGTGAACCTCATGCTCGTCTGTCGATATCTAACATAAAATCAGGTCGACAACGCATCATTGACTGATGTTCAGTGGCTGAGGTACCTCATATTATTTTCAACTCACACTTTGCGCCTCCTCCTTCTCCTGCAATATATCATTAATCGTCTTCTCCTTCGGCTCTTGCGACTCTTCTTCTGTCTTCTCCGAGTTCTCTTGTTCCTCTTTATCTCTGAAATAAATATGCACGATAAGGTCGCTTTTTGTAATTACTAATTATCTTTTTTTAATTTGTATTTTATCTTTTTCGTATATGGTATCCGGCCGGATAGACGCTTGCTATCCGGTATCCGGTCGTATGTTTTATATAGGTCGGAAACCAGATAGTTGCCGGATATCCGTTTCATCTCTAATTAATACATTAAATAATGCACAACCCTACCTTTGCTCCTTCTCCAGGTCATCACTTTTGCTGGAGTCATCCATCTCTTTCTTCTTGTCATGCTTTTCTGAGTCAGCATTCAGTACCTGAAAAAATAAATAAAAAAATTATAATTATATCGCTTGAAACAGCGATCCCTTACAGTGTCTAACTCAGTTCTTAGATATCTAGCTCTCACACTAAGCTTGCTCTTAAACTATCTCTTACAGCGTCTAACTCAGCTCTAAGACTACATCACAACTAGCTCTCACACTAAGCTTGCTCTTAAACTATCTCTTACAGCGTCTAACTCAGCTCTAAGACTACATCACAACTAGCTCTCAGACTAAGCTTGCCCTTAAACTATCTCTTACAGCGTCTAACTTAGCTCTAAGACAACATCACAACTAGCTCTCACACTAAGCTTGCTCTTAAACTATCTCTTACAGCGTCTAACTCAGCTCTAAGACTACATCACAACTAGCTCTCAAACTAAACTTGCTCTTAAACCAACTATTACAGCATTTAACTCAGCTCTTAGACTACATACCAACTAACTCTCATACTATGCTGGCTCTTAAACTATATCTTACAGCGTCTAACTCAGCTCTAAGACAACATCACAACTAGCTCTCACACTAAGCTTGCTCTTAAACCAACTATTACAGCATTTAACTCAGCTCTTAGACTACATACCAACTAACTCTCATACTATGCTGGCTCTTAAACTATATCTTACAGCGTCTAACTCAGCTCTAAGACAACATCACAACTAGCTCTCACACTAAGCTTGCTCTTAAACCAACTATTACAGCATTTAACTCAGCTCTTAGACTACATACCAACTAACTCTCATACTATGCTGGCTCTTAAACTATCTCTTACAGCGTCTAACTCAGCTCTAAGACAACATCACAACTAGCTCTCACACTAAGCTTGCTCTTAAACCAACTATTACAGCATTTAACTCAGCTCTTAGACTACATACCAACTAACTCTCATACTATGCTGGCTCTTAAACTATATCTTACAGCGTCTAACTCAGCTCTAAGACAACATCACAACTAGCTCTCACACTAAGCTTGCTCTTAAACCAACTATTACAGCATTTAACTCAGCTCTTAGACTACATACCAACTAACTCTCATACTATGCTGGCTCTTAAACTATATCTTACAGCGTCTAACTCAGCTCTAAGACAACATCACAACTAGCTCTCACACTAAGCTTGCTCTTAAACCAACTATTACAGCATTTAACTCAGCTCTTAGACTACATACCAACTAACTCTCATACTATGCTGGCTCTTAAACTATCTCTTACTGCGTCTAACTCAGCTCTAAGACAACATCACAACTAGCTCTCACACTAAGCTTGCTCTTAAACCAACTATTACAGCATTTAACTCAGCTCTTAGACTACATACCAACTAACTCTCATACTATGCTGGCTCTTAAACTATATCTTACAGCGTCTAACTCAGCTCTAAGACAACATCACAACTAGCTCTCACACTAAGCTTGCTCTTAAACCAACTATTACAGCATTTAACTCAGCTCTTAGACTACATACCAACTAACTCTCATACTATGCTGGCTCTTAAACTATATCTTACAGCGTCTAACTCAGCTCTAAGACAACATCACAACTAGCTCTCACACTAAGCTTGCTCTTAAACCAACTATTACAGCATTTAACTCAGCTCTTAGACTACATACCAACTAACTCTCATACTATGCTGGCTCTTAAACTATCTCTTACTGCGTCTAACTCAGCTCTAAGACTACATCACAACTAGCTCTCACACTAAGGTTGCTCTTAAACCAACTATTAAAGCATTTAACTCAGCTCTTAGACTACATCACAACTAGCTCTCAAACTAAGCTCGCTCTCAAACTATCTCTTACAGCGTCTAACTCTGCTCTTAGACTACATCACAACTAGCTCTCACACTAAGCTCGCTCTCAAACTATCTCTTACAGCGTCTAACTCTGCTCTTAGACTACATCACAACTAGCTCTCACACTAAGCTCGCTCTCAAACTATCTCTTACAGCGTCTAACTCTGCTCTTAGACTACATCACAACTAGCTCTCATACTAAGCTTGTTCTTAAACTATATCTTACAGCATCTAACTCAGCTCTTACACTATCCTGTAACCAGCTCCTACACTACTCAAGTATCCCCTTACTTTACGTGAGAGCGTGACAGCGCTATACATTGTATAGCTCTCTATCACAAAGGACTACTGCAAATAATACCGCAGCGTCTAACTCAGCTCTTACACTATGCTGTAACTAGCTCCTACACTACTCAAGTATCCCCTTAAGTGAGAACGTGACAGCATTATATACTTTCTATAGCGCTCTCTCTCTCTATCGAAAAGGACTACTGCAAATAATACCGCTTTAAAAGGTGGGCTATAGCCACAGGTAGTTCTTGGACTTGGCTCACCTCAGCCAAGCTCGCTCTTAAACTATCTCTTACAGCATCAAACTCATCTCTTACACTATTCCGTAACTAGCTCATACACTAGTCAATTATACATTGTATAGCTCTATCTCTCGCCTGCTTTACTTATTCAAAAGATGGGCCCATAGCCGCAGGTAGTTCTTGGACTTGGCTCACCTCAGCCAAGCTCCAGCCGAAGTCCAGAGCGGGCCAAGTGAACCCATCGTCTATCCTGGGTATGCCTAGACCGACGTCCACCGCAACCGCGCGTCGTATCTCGTCAGCTATCAGCAAGGCGTTTATCCTGGGAAAGAAAACACTGGTCAATAAAATTTTGTAACAAGAAAGGTACTTACAAATTTTGATTTAACATCTTACCCTCATTCAAACACCATATTTATTTTGATTTGATCAGGTCTCGTTTTTGTGTTACAGTCAGTACCTTCGATCAACAATATACTAGATATCGGGTCGACGCAAAAAATCCGTGCCGGTAAATATCGGCTCACTTGAAATGTGAGAGGCTATTTTGTTTAGTTCTCTTCAAGCATGGCCAATATTAAGACGTTTCACAATGACACAGTTTGTCTTCAAAAATTGCGAAAATAATTCCCGAAAAAACAATTTTACGGACGGAGTCTTATTTTTGGTTAGTACATATAAAATAAGATATATTTTAAGCTTTTAAACTAACAAATAATTCAAAATTTGAACAAAATTATCTGTTTTAAATCAACGCTATAAATGTTTGGCCAAGGTTGGCCAACACATGCGCAAACTATTGTGTAACAGAATAGTGGATGCATGGAGTAGATTTGTACTGAAATAATCCTTACTATCTTAGGATAAGCATCCTTAGTAATATTATAAATGCGAAAGTGATATTTTTGTTTGTTACGCTTTCACGCTAAAACGGAAAAGAAAACATTCCAATCTGTATGTTCATTTTGCGGATATTATTATTTAACATACTGTAACGGAGACAGGCTGAAGAAAGTTCGAGAAACATTTCTGGTATATTTCAGTCACTTAGAGACGTTTTCAGCAAGCTGACATACGATTTCAGGTCGTTTTAAGGCAGTATCTATCAAATAGCAAAAGTTCGGAAAGCGATACCAAGCGATCAACTTCTGCGATTTACGAGAGATCCGAGTGTGAGTGTGTGTGTGTTCAAGAGCCAGAAGAGTATAAGAGTCAGTGTTTTGTGCGCAGTGTAATTGTAGTTTTTTGTTTTAGTTTCGTTTTTCTCTAATTGTAGTAGTGTAATTTTTAATTAATTCATTATTTTATTTATTTTCTTTTGTGTTGTTTTTATAAATAAATCCTCAGTGTATAAGAGCGGCGTTTATTAATCCCGAACCATTATAGCTCGTAACAATACGAATTACAATTTATATAAAACATTATATTATTGTTTATCAAATATATTATAGTTTACGTTTCATGTTGATATATTATTTTGTACCCTATTAGATACATGATAATTTACACATTGGTGTTTCATAAACTATACTAATAATACCAAAGTCTTCGAAGTTAGTCAAGTGTGTATGTATAATACATAGATATGTATATATATTTTGGTAACAAATAAAATCATATTTCGACTTCACTCTTTTCTTTGTTCCCATTGAGCAGTGTCATTTTTTCAAAATTTGACAAGGGGCGTGGTTTAAATAACAGGTTACTTTTTTCGTGAATTTTGTATGCGACCTGAAGTCTATTTAATACTATGTCAATGCCAGAAAGTGTAAAAATTATCCTGACAAGTTTTGTTAGATTTGTGGCGACATTTTAATTAAAACTCAGCGAAGAATTTTGACGCCATTAGAAACCAAGTTATTTAAACAGTATTTTGGCTTTGCCATCGGACAACAAGACAAAGCATGGGTTCCACACATCTCTTGTGTTACATGTGTGGGGTCTCCTTACTGGATGGGTGAAAAGATCTCGATCTATGCCTTTTGCAATTCCTATGATTTGGAAGGAACCGACGAACCACTCAACGGATTGTTATTTTTGTCTTACTATTACAAAAGTAATTACAATCAAGACAAAAAGTAAAATTAAGTATGCTGACTTATCATCTGCTAAAAGACCAATCCTCATAGTGAACTACCTATACCAGAACCACTCATGAAAACTTCGTGAAAGCTATGGTGATGGTTTATTATATTTAAAAGAAAATTTCCTAAACTGAGTATGTAATACTAAATTAATTTTATCTTTCATCATTGGTCCTCAGATCAATGAGTGTCATTTGGAAAAATCAGCTTAGGAATCTTTCACGAAAGTGACTTCTCGGAAATCACCGGTCAAGTGACTATAAAAGCATTGTTGCGGAGCTTTTATCTATTGACGAGGCTTTGGGTTTTAATTTTAACGTTTTACGTTTAAAATACATATTTTATATTCACATTTAGATTTATTTCCTAAAAATTTGGGCGTCGTCAGCGACGAACACGGTGAAAGATTTCACCAAGACATTTCTACAATAGAAAAAAGATATCAGGCCAAGTGGAGTCCACATATGCTGGCAGATTATTATTGGAAATTACAACGAGATATCCCTGAAGCAAAATACACAAGAAAACCATAGCATTACATTTACATTAATAGTGTAATATAACAAAACAACTTCATTTTGTTGATAAAAACTGAAATTTTCTAAAATATCATAAAATTGAATTACAAAAAATCTATTCGTATTTGGAGCATATTTATTTTATTTCTATTATCTATAACCTTGTTCTAAACATTTTTTTTTTTTTTTTTTATTTATTTATTAAAGGGCTTTATCGCTAAGCGATAACATCGCCCCGTAAAGCACACATACATAATTGAAACATTAACATCTTCTCAAACCTACGTCCGCAATCCTGGCCAGCATGCGAGCCTCCCTCGACAATGGAAAAGCCAAAATGCTGGTCACGAAGCCGACATCGTAGCTTCCATTGCTAAACATATTCAGATAAAAAAAATCATGTTACATCCAAAAAGTGTTTTTTTGTTGACCAGTGAAATTTCAAATCTAAAGGCCTACTACGCAAACGCTAAAATTGAGTTAAACTCAAATGTATTGCTGTCTCTTTCATTATGTATGTTATATAATATAAGAGACAGTAAATTTTTAAGAAGCTTGATATAGTTAAGCAATGGTTTTTTCGATTTTAAACTACCAAATTTCAAAAAAATCAGCTCTTGTCGTTGACAGTTCAACTTTTCACTAAATCATTTTCACTTATACAAAAATAAAAACGTTTTTCAAGAGTAACAATAGATGTCGCTATCGTCAGCATTTTATTGGTGGGGGGAAAAACTTTACCGACAACGAGTAGCTGACGACCATAAACAAGAAGATATCTCACCGCGAAGAGGCATTCCGCGCGCACTAACTTAAAGTAGCAGAAACCCTGCCCAGTTGTGAATAATATTAACTAGTATTAATTTAATAGTGATCTTAAGTTAAAGTAAAAGTGATACTTTAGTATCTTAGCTTAAACTTGAATATAAGCTGTAGTCATAATATATTAATGGTATTTGTATTATTTGCATTCAATTTCTTACACATGTAGCGATATCTATAATCTGGGGCTACAATAAATCAGTACGAAGACGTCAATAATCCTGAATCTCGCTATCAATGTGTTTTCGAGCGCTCAGTATATAAACAAAACCTCGACATCAACCACTGGAGTCAGTCAGCGGTTCGACTGGTTAATCCTTCCTTCCTCCATACACATATACAATTAGTGACCTAATGTGCGTTGGCACTAAATTATTTTCACTTAACGTACTATTCCCGCACTTTTTTATGTTATATATCGACAGACGAGCATGAGGTTCACTTGATGATAGGTGATATCTCAGCCACAGATGCGTTGTATACTTCAAAAATCCATAGACTGAAACTGAAACGCGCAACATGCACTTCACGGTATTTCCATCTATAAACGGTGGTTCGTTACCCAGATGGAATTTCGACGCACGGCAGGTGTTTTACTGACACGCCTACAAGTCCATCAAAGGTAAATTTGCGTCAGCACTTAATGATTTTCACTTAACACTTCGCGCACTTAATCTGTAATTACGGCAGGTGTTCTACCGAATGCAACGAGCCTGTCAACGGTTAATATGCGTCGGCACTTAATAATTTTCACTCAACACACTCTTCCCGCACTCAACCCGCAACCACTCACCGGTACAGCACGCAGGGCAGCGCGACGGCGGCGGCCCAGAGCGGCGCGGCGAACGGGTGCACGCGGCACAGCTCCGGCACCATGATCTGCTTCCGGTCGAGCCGGTCGCGCTAACTCATCCTCACTCAACCCACTCTTCCCGCACTCAACCCGCAACCACTCACCGGTAGAGCACGCAGGGCAGCGCGACGGCGGCGGCCCAGAGCGGCGCGGCGAACGGGTGCACGCGGCACAGCTCCGGCACCATGATCTGCTTCCGGTCGAGCCGGTCGCGCTAACTCATCCTCACTCAACCCACTCTTCCCGCACTCAACCCGCAACCACTCACCGGTAGAGCACGCAGGGCAGCGCGACGGCGGCGGCCCAGAGCGGCGCGGCGAACGGGTGCACGCGGCACAGCTCCGGCACCATGATCTGCTTCCGGTCGAGCCGGTCGCGCTAACTCATTCTCACTCAACCCACTCTTCCCGCACTCAACCCGCAACCACTCACCGGTACAGCACGCAGGGCAGCGCGACGGCGGCGGCCCAGAGCGGCGCGGCGAACGGGTGCACGCGGCACAGCTCCGGCACCATGATCTGCTTCCGGTCGAGCCGGTCGCGCTAACTCATCCTCACTCAACCCACTCTTCCCGCACTCAACCCGCAACCACTCACCGGTACAGCACGCAGGGCAGCGCGACGGCGGCGGCCCAGAGCGGCGCGGCGAACGGGTGCACGCGGCACAGCTCCGGCACCATGATCTGCTTCCGGTCGAGCCGGTCGCGCTAACTCATCCTCACTCAACCCACTCTTCCCGCACTCAACCCGCAACCACTCACCGGTAGAGCACGCAGGGCAGCGCGACGGCGGCGGCCCAGAGCGGCGCGGCGAACGGGTGCACGCGGCACAGCTCCGGCACCATGATCTGCTTCCGGTCGAGCCGGTCGCGCTAACTCATCCTCACTCAACCCACTCTTCCCGCACTCAACCCGCAACCACTCACCGGTACAGCACGCAGGGCAGCGCGACGGCGGCGGCCCAGAGCGGCGCGGCGAACGGGTGCACGCGGCACAGCTCCGGCACCATGATCTGCTTCCGGTCGAGCCGGTCGCGCTAACTCATCCTCACTCAACCCACTCTTCCCGCACTCAACCCGCAACCACTCACCGGTAGAGCACGCAGGGCAGCGCGACGGCGGCGGCCCAGAGCGGCGCGGCGAACGGGTGCACGCGGCACAGCTCCGGCACCATGATCTGCTTCCGGTCGAGCCGGTCGCGCTAACTCATTCTCACTCAACCCACTCTTCCCGCACTCAACCCGCAACCACTCACCGGTACAGCACGCAGGGCAGCGCGACGGCGGCGGCCCAGAGCGGCGCGGCGAACGGGTGCACGCGGCACAGCTCCGGCACCATGATCTGCTTCCGGTCGAGCCGGTCGCGCTAGCTCATTCTCACTCAACCCACTCTTCCCGCACTCAACCCGCGACCACTCACCGGTACAGCACGCAGGGCAGCGCGACGGCGGCGGCCCAGAGCGGCGCGGCGAACGGGTGCACGCGGCACAGCTCCGGCACCATGATCTGCTTCTGGTCGAGCCGGTCCCGCTTGGCGCGCCGCGTGCGCTCCGACGACACCGGCAGCGCCACGCCCTTGCGGTTCACGTATCTGCGGGGCGTTCAAGCCTTCAAATCAATTTTCACGAAACCGGTGTCAAATAATGTAAGATTTTTAAAAGGCCGACAACGCATCTGAGACCTTCAAGTCTTAGATGTCCATGGGCGGTGGTGATTACTTAACTTAACTTTTTAAATCTACCCTCGGTTTGGAATGTTACATCTTCCTAGAAGAGCCGGTCTTAACATGTTTTAATGATATGTACATATATGTAAGATTGTTGATTAAGTTATTATTGGAGTCAATCTCTCACCTGGGAGTCAGTCTCTCACCAGGAAGTCAATGTCTCAAATTCAAAAATCATTTATTCATTTAGGTAACACAATATACACTTATGAACGTCAATAAAAAAATACATATTAAATGCTTCTAATTTAACATTTACTGCCAGTTCTCAAATCAAGGGCGTAGAGCGGACGAGAAGAACTGGCAATAAACTCTCCGCCACTCTTTTTAATCGCCAAGTTTTTCGTTTTACAAATTTTTTGTAAGGAGCTAACCATTACACCATGTTCCACCATAAAGAGAAGGGACCGGCATGAAATATTTAAGCCGGCAAAAAATATTAATTAAAATGTGTAAAATAAGGGAGAGAAATTCAAGTTTGCAAAACGCATCACCATTGGTCGAAACAAAACGTGACGTCACCTTACACATTCTGTCATTTATCGGCAGCGATTTATCAATGGCGTCCATTGACATCGAAGATGGCGTCAAACACTGGTTACCATAGTTACCTCACTCTATCCGTCACTGAGCGTGTAATGTGATATCATCCAAAGCCCGCGAAATATGGCCGCGTTTAAACAGATCAAATTTAATCGATGTTTTCAAAGTAATTTTAAAAAATAATTTGGACATTGCCAAGAGTATTTATATTTTGTATTAGGGTAAAATGATGTAACAAGTCGATAAAAAATATAAAAAAAATGCATGCATATTCCCTATTACACACCTATATAGTAGGTCCTGGGAGTCAGTAGGTTCAGTCTCACACTTGGGAGTCATTCTCTCACCTGGGGATCAGTAGGTTCAGTCTCACACTTAGGAGTCAGTCTCTCAACTGGGGTCAGAAGGTTCAGTATCACACTTAGGAGTCAGTCTCTCAGCTGGTAGTCAGTAGGTTTAGTCTCACACTAAGGAGTCAGTCTCTCAACTGGGGGTCAGTAGGTTGTCTCACACTCGGGAGTCAGTCTCTCACCTGGGGTCAGTAGGTTCAGTCTCACACTTAGGCGTCAGTAGGTTCAGTCTCACACCTAGGAGTCAGTCACACACTTACGGGTCAGTCTCTCACCTGGGGGTCAGTAGGTTCAGTCTCGCGCTCGTGTGATCCACATCCAGCAAGGGCTGATCGGTTTGCGTGAGCTCGGCGCCGTACTTGGCGTTGTAGTACGAGCGGAATGTGGCGTGCTGGTCGGAGGGGAACGTGGAGTCCGGGGAGAGGTGCCAGCATATCTCGGCCACTAGGAAGAACTGAAACCATAAAGGAGAATTAGGAATTTTATTTTGAGGAATTTTAAATTTAATACTTTTTACCATAAAACAGAATAGCATAGAATAACAGGCCTTATAGGCACTTGTCACGGTATCTCTGGGGTAAGAGTAGTTCTCCCCCCAGCCACCGCGGCGCTGCTAGTGTCCGTGTGGACGACACTTAGACGTGGAGTCATAGAATAGAATAGAAAAATCTTTATTCAGATAAGAATAGAATAATTTAAACAATATAAATAATAAATCGCGTTTTAATCCGGTATACAGTATTTTATTTAAACAGAACTACACTAGAGGGCAGATGTGTTACCGGCCTTTACATAAATCCTTACCTGCGGCTGATCCTGATTCCTATACCACGGCGTGACCACGGCCTCACTGTACTTCTCCGCATCGAACACAAACACTTCTCCCGGCTTCAAGAGGGGATTCTCCATCTTCGGTCCCTTCTCTTTCTTCTCCCACGTAGCCGGGTTCTCTTGTTCCTTGATCTTCTTCTCTTCCGTGTGCTGGAAGATTAGGTTGAGGAACGACCAGTCTATGTCGACGATGGTTGAGCCATCTGCAGTTGTTCCTAGAAAGTTTTAATGCTTGTATTTTTTAACCGACTTCAAAAAAGGAGGAGGTTCTCAATTCGTCTGTATGTTTTTTTTTTTTGTATGTTTGTTACGCGATAACTCCGCAAGTTATGGACGGATTTGGATGATTCTTCTTTTGTTTGGTAGGGGATATTTCAGAGGTGGTCCCATATAATTTTTATTATTTTTTAAGTTCTTTTTTATCTATACTAACTTATACTAATATTATAAAGAGGAAAGATTTGTATTTTTGAATTTTTGTTTGTTATGAATAAACTCAAAAACTACTACGCTTTCAACTAGCAACGCCATCTTGTGAGAAAATTGTATATCTTCAAAATACAATTTTCTTACAAGATGATGTGTTCGTTGGCGCATTCGGAAGAACACCTGCCGTGCACATCGATGGGTCGTGGGTTCGAATCCCACCGGCATCAATCGGATCGGGGACGGCATGTTTATAATTTTCTGTAAGCATGTTTTCCCCACGTCTGGTAACTTCGGGCATTGATCGGGTCGGAGGAATATCGAAATTCCGACCCGGTTACGAACCACCATTCGTAGATGGAAAACTAAAAACACCAGAAATCTGAAACTAAAGTAAGTTAGATGCCGGCAACGCATCTGCAAGTCCTCTGGTGTTGCAGATGTTCATGGGCGGCGGTGTTCACTTTCCATCAGGTGAGCCGCAGGCTCGTTTGCCCCCTATATTATAAAAAAAAAGTTTACACTCACTCTTAACAGTGGGAACGACGTAATAGTTGTTCTGCGTGGATCCGTCCGCCTGCAGCCTCATACCGCGGCGACGTACCCTCAACACATCCGAGAAGATGAACCGCATGAAACTGGAGGAAATAATTTCTCATACAATTGTGCCGCCACAGGTTTTAATAGACAAGCCTGACTCAATTGACTGAACGGTTCGAATGAACCGGATCATTTTGTCAACGGCCCAGTATTGATTTAGTTTGTGGATGAAGGGAGGTGTGGTCTTCCTCCAATTTTTCCTCAAATAATTCACTTACCGTCGTATTAGTTTCGCCCGCCGCGGGGACAGCCGCACATCCGCGTCTAAGGCCGGCTCCACACTGACGCGTACCTCGCCCGATCGTGTGTACACCGGAAATGAGGGTATCTGCAATCTGAAAAGCCGTCATAATATGTAGATATTATCTTTGATTCGAAATAGAAAAATGAATTCTTAGTTAATAATTCTTATTTACTTTATAATATTCTTAGGATATCCCCCCCACATACGTAATGTCGACTATAAAAACAGAGTGCACAAGCGCCATAAGTCAGTCTGCTGGCGGCATTCGTGGCGTGCACATCAACGTGGTCTACAACTCCGAGTTGGTTCGATCCTTTGGTTTTAATTTAATCTTGTTTGTGGTAATTTTGCTCCAATTGTTATTTATTTTATGATTGTAAATGGATTTGGTTCTGTTTGAAATAAATTGTTATTTCTTTAAATGAATTTCTACTTCGTTACCTAAATTCAGAATTGGGATTCGTATTCAACTACCCACTAAAGTTAACAACAGCCTGACAATAAATCTTGTTTTGATTGGAGCAAGATTATAGCTGCTAACTTTTGAACTTGTTTTGTGACTGTGTCGGATCGCGAGTATCGTGACCGTGATCGTTGTCGTAATTGACATTGGAGCACAGAGGAGCACTTCGATGTGAGACAGCGGGGAGTAGCCGTAGGTCTCGAGATCATGCACGTATTCCATTCATCTCATTGATAAAGAGTCCATTCACAAGACGGGTTTTGATACCCTGGAAGGACGTTATGAGTACGTCAAAATGCCATTTGGACTGACCAATTCTCTCATAGCGTATCAGTGCATTATCAACAGTATGCTGCGATGTTTCAACGATTCGGGATCAATCCTGATCTTCTTCGATAACGAACTTCTAGTGAGTTCAACGGTAGAAGTGGGGATAAACATGCTGAGACACGTTCTCCAAACCCTGACTGATGTCAGCTTCTCGCTTACCCTTCGAAAATGTTTCTTTACGGAAGTCAAGTACCTGGGAAGGGTTATTAGTTACGGTCAGGTGAGGCCGAGTCTTCACAAGGTCGAAATGTTGTCAAGTTCTTACACCCTGAGAACGTCAAGCAGGTTGTTCAGTTATTAGGTCTGTCTGGGTGCTTCCGACGCTACACTAAGCTTCATTAAGGGATGCAGTGTCCGGACGACATCGCACGACTGACCAAGGAGAGGGTTCCATTGGGGCCCAGAGCCAGAAAAGGTACGTCGGAGCATCATTCAGAGACTCACCATCGAGGGCGTGTGGGCAGTCTTTGATTCTGAACTGTCAACGGAGGAACATACCAGCATTGAAAGCAACGACTATGGTGCGATTCTGATGCAAACCCACGGTGACTGTGGGAAGCATGTGGTTGCCTATTTTGACAAGGCCACACAGGGTGCAGAGAGCAAGTACCGCTCTTGGGAGCGGGGGACGCTGACGGTTGTTAGAGGTCTACGACCCTTCCGCGATTGTATAGTTGGTATTTCAGTTCAGGATCGTGGCTGGCCGAGAGCTTTGTCTCAAAGCCACTGAGCGTAGGAAGAACCTACTGCCACGCGTTGCCCGCTGGTGGATGTATCTGAACGACTTTACTTTCGACATAGAATATTGAAAGGGTGCAATTATGTGTTGTGCTGGCTATCTTGGCCGCAACCCAACAGTGGAGGTCAACAATATCACAAGGCCACGCAACAGGGCGGGAGCCAGATCCCGCGGGCCGTGGACCGGGAGACGCAGCGGCTCGTCGAGCGGTTATGGGTGGGACGGCTGGACTCTCGTCGGTATGTACATCAAAATGATGCGCTCTACTGCCACTTCTCACCAGTGAAGGCCCCTCTTGGCGCGGTTGTTGTGCTACATACGCAAAGGTCGCCGGATTTGGTTTACTGTTACTGTTTACTTCGACGGTGAACATGAACACATCGGTGCTGAAAGACCTTAGACCTGATCCTGAAGCACTTCTGGTTTCCGGGCCTGCGTCGGTTCGTAGCCAAGTATGTGGCTAACTGTCTGGATTGTTTATGGAACAACTTGATTGTTGTAGTCGGACACTCTGTGGAGACTGCAGTTGGTCTTGAATGAGACTGAGCAGGAGACTACGCAAGTGTCTCCTCTAAACCTTTTTGTAAGCATTGATGACGCGGCTCCCGTTATCAGGAGTCAAGTCTGCGATGTGGCTACTGAGACTGCGTGGGCAGATTGCGTTGCATGGCGTGAAATGTGCCGTACCAATACAATTGAGCTACTGAGTTGAAATCAAGTCCGTCGGGAAGCCTATGCTAACCAGAGTGCTGTCCGTCTCGTATGTTTCAGATTGGAGACATGGTGATTGTGTTCAACTACTCCCAGTTGACGGGGAAGCTTGATCCAGGTATGCGTGGCCATACAAGGTCTTGAGGACTTTGCCAAGCTGCCGCTACGAGCTGAAGCTTCTGAGCGGGTCCATACAAGGTCTTGAGGACTTTGCCAAGCTGCCGCTACGAGCTGAAGCTGCTGAATGGGTCATATGACAAAACCACACAAGCGGCGGCCCAGTATATGGTGCATTGGCGTGGGGAGTAGTGCCCAGATGCGTGTGCTACTTCATTTTAATGTAAGTTCAGTCAGTTGACTACTTTGGGGTGGTGAAGTAAAAATCGTGGTTTTGTTAGTCATAGTCCCCAAAAGCCCTTATCGTTCTAATTAAAAGGCCTTACCCCCTGACATACCTACCTTTTCACAGACTTACATACGACATCTACTTTTGGTTCTATTTCATGCTATGACTAAACAAATTACGGTAATGCTTTACCTCTCAAGCAAAGTTCAACGGTGGCTGGTTGGGATACAGCTGGTGTTGATCTTTGCACCTACAGTGACTTGAGTTGTTAGAAACGACCGGTGCCCGAGTCTGGCGGTCTAATGAATAGAATAGAAATGTTTTATTCCAATTTTTTATTCAATGCTGATTTTATCTCAAATTAATGGTTCATCGACCGGTGCCCGAGTCTGGGGGTCTGATGATGTTTTGATTCCAAATTATTGGTTCATCGACCGGTGCCCGAGTCTGGCGGTCTGCTGTTGTTTTGACACCAAATTACTGGTTCATCGACCGGTTCCCGAGTCTGGCGGTCTGATGATGTTTTGATTCCAAATTACGGATTTATCGACCGGTGCCCGAGTCTGGCGGTCTGATGATGTTTTGATTCCAAGTTACGGATTCATCGACCGGTGCCCGAGTCTGGCGGTCTGATGTTTTGATTCCAAATTACGTATTCATCGACCGGTGCCCGAGTCTGGCGGTCTGATGATGTTTTGATTCCACATTACTGGTTCATCGACCGGTGCCCGAGTCTGGCGGTCTGATGATGTTTTGATTCCAAGTTACGGATTCATCGACCGGTGCCCGAGTCTGGCGGTCTGATGTTTTGATTCCAAGTTACGGATTCATCGACCGGTGCCCGAGTCTGGCGGTCTGATGTTTTGATTCCAAATTACGTATTCATCGACCGATGCCCGAGTCTGGCGGTCTGATGATGTTTTGATTCCACATTACTGGTTCATCGACCGGTGCCCGAGTCTGGCGGTCTGATGATGTTTTGATTCCAAGTTACGGATTCATCGACCGGTGCCCGAGTCTGGCGGTCTGATGTTTTGATTCCAAATTACGTATTCATCGACCGGTGCCCGAGTCTGGCGGTCTGATGATGTTTTGATTCCACATTACTGGTTCATCGACCGGTGCCCGAGTCTGGCGGTCTGATGATGGTTTGACTTCAAATTACTGGTTCATCGACCGGTGCCAGAATCTGGTGGTGTAATGCTGATTTGATTCCAAATTACTGGTTTATCGACCGATGCTCGAGTCTTGCGGTCTGACGTTCATTTCATTTCGAGTCACTGGTTCAGTGTTGATTGGACACTTAACCTTGCCAACGATAGTTAACATGGACAATGGACATGCTGTATGGTGGTCCATGGGTGTGTGCTAGGTTTGAGACGTGTAACGTGGAGACCTCCAGGTGATAGAAAAAACTTCATAAAACTAAATGGCTCACTTACATGCATAACTAATACCAAGTCATTTAGTCGTTCGAACTGCTTAGCCAGTTTGTTGTTATAGCTATGGCAATGTGTTATATTGATCTCACTTCTGACGAGGACAATAGAGCTGAAGACCCAGGTGCTGATTCTTCTCGCGCACCTGAGGCTGCTCTGGCACCATAAGGGGCAGAGGAAGAGTCATCGTTCGACTCTACGACTCCTTCGTGCACCGTACGACGATAGCACCGCAACAACAGCGCCGCAGCAACAGCTGCGCAACCTTGGTGCAGAAGCTCTGGTGACCCCTCGGCTATGGTTGCGATCGAGGACGCCGCATAGTCAGGAGAAGCCGTCTTAGGATATCCCCCCCACATACGTAATGTCGACTATAAAAACAGAGTGCACAAGCGCCATAAGTCAGTCTGCTGGCGGCATTCGTGGCGTGCACATCAACGTGGTCTACAACTCCGAGTTGGTTCGATCCTTTGGTTTTAATTTAATCTTGTTTGTGGTAATTTTGCTCCAATTGTTATTTATTTTATGATTGTAAATGGATTTGGTTCTGTTTGAAATAAATTGTTATTTCTTTAAATGAATTTCTACTTCGTTACCTAAATATATTATCTTTTACTAAAGCGAGTAACACACATTTTAATAAAATAACTTTTACCAGATTAAAATGCTATTTTTTTCTATTACATAACAAACATCAGAAGTGGGATACCTGATGTTAATTATAATAGTAATCCCCACAACGGATGCTTTCCATCAATCGAGGTCCCGGTAGACTGAAAGATGACAGTTGTCTAATTTTAAATATCAAAAAGTTGCCATATTAACGCCATCTATGGAATATTTGTCGTTCACGTCTGAACGATCCAAAAAAAATCATTTTGTTATAGAGGACAAATCTTTGTTTTTTTTCTCGTTTATATATTTTTTTATTATTGTAGTTAATTACTTCAAGAAGTCATATGGAACGTGGTGTAATGGTTGCAGCGCCTTACAAACATGATGTAAAACAAAAAACTTGGCGATTCAAAAGTTTTTTGCCAGTTCTTCTCGTCCGTTCTACGCGCTTGTTTTGAGAACTGGCAGTAAATGTAGAATTAGAAGCATTTAATATGTATTTTTTAATGACGTTCATAAGTGTACATTGTGTTACCTAAATGAATAAATGAATTTGGTTGATATATTTTTTGGTTCTCTGACCTCAGTTAAAAAAAGTATTTTAAAAGAATTAATTAACACTGTAAGTAGTAGGTAAATTTTAGTATATTTTTTTTATTTATGTTTTTCTTAGTTCTTTTTATTTAGATCTCCTGTCACGATGTTTGTCCGCGATGGACTCCTAAACTACTTAACCGATTTTAAATGAAATTGGCACACCGTGAGCAGTCTGGTCCAACTTAAGGGATATAGGATAGCTTAGAATTTTTGACCATCTACATTGCACCCGTGCGAAGCCGGGGCGGATCGCTATATATAGAATGCAGTGCTCACTATTATTAGGAATTACACCGAGCATGGTAGTTTTTAAGTTAGACCTGAGTTTTGTAATTAAAAGTAGTGTATATTCCGAGGAGTGAACCAAATAACCAAAACAATGCTCGAAGTAAAAATTAGGTCGACAGCGCATCATTGACTGATGTTCTGTGTCTAAGGCATCACCTACTATCAAATGAGCCTCATGCTCGTCTGTCGATATAAAACATAAAAACACATAAGTCGACAGCGCATCATTGACTGATGTTCTGTGTCTGAGGCATCACCTACCATCAAGTGAGCCTCATGCTCGTCCGTCGATATCTGACATAAAAAAAAAACTAAAAAAAAAAATTGATACAGAGGCATCTTTCAGTGGGGTGAAGCATCTTTCAGTGGGATGAAGCATCTTTCAGTGGGGTGAAGCATTTTTCAGTGGGGTGGAGCATCTTTCAGTGGGGTGAAGCATCTTTCTGTGGGGTGAAGCATCTTTCAGTGGGGTGAAGCATCTTTCAGTGGGGTGAAGCATCTTTCAGTGGGGTGAAGCATCTTTCAGTGGGGTGGAGCATCTTTCATACTAAACTTACTTGGTGGGCTCGCATCTGGCAACAAGTATCCCGATAGCCTGCGTGGCGTGTTGCGGCAGGTGCAGCCGCCTGCCGCGGGTGTTGTACCGCTCGGGCAGGGCGCACCACAGGTTCGATACTATCGCGTACAGCATGTTGCGCTTTGTACCTTGAAAAAAAAAACAAAAATTTATCCCATCTGCATATTCTAATGCTTTTAAATAATATACTGTATACCGGATTAAAACGCGATTTATTCGTTATATTGTTTAAATTATTTATCCCGACGCGGACGTTTCGGATGCTTTTCAGCAACCGTGGTCGCGGGGAGACAGAAAGATGACAGTTGTCTGATATTTGAAATGCCACAAAGTTGCCATATTAACGCCATCTATTCCTACGGAGTTCATATAATACTGTAATTTTCTATATTATGACAATATTGACTAACGGTGTCCTCTTGTTTTTAAGTATGTTTGATTTGGGGTTTCAGATTTTTAATTACTGGATCCCAGGTGTTGGAAAGTCTCAAACCATTTTCTCTATTGAAGTTAGGATGTTTTTTAATTTCAATAGCCTCACGTACTAGTCTGGGAAAGAATCTAATCTCTTTCTCTTGCAAGGATTTTCGGTTGGTCGAAACGTATGTAGTGGTTTGGCTTGTCTAGAGTGTGTTCACATACTGCTGATTTAGAGTGACGTCTGTGTTATATAGATATCAATAGGAATGTATCTATCCGTAGCAATATATGGCGTTAATATGGCAACTTAGTGACATTTCAAATATCAGTAAGAAATTACTGAAAACCAGTAATTACTAAGAAAGCTAGTACTATTATTAATAAAAAAAGTAATAAGTTAAATATAAAAAAATCGATTTGCGACTTCTGTTAGTGACTGTACTCAGTTTCATAGTATAACTCACCGGAACTTCGCATAGGTTTGCACAGCGGAACTGGGTTCGCTTCAATCTCAGCATCGCTCGTGTCTATGATCGGCTGGCAATCAGTAAACGCCCATGCTGTCTGAAATTAAATATTCTTCAGTTAGTTTTACATTTATGGGTCGTGGATTCGAAGCCTTACAATTCATTGTTCTTTTTTTCTTTATAAAATATAAAGTTGTAATAATATAATACAAGAAGCAAAAAAATCCAAAAACCTATATGTTATGGTAATTAACATCATATTTCGACTCCACTCTTTTCTTTGTTCTCATCGCTCAACGTCACTTTTCCAAAAATTTGACACGAGGCGTGGTAATAATCGGTACACTTTTCTTGTGAATTTTATATGAGACCCGAAGTCCATTTAACACTATGTGAATTTTGTTGAATAATAAATTTAAAATTGAATTAAATCTTTTTTATTGTTTTTTTTTTTGTATTTAAAGTATTTTAAGAAGTATTAATCCGTTGTTGTGGACTTTAACCCATTTTGGTGAAAATAAAACCATATATCACCAAAGAACATAGATGTACATAGAAGCACAGGCCCATACAAACTTTTGGCACAGAAAAAGTAGTTTTTCTGTTGACCTGTAGAGCGCGCGACAATGTATCGGTGTGACACACACACAAGCAGTCCGCTGACTCCTCCCCTCGCGTCGTCTCGCTCGCTCTCGCTCGCGACCGGCAACACCGCTCTACAAGCGGCTGGGTGCGAGAGAGTGCGCGCTATGACTCCAGCGTCAGAGTGTTGTTCACACGGACACTAGCGCCGCGGCGGCTGGGGGGAGAACTACTCTTACCCCAGAGGGACCGTGACAAGCGCCTATAAGACCTGTTCTTCTATGTACATCTGTTCTTTGGTATTACAATTATACCCGCTTATAGTAGTACTGTCGCCGTTTCGTCGTTCCCGGACGCGCGGAGTCACCGCCTTCCGGGAACTCCGGATGTACGCTGGTCTCCATTTCCGCCGCTTTGAAGTTTTCTTTACCTGTGTGGTACCGAGATATAGACATGGGTGATAACAGGTCAAACATGATATCTGCCGGCCTAGCATGACCGCGACAAAATTTTGTCGACCGTTTTCTCGTGTTTTAATCGATTATCTCTTTATTTCTTCCGGGTCTAATATGATAATTACACTTAAAACTCTACTTTTAATGTCAAAAATAGATATTTTTGTCGATCGAGACATCTTTTCTATCAAAATTTTCGATGTCGAGATATAATATATCGAAATAACTTACACCTTAGTTTTTCTTCTCTCATGCTAGGCCGGCTTTTATGCCTGTTGCTCAATTGTAACAGATGTACATATCTGTTATTAATAACAGTCTGTTAATTAGATATTAAAGTAATTACAGATAATACGATCTAATTGAAGAGTGACTTGATGGGGATTTCCTTCGTAATAAATACTAGGTGCATCTCGTTTTATCATGCGACAATCATATGTTTAACTGAGACAGGTAACAATCACAGTTATTTTGTAATGGCTTGGCTGTTACTAGTATTTGTTGAACAGTTGTTATTTAGTATTGCATGATATTTTCAATAACAGATATATAAAAACCTCAGGAACAACGGTTATCTGTTATCTTTGAATACCTGTTATTTATATCTGTAACGATAATTACGCCTCACTCCTACCATAGATATAAAATGGAGTGACTTTCTAGTTAGGAAGTTCTTATGAGCATAGTGTGTTCTATGACATACACGAACAAAATAATTATGAATGAATGAATGAATGAAAACTTTATTTTAAATAAAATTCAAATACAAAATCATTTTTTTATTTAGGTAACACAATGTACACTTATGAACGTCTATAAAAAATACATATTAAATGCTTCTAATTTTACATTTACTGCCAGTTCTCAAATCAAGGGCGTAAAACGGAAGAGAAGAACTGGCAATAAACTCACCGCCACTCTTTTTAATCGCCAACATTTTACAAAATGTTTGTAAGGAGCTGCAACCATTACACCATGTTCCACATGACATTTTAAGTAATTTACTATAATAATAAGAAAAAACGAAAAAACAAAGATTTGTCCTCTATCAGCAGTAGGCATTGTGAAATAGGAGCACCCACTTACATTCTCGTGGGAACAACACGTAAACACATAGTCGAAATAACTAACATCACCGCATACACAATTCAAGTCCGACCTGTCACCACAAGTAGCACCCGTTCACAAACGACGCCTAGCCAGCCATCGGCCCCCTCGCCATAAACTACATCAAAGTGCATATAACTGATTTTTTCTCCGATGAATGTATTATATAATTTAGTTGTGATATTTATTATTTTAAACTCAATATAATAGATTCATTTTTTTGTTTGTTTTAGAAATAAGTATGTATGACTAACTTTAATTATTAGTTAGTTAAATTAATATTTGCATGCCATAGCACTTGGCGGAAAATCATGGATCCAATATATATAATAGTTAACACCACATGTACTGATTTTCGCAAATAAAGATTGATTTGATTTGATTCATATTTTAGGTTTAAAACACTCAGATATAAGAATTTGGGGACTTACCAATAGGCATTAACTGATCATCCAATTCTCCAGCCTTGTGCAGGATCCTGCAGGTCTGCAGCGCCACCATACGCCTGGCCAGCACTCGGGTTGGCATCGGGTGGCCCTGCAATTTGATTAGACTAGCAATACGCCCCGGCTTCGCATGGATGCAATGTAGTACTATGTAGCTCTCTATTGGTGAAAGAATCTTTAAAATCGGTCGAGTAGTTTTTGAGTTTAATCGTAACAAACAAATTTTTCCTCTTCTTAATATAGCTGAACGCTGTTATACAATACAGTGTCAACCCACACGGTTGCCATTTTGAGAAAATTGAGTTTGAAGTTTTAATTAGGTTTTATTAAATCTCTTTTAAAAAATAACAGGAATAATAGATTTTTTGTAATTATTATTATTACACTAAATGTATATCGTTTTTTTTGGTAGCAATCAAAGTAATAGAATTTAGTTATTGTTAAATATTCTAAATATGTCAGGGTTTCGTGCCCGCCAGTTTTTTCAATATTTTTGCTATTAAAACCTATTATATATATTTATTTTTTAGTATATTTTTTATTATTATTATTATTAATTTTTTTTATCTCTTTTGAAATATGTACTCCAGCTCATAAGGAAGCGATTGGTATCAAAATTTACATTTTTATCATTTTGTAGGTTGACACTGTATTGCTTAACAGCGTCCAATTAGAAGATTTGTTTGTTACGATTTAACTCAAAAACTACTCAACCGATTTTAAAAATTCTTTCACCAATAGAAAGCTATATTATCAGCGTGTAACATAGGGTATATTTATTTCCAAAAATAATTAGTGATCCCTACTAAAACTTGAATAATGTAACCCAGGGTGTAAATCTACATTGCGCCCGTGTGAAGCCGGGGCGTGTCACTAGTGTTAGCCATCGACAGACGAGCATGGGGTTCACTTGATGGTAGGTGATAACTCAGCCACAGAACATCAGTCAATGATGCGCTGTCGACCTACTTTTTACCTCGAGCATTCGGAAATTCATAGACTGAAACGCGAAATATGCACTTCAGGGTTTTTCCATCTATGAACCGTTATTCTTTATTGGTGATATGTTACTCGGTCGGAATTTCGATATTCCTCCCACCCGTTCAATGCCCGAAGTGACCAGACGTGGGGAAGACATGCTGACAGAAAATTATAAACATGTTGTTTACGAGCGTGTTCGGAAATTAGCTGACCATAGTCCATTAAAAATAAAATTTATCATTAAAAATTTCATAAAAGTCGGTCAAGCCGTTTCAGAGGAGTGCGACCAAAAACACAGTGATACATTTGTATATATATATTAGTCTATTTTCTTATATTCTAATACCACTTACCACAATATTATATTTTACAGGACAGTTCAAAGGCATTCGTAACGTACAGATGTACGCTGTTCGCATTCCTGCCCCCGCCGGGAGTCGAACCTCCTCCATCCACCATTGGGGGGCGAGACGGGTGAACGTGTCGGAGGGTAGTTTACCGCAGTACCTATACAATATGGAATCAACATAGTACCATCGGGACCCACTAGGGGACTCGGGGATTCTAAGAAGTACCAGGACATCAGAAATATAGAACAAGTATTCTATCAATGTATACTAGTTAATAATTACTGAAGAATACACTAGTATTATTAGTTAGCGATGATCAGTGAAACAGACACATAAATGAGTCCACCCCATGCCCCACTAGGGGACTCGGGGATTCTAAGAAGTACCAGGACATCAGAAATATAGAACAAGTATTCTATCAATGTATACTAGTTAATAATTACTGAAGAATACACTAGTATTATTAGTTAGCGATGATCAGTGAAACAGACACATAAATGAGTCCACCCCATGCCCCACTAGGGGACTCGGGGATTCTAAGAAGTACCAGGACATCAGAAATATAGAACAAGTATTCTATCAATGTATACTAGTTAATAATTACTGAAGAATACACTAGTATTATTAGTTAGCGATGATCAGTGAAACAGACACATAAATGAGTCCGCCCCATGCCCCACTAGGGGACTCGGGAATTGTAAGAAGTACCAGGACATCAGAAATATGGAACAAGTATTATATTGATGTATACTGGTTAATAATTACTGAAGAATACACTAGCATTATTAGTTAGCGATGATCAGCGAAACAGACACAGAAATGTGTCTGCCCCATGCCCCACTAGGGGACTCGGGGATTCGCAAGTGGTCCATAGAAAGACACCAATTTTATGTAAGACACATTACCAAAAAAAAGCAGAAAATTATTTGACCATAAAACACTAGAAACTATGTAAAATTTCATAGAAATCAATTGATGCGTTTAGCTGTTAATAATGAACAAACATCGGTAGAATAACTTACTTATTTATCAACGCGATTGCGCTATTCAAATCGACTTTAGCGATTCCTTCTTGACACTTTTTATCAACTTGATATGATATTTTCAAGTCACTTTGACACACTTTATTTTCACCTGTCCCTTTAACATCACTTTCACTTTCGATATTGATAGTACTATCACTTTTCATTACTGTATCTGTTTTTAAATCACTTTTATCGTCTCTAAAGTCTAAGCTATAGTTAGACTCACAACTGACAGGAACTTCACTTTTCACTAAATCTTTATTATCTTCAAAATCTGTCTCATTCTGTTTATTTGTATCAATCAAATCATCTATACTTTTACTTTCCTGTACTTCATCAATGTTTTCACTTTCAATATTTTCATCTGTAACTTTTATTTCTTTTAAATGTTTTGAATCATTAATCACTACATTATCCAAACATTTGTCTTTTGTTTTCCTTTCTTCTGTACCTAGCGTTGTATTTTCTTCATTTCTTTCAATTTTATCTTTCTCTTCTTTAATATTTTCAATGCTTTTGTTTAAATCATTAATTTTATCGATTATATGTTTATTTTCGTCATCATTTCGATTTGTTTTGTCATCATTAGGTGTGTACGCTTTAATACATTGCGTATATAAGTCTGCTTCATATTCTTCTTCAACTGGTGGTTCGTGTTGAATACCACAACCACATTTCCTTGTAACAATCTGAAAAAAACATTATACATAATTCAATAAAGGATTCAAATTCAAAATCATTTATTCATTTAGGTAACATAATGTACACTTATGAACGTCAATAAAAAAATACATTTTAAATGCTTCTAATTTTACATTTACTGCCAGTTCTCAAATCAAGGGCGTAGAGCGGACGAGAAGAACTGGCAATAAACTCGCCGACACTCTTTTTAATCGTCAAGTACAAGATTTTTGTAAGGAGCTGCAACCATTACACAATGTTCCACATTGCCAGTTCTTCTGTTGTTGTTTTGTGTTACCTAAATGAATAAATTATTGGAATTTGAATTTTTTCCTCGAAGCCGGGGTTGGTCGCTAGTATTTTATATATTTCCTTAAAAATTAAAATATAAATACATATATATTGTCCAAAACCACATATATACCTGATCTAATTCCTTGTACACAGCCAGATTGCGTAATATCAGCGAAGTGTGTCTCTCAGCATTTGCCAGCAATGTTACCGACGACTTAGACGCCCGCGCCCGACATCTGCATAGACCGTAGGATCGATATCTGGGATTGAAAACACAATAACGGTAAAAACGGTTTTAGATATCGATATGCATATCGTATATCGGTTACATAGCCGTTTTTGAAAACCTATAGACATTCAGGAATAAAATATGTCTAAAAAATTAATTTAACTAAAGTCTTATACTATGTATAATATTATAAAAACATTATTAGTGTCCTGTAGTATAGTATATAGTGAGTTTCAGAGCAAGTCAACGCCATCTATGATCATCCCTAAGAACTGACTGGTCGAACTTGAATTCGTGTATGCGGTGATATTAGTTATTTCGTCTATGTATTTGCGTGTTGTTCCCACGAGAATGTAAGTGAGTGCTCTTATTTCACCATACATTCTGCTGATAGAGGACAAATCTTTGTTTTTATTTATTTTTATTATTTTTTATTTTTTCGTTTATATATATATTTTTCGATTATTATAGTTAATTACTTAAAGATGTCATGTGGAACATGGTGTAATGGTTGCAGCAACAAAACATTTGTAAAACAAAAACTTGGCGATTAAAAAGAGTGGCGGAGAGTTTATTGCCAGTTCTTCTCGTCCGCTCTACGCCCTTGATTTGAGAACTGGCAGTAAATGTAAAATTAGAAGCATTTAATATGTATTTTTTATTGATGTTCATAAGTGTACATTGTGTTACCTAAATGAATAAATGATTTTTGAATTTTGAACTATTTGTGTTACAACTAGAGCTACCACTTTTTCGCCTGTTCGGACTCGACTCATTCGACACTTCAAGCCCGGCCGTCCGAACTGTTCGAACAGTTCGAACACCCGAGTACCTAAATATTCGAACTACCCGAACTCTTCAAATAGTTCGAGTATTCAGATACCAGATTGTACACCCCAACAAACATACTAGTTACATACATACATAGCAAGTAGGTACATAAAATATTGTAAAAGAGTTACTCTATGAACACTTTAATATAATCTAAGTAAAAGTACATACGACAGCTTGAGACGATATTTTCAAGATATGCTGGGAATTAAGTGGTCAATTCGTTAGACATTTTGGCATGTATGTTTTGGACTGCATAGTCTATGCGAATATCCGAACTACTCGGGTACCCGAACTAAATTGATATCCGAACTATCCGGATTTGAAGTTTCAGATCTCACGGATCCGGGAATCACACATATATAGTTCGGACAAAAACAAGAGCCCTAGTTACAACCTTTGTTAAACGTAAACACGTCGTCATACAAAACGTTCGTTTATAATATGGCTAGCCCATTATACGGCTGTGAAATCTATATAGATAAAAATCAGTGTATGTTTGTTCTCTATTCACTCCTAAACTATTCATCCGATAATGATGAAATTTTGAAGAGTTGTTCTGCATAAGCGTTTCTTTTTATTTTTTGGGCTAGGAACAGCTAGTTAATAATACTCACGATGTCGGCAGATCCCATCTCACGACCAGGTTGCACCTGGGCAAATCTATCCCCTCCTCCAATTCTGATGTTGCCAGTAGCAAGTTGCATTCGTGCATTCGGAATCTGGGGAGAAAATTATCATTATATCAATTACTAGCAACGCGCCCCAGCTTCACACGGGTGCAATGTAGATGTACTATACACAAAACATAGCCTGTGTTACTCGCTGATAATGTAGCTTTCTATTGGTGAAAGAATTTTTAAAATCAGTCCAGTAGTTTTTGAGTTTATTTATAACATACAAAAATACAAACCTTTCCTCTTTATAATATTAGTATAGAAGTATAGATTATCACAAAGTAGTAGTTATACCATTAATTTATAACTCAAAAACGGCTGCACCGATTTTAATGATCTTTTATTTGTTGGATTCCTCTATGCCCCGAATAACAGAATAACTATTAAAACATCGGAAATATATATTAGCTGACCCGGCAATCGTTGTTTTGCCATGTAAATAATTTCTAAAAAGCAGGGGTTGGTGATAATAAAGTAAAAATTTAGGGTTGTATGTATTTTTTAATGCCACATTATAAAAAAATAAAAACCAAAAGATTTCGTCCAAAAATTTAAAAAAAAATGGATTACCCTTAACATTTAGAGGGATGAAAAATAGATGTGGATCGAATATCCACCCTGGCCGATATGCACGCTAAGGATCACGAAAATCGGTCGAGCCGTTTCGGAGGAGTTCGGTCCCGCACACCGTGACACGAGAATTTTATTAGATATAGAAAATTAATTCAGTGGGTTTGTTTACTACTCAAGACATCTAAGGAAAAACGAACTGTATGTCAATGAGATACTAACTTCTTGAGAACATCTTCCTGTTTCCTCCCCTGACGCAGACTCTCCCTGGGATCCTCTGCGCTCTCCGCAGCGCAGTACTGCGCACAGATGTGCGCTAGAGACGGCCGGGAACGGGACATATCCTATACACAAACAAGACGGGCTAGTTGGCGCGTTAGAACACCTGCTAGGGATGTTACGGAAGTTGTTTTATCGGAACCGGAACCGGAATCGGAACCGAAACCGGAATCGGAGGTGCAAAATCAATCGGAATTTCTGACTTTTCGGAACCGGAATCGAAGCTCCGTAACATCCCTAACACCTGCCGTGCGCATTGATGACTCATGGGTTCGAATACCACCGGGACATGTTTATAATTTTCTGTAAACATGTCTTCCCCACATCTGCCGGCCTAGCATGACCATCAAGCGATATCTCGCGGACGAGTGAAGGCAAACTAAGATGTAAGATATTGAGATATATTATATCTCGACATCGACAATTTTGATAGAAAAGATATCTCGATCGACATATATATCTATTTTTGATATTAAAAGTCGAGTTTCAAGTGTAATTGTCATGTTAAACCCTAGAGAAATAGAGCGATAATAACCGATTAAAACACGACTAAATTTTGTCGCAGTTGTCATGCTTGGCCGGCTGAAGACAGAGAAAATCTATTAAAACACGACAAAGTTTTGTCGCGGCGGTCACGCTAGGCCGGCTGAATACTATGTCGGATGAATCCCTGGCAACTTGCGCTGTGCAAGTGTGTGTATCTCATTTTACACTAATAGTAAAAACTCAATTTTCTTTTGCATTGTATAGAATCTCTGTATACCTTGCATTATATAAACTTCTCAGCCGATTATTACTATTGTAACCGAGTCTTTGTAAGCTAAACCATTGTTGAAAAGAGTGTCCATGGAGTTTCTTGCCGGTTCTTCTCCATGAGACCCACTTTTTGGAACCGTGCAACTAGACGTTTCATAAGAGCCTGCAAAGGCCTATTTGAAATAAAAAACTTTTGATTTTGATTTGAATACTTACCACAATAACCATAAACATTATCTTCGCCATGAGCGGCTCCCTCACGAACACGATGCCGCACAGCGACTCACTGCTCTGCGGCTGCATCTTCGGGTTCTGCCTCCTCCTGCCCCTCCCCCTCCCGCGCTTGTACCCTCTGTGTTCCTGTCCTCTAATGTTTTTCACGTCAACAACTGTATTACTGGTGTTTTTCACTTCATTCGCTGTTACTGTATCACTGTTTTTCAATTTGTTAGCTGTGTCATCACTGTTTTTCAAATTGTTAGCTGTAACATTGTTTTGCAAATTGTTAGCTGTATCAACATTGTTTTGCAAATTGTTAGCTGTATCATCACTGTTTTTCAAATTGCTAGCTGTATCGTCACTGTTTTTCAAATTGTAAGCTGTATCATTACTGTTTTTCGTATCACTGGCTGTTTCTATATCATAACTGTTTTTGATTTCACTAGCTGTAACTGTATCGGTGCTGTTTTTGAAATCGTTATTTATATCACCACTGTTTGGCACTTCGTTATCTGTTACTGTAACATTTGTGTTTTTAGCTTCGTTAATTATTATTATATCATTGCTGTTTTTAACTTCATCATCAGTTCCGACATCACTGCTGTTTTTCAATACATTATTACCTTTATTTTCTTCATTAGATCTATCTTTGCTATATTCTACTTGTTTTTCCGTTTGTGTATTGGTCACTTTATTAACATCATCACTGTATTTTTCAATCTTCTTATTTTCATGATTAGAATCATCCGTGCCAATTTTCACATTATCAATATAGTTTTGTTTATTAGCAATGATTTTAGGAACAACCTCACTTGATAGTTCACCTTGTTTTTCATTTGTATCATCTTTCTCAACGTCTCTTAGCGCTATATCATTTTTTTCACTTTTACCTTTAACTTGGTTATTTTCCTTTTGATCACTGCCATCTTTGATGTTGATTTCATCGTGTATTTCTGCGTATTTGGGCATACTTTCTATGTAACTTTGTTTATTATTTTCTGAACTTTGTATTATATTACCTACATCTAAATTATATACATTTTCTTTCTGTTGAAGAATACCATTATTCGTCTCTTGTGAAACTTTATTTTGATTGTCATTTCTTACTATATTTATAACATCTTCCATGGGATCGTCAATGTCCTTTAAATTCATTTCGATTATATTAACCTTATCTTCAATCTTATCACCTAAACTAGTAAAATTACATTCATTAATTTCATCCAATAATTCAATTGTTCTCGATCTTTTCAAAGAATCTTTAGTATTTTCTATAATTTTTTGATTATCATTTGTTATCGTATTATCATTATTGAAATCACTGTCACTATTTTTAGCATTATTTATAGTATTATTATCATTATTCAGACTTTTGTGTAGTTCACTATCTCTATTTTCATTATGTATAGTTTGAATCTCATCAATTTTAGCCTCATCATCTTTATCAATATTACGTGGTAAATCATTATGTATTTCATCACCCATATGGTCATTATCTTTAACAACTATCGCTTGATCACTATTTTTAACATCATCAATTTTCTTTCTTTCTTTCAAATCATTTTCTGGTTTGAATTGCTCTAAAATAGCAGCGAATCTGAGAACTTTTGGAGTTGAAAAATTCGCTAATCTCTCCCAATCTGACTCATATTTCGAGAATATAATGTCAGTGTAGCATCGAATTTTGACAAACACAGATGTGCAGAGGCAAAGCAGTAGGAAATGTCTTTCGTAAGGCACTTTTATTTTTAGTTTTTCGAGGTGAATTAGTAGAGAGAATGCCGCTTTATCGGCTGCGTAGGGACCTGGAAGAAAGTCATCCTTTAGCATCTTAAATAATAACCATAGTAAGTTACTATCTAGCATCTAAGCTTGTCCAATACATACAAATATATGTACATAAATACCAAGCTCGTCCAATACATACCAAGTTCGTCCAATACATATAAAAACTGGTAGAATATCTGTTTGGGCTCTATACTTGGGTTTGGAATATTCATGAACTCTTCGTACAATTCCTCACCATATATCTCTGTGGGGTCATATCTGAAATAATTTAAATACGCATTAAAAATAATCATTAAATTTAATAACAATTAAATAACGGGTTGAAGGAAAATAGAAAACCACTGGCTTGTGTGTTTCAGTTTCAGTCTTTCAGAATGTTCGAAGTTAAACATAGGTCGATAGCGCATCAGTCAATGATGTGGCTGAAGTATCACCTAACATCAAGTGAGCCTCATGCTCGACTGTCAATAATAACTAAGTCCTCCACCGCGTCTGTCTGTCTGTTCGCGATAAGCTTAAAAACTACTGAACAGATTTTCATGGGGTTTTCATTAATAGATAGAGGGATTCATGAGGACGGTTAAAGTATAAAATTTGTCAAGGTTTTGTGTAAATTGGTTGAAATGTAACGATAATTGTTTAAAATGTCGGTAAAAGTCAAGACGCTTGGGAGCTTTCATAGAAAACACTGTCTAATCCATTGGAGATATAACAAAACAATGTATGGTAGGATATTCCTCTTTTATAGATCTACAAAAAATCCCGCGATGGCATATATATCTATGTTTTAAGGATAGCTTACTATACCCATTATATTTTCTAAAAAAAGATCACGAAGAATGCTGTAATTGAAATACTATTTAGACGGATACAGTATTAATCCTTATCAACTTAAATAAGTAAGTTATTATTAAATATTATTATAATATTTTACACCATATAAATTAAATTAATATCTTAGGATTTATCGCAAAAAACAAGCTAAAAAGAGAGTAAGACATTCACTCACCTATGTTCATATATAAACTCCATAGCATCGTGTATGGTGTCTCTCATGAAACTCTCCAACTCCTTGTACGTATCGGAGAGATTCTCGCAAACGCTCCCATATTCAACTATAACCTCTTTGGGCTTGGTTGAAGATGGCGATAATCTATAACAAAAGACTATTATCGAATACAATAATACCAAAACAAATATGTATATACATAGCAATACCAAGTTCGTCCAATAAATACCAAGTTCGTCTAATACATACCAAGCTCGTCCAATATATACAAATATACATACCAATCTCGTCCAATACATACCAAGTTCTCCCAAAACATACCAAGTTCGTCCAAAACATACCAAGTTCGTCCAATAAATACATCCAAAAATACATACCAAGATCGTCCAATACATACCAAGTTCGTCCAATACATACCAAGTTCGTCCAATACATATAAAAACTGGTAGAATATCTGTTTGGGCTCTATACTGGGGTTTGGAATATTCATGAACTATGAATATACAACATAATAATATATCCCTAATAATATTTTTATTAATATTATAAATGTGAATGTAAGTTTGTTTGTTACGCTTTCACGCCAAAACTACTCAACCAATTGTCATGAAACTTTGTACACATATTCTTAGAGGTATTAGAAATGACATAGGACATTTTTGTTAAAAAAAATACATTTTTTACGGAGGGTAAAACATAGCACCCGTGCGAAGCCGGGGCGGATAGCTAGTATATAAATAAAATTATAAAGAGGAAAGATTTGTTTGTTACGATTTATCTCAAAAACTACTCGACCGATTTTAAAAATTCTTTCACCAATAGAAAGCTACATTATCAGCGAGTAACATAGGTCTGTTTGTATGGGCTAATCTCCGAAACTACGAAACCCATTTACATAAAATTTTGTAAAGTGGCACCTTATATCCCCGGTCAACATCTTAGATACTTTTCATCCCGGAAAATTTGAGTTCTCAACATATAGGCTTTGTTTTATCAAAATCGCTTGTCGAAGAGAAAAGTTATCATAATTTATGAAGCCCACGCGAACGAAGTCGAGGGCATCAGCTAGTTATTTTAATAAAACTATTAAGTGTATGGATCACGGTGAAAGTCTCTTCCAAATCTTCAATTTATCCGTGTTTATTTTAGTAATATTTAAAAAAAAAGAGAAAATAAGAGACCCACCTCTTCCCCCCATCGATATCTTCAGCCAGATCCATCTCACAGCACAACCTCTGCTCCATCTCTTCTATTCTCCACTCCAACTTCTCGTACATTTCAAAATCATCCAAATTCTCATACGAATTCATCTCTTGAGCGGTTTTCACTTTACTATCATCATTGTTTAACTTATTATCCTTATTTTCGGTGGGATTTACAATGCATATTGCATTAGAATCATTATTTTCATCATTTTCTGTATTTAAATTTACCGTACAGAGGGAATTTTCGAGAACTTCTCCGTCATTAGTCGCATCGTCTGTTTTAATTGGTTTATCTGTATTCTCAGTATCACCTGTTATGATATCTTGTAATTCATCAATGGAATTTAAGTCTTTTTTTAATGTTTTAGCATCATCAGGGCTTAAATCTGCATTCTTATTACATTCTACAGATTCACTGGAAGAATCATTATTGTCTCGTAGTAAATTATCGTCATTTTTTTCACTATCATCATTATTGATCACACTGTCATCTTTTTCATGATTAGATACTAATGCATCATTTGTTTTATCATTAGCTTCATTTTCATCATTAGTTATCGCACACTGATTCAAATTTCCATCATTATTTAAATTATCAACGTCATTATTGACTATGCTAGGAGTACATTCGATTTCATTGTCTTTAGCGGATTGAAATAATGGATAGGTCATAGCTAATATTCTAGGTCTATTATTTACATCACAGTCTTTGTAAAGTTTCATTATCTGAAAGCAATTATTTTCCATAAACAAGTGTCCATAGTGAGTGGAATTACGTGTTTCCAGACAAAAACTATGTTCATTTAGAAGATATAATAAAATACTAGCAGATCTGAGAGACGTTGTACTCTCCGAACCTTTGCTTCCAAAAATACAATTTTTATTGCTTAATTATCTTTGGTTCAAAGATAGTTTAATCTATATATCTATATATATATAAAAGAAAGTTGTTTTAGTCACACCATTTATAACTCAAGAACGGCTGTACCGATTTTAACGATATTTTATTTGTTGGATTCCTCTATGTCCCGAATAAAAGAATAGCTATTAAAATATCGGAAAAATTTAAGAAAAAAATTTATGCAAAAATTAATTTTAAATTAAATTAGATTCGGAACTCCGCCATCTTGACAGCTCACGTCATGCATTCTTAGCTTTTTTGGAATAACAGATGTCCACTGCAAATCAGTGACATATTAGACCATTATAGTCACTTGGGTAAATGGGCATATTCAAATTTAAGAATAATTATATAATTTCGAAGCCAACATTGTGGCAGAACAACGTCTGCCGGGTCCACTAGTTTTGAATAAAAATAAATATTGCTACTATCACTTATTTTGAGAGTAAACTTGTTAGAACGAAGTGCTAATTGCGTATTCTTGTCCATAACAATACTATGAAGTAGACATGGGTAACACTGCGCTGCGCCGCGCAATTGCGCCGGCACACTTCACTGCGCAGGGTGAGTCAGCTCACACATTCATAATGTGTTGGCGCACGGCGCAGTACCCACTCACTGAGTGAACTATGAGCGTGGAGTTGCGTGCGTTTCGGAGGTTTCACTGCTCGCTTTGCGCGTCCCATTTTGTTGCGTCGTGGCGCAATATTGAGTTGACTCAAGGAGCCGACGCACTACACTGCGCCTGAGTTGCTGAGTTGGCGCAGGGAATTTCGCTGAGTTACCCATGTCTACTATGAAGCGCAATACGCACTTAGTAATTTGTTCTTGAAGATGTACGCTTAAAATAAGCAATATTAGCAACATTTATTTTTAAAATTACACTTACAAGGGAGTGTCAAACTTGGGAATCACTTATTCCCATCACTTTTATATATATCGTAGAGCAGGGTCCCATCAATAAATATATAAAGCGGCGAGACGCCATTCGTTTGCATTATTGAAAAATTTCAACTCATAGTTCTATATGTAACTATAAAATAATAATTTATAAAAAAAAAGTAACTCAACCGGGACTTGAACAACCGTCCAGTCGCTCAATAAGCAAGAGCGTTACCACTACGCCACGGAACCATTGCTGCAACCGGTAAAAAGGTTCCTTCTACTTAAGTTATATATAGAACTTTGAGTTGAAATTTCTCAATAATAAAAACGAATGGCGTCTTGCCGCTTTATGTATATTTATTGAGGGGACCCTGCCCTACAATATATATAAAAGTGATGGGAATCTGTGATTCCCAAGTTTGACACTCCCTTTGTTAGTGAGTTTTACCTTCCCTTTCCCAAGGTACCTACTGACTGAAATAATATCACTAATTGATAGTGATTGATAATGATTGATAGTGATTGATTGATACTCACACATTGTAAATGTTTATCTCTAAATATCAAATGGCAGCTGTCCACAATAAGGACATTAATATCGGTCATTTTTAGTAAATCGCTTGTCAATATGTGTTCTAAAACCGACGACGTGCATACTATAACCTGTAGGAAAATAAATAAATATTATATTTGCGTATTTTAGTTGTTTTTGTACTATCTTTTTTTATATTAGATATCGACAGACGAGCATGAGGTTCACTTGAAGGTAGGTGATACCTCAGCCACAGAACATCAGTCAATGATGCGTCGTCGACCTACTTTTTACTTAGAGCATTCGGAAATTCATAGAGATGATACCGAAACGCAATATGCACTTTACGGTTTTTCCATCTATGAACGGTGGTTCGTCACCCGGTCGGAATTTCGATATCCCTCCCACCCGTTCAATGCCCAAAGTAAGATGTGGGGAAGACATGCTTACAGAAAATTATAAAAATGTCGTCCTGGTGGGATTCGAACCCACGACCCATCGATTTCCTTTTTTGCTACGGAGTATATACTGCGTCAAGCCCAAATAAAAAGGGAAAATACTGCGTCAAGCCCAAATAAAAATAGAACATACTTCGTCAAGCCCAAATAAAAACAGATCATACTGCGTCAAGCCCAAATAAAAAGAGAACATACTGCGTCAAACCCAAATAAAAAGGGAACAGGCCAGGAAGAGACTAATAATAAGAGAAGTAAACGGTTATTGATCGCGGTCAGATAACGAACCTGCTTCTCCTCCAACTCCTGCGGCCAATCCTGTACATCATCAGCAACCTTCGCCTCGACGACCGGCAAGTCAGTCAGAATCTTCAGCTCGTGGGCGACGCAGGCGATTCGAGACGCGCGCGCGACATAGACGGATCGCTTGTAACCCGCCGATAGCAATCTGAAGATTAATACAAAAAAATAAAGAAGTTATCTTAAATACATTTGTATGCCAATTCTAATATATGAATAACTAGCAACGCGCCCCTGCTTCACACGGGTGCAATGTAGATGTACTATACACATAGCCTATGTTACTCGCTGATAATGTAGCTTTCTATTGGTGAAAGAATTTTCAAAATCGGTCCAGTAGTTTTTGAGTTTATTCATAACATACAAAAATACAAATCTTTCCTCTTTATAACATTAGTATAGATAAAAATACATAAATATTATTTATCATTATGAGTTATATTATGACATACATAAATAATCTATACATATAATAAAAGAATAGGATCGAAATTACGCTTCACTAAATATTTTTACCAGAAATTAAGAGGGGTGATAAAAGAAGGGTAGCAGAATGCATAAATGTAATTTTTAAGATTCTTGTCTGTCTGTCTCTCTGTCTGTCTGTCTGTTTGTTCACGCTAATCTCCGAAGATACTGAACTTTATTTATTTTAGTCTGGTTTCAGTGTGTACTTATAGTTAATTTATGTTCGGTTAGTAGGGTGTAGTAGATACAGTGGCGTAGCATGGGGGGGCGGGGTGGTCCGCCCTGGGCGGCACTTTGGCGGGGCGGCATTTCACAGGTAACGATAATAATCATTCTTCAACGTTTTCTTCGTAAATTTTTTGTTGTTGTACTTCACCGTAATGACAGAGTTTCTCTTTAGGGTCGTGCTGTTCAATAAGAGCCCCATTTTTACCTTGCCCAAAATTTTATATAATCAATTTCGATACTAAGGGGGCGACAAATTAGGGTGCCGCACCGGGTGCTAGTGACCTATGCTACGCCACTGAGTCGATATACATATATTGTGTGCCGTGACGTCACCGAGAGGTCCCAACGATCAGCGCTGGTTGTTAACAGCCAGCAAAATGCTGATTTGAGGCCCTTTTTGTTTGTAAAATGTCTTTCTGTGTTTTTGTTTGTCACAAATATCATTTCATACAAACATCACGCCTATCTCCCATTTCAGTAGGCAGAGATACGAAATTTCATATGCACCACAAGCTTATTTAACACCTTGATAAAGTACTCACCCGCGTACTGCGTGCGCGCATTCTACGAGCAAGCTGGTTGGTATGAAGTTGGTGTGCTCAGTTATCATCACATTCTTGGTGCTGGCGGCTGCTGCAAGCCTGGCTCCACCTTCGGCTGCCGTCAGACGGGTACACGACTCCATCACTGGGAAAGGCTTCGTGTATTAGCAAAGTGACTACAGTAAAGTGAAAACAGGGACTAAAACCGGTTAATTTTTATTTTCCAAAATACCTGTCTGACTGAGATACCATGATATTAGTTTTAAAGAGTAATACACACTAAACTTACCACAGTAATATTTTTCAGTAAATATGAATAAAAGTGAAAAAATATCAACAACTACCTTTATTATACCGTTATAACTCTCATAGTAAGTTAACCGGTATTCAGTCCCTGGTTTATGCTATCTATACTATAATATTATAAAGAGGAAAGGTTTGTTTCTTATGCTTTTTGAGTTAAGGACCGATTTTAAAAATTCTTTCACCAATAGTAAGCTACATTATCAGCGAGTAACATATTTTTTTGTGTACGTAGTTCGTCTACACGCCCAACGCTAATTAACAATGCAAAATACAGTAATTTTAATTTATTAACAAAATATTTCTTTAGTTAAAAAAAAAATTAATTTCAATTCAGTATATTATTTTAAATTAATTTGTAATTTAATAATATCGGTTATAATAAAATTTATTTAATTTCCTTTTTTATTTTGGGTTATTTAATTTTCTGATTATTGTAAAAATTATGTATGGATTCTAAGTAGTCCGTAATAAATGATTTGATTATATTAATAGCATTTATTACATCACGACAAAAACAACACACTCTTATACACAGAAACAGCCCTAATAATATGATTGTCATAAAACTTAGAAGGGACTTCCCCGCTCGGAATATGATACTCTTAAGGTAATTCCCCAATGGGCCAACAAGGGAATCACCTCATATCATAATATAGTATATAAACTACGAAGCAGGCTTGGAAGTCAAACACTAGCTTTGATATTTCTGCGATTGTAATATTATAGTAGTATTATAATAGTATTTTTTTGTGTTGTCATTTTAATTTCTTGCAAAAGTATAGTTTTTTTTTTTCGTTTTGTCTATTTTATTTTCTTGTTATATTGTGATTTGTGTTGTGCAACGATATCAACAAAGTTCGTTTCTCAGCGGAAACACACAGAATGTGTGCATGCGACTAGCGCGGAATTGCAAGTGCCAAAATCAAGCCATAATTATTGTCGCCAAAAATAATTAAATATTCGCATTCGTACTAGCGAATATAAAAGGTAAATATTCGTATTCATTTCGCCATTCGCCAATGCTTATAAATTGAATAAAGGTCCATTTCAGATAATATTCTTAGAAACAAAGTGGTAATATGATATGAGCATTGTTGTGAACTATAACTATAATTCTCACACATACATAATAGTACATTGTATTGCCTGTTGCATTTCTACATTTTAAAGTTCAAGTTAATGTTTCTGTAATTTTTATACTTCGAGGGTAAGAAGGCCAGAGATGCAGTCAAACAAGTATTGACACTTAAGTGGAAATGGTCTGGCCATATTCAAAGAACCTTTTGCTCGAAGTTAAAAGCAGGTCTATAGCGCATCATTGACTGATTCTGTGGCTGAGGTATTACCTACCATCAAGTGAACCTCATGCTCTGTCGATATCTGACATAAAAAAAATTGTTTTGTTTTTAAAGTTTACAATCCATTTTCACTTATTTTATGTTTATTGGTATAGTAAAACCACCAGTGTACAGTATCCAAACGTATATTTCCATCTTCAATACAGATTTGACTTCTCGGTCATGAATATATTCAACTACCAACACGTGTACAATTTCTTAAAATATCGATATTCACTTTGTATAGACGTTAATACATCACGAGATTACGAACAGTATAACTAGGACTTTACTGGAGCACGACTGTAGACAGAATGCCCGTTTTCTAATAATCTTGCTTAACAGCTTGACATTAGACGACACTCTCTCAATATTGAATGAATGAAAGGAACGAATGACGTGAGTGAACACGTGACGAGTGAACTGTCAAATGGATTGAATGACTGATATTACTTCCACAGTAAGAACAATTGAATATCTGAATTAAATACACTTTAAAGTATCGATACAATATGTAAACTCATTATAATTAATATAAATTATTTCAATTTTTAATACTAAATTTGATTACAATATACAATTTTGCCTTTTAAATTAACGAATCACAACATTGGCTACAAGAATCAATATGAAGACGTCTAATCCTGAATCACGCTACATAAATGTCTCCGAGCGCTGAGTATATAATATAGAACATCTCGACATCAACCACTGGGGCCTTAGGGCCGGCCAGTCAGTGGTTCGACTGGTCGAGGATCCTCCCTTTAGGTAGGAGGAAGACCACACCTCCCTTCCTCCACACCTACTTTCATCCATCCTCTCTACATGGCCAAACCAACTCAGCATGCCATTTTAATTCTCCACACTACATAGTCTTTAGAATAAACAAGAATAAAAGAGCTAATACACCAGTGATAACTTTAAAAAAGCATTTGTAGGAGTTGTGTTTCCAAGGTACAACAACTTAATACTCGCTGCAACTATTACTCTCTATTACACTCATAGGAAGACAATTGAAGATTTGTAACCTTTATTATTATTTTCTGTTACTTGCTAATGAGGGTTGAGAAAACAAAATGTTTTAATCAAGATAGCAATTGAAATGAGTTTTCAACTGTACACTCTGCCAACCTTTAAATGCACATATTATTAATTTTAAAAGACAATCAAATTAAAAATGATTAACAATCTGGGTTGCAATGCAACTGTAATACGTAAAAGCTTTGACCATGACAAAAAAATATGTCAACATTCAATTTCTTATTTTAATAATAACACAAATATTTCAATAATCTTATACAGTTTAATACTTATTGTAATAACAATTAATGCAAAGGCATTTTAAACGAAAAAATATTGGTCAAAACAGATAGTATAAGTAACTGAGTAAACAAATAAATAAAATCAATTAATAACCTATGCATTTAATTAGATTAAATAAATTGCATTATCTACTTACTTCCCACAGGCGCATTTATCTCCGAAGTATATAACTTTACTTAAAAACACTGCACTATGAAATATATGTAAAATTTAAAATACGAAAACATCAAAATCTGATAAAAAGAAATAAAAAGTTATAAGATTCCAATCTGTTTAAACGCAGTCAACAAGATGAGTATAGGGAGTACTTTCGTGGCTTTAATTTCATTTAATTTTGATAATATATTGTTTAATTCGATTGAAACTATTGAATTAACTTGGCGCTTTCTTAAAAAATGCAATAAAATGCAAAGTGCAAACTGCAAATATAACAAAATCGTAGAGTTCGGAAAACCGACGATTATTATATTTTTGACAAATGTCAATTGTCAACTGACATTTGATAAATGGTGTTTGACAATTGGCAACCGAAACGTCAAGTTTTCTGTCATAATTCGATAGTGTTGACTGTTGAGGAAGAAACAATTCCCTCAACACTTTCCCTCCGAAGGATTATTTTAGGAAACAACGTTACATAAGTAGGTAGTAATTTTATAGGTGTTGTGATAAAGAAAACACAAAAATGTAACCAATTTGGAGCATGCAACAATATTATTATGAATAATTTATATAAATATTTAATACAGAAACAGTTAAATGACAAAAAAAACGTATACGACGTAGAAGATTCTGGATTCACTATAGGAAATTGTTCAAAGATAGTGAGAGATATAATTCTTATATTTTCGGATGAATGAAACGCAATTCCGATCTAGTTTGGCTGGATGTTATCGCGTGAGGTGCGTGTGATCACGTGGCGTGTTTTATATATTATGTTTCAAAACGTACTAAATGTATGGGATGTCAGATGCCGTGGTGTGGCGTCGCGTTTTGATAGTATGTTTCCGCCATTACTCTTTGGCGGCGGTTGTCTGTGTTGCAGTAGGCGGCATCATACTATTTGTTGCATACACTCAACTCAATCTGCCTTTTTTATTAAATCTGAGGTTGTAATATTGATAAGCGAATCGTCAAGTTAAAACATACACAACTTATTCAATTACTGCCATAAAAAGTGTTTGTGTTAACTAAAGTTGCATTAGCGAATAGCGGCTTTAGGAGTTTTAGCACGAAAACATCCTGCATTTCTGATACTCTGGTTAAATGATACAATGATATTTCATTAAATAAATTTAGGGCTTGTTTTGGACGATTATTTCAAAGAACTTGGGAACTATTTTTAAATGAAGCTCTGTATATAGGTACTTGGGATACTAGCTTAAAGGTATGTATGTATTTCATACTTATTTTAATGTTATTATCAAGAAGTAGATAAGTTTTAGATTAAGTTTGTTTCTTGTTTGATTTTTAACCGACTTCAAAAAACGGAGGAGGTTCTCAATTCGACTGTATATGGTTTTTTTTTATATATTTTTTTTTATATCAGACCGGACAACAGAGCAGGTGGGTTACCTGATGGTAAGTAATCACCACCGCCCATAGACATCCGTGACTTAAAAGTCTCAGATGCGTTGTCGGCCTTTCAAGAATTTATAGGCTCGCTTTTTAAACCAGCGATATGTTTCTTACGCGATAACTCCGCCAATTATTCATGAATTTCGATGATTCTTTCAAAGGGACTTCAAAAATAACTGTTTAATAAATATTAAATAGATATATAAGTATCAATAATTTTGATGATTGTCTTTTAAGGCTCTTGATTTGAAGTAATTTTTTTTTTTTACTTTTTAGTTTATTTGTACATATAGGTTTGAAGTCGGTTTTTGTTTTTTTTTTAATAATTCATAGATAATTTATTAAGTCAGTTCGTAGGAACATAATCAAGAGTTTTTGTTTTTATATACTTAACTAGCAACACGCCCCGACTTCGCTCAGGTGCAATGTAGATGAACTATACACAAAATAAAATAGCCTATTACTCTCTGATAATATAGATTTCTATTGGTGAAAGAATTTTTAAAATCGGTTGAGTAGTTTTTGAGTTAAAGCGTAACAAACAAACAAATATTTCCTCTTTTTAATATTACTAGTACGAATAGTCTCTGCTAAAATATTATTTTTTTACCCTCCGGAAAAATAGTTTTTTTTTTAAATATCTTATGTCCTTTCTAATACCTCTAAGAAAATGTGTACAAAGTTTCATGATAATCGGCTGAGTAATTTTGGCGTGAAAGTGTAACTACTTCACATTTTATAATATTGGTAGGGATTATAATATTTTTTTATTTATTTATTTATTAAGCCTCTCTAAGACATGACAAAAGAACGAAATTACAATTTAAAGAAAAAATAATAGAAAATAACATGTTCTTCTTAATCATCATGACCCCTCTCGGGTATAGGCCTCTTCCAATTTCCGCCATTTCTCTCGGTCTGATGCCACCTCTTTCCAGCCTCCACTCGTCACTTTTTTAAGATCATCGACCCAACGATCCACTGGTCTTCCTCTTGCCCTTTCTCCCTTCGGACCCTTCCAACTTGTTACTAGGCCCGCCCATCGAGTGCTGTTGTCTGTCATGCGTGCCACATGTCCAGCCCACCTCCACTTAAGGTGCTGTGCATGCTTCACTGCGTCTATTACCTGGGTTTTCTTTCTGATATCGCCACTCCTTTGTTTATCTATACGCCGGATCCCTAGGATGCTTCTCTCTAAAGCACGTTGGCACGATCTTATTTTTGTTTTTGTGTAGTTGTTAAAGACCCAGGTTTGTGCTCCGTATGTTTAAGGGATTATAATATTAGTATATATTATATAGATTGGTAGACGGTTTATGTTAACCAAGATAATTTTACTTTGAGTAAATCTAATTTTCGATTAGAATATTTAGGTAGGTACATACAATGTTGTTGTTTTTGCATACAATAATGTCTTTCATTAACACGAGTGTCACAACACTTTGCCGAATCAATACGCGATTCATTAATTATGGCTGATGCCCGCGACTTCGTCCGCGTCAATTTCTGTTATAATGATCGCGATTAAGAAGTTTTTAAAAGAATATATTTTAAAGTACCTACTTGATTAAATGATAAAAACTTACTTGCGTAAATGATATTTTTACCAAAGATTACTATAAAAAGGTTATAATGAGTCAATCTTAAAAGATAGACATAATATACTGTTTAAATATATTTTTTTAGATCATTTAAAGAGGAATAATTCTTTCATACATATTTTTTGGGTAACTTGAACCGTTTACGCAGCGCACGCAACGGAAGCCCTCAAATATGGATAATTTTCCCCGTTTTTGCAACATTTTTCACTGATGCTTCGCTCCTATTGGTCGCAGCGTGACGTTATATAACCTTCCTAGATAATTGGACTATCCAACACAAACCAGTAGTTCCTGAGATTAGCGCGTTCAAACAAACAAACTCTTCAGCTTTATAATATTGTGAAATGTATCAGATCATGATAATAAAATCGGTCGAGCAGTTTTATATGGATAATTTTCCCCGTTTTTGCAACATTTTTCACTGATGCTTCACTCCCATTGGTCGCAGGGTGAAGTTATATAGCCCAAAGCCTTCCTCGATAATTGTTCAATTCGTACCAGTAGTTCCTGAGATTAGCGCGTTCAAACAAACTCTTCAGCTTTATAATATTAAGTATAGATTCATATCTACTATTCCTTGAATACATATTGAAAGTGACGAAATAAACTATTTCAATTCCATGTCAAACTGTTCCATACCAATTCGAAAAAGTTCGACGCGAGAGTTACATAGCTGTACCTCAGCTAACCCGGACACATTAAAATTCCATAGTTTCTTATTACATCTTAAGTCTACCACTGTAACAATAGTTATAAGACAGACAGATAGTATACATTGATAGAATACTAATTGTCCTTTATTGCTGATGTCCTGGTACTTTTATAAAATTCCCGAGTCCCCTAGTAGGGCATGGGTAGGGAATACAATCCCGAGCATGTTTTTCAATCCCGGGATTACGGGATTTTTTATGCGTAATCCCGGCATCCCGGGACTAATTGGGCTCAAATGAAAAAAAATGTGTAATTTCTGAAAAAAGTAGTAGTAAGAAAATAAGATAGACAAAACAATAAAAACAAGAAGAGAACTTTTGCAAGAAATAAAAAAGAACACAAAATTAGAATTTTAAAATACATAAAATAAAATCGCAGAAATATCAAAGCATCCAATGTTTGACTTCCAAGCCTACGAATAGTTTATATCCAATATTATGATATGAGGTGATCGAGTGATTCCCCTGCTCGCCCGTTGGGTAATGAACTAAAGAATATCAAATTGAAGTATTCCGAGATGGGAAGTCCCTTCTTAGTTCTACGACAAACATATTATTAGGGCTGTAGGTACCTGTGTAGTACGTATGTATCGTACGGCATATCTAAGAGTTGTTTTTGTCGTTATGTAATAAATTCTATTAATATACCTAATCTAGGCAAGGTTATAGTCAAGGCGCAACGGACTGCAGAATGCAAAATAAACCTGTTTGTGACAATCCCGAAAATCCCGGGATTAGCTAAGTACAGTCCCGGAAGTAACGGGACCAGAAAACGGCCGGGATCCCGGGATCCCGAATCCATCGAATTGTGCCCCCTAGGCATGGGGCAGACATATTTCTGTGTCTGTTTCACTAATCATTTTTCTTTACAGGCAAGTAGGTGATCAATCTTATCTACCCGGCCTGATTTTTTTTATGATTGAGGCCATGAGAGTCGGAGGGGCTTTACTGTATTTTTTCAGTACTGATTTAATTTAATAAATCTTCTCGTAACGCCAAAATGGTCTAAGATTAGTTCATATAAATAAAAAATATTATTTTGCCTAAGAGTTAAAATTATTCGAAATGATGGCCTCTTTTTTTCTGTATTACTGTAAACTTTTGTTTTACTAGTAAGGCCGCTCTGGCTCTCATGGCCTCAATTTTCATAATGACTGAGCGATACGAAAACATGAAAATATTTTATTTTTAGGATGTGGCAGCAACCTATCGACGATCACTTCTTAGAACTAGAAGCTCCGAAAGATGTTCCCGTACCAAATTTCAACCCTTTTGATATTTTAGAGCCTCAGAAAGTTAACATAGAGGATAATATTTTGGTTGATTTAGCCACAAATGAAAACAAACCGGTTAAGGAAACTGATTCAAATTTACAAATGGGATCGTTTATAGATACAGTAACAAAAACAGAATATAACTTATTAGATCTTTATCAAAACATATATGTGACACCACAGCACATAAAAAAACCTACAAATAATACTAACAGAGACAATTTGATAGATTTTACCAATTTCTTTGATAAATTGGAAATCGAAGACAAAGGAAATAATAAAGATGAAGAAGAAACTAAATATTTAGATAATACATCGAAAAGACGGGACAAAATTTGGGATTTTGACGAAATTTTTGATAAAGTCGTCGAATCTTCCATACATAAAACAGATAGCATGGCTTGTAAAGAATTAGCTGAGGTACCGGAAGTTACATCCAAAACGACAAAGAACAAAGTAGATCCCATTGATAAAAATGAAATGGTAGTTACGAAACCAAATTGTGAAGATATCAATAATTGTCTACCTATGTCATCTAAACAACCAAGTTATCAAATTAATAGTGATTTTGCATTTATAAAAGATGAGAATGAATTAAAACATGAAGAAAATTTAAAACATAACAATTATGTATATAATAAATCATTCGAACACGAAAAAGAAAGCTATTTAAACTTTTATCAAATTAAAGAACAAACAGTACAAGAAGCTAAGAAAAACTCAGATAAAAATCAAAATGAAAAGTGTTGTGAATGCCACAATACTAGGAAAGTTTTAAACACTAACTTAAATCACAAAATTGTAGACGAGACTGATTTACTACACACGTCCAATAACGAAAATTCACACTATATACCGAAAGACCTTAAAATACCACCAGTATTAAAAATGCTAGTTAATAATCAGTTCAATTGCCAAATAAAACCAGGACAGCTATTGCAAACAGCTATAAAAGATGAGAAATTATACGCAAAACAGCAACGTATTTTGACAAACAACAAAGGTTTAACAGTAGGTCCGGATATATATGAAAAATCAATAGTGTTACCGCAAATTATGAAGCGTTTGGCGGCAAGGAAGAAGATTATAGATGATCAAATGAAATTCAAGAGAAGACTTGTGTTAGATAGTGGTGTATCCACTAAACATGAAGGCAATAATCAAAATGTTTATGGAATTGGAAAAACAATTGTTTTGATGGAAGACTGTAACAGATTTCGTCTCGCTGATTTGAAATTGAGAACGTCATTCGAAAAATTTGTAAAGACTGGAACGCTTCATTCGTAAATACTTACTCAAAATTGAATGTTCCTTCTTCAGTGTTCCAAACTGATTTCGAAAAACGTTTCTGAGACAGTTTGCTTTGTATTAAAATATTGAATGAATGAATGTGAAAATGAATGAAAAAATATTTTACATCTTTATTCAAATGAGCACTTTTGAATCGTCACTTTTTTTAATAAACCACCGCACAGTGGGCTGAAAATCGGCTTTCATAGACTTAGGGATTTCAGTTTGCAAGTGCCGGAGTTTTTGCTGGATATCTCTTCTAATGGTTGTTCTATCGGAACTATCTTTTGATATTTTTGTCTGAAATAAATCATTTTTTGTATTTAACTCTTTCATTTCTAATGTCTAAATTAATAATATCGCACTGGGAACAAAGGGTCACTTCTGTTATCTATACATATAGTAAAAATGTAGAGGTCAAATATCTGTACATAGAAAAAAATGCTAAAAACCGAGTCAGAGGGAAGTAAGAAGAGAAATAGAACAAACCCAGTTTTTTTTTGTCTGTTTTTACGAGCTAATCTCCAATGATACTGAACCGATTTTCATGCAATAAAATACACAAATATATTAAGCAAAGTCCGGGGCAATATATAGGCTTTGTTTCATCGAAATCGGTTGTTCGAAAGAAAAGTTATCATCATTTAAAGATTTAAAGGCAACATATCAACAAATTGCAAACTGCCTCGCTCAACAGTTTGATATGGAATGATGATAATGATTATTTCGCCACTTTCAATATTATGTATTCGTGGAATAGTGGATATGAAGAAACTTTGCTCAAAAGCTCAGCTTAAGATGAAGCCCACGCGAACGAAGTCGCTGGCAACAGCTAGTTTTTAAATATGCAGCAAAAACCACAATAATCGACTTTAAAAACGGTGACAATTGCATGAATAACATCGTTTTGAGAGAGTTACATTATTTCGCGTGACTGGTCATGACTCACATAAAAAAATGCTCTTCCTGTACAGTTGAAAAACATGAAGTCAGAAGTGACTCTTTGTTCCCAAATGTGCGATAATATTATAGTTGGTTTACATGCACGGTAAAATATCGTGTTTACATATTTGTCGTTTAGGAACTCACAACGTTTGAAACAGTTTTATTGTTAGTAAGGTAAAAGAACCTATTACCGCGGTATACAAAATCGTCTTATCTGATACTTTTTGTGGTGAAATATTGTACAAATACATTATAATATTAAGAAATAAAATTCGTGGTGATAGGTGCCTAAAAGTGGAGGCTATTTCTAATACCGAGGGTACACTCGGTAATGGATAATATTCATGTCATAGATATTTTGCTTTTATATTCGTAATTAATGTCTTATGAGTGAACATTTAACTTTTTTGCAATCCTCATGTATTCCAAATACGAAAAATCTATTTCCGATGTACTTAAATTCTATTAAAACTCATTATTTTTACTAGAAATAAATGTACCTACTTAAACTGTGATTTTTGTTCTAGGTGCCAAAAATCATAAGAATTTTCGCAATATTAGTTTGACAAAAGATTTATATTACGGCATGTCTTGTTATTCATTATACTGATTTTCATGAAGTATGAAATGTCTTTCTTCGAAATGACACCAAAAAATCATACATGTATTAATTGTTTAGGGGTCGGAATTACATTTTAAAATATTTCATTCTTCTCCCATTACCGCGGCATACCTCGGTAATAGATTATATTAGAATCTATTACCGAGTGTTGTATAGAAATTCAATTTTAATATAAATCCGGCAAACTCCTACTACAAAAAATACCGAGATAGCCAGTTAGTACAGTATTTAGGGTCCTGTTATAATAAATTTTGTTTCGTTATGTACATATATGTATATACATTTGTAGGTACTACACTATACTATTCGGCTCCAGTTAAGATTCGGCCATAAGTCAAATTATGAAAAAAAATGAAAGCCAAGAATTTCACCAACGCAGAGCTACATATTATCCACAATAACCTGAAATTTATGCTAATGGTTTTAATAAGTTATATATATTTATTATGATTATAGTAAGTTATATTATATTTATTAAGTAACTACAAGTAAAAAGCCATGTCTTTAACGCAGGTAAAAACGTAGCACCTGCTTCTACCTTTACTTATTTTTTAATACTGCTGATCTATATATTGTGTGTATTTTTAAGTACCCATATTATTACTTTATACGGAACCATCAGAACATTAGATTAAAAGAGACTGGCTGGATTCGGCGTGTAGTCCTATAGCATAAAGACATTTACAGTAAAAAACTATATTTTTCCTAGTTTCTATTAATGTGAACTAACACCTTCGTAGAACTAGGGTAACTGGAGAAATCTAACAAAAATGTGTTGTGTAATCGATACTTCTTAAAATCGGTTTATACGATTTAGACGGTTTAGACTTCGATATATTATTGAATTTATATAGATTCTTTTTTAACTGCTGTTTCGTTTATATTGTATTTGTATTATTAATAAATGTTTTTTCACGGATATTAATTATTATTATTGTAATTTAACCATCGATTAAAAACGGTAACACTTCATCGTAACACTATTAAAAAAAACCGATACCCCAATCTCGTTTCTGGAGTACTCGGTAATAGGAGACATATACCGCGGTAATAGATGAGCATACCTCGGTAATAGGGGAAGTCGCCTCACTGACTGAAATTTGTTTAAATAATTATAACGCTTCAAAATATATCAAAATAAGAGAAAGAAATATAAAATAAAATAGATATAAAACATTAAAAAAATAAACAATTTGCCAAAGAAAGTTCAGATTTTATAATATTTCACTCTGAATTCTTTCCCTGATTTACCTTGGTAATAGGTGCTTTTACCTTAATATTCTAAACATGGAATGCCGGAGGCGGTTACACTTCGCTTGTATGCTTTTTGGTATAATAAAGACAAAAAAGCCAGAATATCTGTATACGAAATGTTTACGCTCCGCGCCTATTCTTATAGTAATGTTAATAATTAGTTGTGTACAATTGCTTGTGTTTTTTGGTAAGGAGTAAGTTAAGTTTAAAAAGATGACTGTTCATTTTTCTGTATCTTTTTGTCTCTCGCATAATACACACTGTAATCTGATCTTATTATTTTATTTCTATAATCTAAATTGCAACACGAAACTATTATGGGCAAATGAGGGCAGGATGTTGAATCTCATTACAAGAAACATCACACAAGCTAGGCTATGTCCCCCAATGCATCACACTACGGCTTTCAGGGGTAGTTTTAAATACAATGCCACCAAGTGCTGGAATAATTTACCACCACCGTTACGAGGTTTACATTCAGTCACGAATTTTCGAAAAAAATATATTGATAAATACACATTCGCATCCCCAGCCTTGGTGAGCATTGTTTCAATTAATTTTATTTATGTTATTCTAAATAACAATTTTATGTATATTTTTAATTTCCTATATATTTACATACGTACATTTTTTGTTGCTGTTAATTTTTAGTAACATAATATATTTTATACAACATGTTGTTATATTAAACGTACTAGCTGATGCCCGCGACTTCGTTCGCGTGGGGTTCACTTTAAGCTTAGCTTTTGAGCAAGCTTTCTTCAAATGACATACTCGTATATCCTCCATCCTCTGTACTTGGTGATTTCTTTTGGGAAAGAGCTATCAAATTAGTCATTGAGGGTTGCTTTTGCATCATATTATCGACACGTTTAATGGTGGTTGAGATTGTGGTTCGAAGTATGATTTGAAATTCAATAGAAATACCATTGTTGAAAAAATGAACCTGACTTTAAAGAAAATTCCTTATTTTTTTTTATAAATTTAATTAGTGGTAAAGATACTGTATCCACCTCGATATTAATTTCATTTAATTTGTCATTTTCATTTTGAGTCAATTTTTTTTAAATTCCCTTTTCCCGGGATTCCTACTCGGGTTTCCGGTGCTAAATGCGGAAACCTCTAAGATACGAAGACAGTCTTAAGAAGAAAGTCTTTTATTACTTAAGAAGTAATAAAAGCAATGTCGAATAATCGTAATTCTGTAGAGAAAGGATGGATGAAAAGGTGAAATAAACGATCTCATAAGAAATACTTTTTCATATAATATTTCAATAATACATTTTCTATTAATATTGTCTTTTATTAACGCGAGTATCACACATTTAAATAAAATACTGTATACCGGATTAAAACGCGATTTATTGTTTAAATTATTTATCTTTCAGTCTCCCGCGACCACGGTTGCTGAAAAGCATCCGAAACGTCGGGATAAATAATTTAAACAATAAATCGCGTTTTAATCCGGTATACAGTATTTTATTTAAACATTTTCTATTGTTATAATTATAGTTCTTTAAAAAATAAAAAATAAATACAAAAAAAAATATTTCCGTTCAACTCTGTGGTTCAACTTCAGATTCGAACTCGCATCTGAAGTTACGCAATGGGCCTGCATATCCACTATTCTACGATTACATATCGTAAATGGCGAAATAATCAAAGTATTTCATTTACATATCAAACTGTGATTGACATCTGACAATTCAAAAAAGTTCAACGCGAGTCGGTTTGCATTGCAATTTGGTGATATGGTGCCTTTAAAATTATTTTTAAATGATGATAACTTTTCTTTCTGAGAACCGATTTCGATGAAACAAAGCCTATATGTTGCCCCGGGCTTTACTTAATATATTTGTGTAAATTACATGAAAATCCGTTTAGTATCTTCGGAGATTAGCGTGAACAAACAGACAGACAGACAGACAGACGGACAGACAGACAGACAGACAAGAATCTTAAAAATTGCATTTATGCATTCTGCTACCCTTCTTTTATCACCCCTCTTAAATTCTGGTAAAAATATTTAGTGAAGCGTAATTTCGATCCTACTCTTTTATTATATGTATATGTATGTATATAATATAATATATAATAATAGATGACACTTTTATTTTATTTTTTATTTCAGCTTTATATAATTTTTATATTATATTATTATAATAATATTCATTTTAATGCCATAATTGTTTTTTTTTTATTATTTTACTCTTTTAATGTAAACTCAACTCCAAACGTCAGACTAAGGGGTTACTGAAAATCAGTGTTGTGCTCATAAAAATATGAGCACAACTGTAACTGAGTTAAATCCACTTTCAGAAGACCAGTGCCACACAGCTCATTTAGTATTAGGATTTTTATTTTCATTTGTATTGTGTTTAGGATTAAGTATTTTACCTAATATTTGTTTTTATTTGTTTTTTTTTGTACGTGTGGCAAAGATTCCTCTGAAATAAATAAATTTCATTTCATTTCATTTCAGATAAAATGCTCGACAAAATGTTCGGTTTCGAGCAAAAAATACTCGGCGTGATGTTCGGTGTCGAACAAAAAATGTTCGGAGTCGAGCAAAAAATGCTCGGGAAAATGTTCGGAGTCGAGCAAAAAATGCTCGGCAAAATGTTCGGTGTCGAGCAAAAAATGTTCGAAGTCGCGCAAAAAATGTTCGAAGTCGAGCAATAAATGCTCAGCAAAATGTTCGCAGTCGAGCAAAAAATGTTCGGTGTCGAGCAAAAAATGCTCGGCAAAATGTTCGGTGTCGAGCAAAAAATGTTCGGCAAAATGTTCGGTCTCGAGCAAAAAATGTTCGGAGTCGAGCAAAAAATGCTCGGCAAAATGTTCGGAGTCGAGCAAAAAATGCTCGGCAAAATGTTTGGAGTCGAGCAAAAAATGCTCGGCAAAATGTTCGGTGTCGAGCAAAAAATGTTCGAAGTCGAGCAAAAAATGCTCGGCAAAATGTTCGGAGTCGAACAAAATATGTTCGGAGTCGAGCAAAATATGCTCGGGAAAATGTTCGGTGTCGAGCAAAACATGCTCGGTAAAATGTTCGGAGTCGAGCAAAAAATGCTCGGGAAAATGTTCGCAGTCGAGCAAAAAATGTTCGGTGTCGAGCAAAAAATGTTCGAAGTCGAGCAAAAAATGTTCGAAGTCGAGCAAAAAATGCTCGGCAAATTGTTCGCAGTCGAGCAAAAAATGTTCGGTGTCGAGCAAAAAATGTTCGAAGTCGAGCAAAAAATTCTCGGCAAAATGTTCGGAGTCGAACAAAACATGTTCGGAGTCGAGCAAAATATGCTCGGCAAAATGTTCGCAGTCGAGCAAAAAATGTTCGGTGTCGAGCAAAAAATGTTCGAAGTCGAGCAAAAAATTATCGGCAAAATGTTCGGAGTCGAACAAAATATGTTCGGAGTCGAGCAAAATATGCTCGGGAAAATGTTCGGTGTCGAGCAAAAAATGCTCGGTGTCGGGCAAAAAATGTTCGAAGTCGCGCAAAAAATGTTCGAAGTCGAGCAATAAATGCTCGGCAAAATGTTCGCAGTCGAGCAAAATATGTTCGGTGTCGAGCAAAAAATGTTCTAAGTCGAGCAAAAAATGTTCGAAGTCGAGCAAAAAATGCTCGGCAAAATGTTCGGTGTCGAGCAAAAAATGTTCGGCAAAATGTTCGGAGTCGAGCAAAAAATGCTCGGCAAAATGTTCGGAGTCGAGCAAAAAAAGGCTCGGGAAAATGTTCGCAGTCGAGCAAAAAATGTTCGGTGTCGAGCAAAAAATGTTCTAAGTCGAGTAAAAAATGTTCGAAGTCGAGCAAAAAATGCTCGGCAAAATGTTCGGTGTCGAGCAAAAAATGTTCGGAGTCGAGCAAAAAATGCTCGGCAAAATGTTCGGAGTCGAGCAAAAAATGCTCGGCAAAATGTTTGGAGTCGAGCAAAAAATGCTCGGCAAAATGTTCGGTGTCGAGCAAAAAATGTTCGATGTCGAGCAAAAAATGTTCGGAGTCAAGCAAAAAATGCTCGGCAAAATGTTCGGAGTCGAACAAAATATGTTCGGAGTCGAGCAAAATATGCTCGGGAAAATGTTCGGTGTCGAGCAAGAAATGCTCGGTGTCGAGCAAAAAATGTTCGAAGTCGAGCAAAAAATGTTCGAAGTCGAGCAAAACATGCTCGGCAAAATGTTCGCAGTCGAGCAAAAAATGTTCGGTGTCGAGCAAAAAATGTTCGGTGTCGAGCAAAAAATGTTCGAAGTCGAGCAAAAAATGTTCGGAGTCGAACAAAATATGTTCGGAGTCGAGCAAAATATGCTCGGGAAAATGTTCGGTGTCGAGCAAAAAATGCTCGGCAAAATGTTCGGAGTCGAGCAAAAAATGCTCGGGAAAATGTTCGAAGTCGAGCAAAAAATTCTCGGCAAAATGTTCGGTGTCGAGCAAAAAATGTTCGAAGTCGAGCAAAAAATGTTCGCAGTCGAGCAAAAAATTCTCGGCAAAATTCGGTGTCGAGCAAAAAATGTTCGAAGTCGAGCAAAAAATGTTCGGAGTCGAGCAAAAAATGCTCGGCAAAATGTTCGGAGTCGAGCAAAAAATGCTCGGCAAAATGTTCGGAGTCGAGCAAAAAATGCTCGGGAAAATGTTCGGAGTCCAGCAAAAAATGCTTGGGAAAATGTTCGGTGTCGAGCAAAAAATGTTCGAAGTCGCGCAAAAAATGTTCGAAGTCGATCAATAAATGCTCGGCAAAATTTTCGCAGTCGAGCAAAAAATGTTCGGTGTCGAGCAAAAAATGTTCTAAGTCGAGTAAAAAATGTTCGAAGTCGAGCAAAAAATGCTCGGCAAAATGTTCGGTGTCGAGCAAAAAATGTTCGGTGTCGAGCAAAAAATGTTCTAAGTCGAGTAAAAAGTGTTCGAAGTCGAGCAAAAAATGCTCGGCAAAATGTTCGGTGTCGAGCAAAAAATGTTCGGCAAAATGTTCGGTGTCGAGCAAAAAATGTTTGGAGTCGTGCAAAAAATGCTCGGCAAAATGTTCGGAGTCGAGCAAAAAATGCTCGGCAAAATGTTTGGAGTCGAGCAAAAAATGCTCGGCAAAATGTTCGGTGTCGAGCAAGAAATGCTCGGCAAAATGTTCGGAGTCGAGCAAAAAATGCTCGGGAAAATGTTCGCAGTCGAGCAAAAAATGTTCGGTGTCGAGCAAAAAATGTTCGAAGTCGAGCAAAAAATGTTCGAAGTCGAGCAAAAAATGCTCGGCAAAATGTTCGCAGTCGAATAAAAAAATGTTCAGTGTCGAGCAAAAAATGTTCGGTGTCGAGCAAAAAATGTTCGAAGTCGAGCGAAAAATGTTCGGAGTCGAACAAAATATGTTCGAAGTCGAGCAAAATATGCTCGGGAAAATGTTCGGTGTCGAGCAAAAAATGCTCGGCAAAATGTTCAGAGTCGAGCAAAAAATGCTCGGGAAAATGTTCGCAGTCGAGCAAAAAATGTTCGGTGTCGAGCAAAAAATGTTCGAAGTCGAGCAAAAAATGTTCGAAGTCGAGCAAAAAATTTTCGAAGTCGAGCAAAAAATGCTCGGCAAAATGTTCGCAGTCGAGCAAAAAATGTTTGGAGTCGTGCAAAAAATGCTCGGCAAAATGTTCGGAGTCGAGCAAAAAATGCTCGGCAAAATGTTTGGAGTCGAGCAAAAAATGCTCGGCAAAATGTTCGGTGTCGAGCAAGAAATGCTCGGCAAAATGTTCGGAGTCGAGCAAAAAATGTTCGAAGTCGAGCAAAAAATGCTCGGCAAAATGTTCGCAGTCGAATAAAAAAATGTTCAGTGTCGAGCAAAAAATGTTCGGTGTCGAGCAAAAAATGTTCGAAGTCGAGCAAAAAATGTTCGGAGTCGAACAAAATATGTTCGAAGTCGAGCAAAATATGCTCGGGAAAATGTTCGGTGTCGAGCAAAAAATGCTCGGCAAAATGTTCAGAGTCGAGCAAAAAATGCTCGGGAAAATGTTCGCAGTCGAGCAAAAAATGTTCGGTGTCGAGCAAAAAATGTTCGAAGTCGAGCAAAAAATGTTCGAAGTCGAGCAAAAAATTTTCGAAGTCGAGCAAAAAATGCTCGGCAAAATGTTCGCAGTCGAGCAAAAAATGTTCGTCAAAATGTTCTAAGTCGAGTAAAAAATGTTCGAAGTCGAGCAAAAAATGTTCGAAGTCGAGCAATAAATGCTCGGCAAAATGTTCGCAGTCGAGCAAAAAATGTTCGGAGTCGAGCAAAAAATGCTCGGGAAAATGTTCGGAGTCGAGCAAAAAATGCTCGGGAAAATGTTCGGTGTCGAGCAAAAAATGTTCGAAGTCGCGCAAAAAATGTTCGAAGTCGAGCAATAAATGCTCGGCAAAATGTTCGCAGTCGAGCAAAAAATGTTCGGTGTCGAGCAAAAAATGTTCTAAGTCAAGTAAAAAATGTTCGAAGTCGAGCAAAAAATGCTCGGCAAAATGTTCGGTGTCGAGCAAAAAATGTTCGAAGTCGAGCAAAAAATGCTCGGCAAAATGTTCGGTGTCGAGCAAAAAATGTTCGGCAAAATGTTCGGTGTCGAGCAAAAAATGTTCGGAGTCGAGCAAAAAATGCTCGGCAAAATGTTCGGAGTCGAGCAAAAAATGCTCGGCAAAATGTTCGGAGTCGAGCAAAAAATGCTCGGGAAAATGTTCGCAGTCGAGCAAAAAATGTTCGGTGTCGAGCAAAAATTGTTCGAAGTCGAGCAAAAAATGTTCGAAGTCAAGCAAAAAATGCTCGGCAAAATGATCGCAGTCGAGCAAAAAATGTTCGGTGTCGAGCAAAAAATGTTCGAAGTCGAGCAAAAAATGCTCGGCAAAATGTTCGGTGTCGAGCAAAATATGTTCGAAGTCAAGCAAAAAATGCTCGGCAAAATGATCGCAGTCGAGCAAAAAATGTTCGGTGTCGAGCAAAAAATGTTCGAAGTCGAGCAAAAAATGCTCGGCAAAATGTTCGGTGTAGAGCAAAATATGTTCGAAGTCGAGCAAAAAATGCTCGACAAAATGTTTGGAGTCGAGCAAAAAATGCTCGGGAAAATGTTCGTAGTCGAGCAAAAAATGCTCGGGAAAATGTTCGGTGTCGAGCAAAAAATGTTCGAAGTCGAGCAAAAAATGCTCGGCAAAATGTTCGGTGTCGAGCAAAAAATGTTCGGCAAAATGTTCGGTGTCGAGCAAAAAATGTTCGAAGTCGAGCAAAAAATGCTCGGCAAAATGTTCGGTGTCGAGCAAAAAATGTTCGGAGTCGAGCAAAAAATGCTCGGCAAAATGTTCGGAGTCGAGCAAAAAATGCTCGGCAAAATGTTTGGAGTCGAGCAAAAAATGCTCGGCAAAATGTTCGGTGTCGAGCAAAAAATGTTCGGCAAAATGTTCGGAGTCGAGCAAAAAATGCTCGGCAAAATGTTTGGAGTCGAGCAAAAAATGCTCGGCAAAATGTTCGGTGTCGAGCAAGAAATGCTCGGCAAAATGTTTGGAGTCGTGCAAAAAATGCTCGGCAAAATGTTCGGAGTCGAGCAAAAAATGCTCGGCAAAATGTTCGGAGTCGAGCAAAAAATGCTCGGGAAAATGTTCGCAGTCGAGCAAAAAATGTTCGGTGTCGAGCAAAAAATGTTCGGAGTCGAGCAAAAAATGCTCGGCAAAATGTTCGGAGTCGAGCAAAAAATGCTCGGCAAAATGTTCGGAGTCGAGCAAAAAATGCTCGGGAAAATGTTCGGAGTCCAGCAAAAAATGCTTGGGAAAATGTTCGGTGTCGAGCAAAAAATGTTCGAAGTCGCGCAAAAAATGTTCGAAGTCGAGCAATAAATGCTCGGCAAAATTTTCGCAGTCGAGCAAAAAATGTTCGGTGTCGAGCAAAAAATGTTCTAAGTCGAGTAAAAAATGTTCGAAGTCGAGCAAAAAATGCTCGGCAAAATGTTCAGTGTCGAGCAAAAAATATTCGGCAAAATGTTCGGTGTCGAGCAAAAAATGTTTGGAGTCGTGCAAAAAATGCTCGGCAAAATGTTCGGAGTCGAGCAAAAAATGCTCGGCAAAATGTTCGGAGTCGAGCAAAAAATGTTTGGAGTCGTGCAAAAAATGCTCGGCAAAATGTTCGGAGTCGAGCAAAAAATGCTCGGCAAAATGTTCGCAGTCGAGCAAAAAATGTTCGGTGTCGTGCAAAAAATGCTCGGCAAAATGTTCGGAGTCGAGCAAAAAATGCTCGGGAAAATGTTCGCAGTCGAGCAAAAAATGTTCGGTGTCGAGCAAAAAATGTTCTAAGTCGAGTAAAAAATGTTCGAAGTCGAGCAAAAAATGCTCGGCAAAATGTTCGGTGTCGAGCAAAAAATGTTCGGCAAAATGTTCGGTGTCGAGCAAAAAATGTTTGGAGTCGTGCAAAAAATGCTCGGCAAAATGTTCGGAGTCGAGCAAAAAATGCTCGGCAAAATGTTTGGAGTCGAGCAAAAAATGCTCGGCAAAATGTTCGGTGTCGAGCAAGAAATGCTCGGCAAAATGTTCGGAGTCGAGCAAAAAATGCTCGGGAAAATGTTCGCAGTCGAGCAAAAAATAATCGGTGTCGAGCAAAAAATGTTCGAAGTCGAGCAAAAAATGTTCGAAGTCGAGCAAAAAATGCTCGGCAAAATGTTCGCAGTCGAGCAAAAAATGTTCAGTGTCGAGCAAAAAATGTTCGGTGTCGAGCAAAAAATGTTCGAAGTCGAGCAAAAAATGTTCGGAGTCGAACAAAATATGTTCGGAGTCGAGCAAAATATGCTCGGGAAAATGTTCGGTGTCGAGCAAAAAATGCTCGGCAAAATGTTCAGAGTCGAGCAAAAAATGCTCGGGAAAATGTTCGCAGTCGAGCAAAAAATGTTCGGTGTCGAGCAAAAAATGTTCGAAGTCGAGCAAAAAATGTTCGAAGTCGAGCAAAAAATTTTCGAAGTCGAGCAAAAAATGCTCGGCAAAATGTTCGCAGTCGAGCAAAAAATGTTTGTCAAAATGTTCTAAGTCGAGTAAAAAATGTTCGAAGTCGAGCAAAAAATGTTCGAAGTCGAGCAATAAATGCTCGGCAAAATGTTCGCAGTCGAGCAAAAAATGTTCCGAGTCGAGCAAAAAATGCTCGGGAAAATGTTCGGAGTCGAGCAAAAAATGCTCGGGAAAATGTTCGGTGTCGAGCAAAAAATGTTCGAAGTCGCGCAAAAAATGTTCGAAGTCGAGCAATAAATGCTCGGCAAAATGTTCGCAGTCGAGCAAAAAATGTTCGGTGTCGAGCAAAAAATGTTCTAAGTCGAGTAAAAAATGTTCGAAGTCGAGCAAAAAATGCTCGGCAAAATGTTCGGTGTCGAGCAAAAAATGTTCGGCAAAATGTTCGGTGTCGAGCAAAAAATGTTCGGAGTCGAGCAAAAAATGCTCGGCAAAATGTTCGGAGTCGAGCAAAAAATGCTCGGCAAAATGTTCGGAGTCGAACAAAATATGTTCGGAGTCGAGCAAAATATGCTCGGGAAAATGTTCGGTGTCGAGCAAGAAATGCTCGGCAAAATGTTCGGAGTCGAGCAAAAAATGCTCGGGAAAATGTTCGCAGTCGAGCAAAAAATGTTCGGTGTCGAGCAAAAAATGTTCGAAGTCGAGCAAAAAATGTTCGAAGTCAAGCAAAAAATGCTCGGCAAAATGATCGCAGTCGAGCAAAAAATGTTCGGTGTCGAGCAAAAAATGTTCGAAGTCGAGCAAAAAATGCTTGGCAAAATGTTCGGTGTCGAGCAAAATATGTTCGAAGTCGAGCAAAAAATGCTCGACAAAATGTTTGGAGTCGAGCAAAAAATGCTCGGGAAAATGTTCGTAGTCGAGCAAAAAATGCTCGGGAAAATGTTCGGTGTCGAGCAAAAAATGTTCGAAGTCGAGCAAAAAATGCTCGGCAAAATGTTCGGTGTCGAGCAAAAAATGTTCGGCAAAATGTTCGGTGTCGAGCAAAAAATGTTCGAAGTCGAGCAAAAAATGCTCGGCAAAATGTTCGGTGTCGAGCAAAAAATGTTCGGCAAAATGTTCGGTGTCGAGCAAAAAATGTTCGGAGTCGAGCAAAAAATGCTCGGCAAAATGTTCGGAGTCGAGCAAAAAATGCTCGGCAAAATGTTCGAAGTCGAGCAAAAAATGCTCGGCAAAATGTTCGCAGTCGAGCAAAAAATGTTCGGTGTCGAGCAAAAAATGTTCGAAGTCGAGCAAAAAATGTTCGAAGTCGAGCAAAAAATGCTCGGCAAAATGTTCGGTGTCGAGCAAAAAATGTTCGGCAAAATGTTCGGTGTCGAGCAAAAAATGTTCGGAGTCGAGCAAAAAATGCTCGGCAAAATGTTCGGAGTCGAGCAAAAAATGCTCGGCAAAATGTTTGGAGTCGAGCAAAAAATGCTCGGCAAAATGTTCGGTGTCGAGCAAAAAATGTTCGTCAAAATGTTCGGTGTCGAGCAAAAAATGTTCGGAGTCGAGCAAAAAATGCTCGGCAAAATGTTCGGAGTCGAACAAAATATCTTCGGAGTCGAGCAAAATATGCTCGGGAAAATGTTCGGTGTCGAGCAAGAAATGCTTGGCAAAATGTTCGAAGTCGAGCAATAAATGCTCGGCAAAATGTTCGCAGTCGAGCAAAAAATGTTCGTCAAAATGTTCGGTGTCGAGCAAAAAATGTTCGAAGTCGAGCAAAAAATGCTCGGCAAAATGTTCGGAGTCGAGCAAAAAATGCTCGGGAATATGTTCGCAGTCGAGCAAAAAATGTTCGGGAAAATTTTCGGTGTCCAGCAAAAAATGCTCGGCAAAATGTTCGGAGTCGAGCAAAAAATGCTCGGGAATATGTTCGGAGTCGAGCAAAATATGTTCGGGAAAATGTTCGGAGTCGAGCAAAATATGTTCGGAGTCGAGCAAAAAGTGCTCGGCAAAATGTTCGGAGTCGAGCGAAAAATGCTCGTTAAAATGTTCGGTGTCGAGCAAAAAATGTTCGTCAAAATGTTCGGTGTCGAGCAAAAAATGTTCGGAGTCGAGCAAAAAATGCTCGGCAAAATGTTCGGAGTCGAGCAAAAAATGCTCGGGAAAATGTTCGCAGTCGAGCAAAAAATGTTCGGTGTCGAGCAAAAAATGTTCTAAGTCGAGCAAAAAGTGTTCGAAGTCGAGCAAAAAATGCTCGGCAAAATGTTCGGTGTCGAGCAAAAAATGTTCGGCAAAATGTTCGGAGTCGAGCAAAACTACTATCGACTTAAGACACTTTATCGTATAAGAAATTATATTGATACTAAATTACGTCTTAGACTATGCGATTCCCTTATCTTGTCGAAACTGAATTTCGGAGACGTGGTATATGGGGATCGATTACTTACTCGCTCTAGGAAGGCAATACAACGTGTACAAAACGCGTGTGCACGCTATTGCTGGGACATACCTGCCCGATCCCACATAACTCCGTTTTTGAACGATGCCGGAGTTCTTAACATGAGTGGCCGCAGAAAGGTCCACTTTGCAGTAATGCTTTTCGGTGTAATAAAGACCAAAACACCATATTACCTTTACAGTAAATTGACTTGGCTAGGGGATTTCAATGCCACTTATTTCACAAGAGCCTCTCAATACGGACTGGCTGTCTTAAAACACCACAGTGCTGCTTTTAGAGGAACTTTTCGCTACAATGCAACCAAATGCTGGAATAATCTTCCACCTCCTCTTCGTGACTTACAAACCGTCGAAAACTTTCGTCGGAAATGTAAGTCTCTATTGTTGGAAAGACAAAAACAATATCAGCTTTGGTTGCATTGGTGGTGAAAAAAAAAAAAATATTTGTGTAGTCTGTTACTGTTAAAATATGCTTGTCGCTATATGTTTATTTATTACTCCTTTTTTATTTCAATACATTTATATTTTTCTTACCATTATATGAGATTTATGTACATATATACGTTGCTATTATTTATTTATTTTAGGTAGAGTGCACTGTATCTCCAGAGTCAAACGGGCACCGCTGAAAATCAGTGCTGTGACATAGCCACGGCTGTGTCACAGATAATCCTGAGTCGGTGTCCTATTTCCGGCACTGCACAGGAACTCTCTGATGTTAAATTATTCGTTATTTAAATACGTTCTTGTTAAATTCTATTTTGTTTTGTACCTTTATTATTATTATTTTTTTTTTATTCTATTTTTTAAGTGTATCCTGTGAGTGTTTTGGGAAATAAATGTTTTTTCTTTCTTTCTTTTCTTTCAAAAAATGCTCGGCAAAATGTTCGGAGTCGAGCAAAATATGCTCGGGAAAATGTTCGGTGTCGAGCAAGAAATGCTCGGTGTCGAGCAAAAAATGTTCGAAGTCGAGCAAAAAATGTTCGAAGTCGAGCAAAACATGCTCGGCAAAATGTTCGCAGTCGAGCAAAAAATGTTCGGTGTCGAGCAAAAAATGTTCGGTGTCGAGCAAAAAATGTTCGAAGTCGAGCAAAAAATGTTCGGAGTCGAACAAAATATGTTCGGAGTCGAGCAAAATATGCTCGGGAAAATGTTCGGTGTCGAGCAAAAAATGCTCGGCAAAATGTTCGGAGTCGAGCAAAAAATGCTTGGGAAAATGTTCGAAGTCGAGCAAAAAATTCTCGGCAAAATGTTCGGTGTCGAGCAAAAAATGTTCGAAGTCGAGCAAAAAATGTTCGCAGTCGAGCAAAAAATTCTCGGCAAAATTCGGTGTCGAGCAAGAAATGCTCGGTGTCGAGCAAAAAATGTTCGAAGTCGAGCAAAAAATGTTCGAAGTCGAGCAAAACATGCTCGGCAAAATGTTCGGAGTCGAGCAAAAAATGCTCGGGAAAATGTTCGGAGTCCAGCAAAAAATGCTTGGGAAAATGTTCGGTGTCGAGCAAAAAATGTTCGAAGTCGCGCAAAAAATGTTCGAAGTCGAGCAATAAATGCTCGGCAAAATTTTCGCAGTCGAGCAAAAAATGTTCGGTGTCGAGCAAAAAATGTTCGAAGTCGAGCAAAAAATGCTCGGCAAAATGTTCGGTGTCGAGCAAAAAATGTTCGGCAAAATGTTCGGTGTAGAGCAAAAAATGTTTGGAGTCGTGCAAAAAATGCTCGGCAAAATGTTCGGAGTCAAGCAAAAAATGCTCGGCAAAATGTTCGCAGTCGAGCATAAAATGTTCGGTGTCGAGCAAAAAATGTTCGGTGTCGAGCAAAAAATGCTCGGCAAAATGTTCGGAGTCGAGCAAAAAATGTTTGGAGTCGTGCAAAAAATGCTCGGCAAAATGTTCGGAGTCGAGCAAAAAATGCTCGGCAAAATGTTCGCAGTCGAGCAAAAAATGTTCGGTGTCGTGCAAAAAATGCTCGGCAAAATGTTCGGAGTCGAGCAAAAAATGCTCGGGAAAATGTTCGCAGTCGAGCAAAAAATGTTCGGTGTCGAGCAAAAAATGTTCTAAGTCGAGTAAAAAATGTTCGAAGTCGAGCAAAAAATGCTCGGCAAAATGTTCGGTGTCGAGCAAAAAATGTTCGGCAAAATGTTCGGTGTCGAGCAAAAAATGTTTGGAGTCGTGCAAAAAATGCTCGGCAAAATGTTCGGAGTCGAGCAAAAAATGCTCGGCAAAATGTTTGGAGTCGAGCAAAAAATGCTCGGCAAAATGTTCGGTGTCGAGCAAGAAATGCTCGGCAAAATGTTCGGAGTCGAGCAAAAAATGCTCGGGAAAATGTTCGCAGTCGAGCAAAAAATAATCGGTGTCGAGCAAAAAATGTTCGAAGTCGAGCAAAAAATGTTCGAAGTCGAGCAAAAAATGCTCGGCAAAATGTTCGCAGTCGAGCAAAAAATGTTCGGTGTCGAGCAAAAAATGTTCGGTGTCGAGCAAAAAATGTTCGAAGTCGAGCAAAAAATGTTCGGAGTCGAACAAAATATGTTCGGAGTCGAGCAAAATATGCTCGGGAAAATGTTCGGTGTCGAGCAAAAAATGCTCGGCAAAATGTTCAGAGTCGAGCAAAAAATGCTCGGGAAAATGTTCGCAGTCGAGCAAAAAATGTTCGGTGTCGAGCAAAAAATGTTCGAAGTCGAGCAAAAAATGTTCGAAGTCGAGCAAAAAATGCTCGGCAAAATGTTAGCAGTCGAGCAAAAAATGTTCGTCAAAATGTTCTAAGTCGAGTAAAAAATGTTCGAAGTCGAGCAAAAAATGCTCGGCAAAATGTTCGGTGTCGAGCAAAAAATGTTCGGCAAAATGTTCGGTGTCGAGCAAAAAATGTTTGGAGTCGTGCAAAAAATGCTCGGCAAAATGTTCGGAGTCGAGCAAAAAATGCTAGGCAAAATGTTTGGAGTCGAGCAAAAAATGCTCGGCAAAATGTTCGGTGTCGAGCAAAAAATGCTCGGCAAAATGCTCGGTGTCGAGCAAAAAATGTTTGGAGTCGTGCAAAAAATGCTCGGCAAAATGTTCGGAGTCGAGCAAAAAATGTTCGTCAAAATGTTCGGTGTCGAGCAAAAAATGTTCGAAGTCGAGCAAAAAATGCTCGGCAAAATGTTCGGAGTCGAGCAAAAAATGCTCGGGAATATGTTCGCAGTCGAGCAAAAAATGTTCGGGAAAATGTTCGGTGTCCAGCAAAAAATGCCCGGCAAAATGTTCGGAGTCGAGCAAAAAATGCTCGGGAATATGTTCGGAGTCGAGCAAAATATGTTCGGCAAAATGTTCGGAGTCGAGCAAAAAATGCTCGGGAAAATGTTCGAAGTCGAGCAAAAAATTCTCGGCAAAATGTTCGGTGTCGAGCAAAAAATGTTCGAAGTCGAGCAAAAAATGTTCGAAGTCGAGCAAAAAATGCTCGGCAAAATGTTCGCAGTCGAGCAAAAAATGTTCGGTGTCGAGCAAAAAATGTTTGAAGTCGAGCAAAAAATTCTCGGCAAAATGTTCGGAGTCGAACAAAATATGTTCGGAGTCGAGCAAAATATGCTCGGGAAAATGTTCGGTGTCGAGCAAAAAATGCTCGGCAAAATATTCGGAGTCGAGCAAAAAATGCTCGGGAAAATGTTCGGAGTCGAGCAAAAAATGCTCGGGAAAATGTTCGGTGTCGAGCAAAAAATGTTCGAAGTCGCGCAAAAAATGTTCGAAGTCGAGCAAAAAATGCTCGGCAAAATGTTAGCAGTCGAGCAAAAAATGTTCGTCAAAATGTTCTAAGTCGAGTAAAAAATGTTCGAAGTCGAGCAAAAAATGCTCGGCAAAATGTTCGGTGTCGAGCAAAAAATGTTCGGCAAAATGTTCGGTGTCGAGCAAAAAATGTTTGGAGTCGTGCAAAAAATGCTCGGCAAAATGTTCGGAGTCGAGCAAAAAATGCTCGGCAAAATGTTTGGAGTCGAGCAAAAAATGCTCGGCAAAATGTTCGGTGTCGAGCAAAAAATGTTCGGCAAAATGTTCGGTGTCGAGCAAAAAATGTTTGGAGTCGTGCAAAAAATGCTCGGCAAAATGTTCGGAGTCGAGCAAAAAATGTTCGTCAAAATGTTCGGTGTCGAGCAAAAAATGTTCGAAGTCGAGCAAAAAATGCTCGGCAAAATGTTCGGAGTCGAGCAAAAAATGCTCGGGAATATGTTCGCAGTCGAGCAAAAAATGTTCGGGAAAATGTTCGGTGTCCAGCAAAAAATGCCCGGCAAAATGTTCGGAGTCGAGCAAAAAATGCTCGGGAATATGTTCGGAGTCGAGCAAAATATGTTCGGCAAAATGTTCGGAGTCGAGCAAAAAATGCTCGGGAAAATGTTCGAAGTCGAGCAAAAAATTCTCGGCAAAATGTTCGGTGTCGAGCAAAAAATGTTCGAAGTCGAGCAAAAAATGTTCGAAGTCGAGCAAAAAATGCTCGGCAAAATGTTCGCAGTCGAGCAAAAAATGTTCGGTGTCGAGCAAAAAATGTTTGAAGTCGAGCAAAAAATTCTCGGCAAAATGTTCGGAGTCGAACAAAATATGTTCGGAGTCGAGCAAAATATGCTCGGGAAAATGTTCGGTGTCGAGCAAAAAATGCTCGGCAAAATATTCGGAGTCGAGCAAAAAATGCTCGGGAAAATGTTCGGAGTCGAGCAAAAAATGCTCGGGAAAATGTTCGGTGTCGAGCAAAAAATGTTCGAAGTCGCGCAAAAAATGTTCGAAGTCGAGCAATTAATGCTCGGCAAAATGTTCGGAGTCGAGCAAAAAATGCTCGGCAAAATGTTCGAAGTCGAGCAAAAAATGCTCGGCAAAATGTTCGCAGTCGAGCAAAAAATGTTCGGTGTCGAGCAAAAAATGTTCGAAGTCGAGCAAAAAATGCTCGGCAAAATGTTCGGTGTCGAGCAAAAAATGTTCGGCAAAATGTTCGGTGTCGAGTAAAAAATGTTCGAAGTCGAGCAAAATATGCTCGGGAAAATGTTCGGTGTCGAGCAAGAAATGCTCGGCAAAATGTTCGGAGTCGAGCAAAAAATGCTCGGGAAAATGTTCGCAGTCGAGCAAAAAATGTTCGGTGTCGAGCAAAAAATGTTCGGTGTCGAGCAAAAAATGTTCGAAGTCGAGCAAAAAATGTTCGGAGTCGAACAAAATATGTTCGGAGTCGAGCAAAATATGCTCGGGAAAATGTTCGGTGTCGAGCAAAAAATGCTCGGCAAAATGTTCGGTGTCGAGCAAAAAATGTTCGGCAAAATGTTCGGTGTCGAGCAAAAAATGTTTGGAGTCGTGCAAAAAATGCTCGGCAAAATGTTCGGAGTCGAGCAAAAAATGCTCGGCAAAATGTTTGGAGTCGAGCAAAAAATGCTCGGCAAAATGTTCGGTGTCGAGCAAAAAATGTTCGGCAAAATGTTCGGTGTCGAGCAAAAAATGTTTGGAGTCGTGCAAAAAATGCTCGGCAAAATGTTCGGAGTCGAGCAAAAAATGTTCGTCAAAATGTTCGGTGTCGAGCAAAAAATGTTCGAAGTCGAGCAAAAAATGTTCGAAGTCGAGCAAAAAATGTTCGGAGTCGAACAAAATATGTTCGGAGTCGAGCAAAATATGCTCGGGAAAATGTTCGGTGTCGAGCAAAAAATGCTCGGCAAAATGTTCAGAGTCGAGCAAAAAATGCTCGGGAAAATGTTCGCAGTCGAGCAAAAAATGTTCGGTGTCGAGCAAAAAATGTTCGAAGTCGAGCAAAAAATGTTCGAAGTCGAGCAAAAAATGCTCGGCAAAATGTTCGCAGTCGAGCTAAAAATGTCCGTCAAAATGTTCTAAGTCGAGTAAAAAATGTTCGAAGTCGAGCAAAAAATGCTCGGCAAAATGTTCGGTGTCGAGCAAAAAATGTTCGGCAAAATGTTCGGTGTCGAGCAAAAAATGTTTGGAGTCGTGCAAAAAATGCTCGGCAAAATGTTCGGAGTCGAGCAAAAAATGCTCGGCAAAATGTTTGGAGTCGAGCAAAAAATGCTCGGCAAAATGTTCGGTGTCGAGCAAAAAATGTTCGGCAAAATGTTCGGTGTCGAGCAAAAAATGGTTGGAGTCGTGCAAAAAATGCTCGGCAAAATGTTCGGAGTCGAGCAAAAAATGTTCGTCAAAATGTTCGGTGTCGAGCAAAAAATGTTCGAAGTCGAGCAAAAAATGCTCGGCAAAATGTTCGGAGTCGAGCAAAAAATGCTCGGGAATATGTTCGCAGTCGAGCAAAAAATGTTCGGGAAAATGTTCGGTGTCCAGCAAAAAATGCCCGGCAAAATGTTCGGAGTCGAGCAAAAAATGCTCGGGAATATGTTCGGAGTCGAGCAAAATATGTTCGGCAAAATGTTCGGAGTCGAGCAAAAAATGCTCGGGAAAATGTTCGGTGTCGAGCAAAAAATGTTCGAAGTCGAGCAAAAAATGTTCGAAGTCGAGCAAAAAATGCTCGGCAAAATGTTCGCAGTCGAGCAAAAAATGTTCGGTGTCGAGCAAAAAATGTTTGAAGTCGAGCAAAAAATTCTCGGCAAAATGTTCGGAGTCGAACAAAATATGTTCGGAGTCGAGCAAGATATGCTCGGGAAAATGTTCGGTGTCGAGCAAAAAATGCTCGGCAAAATATTCGGAGTCGAGCAAAAAATGCTCGGGAAAATGTTCGGAGTCGAGCAAAAAATGCTCGGGAAAATGTTCGGTGTCGAGCAAAAAACGTTCGAAGTCGCGCAAAAAATGTTCGAAGTCGAGCAATTAATGCTCGGCAAAATGTTCGGAGTCGAGCAAAAAATGTTCGGTGTCGAGCAAAAAATGTTCGAAGTCGAGCAAAAAATGCTCGGCAAAATGTTCGGTGTCGAGCAAAAAATGTTCGGCAAAATGTTCGGTGTCGAGTAAAAAATGTTCGAAGTCGAGCAAAATATGCTCGGGAAAATGTTCGGTGTCGAGCAAGAAATGCTCGGCAAAATGTTCGGAGTCGAGCAAAAAATGCTCGGGAAAATGTTCGCAGTCGAGCAAAAAATGTTCGGTGTCGAGCAAAAAATGTTCGAAATCAAGCAAAAAATGCTCGGCAAAATGATCGCAGTCGAGCAAAAAATGTTCGAAGTCGAGCAAAAAATGTTCGAAGTCGAGCAAAAAATGCTCAGCAAAATGTTCGGTGTCGAGCAAAAAATGTTCGAAGTCGAGCAAAAAATGTTCGAAGTCGAGCAAAAAATGCTCGGCAAAATGTTCGCAGTCGAGCAAAAAATGTTCGGTGTCGAGCAAAAAATGTTTGAAGTCGAGCAAAAAATTCTCGGCAAAATGTTCGGAGTCGAACAAAATATGTTCGGAGTCGAGCAAAATATGCTCGGGAAAATGTTCGGTGTCGAGCAAAAAATGCTCGGCAAAATATTCGGAGTCGAGCAAAAAATGCTCGGGAAAATGTTCGGAGTCGAGCAAAAAATGCTCGGGAAAATGTTCGGTGTCGAGCAAAAAACGTTCGAAGTCGCGCAAAAAATGTTCGAAGTCGAGCAATTAATGCTCGGCAAAATGTTCGGAGTCGAGCAAAAAATGTTCGGTGTCGAGCAAAAAATGTTCGAAGTCGAGCAAAAAATGCTCGGCAAAATGTTCGGTGTCGAGCAAAAAATGTTCGGCAAAATGTTCGGTGTCGAGTAAAAAATGTTCGAAGTCGAGCAAAATATGCTCGGGAAAATGTTCGGTGTCGAGCAAGAAATGCTCGGCAAAATGTTCGGAGTCGAGCAAAAAATGCTCGGGAAAATGTTCGCAGTCGAGCAAAAAATGTTCGGTGTCGAGCAAAAAATGTTCGAAATCAAGCAAAAAATGCTCGGCAAAATGATCGCAGTCGAGCAAAAAATGTTCGAAGTCGAGCAAAAAATGTTCGAAGTCGAGCAAAAAATGCTCAGCAAAATGTTCGGTGTCGAGCAAAAAATGTTCGAAGTCGAGCAAAAAATGTTCGAAGTCGAGCAAAAAATGTTTGGAGTCGTGCAAAAAATGCTCGGCAAAATGTTCGGAGTCGAGCAAAAAATGCTCGGCAAAATGTTCGCAGTCGAGCAAAAAATGTTCGGTGTCGAGCAAAAAATGTTCGGTGTCGAGCAAAAAATGTTCGAAGTCGAGCAAAAAATGCTCGGCAAAATGTTCGGTGTCGAGCAAAAAATGTTCGGCAAAATGTTCGGTGTCGAGCAAAAAATGTTCGAAGTCGAGCAAAAAATGCTCGGCAAAATGTTCGGTGTCGAGCAAAAAATGTTCGGCAAAATGTTCGGTGTCAAGCAAAAAATGTTCGGAGTAGAGCAAAAAATGCTCGGCAAAATGTTCGGAGTCGAGCAAAAAATGCTCGGCAAAATGTTCGAAGTCGATCAAAAAATGCTCGGCAAAATGTTCGCAGTCGAGCAAAAAATGTTCGGTGTCGAGCAAAAAATGTTCGAAGTCGAGCAAAAAATGCTCGGCAAAATGTTCGGTGTCGAGCAAAAAATGTTCGGCAAAATGTTCGGTGTCGAGCAAAAAATGTTCGGAGTCGAGCAAAAAATGCTCGGCAAAATGTTCGGAGTCGAGCAAAAAATGCTCGGCAAAATGTTTGGAGTCGAGCAAAAAATGCTCGGCAAAATGTTCGGTGTCGAGCAAAAAATGTTCGTCAAAATGTTCGGTGTCGAGTAAAAAATGTTCGGAGTCGAGCAAAAAATGCTCGGCAAAATGTTCGGAGTCGAACAAAATATCTTCGGAGTCGAGCAAAATATGCTCGGGAAAATGTTCGGTGTCGAGCAAGAAATGCTCGGGAATATGTTCGGAGTCGAGCAAAATATGTTCGGGAAAATGTTCGGAGTCGAGCAAAATATGTTCGGAGTCGAGCAAAAAGTGCTCGGCAAAATGTTCGGAGTCGAGCGAAAAATGCTCGTTAAAATGTTCGGTGTCGAGCAAAAAATGTTCGTCAAAATGTTCGGTGTCGAGCAAAAAATGTTCGGAGTCGAGCAAAAAATGCTCGGCAAAATGTTCGGAGTCGAGCAAAAAATGCTCGGGAAAATGTTCGGAGTCGAGCAAAAAATGCTCGGGAAAATGTTCGGTGTCGAGCAAAAAATGTTCGGCAAAATGTTCGGTGTCGAGCAAAAAATGTTCGGAGTCGAGCAAAAAATGCTCGGCAAAATGTTCGGAGTCGAACAAAATATTTTCGGAATCGAGCAAAAAATGCTCGGGAAAATGTTCGGTGTCGAGCAAAAAATGCTCGGCAAAATGTTCGGAGTCGAGCAAAAAATGCTCCGGAAAATGTTCGGAGTCGAGCAAAATATGTTCAGAGTCGATCAAAATATGCTCGGCAAAATGTTCGGAGTCGAGCAAAAAATGCTCGGGAAAATGTTCGAAGTCGAGCAAAAAATTCTCGGCAAAATGTTCGGTGTCGAGCAAAAAATGTTCGAAGTCGAGCAAAAAATGTTCGAAGTCGAGCAAAAAATGCTCGGCAAAATGTTCGCAGTCGAGCAAAAAATGCTCGGGAATATGTTCGCAGTCGAGCAAAAAATGTTCGGGAAAATGTTCGGTGTCCAGCAAAAAATGCCCGGCAAAATGTTCGGAGTCGAGCAAAAAATGCTCGGGAATATGTTCGGAGTCGAGCAAAATATGTTCGGGAAAATGTTCGGAGTCGAGCAAAATATGTTCGGAGTCGAGCAAAAAGTGCTCGGCAAAATGTTCGGAGTCGAGCGAAAAATGCTCGTTAAAATGTTCGGTGTCGAGCAAAAAATGTTCGTCAAAATGTTCGGTGTCGAGCAAAAAATGTTCGGAGTCGAGCAAAAAATGCTCGGCAAAATGTTCGGAGTCGAGCAAAAAATGCTCGGGAAAATGTTCGGAGTCGAGCAAAAAATGCTCGGGAAAATGTTCGGTGTCGAGCAAAAAATGTTCGGCAAAATGTTCGGTGTCGAGCAAAAAATGTTCGGAGTCGAGCAAAAAATGCTCGGCAAAATGTTCGGAGTCGAACAAAATATGTTCGGAATCGAGCAAAAAATGCTCGGGAAAATGTTCGGTGTCGAGCAAAAAATGCTCGGCAAAATGTTCGGAGTCGAGCAAAAAATGCTCCGGAAAATGTTCGGAGTCGAGCAAAATATGTTTAGAGTCGATCAAAATATGCTCGGCAAAATGTTCGGAGTCGAGCAAAAAATGCTCGGGAAAATGTTCGAAGTCGAGCAAAAAATTCTCGGCAAAATGTTCGGTGTCGAGCAAAAAATGTTCGAAGTCGAGCAAAAAATGTTCGAAGTCGAGCAAAAAATGCTCGGCAAAATGTTCGCAGTCGAGCAAAAAATGTTCGGTGTTGAGCAAAAAATGTTCGAAGTCGAGCAAAATATGCTCGGCAAAATGTTCGGAGTCGAGCAAAAAATGCTCGGGAAAATGTTCGAAGTCGAGCAAAAAATTCTCGGCAAAATGTTCGGTGTCGAGCAAAAAATGTTCGAAGTCGAGCAAAAAATGTTCAAAGTCGAGCAAGAAATGCTCGGCAAAATATTCGGAGTCGAGCAAAAAATGCTCGGAAAAATGTTCGGAGTCGAGCAAAATATGTTCGGAGTCGAGCAAAAAATGCTCGGCAAAATTTTCGGTGTCGAGCAAAATATGTTCGGAGTCGAGCAAAAAATGCTCGGGAAAATGTTCGGTGTCGAGCAAAAAATGCTCGGCAAAATGTTCGGAGTCGAGCAAAATATGTTCGGAGTCGAGCAAAAAATGCTCGGGAAAATGTTCGGTGTCGAGCAAAAAATGCTCGGCAAAATGTTCGGTGTCGAGCAAAAAATGTTCGGAGTCGAGCAAAAAATGTTCGAAGTCGAGCAAAAAATGCTCGGCAAAATGTTCGAAGTCGAGCAAAAAATGCTCGGCAAAATGTTCGCAGTCGAGATAAAATGCTCGGCAAAATGTTCGGTTTCAAGCAAAAAATGCTCGGCGTGATGTTCGGTGTCGAGCAAAAAATGTTCGGAATCGAGCAAAATATGTTTGGAGTCGTGCAAAAAATGCTCGGCTAAATGTTCGGAGTCGAGCAAAAAATGCTCGGCAAAATGTTTTGAGTCGAGCAAAAAATTCTCGGCATAATGTTCGGTGTCGAGCAAAAAATGTTCGGAGTCGAGCAAAAAATGCTCGGCAAAATGTTCAAAGTCGAGCAAAATATGTTCGAAGTCGAGCAAAAAATGCTCGGCAAAATGTTCGGAGTCGAGCAAAAAATGCTCGGGAAAATGTTCGGTGTGGAGCAAAAAATGCTCGGCAAAATGTTCGGAGTCGAGCAAAAAATGCTAGGGAAAATGTTCGGAGTCGAGCAAAATATGTTCGGAGTCGAGCAAAAAATGCTCGGCAAAATGTTAACCATTATTATTCTAATTTAACCATCGATTAAAAACGGTAACACTTCATCGTAACACTATTAAAAAAAACCCGATACCCCAATCTCGTTTCTGGAGTACTCGGTAATAGGAGACATATACCGCGGTAATAGATGAGCATACCTCGGTAATAGGGGAAGTCGCCTCACTGACTGAAATTTGTTTAAATAATTATAACGCTTCAAAATATATCAAAATAAGAGAAAGAAATATAAAATAAAATAGATATAAAACATTTAAAAAATAAACAATTTGCCGAAGAAAGTTCAGATTTTATAATATTTCACTCTGTATTCAAATTTCCCTGATTTACCTCGGTAATAGGTGCTTTTACCTTATTCAAACTGCAATTTTATTGAGAAACAATGGAATTTTTATTGATTTGTACAAGATAATCAGCTCTTAAAAACTTTAAATCATTAGTTTCTTATGTTTATTATTATACATATTTTTAACCTATTTAGAAAAAGATTTTTTATAATAAAAAAATAATCAATTTTAGGGACTAGGTTTCAGAACGTAAAATGTCACTGTCACTTTGACAGCATACCACATGGCACATGTAGATTGTTTTGACTTCGAGTTTGAATTATTTTTGCCGATTGGAGACATTAACGTAAAATATTTTTATCAACATAAATAAACTTTAAAATGGACATTGTTAGCAAATTAGAGCAAGAAATTTCAGAATTACGGAAGAATTTGGAATGCAAGGAGCAAGAACTGTTGGATATAAAACATAAAATGAAAACAGTATGTATGACCGACTTATTATTTTTATTTAATCGCTTGTAAAAATTTATGGCTTTAACTTTTTAGCTATACATGTGTGACATTGGGTGATCTGAATCTAATCTAACCAATAGTGTATGAAGGTTATTTATGTTAGGTATATTGAGCAGGGACTGAAACCGGTTAATATTTATTTTCCAAAATACGTGTCTGACTGAGATACCATGATATTAGTTTTAAACAGTAATACACACTAAACTTACCACAGTATTTTTTTTCAGTAAATATGAATATATACTGGTATAACTCCCATAGTAAATTAATTGGTATTCAGTTCCTGTTTCTGAATTTTAATGCAGGTATATTTTACACTTAACATGTGATACAATAACTTTTGAGCAATAAAGCCACATTTTTTTATATAAAAAGTGTTTAAAGCATTACTTGACAGTATGTTTCAGTATTTGGATCCTAGGGAGTTGACAAAAAAGTATTGTTTTGGTTCAGAGGGTTTGTGAAGCCTTTTCTTATTGCGCAGTATCACACGCGATTTATGATTTATTAAGACGTTTCGAGTGTATACCAGCTAACATGGTCACGGGCAGACTGAAAGTTGACAGCTGTCTGATTTGAATTTTCACAAAGTCCCTTTCTAAGACCATATTATATTCCTCGAAATGTCGGGATAAATAATATGAATTATAATTTGCGTTTTTAACCAGTAAAAGTTATTTTATAAATGACCAATTGAATATGTCTGTTTCATTGGTATGACAAAAAATTCACAAAGAGTTTTTGAACACATTAGTTTATACTTACATACGTAAGATCCTTACGATCCTTACATACCAATTTCGCTTCTACTCTCACCAATGCTCTCATACACACTCATCGGTTTCGAGTACTTTTTACTTGGCCCTTTAGAAGAATGTTTACCTAGGTCGACCACTCCCGACTAACACTCATACCAGTTTCATAATTCTTTTTCGTTTCCCTACTTTCATCCATCCTTTCTACGTGCCCAAACCATCTCAACATACCTTTCTCAATTCTCGTCACTACATCGTCTTTTACTCCACAACGCTCTCGAATTTCGCCATTTCTTAATCTATCTTTCAGAGTTACACCACACATACTTCTCAAGGCCCTCATTTCCACAGCATTTATCCTATTTTCATGTTTCTTCTGTCATACCCAACATTCACTTCCATACATCAAGATAAACACATCCTTTATACTTAACTAAAGGTTATAATTAACTTTATCGTATGTCTATCATGATTTTGGATTGCCGACTGCAACTTATCAAGACAGTCAATCTTATAAATTTTGTTTTACAGACTCAATTGGACAGTCAAAATGGGACAAGTGTTGACCAAACAAACTCTCTAAAAGTACAGTTTGGAGAATGTATACCTAAATGGGCAATAGAAAGGTATTTGTACCCAAACTGTTTTTATTGTAAAACGAAAAACTTGGCCATTAAAAAGAGTGGCGGAGAGTTTATTGCCAGTTCTTCTTGTCCGTTCTCAGCCCTTGATTTGAGAACTGGCAGTAAATGTAAAATTAGAAGGATTTAATATGTATTTTTATTGACGTTCATAAGTGTACATTGTGTTACCTAAATGAATAAATGATTTTGAATTTGAATAAAACTAATTTTTTATCTTGTTTATATCATATCAACAACATTCTTGTTTGTGTTTTATGTAGTACCCAAGGTGCCCTATTTTTATATTTTTTTGTTTTTTTCACAACTGGTCACTTCATGCAATTAAACTACAGAGGAATATTTAGTATTTTTTTTTATTTTAGATATCGACAGATTAGCATGAAGTTCACTTGATGGTAGGTGATACCTCAGCCACAGAACAGCAGTCAATGGTGCGCTGTCGACCTACTTTATACTTCGAGCAAATAAACGCGCAATGTGCACTTCACGGTTTTTCCATCTATGAACGGTGGTTCGTTACCCGGTCGGAGTTTCGATATTCCTCCCAACCGATCAATGCCCGAAGTTACCAGACGTGGGGAAAATATGCTTGCAGAATATTATACACACATGGTCCCGGTGGGATTCGAACCCATGACCCATCGATGCGCACGGCAGGTGTTCTACCAAACGGTCGAGTTCGAGTCTATGGATTTCCGAAAGCTCGAAGTAAAAATTAGGTCGACAGATCATTGACTGATGTTCTGTGGCTGAGGTATCATCTACCATCAAGTGAACCTCATGCTCGTCTGTCGATATCTGACTTTAAAAAAATATAACATAACACCCCTTTTTTACTAATATCCTTATGGTATACAATTTCTTGTAGGTACAGTAGACAAATACTTCTACCAGATATTGGTGTTCGAGGGCAGGAGAGGCTGATGAAGAGTAAAGTCTTGATAGTGGGTGCGGGCGGTTTGGGATGCCCAGCGGCTGTCTACCTGGCAGGTGCTGGTGTCGGTAAGATCCTTGATTATATAGTGACAGTGGCGGATTTACACATTTTCGGCGTATAGGCTATCAAAATTTTGCCGCCCTAGCCTCTATAAATGTAAGTTGCTAAATTTTCTTAAATACAATGGAATTGTCTTGTAAGTACACTTCTCAGTAAGTCTTACCCTTAGACTATACTCTGTAAGGTACAGAAGACTGTCTTAAAAGTTAGAAAAGTAAGACGTGATTTCTGTAAGATTGCTAAAAGTATCCTCAAATTTGCCGCCCCTAAAATCTGCCGCCCTAGGCTGAAGCCTACTCAGCCTGCTGGTAAATCCGCCTCTGTATAGTGATAGCGATCACACGGGTGGAATGTAGATGTACTATACACTTATGTAGACTTTCAAGCACTGTCCAGACAGAAGTTATGAAGGGTACAAAAATACGTCGAAACACTTCGAGGAATGGTAGGTCCCTGCGCCTTTTTAGAGGAAGGTGGCTGAATCACGTCGGGGTCACCAATGTGGAGGAAGGAAGGTGTGGTCTTCCTCCAACCTAAAGGGAGGATCCTCGACCAGTCGAACCACTGACTGGCCGGCCCTAAGGCCCCCGTGGTTGATGTCGAGATGTTGTATATATACTTAGCGCGCACAGAAACTTTAATAGCGCGATTCAGGATTAGACGTCTTTGTATTGATTTTTGTAGCGGATTATAGATGTCGCTACACCTTTACTATCTTGTATTGGCGAGGGCACTGTTGAGAAAAATATAAAATTATAAGTATCCCGACGGGATTCTAACCCGCCACCCATAGGTTCTACCAAATGCGCCAATGAGTCTGTCAAAATAAATAATTTCTTTGAATTATTTAACAAAAGTCTACTAGTAACATGCCCTGGCTTCGCACGGGTGCAATATAGATGTACTTAGTCTGTTACTCGCTGATAATGTAGCTTTCTATTGGTGAAAGAATTTTTAAAATCGGTCCAGTAGTTTTTGGGTTAGATCGTAAAAAACAATTTCCCTTTTTGTTGTGTTGTATGTTAGATATCGGAAAACAAGCATGAGGTTCACTGGATGGTAGGTGATACCCCAGCCACAGAACATCAGTCAATGATGCGCTGTCGACCTACTGTTAACTTTGAGCATTCGGAAATATATAGACTGTTAATGAAACGGGCAATATGCATTTCACGGTTTTTCTATCTATGGATGGTAGTTCGTGGCTTTCAAATTCCGTTCAATGCACGAAGTTACCAGACTTGGGGAAGACATGCTTACAGAAACACATTATCAGTGAGTAACATAGCCTTTTTTTGTGTATAGTACATCTACATTGCACACGTGCGAATCAAGAGCATGTCATTAGTATTCAATATAATAAGTTTCCATGCATGCAAAAATAAAATTAATTAAAAAGGCCGTAGCCGGGTAAGAAGGGGTGAGCGGCCCCCGCGCGTATTCGTTCCAAATTTTGGTCAAAAGTTGCACCTGATGGGTTACAAGCTCACCCCAAATTTTAACCCTGTAGCTGCTCTAGGTACAAAGATAAACATACAAATAGTACTTTTGGAGAAGATTTTTTTTCCCAGGATCTACTGGACCTATTTTTATAAAACAAAATGTATTTTGTAAATATATTGAAGATAATTCATAGAAAAAATTGAGAACTCAAAATCACGAATGGAACTACCCAAAATTTTTTTTTAAAGTTTTTGTGATTTTTTTTCGGTCACTTACTCACGAGATACAATTACCAGATTTTTTCTGTTAGACAATCAGATTATTTTCTACATCATATATATTTTTCAAATCGATCGAAGAGGTGGACGATAATTAAAAAAAATAAAATACATTTTTTTGCATATTCTTTGTCCTGGATGTCATGATGTTTTCGGCCATTTGGTATCATCTGGTGACGGTTTCATACGTTTTATACGTACAAGAGCGTGCTGTTACCAAACGGTTCACGTGACAAATTCATAAATGTTCAAACGCTGCAGCAAACTCAACTGGCATATGAGACAATATGTTACCTTTAATACGAAGCAAATCCACACGTACAGTAACTCAAGAACTCGTTGTATTTTTATTCATACTCTGGAAAGGGAATTTTAACAAATTAATCGCATCTGTCCTACCACCAGAACGAGAACAGTCGGTGTCAGACTTTTCAGCATCGGTAATAAAATCTTTCGAACAAGATGCTTTTCCTCGTCACTTCGGGATATTCGCTAGGCCTTTGGCTAGATGATCATATATTACAAAAGGCCAAATTGACTATATCTGGGGGCACGGCAGTGCCCCCGCCAAGTCGAGCAAAAAGCGGCACGGCCGTACTATCCTTTTCTCGAAGTAGTTCGGGCCATTTTCGACCCCCTATAACTTCGTTGTGGATAAAACTAGAATCCTGAATTTTCAGTCACTAAGCAGGCATTGTATAAACTCGGTATATTTCAAATATCATTATGTTTGAACCAGTAGTTTAAGAATTATAACTAGTCAAAGTTTGATAATTTGTCACTCACTCACTGACTGACCGATCATCAAAACTCTAAGGCACTTCTAGCAGACATAGAAACTTGAAATTTAGAATACAATTAGTGTTTAGTCTATAAATCAAGGAAAAACTACAATATTTTGAAATTTCGGTCCAGTTTTCTAGATATACAATTTTTTTTTGTATTTCTGTATGTAATGAATAACTTAAAAACTACTGGACCGATTTTAAAAATTCTTTTACCGTTAGAAAGCTACATTATCACTGAGTAACTTAGGGTATTTATACTAGAAAAAAATAGAGATCCTTAGAAATCCCTACTAAAAACAACCCAAGGTGTAAAAAAATTAGCCATAAAATGTCTTTCATCGCATGTGCTGCGGAAAGTATTTATGCTAGAACAAAAAAACGTTCCACAATATTATAGAACATATCAAAATCTACAAAAAATTTCACGAGACCATATGTCCAACTATTGTAGTTATTTCACTATAACTACTTTTTTACATTAAAAAGTTAATAAAAATGCCGATCAAAATCAGACTGTTATCCATAGCTTTATATTAATTCTTATCCAAATAAACTAAGAAAAGGAATATCTACAAAAAGAAATGAGATGCCATCAAAAACATATATTGTAAAAAAAGCCAAGTCTTGCAACTCAGTTCTCTCGTAAAAAGTTGTGAGATCCATATAATACCAAGTCGGTCAATTTATTCATACATACTTTCCAGTTTCATAAGATATATATAAAATATCGACTACATATCTATTAAAAACTCTTTTTATACATAGTGTCATTTTTATACTTTTTAATATAGTAGTTCTTTGTTTAGATTTTATTTTTCACTTCTTGTCACTGATCAAAATCGATTACACGTATTTTCCTAATTCTACATATTCTTTTTCAATCCGCGAACCCAGTACCAGCGTATTCAACGCCAACATCGTGGTCCTTCGAGCCTACTTGGGTTTTGAGGTGAAAGAATCGTGGTCCTTACAAGACTACCTAAGAATTAAGGTGCAAAATTTTTATCAGAAAAATGTTTACAAGAAGCAAGGCCAGAAGTGAAAATTATCTTCTCGACAGTGCTACCCAAGAAGGTAACCTTCCAGCACTAACCAAGCCGACAAGCCGATCATCAGTGAAATCAGAATCCAGTTCCCGGATGTCAGTTGTCTCCACGAAAGCCCTGCGGAGACAGCTAGAATTGGAAGCTGCCGAAGAAAAGTCGAGATTGATCGTTGCTGCCGCGGAAGCCCGGCTGGAGAAAACTAAGATGAAGGCTCAAATGGAGCTGCTTGAAAAGAGGCTCAGTATTCGCGAATTGGAAATCGAGGAGCGGCAATCCTGTGCAACATCGTCACGAAGAACGGAGGAATGGGCAGCGCAACATGATGGTACTCGTCGCACCACCGCGACACACAATGCGCGCTACTCGGACTCTCCTGCCACCGACGTACAAGATGGAAAGGTTCCTGCTTCTCATGGTGAAGTATTTCATTCAGCCTCTGCCCCACAGGACATATCAGTCCCCTTTGTAGCCCTTAACGCCCAAAATGAGGCGTTACTTAAGTTAGCTGATGCTGTACATAATTTAGCATTAGGTTGCTCTAATAATAATAAGCTGTTGACTATCGCTTCTAACGCCGATAAAATGATGAGTCGTATGACGACACCTAAAGATTTGCCTATTTTCAGAGGTGACCCATTAGAGTGGATTCATTTCAAAAGTTTTTATGAGGAGTCGAACGAGGTTTGTGAGTTTTCAAACACAGAAAATGTCTGTCGTCTGCGTAAAAGTCTGCAAGGTGAAGCTAAGGAATGCGTTGCTGCACTTCTAATGAGTAAGGTGAGCGCTCAAAATATCATACAAACATTAGAATTGCGTTTTGGTCGACCTGACATTATAATTTCAAAAATTATTAGCCAAATACGAACCATTCCGTCTTTACCTGTCTCATATCATAATGACATAGTGTCATTTTCGATTAAAATTAAAAACTGTGTCGTTGCTATGAAAACCATAAAGCAGGATGATTATTTAAGGAGTCCGGAACTCACTTCAGTAATATTATCTAAATTGCCATGCATTTTAATTACTCGATGGGCAGACTATGCACACGAAAATCGTGACAAAAGTTTTAAGCCACGCATAGAAATATTATCTGAATTTTTGGACATCGAAGCGCAAAAATTTTCTAATATCGCGTTATCACTATTGAATACTTCGACTACTCATAGAAAACCTGGATGTACTTATTCTCAACCCACCTTTCAGAAACCTCACAATTTAATATTTTCACAAACGAATGAAGTACATGAACATAATGAAAATACGAAGTGCCGTTTCTGTCACAAGCGTTCTGATCACTTATTAGTTGATTGTTTTAAGTTCAAGCGATCCCTGCGAAAGGATAGATGGTCTTTTGTACGTCGCAATCGACTTTGCCCCAAATGTTTAAGTAGCGAACATGATAAAAACACATGTGAGGCACCAGTTTGTAACGTCGACGACTGTAGATTGCCACATCATGCGATTTTGCACTGGCCAATCAAAACACAAACTGCTAATGTTAATGTAAATGACATCGAACCCTCGAAGGAAGAGGAACATAATAAATGTGTGGCTAACGTTTCACTTACTGACGTTGTAGCTACCAACAATTCGCCCACACCCGTACTTCTTAAATATATTCGCGTTCATATTCATGGCCCCAACGGTGACATATTTACCGACGCCCTATTAGATGATGGTTCCACCATCACAATTATTGATGACAAGATCGCCAAGCAAGCTGGGTTAACAGGTTGCACTGAAAGTTTGCGAGTTCGTGGAGCTTGGGATAATAGCGTTTTGGTTTGTCAAACTGAATTATTATGTTTTGAGATATCAGGAGATGATTCTAAGCGTTTTAAAATGATAGCTCGTACAGCTAAAGGGATTAATCTACCGAGCCAATTTTGTGAGCCAGATAGATACGAGCACCTAAATACAATTAAGGATTCTATTTGTTCTGACCATATGAAGCCCTCAATGATAATCGGACAGGACAATTATCATCTACTGGCACCTTTGGAGGTTATAGAAGGTGATCCTAATGTGACTCGTACTGTTCTAGGATGGTCTGTACATGGAAGGTCTCTTTCGAAACGTAGACCACATGGAGTAACAAATGCATGTACAGTATTTTTATCGAATTGTTATGACAGTGAAAACACTTGGAGTGAACTCAATGATATCGTTAAGCGGTCGTATGCTCTGGATGCTCTTGGAGTAAGCATCAAGCCACGAAAGTGCTCTCAAGATTTAAGAGCTATGAAGATACTTGATGTGACGTCTAAGCAAGTTGGTGACTATTGGGAGGTTGGACTGCCTTGGAAAGATGACTCAGTAAAAATGAAGGAGTCTTACCCTACAGCATACATGCGATTACAGGGTGTAAGAAAGAAAATGCGCATGAACCTAGATTTTCAAACACGTTACCGAGAGAGAGTACAACATCTTCTTGAGAATAACTATGCTCAAATGTGTAAGAAATCAGATTTAGTAACTGTACCTGACCGACTGTGGTATCTACCCCACTTTGGAGTTGACAATCCAAATAAAAAGAAATTGAGGCTTGTATTTGACGCAGCAGCCAAGTCACAAGGCTGTTCCTTAAACGATTATTTGCTTCAAGGTCCTGATTTATTAGTTTCTCTGTTAGGAGTTTTGTTCAGATTCAGGGAACATAGAGTTGCAGTGACTGGTGATATTAAAGATATGTTTCTTCGTGTTCGCATCAGAAAAGAAGATCAAGATGCCCTGCGTTTCCTTTGGAATGATGACCAAGACGAAGAGAAACCACCTACAACCTACAAAATGAACTCCCTGATCTTCGGAGCTTGTTGTTCTCCTTTTGTGGCACAGTATGTAAAAAATAGAAATGCCACACTGTATGAAAAGGAGATGCCACGTGCTGTCAAAAGTATTATACAAAATCACTACGTTGACGATATGATGGACAGCATAGAGACTGAGAGAGCGGCTATTCAGCTTGTTCAAGATGTAAAGAAAATTCACAAGAAAGGTGGTTTTGAAATACGGAATTGGACTAGTAATAGTCAAACAGTTCTAGCTACTTTGCCAGAGAAAGATTTAGGCCCAAACGCTGTCAAGTTTAACATCGAAGGAACAAGCGAAGGTGAGCGAATACTAGGACTTTATTGGTTTCCAGCTGATGACGTATTAGCTTTTGACGTTTCACTCAAGCGTATCAGCCAAGATATACTTAAATGTTTAAAAAGACCCACAAAACGCGAAATGCTACGTGTTATTATGTCAGTATTCGACGTTCAAGGCTTTCTTGCGCCTATATCCATAAAGTCTCGAATACTGTTACAAGACGTCTGGCGAAGTAACATAGCATGGGATCAAGAAGTTAAAGATAAAGAATTTGCCAAATGGCGGAAATGGTTGGAGTCTGTTGAGAAGTTGAAGTCACTTCGTATACCCCGATGGTACTTGAATAACGCAAAAGAAGTTAGACCAGAGGTCATTATTAAACGCGAACTGCACATGTTTTGCGACGCATCGCCTCTTGCTTATGCTGCTGTTGCTTATTGGCGAATACTCGATGGTTCGAAAGTGAGTGTCACTTTCATCGCCAGCAAAAGCAGAGTCTCACCTTTGAGACCCATTTCTGTGCCACGCTTGGAGTTACAAGGAGCGGTATTGGCATGTAGATTGGCTACTACTATAGAACAAGAACACACACTTAAGCCAGATCAGCGATTTTTTTGGACAGATTCGTCGACAGTTCTTTTTTGGATTATGAGTGATGCACGTAACTACAAACCTTATGTCGCAAACCGCCTGGGAGAGATTGATGAGTTGTCCAAGTCTAAAGAATGGAGATATGTTCCATCAGGAATGAACGTTGCTGACCTTGCAACAAAAGAAAATGTTGATAATCTACAATATGATCACCCTTGGTTTCATGGTCCCGAATTCTTGTCCCAACAAGAGAGTGCGTGGCCTGAGAAAAAGTTTGTTATAGATTCTGCTATTAACAGTCTAGAAGACAAGAAAGAAACAGTGGCTAATTTTGCTCACATAAGTATCACATCTTCTTGTCTAGTTGATCCTATCAGATTTTCATCATGGACAAGACTTTTACGCGTTATAGCTACAGTTTTAACAGCTATTGATAAATTTAAGAAAAAGGATTCTACAGTTAATTCTACAAAATTAAACATAGCTGAAATTATGATGCTAAAACAATCCCAAGAAGAATCCTTTCCTGGTGAGATAGGACTACTGAAAGAGAATAAATCTGTACCAAACAAAAGTAAACTATTGAAGCTTTCACCTTATCTTGACGGTGACGGAGTTCTACGGATTCATGGACGTATAGACGCTGCCGAGAACATTCATACTGATACAAAAAGACCTGCCATCCTTGATGGCCGTCATCATGTTTCTCGTCTTATTATCATGTATTACCACACTTTATTTGCTCATGCCAACAATGAAACAATTGTCAATGAGCTGCGTCAACGGTTTTGGATAATACATTTGCGACCATCAGTGAGAACAATTGCATCGAAATGCTTATTCTGCCGAATAAAGAAAGCAACGCCTGTAGCTCCAAGACAAGGAGATTTGCCAGCAGGCCGAGTTGCGCACCATTGCAGACCCTTTTCTCATTGTGGCCTTGATCTTTTTGGACCTTTGGACGTAACAGTTGGAAGAAGACGGGAGAAAAGGTATGGAGTTCTATTTACATGTATGACAGTTCGAGCTATACACCTGGAAATTGTTCATTCACTCTCCACAGATAGTTTAATCATGGCATTACGACGTATGGCTGCAAGACGAGGGTGGCCTACAGATTTGTACTCCGATAACGGTACAAACTTGCGCGGAGCATTTTCTGAGTTTAAAACCTTGCAATCCGAGACTTCTAACTATCGTGTTAACTGGCATTTTAACCCACCTCTCAGTCCACATATGGGAGGCGCCTGGGAGAGGCTTATCCGCAGTGTTAAAGCCACTTTGAAAGTCATTATGAAGGAGAGAGCGCCGCGAGATGAAACTCTTGCGACGTTACTTTGCGAAGTGGAAGCGATAGTCAACAGTCGCCCATTGACACATGTATCTGTGAGTCCTTTCGATGCTTTTGCGTTGACCCCTTTTCATTTTCTATTAGGCACATCATCTAATCTACCTATTAGTTTTACAGATTCTGTTGATCTGTGCTCTCGCAAACAGTGGCGGGTAGCACAAAGATTAGCTGATATGTTTTGGGCTAGATGGCTGAAAGAGGTACTTCCTTGTTTAACATCAAGAACCATGAGTCCTACTAGTGATGAGAATCAGTTACAGATTGGCGACGTGGTTCTTGTAGTTGACCCGAATTCTGAGAGGGGTTACTGGCCTCGGGGAAAAATCGAAGCCACCTACCCTGGAACCGACGGCCGAGTAAGAGTCGTTGATGTTAAAACATCACGCGGCACGTTGCGCCGCCGCTCTGTGCTGCGGCTGATTCGTCTGCCATCAAACCCCAAGGGGGAAGGATATTAAAAACTCTTTTTATACATAGTGTCATTTTTATACTTTTTAATATAGTAGTTCTTTGTTTAGATTTTATTTTTCACTTCTTGTCACTGATCAAAATCGATTACACGTATTTTCCTAATTCTACATTATTATTCTTTTCAATCCTCGAACCCAGTACCAGCGTATTCAACGCCAACAATATCCATACCATATATGCAAATCATGAAAGGTTTCCGTTGATATTGATATTGGAACTCTTCTGATGACGTACTTAAGTTCCGTCGCAAATAAGCACCAGGTTATCATGACTATCATACAATCAGCAGCGTCCATTTAGTGTAAGATCATCTAGCCAAAGGCCTAGCGAATATCCCGAAGTTACGAGGAAAAGCATCTTGTTCGAAAGATTTTATTACCGATGCTGAAAAGTCTGACACCGACTGTTCTCGTTCTGGTGGTAGGACAGATGCGATTAATTTGTTAAAATTCCCTGTCCAGAGTATGAATAAAAATACAACGAGTTCTTGAGTTACTGTACGTGTGGATTTGCTTCGTATTAAAGGCAACATATTGTCTCATATGCCAGTTGAGTTTGCTGCAGCGTTTGAACATTTATGAATTTGTCACGTGAACCGTTTGGTAACAGCACGCTCTTGTATGTATAAAACGTATGAAACCGTCACCAGATGATACCAAATGGCCGAAAACATCATGACATCCAGGACAAAGAATATGCAAAAAATCTATTTTTTTTTTTTAACTATCGTCCACCTCTTCGATCGATTTGAAAAATATATATGATGTAGAAAATAATCTGATTGTCTAACAGAAAAAATCTGGTAATTGTATCTCGTGAGTAAGTGACCGAAAAAAAATCACAAAAACTTTAAAAAATTTTTTTGGGTAGTTCCATTCGTGATTTTGAGTTCTCAATTTTTTCTATGAATTATCTTCAATATGTTTACAAAATACATTTTGTTTTTTAAAAATCGGTCCAGTAGATCCTGAGAAAAAAAATCTTCTCCAAAAGTACTATTTGTATGTTTATCTTTGTACCTAGAGCAGCTACAGGGTTAAAATTTGGGGTGAGCTTGTAACCCATCAGGTGCAACTTTTGACCAAAATTTGGAACGAATACGCGCGGGGGCCGCTCACCCCCTCTTACCCGGCTACGGCCTTTAAGCAATTTCGATATATACCCGTCGAAATGTCTTTAATATATGTTTTTTTCCTACCAGGTGAGATAGGTATAATAGACTATGATACAGTGGACCTTACTAACATACATAGACAGTTTCTTCACACTGAGATAGATCAAGATATCAGCAAAGCTGAGTCGGCAGCGAGCAGCTTGCGAAGGTAAGAATATTAGTTATATAAATCATAGTGCTATTTATGATATTATTAAAATAAAATAAAAAACTCTTATATTTCTTGCAAAATAATTACAGAATAAAGAAGACCTATGTATTTCTAAGAACATTCCTAATTACCATTTTTTTTTACTTAATCATTTTTAGTTTTGTTTCGCAAGAACCCCTGTTTAGGTAAAGGCCTTCTCCAAAGATGTCCATTTTTCCCGGTCTTGTGCTATATTATGCTATTATTATTATATACTAATCTATATATATAAAAGAGATTTCCACCTATATAGTCACTCATCACGATATCTCTGGAACCATAAGGCGTAGCGACTTGAAATATGGTAGGAATATTCCTTTCGCCGAGTAGAGGTCAGCTAAGAACGGATTTTACGAAATTCAACCCACAAGGGGGGTTGCGGGGGCTATTGCTAGTCATCTATATACATAATTTCATATATCGCTGCTTTGCAAGAATAACGGCACAAATAAATTTTTTGAATATCTAGTTATAAGACATATTTGGACGCCGTTATGCAATACAGTGTCAAACCACACGGTTGCCATTTTGAGTAATTTGAGTTTGAATTTTCAATTAGGTTTTGTTTACTTTTAAAAAATAACAGAAATATTTGTTTTTTTTTTGTAATTATTATTACAGTAATTAGTGTATGTCGTTTTTCTTGGTAGCAATCAAAGTTATAGAATTAAGTTCATTATTATTAAAAGTTAGAGTTTCGTGCCCACTAGTTTTTTCAATATGTGTGCTATTAAAACGATTTAGATGATAGAAATATTTTTGAAAAATGTACTCCAGCTCATAAGGAAGAGAGTCATATCAAAAATTTTTTTTTTAGCATTTTATGGGTCACTCAAGAATAGATTTAGACTACCCCACTAGTGTACCAACAATTCACACTTAATGTAAGTAGCTATAAGGCATGTTGAGTTGGTTTGGGCATGTAGAAAGGATGGATGAAAGTAGGGAAACGAAAAAGATTTATGAAACTGGTGTGAGTGGTAGAGTCGGGAGTGGTCGAGCTAGAACGTACCTCGATCAGATCGGGGACGTTCTGCAAAAGGGCCAGATCAAAAGTACTCGTAACCGTCGAGTGTGTATGAAAGCATTGATGAAAGTGGAAGAAGCGAAAGTGGTATGTAAGGATCGGAGCATAATGGAATTCCGTGATCTCTGCCTACCGCAATGGGAAAGAGGCTTGATGTATATGTATGTATAAGTATATTTATTTCAGTATAAACTCCCGTATAAAAATAACTCCATACAATGTCCAGTTGAACTCGACGAATGCTCTGGAGATAGCGTCGCAGTACGATGTGATACTCGACTGTTCTGATAACGTGCCCACGAGGTACATGTTAAGCGATGTCTCCGTGCTGGCAAAGGTAATTATTGTTATACACGTTAACTGGCCTTGTATCATATGTGATACAAGCTAAGAAAGATAATATCTTGCATCATATGTGATACAATCTAAGAATGATAAGATCATGTATCATATGTGATGCCATATTATAATGATAAGATATTGCATCATATGTGATACAATCTAAGAATGAAAAGATCTTGTATCATATGTAATACAATCTAAGAATTATAAGATCATGCATCATATGTGATACAATCTAAGAATTATAAGATCATGCATCACATGTGATGCAATCGGGTATACGAGTTGAATTTAAAATTTGTCTGGACATCTCAGTTTGGCAAAGACAATAACATCGAAGTTTTTTTTGTGTGGATGGCTCATTATTTATTTACTAGCTTTTACCCGCGACTTCGTCCGCGCAGACCTATATTAATAACTGTTCTTGGGCATTTTCTACTTACCGCAATACATTCTTATCCTACGGAATATTTGTTTCGTCCTACATTTGATATTCACCGTTATAATTTGGCCAATTAACTCAATACCCTTTTAAATTATACCCTATATGTTATTCTGATGTATAAACAGTAATTATGTAAAGTTTCATCAAAATCCGTTTAATAGTTTTTGGGTGAAAGAGTAACAAACATCCTTACATTTTTGTATTGTGTTTAGGATTAAGTATTTTACCTAATATTTGTTTTTTTTGTACGTGTGGCATTCCTCTGAAATAAATAAATTTCATTTCATTTCATTCATTTCATTTCATTCATTTCATTTCATTTCTTACATCCTCACAAACTTTCACTTTATAATATTAGTAGGATTAGTAGGATTTATGTACCAACCAATATTTATTATATTTTTATTAAGGCCATTAAAATTATAATCTAGATATTATTATTTTAAGATACCACTCATATCTGGTAGTGCACTCAAAATGGAAGGACAACTTACAATATATGGATACCGAGCTGATAGGAATCCTAATGAAAAGGTAAGTCTTATACTGGGTTGCACCAAAAACGACGCCAGTCAACTAAAATTATTATTTACTAGCCGCCCCGCCCGCCCGCTTTGCTGGGCGAATTGTAAAGGATAGACGAATATGAACTATCCACATAAATTTGAAAAAAAATGGTAAAGGGTTGATGGAATTCAAAAAATGCTAATGCCTAAAACCTTCTACAATTAATTCCGCGTCGAATGGTCATGGTATCATGCCGATCGGTCCAGTAGTTTTCAAGTTTATCGATAACAAAGAAAAAAAAAGTTGCTTATATATAAATAGATTCATTTAGGTAACACAATGTACACTTATGAACGTCAATAAAAATACATATTAATGCTTCTAATTTTACATTTACTGCCAGTTCTCAAATCAAGGGCGTAGAGCGGACGAGAAGAACTGGCAAGAAACTCGCCGCCACTCTTTTTAATCGCCAAGTTTTTGTTTTACAAAATATTTGTAAGGAGCTGCAACCATTACACCATGTTCCACATGACATCTTTAAGTAATTAACTATAATAGTAAAAAAAAACAAAGATTTGTCCTCTATCAGCAGAAGGCATGGTGAAATAGGAGCACGCACTTACATTCTCGTGGGAACAACACGCAAAAATGCTGATTTTTATCGACAGAGGAGCGAGATACTTGGTATGATACCTCAGCCACAGGACATCAGTCAATTATGTGCTGTCGGTCTATGTTTTTTTTTGTTACATATCGACAGACAAGCGTAAAGCTCACTTGATGATAGATAGTACTTTTTACTATTTGTGTGTATGTTACTGAGCTAAAACACTAGACTTATTTTGATGATTTTTACATTTGATCACAGTAGATGGCGCTGCTATAGGTTTTTTTAACCCAATATTTCCCTATAGATAAAAAATGAATATATTGTACCCAGGATGCCAGCTACCGCGGTCCGTGCTATAGATGCGTGTTCCCATCGCCCCCTCCGGCTGAGGCGGTGGGTAGCTGCTCAGCTAATGGGGTCGCGGGTTCGGTTCCAGGCGCTATAGGTAAGCACTAGCGATGAGATATACTTGCAAAATTCGATACCGGGGCTTCCAAGTACGAGTCCGTAAAAATACCAGGGTCGAAAACCAGGTTTCATAATACTTTCATCGAGCTCCGAACTCGCTATAGTAAAATATACTTGCATAGGAAAACGATCCCTTCTCACAGAGATAAGAACCACAATCGTATTTGCAAGAAAATACTTTAAAAGTATAAAATACTTGCATAGGATTGTGCTCCTTATTAATAAATAATTACGGATCGTTTTCCTATGCAAGTATTTTCATACTTGCAAGTTTTTCCCGCTCGCACCAGGGCGCCCTACTTCCAAGCGAAGACCTGGTTTTAAAACCTGGTAGCGTAAATACGTCTCATCTTTATTAAGCACTTGAGTCCAGGGACTGAAACCGGTTAATTTTTATTTTCCAAAATACGTGTCTGACTGAGATACCATGATATTAGTTTTAAAGAGTAATACTCACTAAACTTACCACGGTAATTTTTTCAGTAAATATGAATAAAAACGAAAGAATATCAACAAAAATCTTTAGTATACCGGTATACCATAGTAAATAAACAGGTATGCAGCCCCTGCTTGAGTATTTCAAGGTTTTTTTATAGCACAGTCGATAGAGTAGCATGAGGTTTACTTGGTGGTATGTCAGCCTCAGACACATAACATCGGTCACTAATGTGTTGTTGGCCTATTTTTTTGATCCATCATTCGGAAATCCAGACTAAAAATGAAACGCGCTCCACTCCATGGTTTATCATAATGAGTCACATGTTTAATAGGCCGACACCGCATCTTAGATATTTGAGTTGCAGATGTGCAGGTTGTCTGCTCATTAATATTCAATTTTATGTACTACTACTACCCGCCCCGGCTTCGCACGGATACAATGTAGATACTGATATGGTGTCAGTATTATTTGGATATTGTTCATACAAAAATACAAAAATCGTCATTAAATTTTTTTGACGCCAAATCCAAATAAAATACAAAAAAAATTATGGATAGGGACACCCTAATTACCTAGCGGTATGAAAATTACGACCAAATATACATCAAAAATTTCATAAAAAACCGTCGAGCCCTTTCGGAGGAAGACAAACACCGTGACACGCAATTTTTCTATAGATATCGTGTATGCGGTGGCCTTAAAGTTGCACAAGTCGCGGGCTCGAACTCACTGGTGGGCGTGGCCAAAAAGCATGCTGTTCTCCCGCACTGCAGCGGGGCAGTCATTATTAAGTGAGACGCACGATAATTCATAGTACAAGGGGCGTCTAAAAAATACGAAAAAGCCTTTGGAAAATCGAGTTTTATGAAAAAACCACTGCATAAATCAATTACAAATAAAAGTTATTCTATTCTTCGATAATCGTGCTTTGTCGGTAGCGACTTTGTTTTGAAAATTTGATACTTCTTTTATTACTAATTTAAGCCCAAAGTTGTGTTAAAAATGGCAATAAAAACGAATCTTTGGTAGCTCGTAACTTTTTAATGGTTTTTTATTTTACCATTCTGTTTCCGCACAGACAAAATTAATAATGAGACAAAACGATATCATGTTTAACTTTGCATGTACAGTGCTAAATAGTGGAGTAATACCCCCCGAAATGTCTATGGAAAAAATGTCGACTAGTGCCACCTTAACAGTAATATTTCGTTTCAGGAGCACTTCAGTCGTTGGAAGCGATAAAATTGTTGGTTGGTCACACCAGGGACAAATTGTTGGTTGAGAGATTGTTGATATTCGATGGAGAAGATATGACCTTCAGAACTGGTAAGTTTCATTAAAAAAGTTGACCTTTTTGGAGTTATTATTAGGATTTGAGGGGTATTTTTAACATGTGTTTGATATTTAAGGGTTAAGTGAGTTGTTTGAGAGTTAAGTGATTGTTAATTTAGTGAATTATTTGAGGGGATTATCCCAGAATTATCTCAAAAAGATCATTAAAAGAAAGTCTTCAAAAATCTTGGTTTTACGGCACTTTAAGTCCTCAAAATTTGCAGTGAAGCTTCGTGGACGCAGGACGCAGTGTCCCTCCTGCTCGGACTGTCCCACCATCACGCGGCTGGTCGATTACGAGATGTTTTGTAAGGCGCAGGCGAAAGAGAAGGTATGTATCACTATCAGTGTTGCCAACTTGGGGGTATTCTCCCTAAAATTGGGCGTAAATTTTACACTCAGCCTCTAAACCCAGTGAGTGTGTAATGAAAAGAGATTTTTAGGGGAATACTGTGGGGGAATATTTTTAGAGGAATTCGTTTCACTATGTAAATGTGGACATATCTGTTTTTTATTTTTTTCGTTCGGTTGCAGCTCCTTACAAACATTATGTAAAACAAAAAAAAACTTGGCGATTAAAAAGAGTGGCGGCGAGTTTCTTGCCAGTTCTTCTCGTCCGCTCTACGCCCTTGATTTGAGAACTGGCAGTAAATGTAAAATTAGAAGCATATAATATGTATTTTTATTGACGTTCATAAGTGTACATTGTGTTACCTAAATGAATGAATGATTTTTTAATTTGACTCTCAGGACTTAGATCTAAAGATATTACCGCCCGAGAAGCGGATATCCGCTCCTGAATTAGCGGCCAAACTGAATCAAAATGCGGAACAGCGCCATCTCTTGGTCGATGTGAGGAGCGAGCCGGAGTTCCAGATGTGCTCCATAGATGGCGCCCTCAACTACCCTCTGGATCAGATGCACAGGAGTCTGGATCAGCTGGTTGAGGAGATTAAGCAGGCGAAGGGCGATGGTAATGTATAAAAGAGAGTGAGAAAGAGAGTTTTTTATGTTTGACTAGCGATCGATCCCGACTTCGCACGAGTGTAATGTAGATATGATGTACATAAAAATATGAATAAATCTAAGAAAACCACCGATTAATTAATAATTACTTATTAATTATTATATTAAAATAAAAAAGGACTTTTGATTTAAGGTGGTTCGTTTTCCATACAAAAAGTCATGATTATGAACGAAGTCAGTTTAGAGTTTCGATACTAAATATTTGTGCAACTATTTACTTTCCGGGAGTTGCACAAATATTTAGTATCGAAACTCTAAACTGACTTCGTTCATAATCATGACGTTTTGTATGGAAAACGAACCACCTTAATCGACGATAGCTCAGTGCAAAAGGCTTTTTATTAAAATCAAATCGAAGAGCATTAAATTTTCAAAAAAATCTGAAACTATTAAAACATTCAATAAATCTATAAAATTTCACCAAAATCCATTCAGTCGTTTTTGGGTAGAGGAATAACAAACATCCTCACAAACATTTACATTTATAAGTAGGGTCGACTCCAAAAATAAATTCCTGACTGTTCCAGTGACATTCATCTGTCGCCGAGGAAATGATTCTCAAGTAGCGGCCAAGCGTGTGTCGGACCTCCTCGAAGAAGGTCACCGGAGCAAAATATCCGACCTCTCCGGAGGACTGCACGCCTGGTCCAAACTAGTGGATAACAACTTTCCTGTGTATTAGTCAGATGTATGTATGTTTGGTCAGAATTTACGTCTGACATTCCGTGACGTGACTCTGAAGGAAAAGGCTGAAAACCAACGTGGTAAATGTTTTAAAAATGTTTACCACAATATGTTGAGTCCTTTGCCTTTTCGCTGTCAGTTGTTAAAAAAAAAACTGTGTTGTGTATGAATAATTATGTATTGTTATGTATGACAGTGAATAAATGTTTTCTCTCTCTATTAAATAAATTGTTAATACTCCCTCCCCTCCATTCCCTCCATTCCCTATCCTCGCCATGCTCTTTATCTAATACTAGCAACGCGCCCGGCTTCACACGGGTGCAATGTAGATGTACTTTACACATATAACCTATGTTACTCGCTGATAATGTAGCTTTCTATTGGAGAAAGAATTTTTTAAATCGGTCCATTAGTTTTTGAGTTTATTCATTACATACAAAAATACAAATCTTTCCTCTTTATAATATTAGTATATATTAGCGATCCCGGTTTCGCACAAAAAATAAATGAAATAAGAAGTAGCCTATGTTACTCGCTAATAATATAGCTTTCTATTGGTGAAAGAATTTTTAAAATCGGTCTAACAGTTTTTGAGTTAAATAGTAACAAACAAATCAAAATTCCTTATAATATTTGTATAGAAATGGTTAATACCCCCTCCCCTTCCTTTCCCCTTTACCTAATATCCTACACCCCTGAAAAAATATGAATATAATAATTCCAGCAGAAAAATTATCATTATTTCTCATATAGTAACGTCAGGGCCGGATATAGGGCCCCGGATCCTCCACTAAAGCGAGGCCCCAATAGACACTTCCGAAAATATCTTACAAATTTCGACGAATAAACACGAGTAAACAACTTTTCTTTTGACATTGTTTTCGCTGTATTACATTTACATTTTTTACTTTGTAAAAACATTATTATATTGTTAATATGATAATAATTAGGGGCCCGGGCCTCATCTGTTGCCCCAAGGCCTCCCCACACTGGTAACAGAAGGGACCAAAACGAACGATGATAATATAATCACATTATGTAATAATTAATTATAACGAGCAGGCAGTGTCGGATTTACACATTCGTATAGGCTATCAAAATTTTGCCGCCCTAGCCTCTATACAGTGGCGGATTTACAACTTTTCCACCGCGTAGGCTATTGACTACCCCCCCGTCAGCAAATGTCTATGTTTAAATTAATATAATATAGAGAGTCCCATTACTGGTTCGGGGCGACGACTGGGTGTTTTGCTATATAGGATATACAAGTTTGATATTTCGTTGAATGACATCATAAAAACGTTCTACAGAATTCTTTTTGATTTCCATAAGACACGTAAAAATTAATTTGTCCCCAAATTTACCGCCCCTAAAATCCAAAATTTGCCACCCTAGGCTGAAGCCTACTCAGCCTGCTGGTAAATCCGCCATTGCGAGCAGGTGACGTCATGGTATATACGTTTTCATACACATATTGCACCTTAAAAATCAAACCGTTACTAAACGAAAACTGGTTTCAACTATCAACGCCATCGTCAAGACAACTTCAAAATGTCAACTTTACTGTTTACTTTACTGTCAGTATTAGGAACTCGTACACGTTACGAGAACTTTAAACAGGATTTCCCATAAACACATTTCATTTCGTATCAGTTTGGTTTTCAAGGTGCATGGGTGACTTGGATGGCTTGACATGGCTTGACTGACTTGGCTGGCTTGGCTGTCTTGACATGGCTAACTTAGGACATTCCGAGAGCTATTCAATAGCTTTACAATTGATTTAGGAAATATGTATTTGTTACATTTATGGCAATACAATTGTTGTAAATTTTATTGTTTTTATGAAATAAATATATTTTAATATATGATTTGTTGGTTTTTCATTTATTATTTCCAGGATTTCGTTCAAATGGTGATATATTGTAGGGTGGTTTAGTAAATGGCCATATTATAAATCTTGAAAGATAGTTATTGTTACTATAAAATACCTTACACTTACAAACGACTTAACAATATTGAATAAGCGAAAATCTAACCAGAAGTATTTATTTATTATATGTATATGAAAATATTTATTTGTGACACAAAAATATATAGGTATTCAAATTTCTCTCTTAAATCTTGCCTTGCGTGGAAAGTTGAGATCCAAGGCTTTTTGACCCAATAACAAACTGCTGGGGACAATTACAAAAATATTTTCCATTTTAACTTTACGTTTTTTTATGTTAGATATCGACAGACGAGCATGAGGTTCACTTGATGGTAGGTGATACCTCAGCCACAGAACATCAGTCAATGATGCGCTGTCGACCTACATTTTACTTCGAGCATTCGGAAATTCATAGACCGAAACCGAAACGCGCAATATGCCCTTCACATTCCATCTATGAACGCTGGTTCGTTCCCGGTCGGAATTTCGATATTCCACCAATGCCCGAAGTTACCAGACGTAGGTAAACATGCTTAAAGAAAACTATAAACATGTTGTCCCGATGGGATTCGAACCCACGACCCATCGATGCGCACGGCAGGTGTTCTACCGAACGAGCCCGTCAACAAACATTTAACTTCCTTAGGACTTGTTACCCGGTCGGAATTTCGATATTCCTCCCACCTGATCAATGCCCGAAGTTACCAGACGTGGGGAAAACATGCTTACAGAAAACTATAAACATGTTGTCCCGGTGGGGTTCGAACCGTCAACTAACAAATAACTTCCTTAGGTCTTGAGAATTAAAAGAAATATAAAGAAAATAATATAATATTAAACTTCAATAAATCATTCAAAATCTAAACTTTCGTCTTCAATATCGTAGCGTAAATCATCGTCATTCCTATCATCTCTTCTAGTCTTCTGCTTTCTTAGTCTTTTTAAATAATTCATAATAGCAATATCTCTTACTGAGTCCATATAACTGCTTTGTCTTCTTATACTTTTCATATTATCTTCTTCGATATCATTTTCATGGAATAGTGACCATTGGGTATTATGACGCCTTGAAGTTTGTTCTGTAATTTTGATTCAAAAAATTCAAACTTCAAAATCATTTATTCATTTAGGTAACACAATGTACACTTATGAACGTCAATAAAAATACATATTAAATGCTTCTAACTTTACATTTACCGCCAGTTATCAAATCAAGGGCGTAGAATGATTGTGTGAAGAATATGTATTTGAGGGGTATGATTGCTAATATAACCAGATAGAAGAGAATGGAAAAAGATTTGGTGGGAGGAATATCGAAATTCCGACCGGGTAACGAACCAACGTTCATTGATGGAAAAACCGTGAAGTGTATTGCGCGTTTCGGTTTCAGTTTATGGATTTCCGAATGCTCGAAGTAAAAAGTAGGTCGATAGCGCATCATTGACTGATGTTCTGTGGCTGAGGTATCATCAACCATCAAGTGAACCTCATGCTCGTCTGTCGATATCTAACATAAAAAATCCTAGGTCGACAGCGCATCATTGACTGATATTCTGTGGCTGGGGTATCACCTACCATCAAGTGAATCTCATGCTCGTCTGTCGATATCTAACATAAAAAATATAAGTCGACAGTGCATCATTGACTGATATTCTGTGGCTGAGGCATCACCTACCATCAAGTGAACCTCATGCACGTCTGTTGATATCTCGCCTCCGGCCTCCTTTTTGACAGAAATATTGTTTTAGTGCTGTATTTTTATATTTAAACTAGCAACGCGCCCCGGCTTCACACGGGTGCAATGTAGATGTACTATACACAAAACATAGCCTATGTTACTCGCTGATAATGTAGCTTTCTATTCGTGAAAGAATTTTTGAAATCGGTCCAGTAGTTTTTGAGTTTATTCATAACATACAAAAATACAAATCTTTCCTCTTTATAATATTAGTATAGATAAAGTTAGATTAATAAGTTATTTGTTTTTGTGAAATAAACTTTTCATTCATTCATTCATTCATATAAATTACCATTTTCTCTCGAGTTTCCATTTAGCAAAGTTTCTGATTGTAATTCATCGGTGAGCGTTTTTCCATCTTCCTGTATACTCTGTAGGTTACTTCTACGTTGTATAGTTATTGGAATTCTAATTTTCATCAATTGCTTTTCGTATCGAGCCAGAATTGGAGTCTTTGGCGACGTAATTTTTACCTGTTTTAGCGATTCGATTTCCCATGAATTTAAAACTGCAAATTATTTAATTTAAAAATTTAATACCGTTGCACACTAAGCTATCGCTGGCGACCACCAGGGGCGGATTTGCCTATAAGCCAAGTAAGCCCATTGGCTTACTTGTGCTCCTGCCGCCCTAGGTAAAATGGGGGGGGGGGGGGGGTCAGAGTCCACGTATTATCGTTGTGGTAGTTCGTGTGAAATTGTGAATAGACCCTTATATAGCATCGGCGCACACTGAGCACGCGAGTGGACGTGACGGAGCCACAAGTTACGGGAGTTGCTGGTGCTCGCCTCCCTGTGGCACACCTGGCCACAGTTAACAGCTTCACATATGGCCTAATGTATATACAACGCTAATACAAACATTGCTTACCTTATTTTCGTAGTTTGACGGGTTCGTTGGCGCGTTCGCTAGAACACCTACCGTGCGCATCGATGGGTCGTCGGTTCGAATTTCGCCGGGACATGATTATAATTATCTATAAACCTGTCTTCTTCACGTCTGGTCACTTCGAGAATTAAACTGGTGGAAGGGATATCTAAATTCCGACCGGGTAACGAACCACCATTCATAGATGGAAAACCGTGAAGTGCACATTGCGCGTTCCGGTTTCAGTCTATGGATTTCCGAATGCTCGATTTAAAAAGTAGGTCGACAGCGCATCATTGACTGATGTTCTGTGGATGGTGTAACACCTACCATCAAGTGAACCTCATACTCGTCTGACGATATCTAATATTAATAATTACTTACAAAATATAATAATACACAATTTGTACATCTTTCTAAGATAAAGGCGATGTAATAAAAGAGAGAATTATGCGCTAGAATTGAAATATAATGTACCGTAAAATTAATTATAAGATTAATTATACTTATCTTTTTCGATGCGCAATTTAAATTTTCTTACTGACAATAGGCCGGGAGATAGTGACGCAAAATTCCCGGTCATTTGTACCAGTATGGCGGTTCTTCAGAGGTAGTGTTTGGTAGTACAGGACTTCAAAAAGAGTTTGTAAGAGTAGCCTCTTTTTCTCTGAGACAGTACAATGTCACTCTTCAAAAGAGGCGAGGCGTATCGCCGTAGTCGAAGCTTGGAGCGACATTTGTACTAAAAATTCAAAAATCATTTATTCATTTAGGTAACATAATGTACACTTATGAACGTCAATAAAAATGCATATTAAATGCTTCTAATTTTACATTTACTGCCAGTTCTCAAATCAAGGGCGTAGAACGTACGAGAAGAACTGGCAATAAACTCGCCGCCACTCTTTTTAATCACCAAGTTTTTTGTTTTACAAAATATTTGTAAGGCGCTGCAACCATTACACCATGTTCCACATGACATCTTGAAGTAATTAACTACCTATCTAACTAGCGCGTACTAATATGACATTTGATGGTTATTATTGACTTTGTTAGTGTGATGAAACGGCTAACAAAAAAGTAAAAATAATAATATTTTTTATTTGATTAATCCTAAAACTCCAACGATTTAGTACTGAAATACATCGAGGAAAAAACGAGCGCAACATAAAGTTTGAAGTAGTACGTTTTATAATTTTGAGCTGCTCTTACATTTGGACGCTGTTAATCAATACAGTGTCAACCCACATATTAAATTTTGATACCAATTGCTTCCTTATGAGCACATATTTCAAAAGAGATATATATCATTTAAATCGTTTTAATAGCAAGAATATTGAAAAAACTAGTTGGCGCGAACTCCTAACATGCTTAGAATATTTAACAATAATGCACTAAATTATATTACTTTGATTGCTACCAAGAAAAACGATATACACTGTGTAATAGTAATAATTACAACAAAATCTATTGAAATATTGAATTCATAGGAACATCATATACATATTTTTAAATTAATAAGTATCGCTGCATTCCATGCTAGTCGTTATTTAGCTCTGTGGTTACTGTATTTTGAAAAGAAACAAAAATGTATAAATATCAAAAAAACTAAGTAATTCTTGATATTTTCACTTTTTCACTTCGCGAAAACAGTTTCCCCGAAACCACAGTATTTAGTATTTTTCGAGTTTCTTTTTATTAAAACATTAAAAAACAAAGCAAGTTTATCCTTAAATCTCTGAAAATAAAGTCGTAAACCCTTATTTTGTTTTTCTCCATGTCATCCTTTAAACCTATCCCGAAATACTAAATCATGCAATTGTAAGCCTTATCACGTAAGCATAAGGTGATCTTTTAATTGAACTCTACATTGTATGAGACGTCAAGCCCTTTTCCCATTAAAAACTATTGGCTATTAGGGGTGCGCGCGCAAACACCATGGTTGACGTATTTTTCGATAGAGCGACGTCCATTGCTTGTTTTATTAGCTTTGTAAAAAAAAAAATTGCTTTATATAATTGAAAATGTAAAGAAAAATCATTGATTTCGCTCAACACATAACATACTTCTATAAAATTTAATAAAAGTACCAAAACACAATAAGAGTTACAAAGATAAATAATTTATAACAAAATAACATTCATGGAGTAGTATTCGTTTGCAGTACGGTAAGTGCATCTCCAACTCCGCATTATCTATGACACAGCTATAGTGATACCGGGAGAGCACTCACCCCCCTGGAGATTCAAAAAAAGGTAGTCCAAAGCAAAGAAACCAATTTTTATTTAACCTACATAGAACAATCATTTGATTGCGTTTCACCTGATGATAAGTGGAGCATGATCGTTCCCTAATAAATGCCTATTCACATTTGTCTTGAAAAGACCCAGATTGGTGGGAATACTGACGCCGGCAGTGAAGTCCAGTCCTTAAATGTTCTCATGATGAAGGAGGTCGAGAAACGTTTCGTTTGAGCACGCGAAATATCGACAACGTAAGGATGGAAACCCAACCGGCTAATCACTTGACCGATTATTTTCGACTACGACTCTACACGTCGACGTAATAGCGTCGTCCAATAGGACACAGTACTCAAACACATCATTATAAAGGCTATCAGTCTTGAGTTTCCTTTTAAACATAGTTGGGTGAGAAGAATATCTCAATTCCGACCGGGTAACGATCCACCATCTTAGATAGATAGAAAAATCTTGAAGTGCATACGGAGCGTTTCAGTTAACGGTTCTTCGAATGCTTGAAGCAAACAATAGGTTGACAGAGCATTATTGATTTCTCTAACTGAGACTCACCTGCCATCAAGTGATAAGTAACCGTTTTTAAAATCAATAAAAAGCACCATATTAAAATAAAGATACCAAGAGCTCTCATTGACTTTTCTTCTCCAGCTGCGAAATCCAATATGGCTGAATAACTGTATATTCCCGCTATCACTTTGATTTGATTAACAAATAGTTCACAATTTTACATTTGTAAGCGAAGTCTTGGTGGTCGTCCAGCTAATACTCTTTATACTTTGGTCCGCAAAATCTCCAACAACCACTTCTGGAAGCGCTGTAGTAAAGTCTTGATTCATTTGACTTGAACAGGCGCCGTAAGTAGCAGTGAATTGGCCACACACTCCAAAGATACTCCAACCATATGCCGAAGCAAGCCTTTGACTAGAATCCCCAAGTAAAAGTAAGCGTAGCCGTCCTAAACAGACTTAGCGACGGACTGTCATTGCAGAGGCGAAGGCCATTTGGAAGACTTGGAGTGAAGTCAAGACAGAGCGGGCTCGTGGAACACTCTGGATGCCCTCTGCAGTGGCGGGACCACCATACAAACCCAAACGCCTGTTTTGCCTTATTAATGTAAAAAAATATATATAATAATGTCAATAGTCATATATAACTTCAAGAAATCGGCAAGACGGGCTTTTGGGCTTGTATGGTAGTCCCGCCACTGGCCCTCTGCACCAGTTAACATGTGAAAAATGGCTCTTACTAAGCCATATCGCAAAAAAAGTACTTCAAAATTAAATATAAATAAGCAGCAATGTACGATTAACTATTACAAAAGAACGCTTCGAATATAACATAATACGCGTTTTTATTTGCGATCTGTGACACGACAATCACCTCCATCAGTCTGTGATTTTGCGAATACCTTCGCTTGTTTTAAAAGTTGTCCGTTGTGTATTTAAAAAAATTTTTTTTTTTAATTGTCTTTTTAAATTTTATAGTGTAAAATATGTGCTAATTAAAGTGCCTTAGAATTAAATTAAGTATTATTTCTGTTTTAAATAAGTGCATAATTTATTTGTGAATAATTTCGGTGTTTCAATATTTGTTTAAACGTCTTATTTGAAATTAGTTGCTTGATATTTTACTAATTTACATTACTTAATAAATAGAATGTAGTATAATATATGTGCTAAGAAATCAATAAATTCCAATCAAGATAGTTGATTACTTGATTGTTATTTCCAAATTACGATAAAAAAAGTTCCCAACAAAATCAATAATTATAATATTATTGAATGTTTTTTATTTACTTTATTAACTTTATTAAACTATTACGATTTACGACGGTTAAAAAGTTATTTATTAAAAAAGTTAAAATTGTTTTTTTTAAGTCAAAAATAAGTAAAGGTCTTTAAATTATAAACAAGTGTTACAAATAGAAAAAAAAAATCTCTTAAAATATACAAGTTCCTTTTTTAATTAATACTATAGACAATGGTTATGACATCATAAAGCAATAAGGCAAAGGTCACACGATCAAACACCAATTTTTGACAAAAAGGTCATAAGACAATAATTAATCAAAAATGGCGAATGTCGGTAAAGTCTTGGCCACAATAAAAGCTGTGATCACGCGTTTGGTGTTCGCGTGTCACGGAATAATAGCCATTTGGCAAGTCACCGTCTTCAAAAATAACAGTGAATATTGGTACTTGGCTTCGCCAATTTTGTTGTTGATTTTCGAAGGAATATTTACGTTGACGGTGAAAAAGAATCAAGAATGGAAATGGTGAGTTTTACAATTTTTTTAAATTTTTTATGTCAGATATCGACAGATGAGCATGAGGTTCACTTGATGGTAGGTGATACCTTAGCCACTGAACATCAGTCAATGATGGGTTGTCGACCTACTTTTTACTTCGAGTATTCGGAAATCCATAGACTGAAACCGAATCGCGCAATATGCACTTCACGGTTTTCCATATTGATTATTTTACATAGTGTTTAAATGTAAATAAATAATCATTCTTTTGAAAAGTTATATAATGATTATTATATTTATATACGAATATTACATTTTTTTTGCCCAAAATTAGTTTCTATTTTCGAAAAAAGTCCACGAATATATAATATATAATAATAACACAGATTTTCACTTTTATAGTAGGTACATAGTAGCAACACGCCCCAGGTTTACACGGATGCAGTGTAGATGTATCAAAAAATATGTTACTCGCTAATAATGTAGCTTTCTATTGGTGAAAGAATTTTTAAAATCGGTTCAGTAGATCCAGAGATTACCCCCTACAATCCCACAAACTACCTCTTTATAATATTAGTATAGATTTATAAAAAAAATATATAAAATTATAGTAAGTATACGATAATATTATTTTTAATCTATTCAGTGTATGGACCACATGAAGCGGTGAAATCTTTCTGTTTATCCCTGTGTCTGGACTGAATTTGGAATATTATATGTAAAAATATAAATTTTATTGAAGTTATACTTCTTTAGGCGCGTTATGAAAAAATGATGAGAGTGAAATTTTAAGATGCGCGCGCATCTGTGACACAAAATTAAAAGTATGAAGTTGTCTGCTTAATACTTCTTTTGGCGCGTTTGGATGAGAGTGAATTGATGACCTGCGCGCGCACGATGTGAAGTTGGCTACAGAATAGAATTTGATTGATTTTAACATTTTGCTTCGATATTTACTGCAGTTTTGTTTTTAAAAATGTTTCTTCAGACGCCAAAGAAGTATAACTTCTAACGCGTGTACATAAGTACACACATACCTTTTTGTAATACTTGACACATTAACTATTTAATGTTAGCTATAAAACCACTACTCAACTTCTTTTAAATAAGAATATTTAACATTAGATGTGTACCTACCCTTATTATAACCAGAATCAGCAAAGTGCAATTGACTTTTTTTAAATTGCGGTTTATGTTCTAGCAAGAAAAAAAACAAAACGTTAGTCTATACTCTATACTAATCTTATAAAGAGGAAAGATTTGTTTGTCTGTAACGATTTAACTCAAAAACTACTCGACTGATTTACGAAATTCTTTAACCAATAGAAAGCTACATTATCAGCGAGTAACATAGGATTTTAAATAGGTTTTTTTAAGTTCATCTACCTTGCATCCGTGCGAAGCAGGGGAGGATCGCTAGTGTGTAGCACTTATTGGGGGGGATTATTGCTCTTTTTCTTCCATTCACCAAGGCTCTTGTCCACCTATTTATGCTACTGCTATTTGGATAGATAAGTTAAGAGTATTTTACAGTCTGTGACAGTTTCTCTTCATGGGATCTGTCAAATAGGTTGCATCTTGCCGGCATAGCATGACCGCCACGAGATATCTCGCGGACGAGAGAAGATAAACTAACATGTAAGATTTCTCGATATATTATATCTCGACATCGACAACTTTGATAGAAAAGATATCTCGATCGACAAATATAATATCTATTTTTGATATTAAAAGTCGATTTTTAAGTGTAATTGTCATGTTAGACCCGGAAGAATACAGAGATAATCGATTAAACGGTCGACAAAATTTTGTCGCGGTTGTCATACTAGGCCGGCTGGTTACCACGTGCGTCCGCTATGATATGTAATAATAATTGAAATACATTTTATGAGTAATACAAGTGTTTGTATTAAATTACACACTATTATGAATACTTTCCCGCAAGTCTTGGCCCTCAAAGCGCAAGGTACGTGTATTATTCAACGCACCCACGAACTCCTAATTACCGGAAGCGATGCTGTCAAAGATGACACGTTTAAAGCTTATCGTTAGTTGCGTTCCACGCCCTAATAACGTCGTGTCTTTCAAAAGTTCAGATATACAGCAAAATTTATGGTAGACTGGCGACCCGCCCCGGCTTCACACGGGTGCAATGTAGATGTATTATACTTACTAACAAAAAAGCTGATAATGTAGCTTTCTATTGGTGAAATAATTTAAAAAATCGGTCTAGTAGTTTTTGAGTTTATTCGTTACTAACAAAAATACAAATCTTGTCTCTTTTATTGAAGTTTTAGTAGGGATCCCTAATTTTTACTAGTAATAATATTATAGTCTATGCTTCTCGCTGGTAATGTAGCTTTCTATTGGTGAAATAATTTTAAAAATAGGTCCAGTAGTTTTTGAGCTAAATCGTAACAAACAAATCTTTCCCCTTTATGATATTAGTATAAGTAGATACATTGATATATGTAATAAATTCATTCAGATAACACACATATACATACAAACATATCGATGGTTAACAGCAGGGATACCTAAGCAACTTTTTTGGAAAAATATACTTTTGGTTTTTTTTTTCTTTATTATATCTTGGCTTTTTTTTCTGCGTCATTTGGTCTAAGTTTCATAAATCAACGACAAACTTTTGTCGCTCATATATTAATATCACTTTTTCTTTGAATACGGACTTTAATGGAATGCCAGACGTGGGAAGGAAATGCTTACAGAAAATTATAAACATTTAAATAAAATACTTTATAACTGATTAAAATGCTATTTATTATTTATGCCAACGTTTCGGATGCTTTTCAGCAATCGTGGTCGCAGGTTTAAACCCCTTCAACACACAGACATACAAAAAACTATTAAAAATACCGTTCTTTAGTACGACAACAAGTAAGCTTGCTTCTTCTGCCGGCCTAGTAGGACCGCCACGAGATATGTCGCGGACGACAGAAGACAAACTAAGATGTGAGATATCTCGATATATTATATCTCGACATCGACAATTTTGATAGAAAAGATATCTCGATCGACAAATATATCTATTTTTGATATTAAAAATCGAGATTTAAGTGTAATTTTCATGTTAGACCCGAATGAAATAGAGCGATAATAATATAGGTATAATTAATCGATTAAAACACGAGAAAACGGTCGACAACATTTTGTCGCGGTTGTCACGCTAGGCCGGCTGGGTTCTTAAGTATTACATTTCCAGGTTCTGCCCATCTGTTTTCATCTACCTCGGACTGGTGGTACCAGCGATATGGCTCATCGAACTACACAAGGTCGATCTTCGTCTGCTGAAGAAAACCAACATCACATATATAGAGGTAAACTAATACTGCATTATTTATGGATCTGGGGGCACGGCAGTGCCCCCGCCAAGTCGAGTAACAAGCGGCACGGCCGTACTATCCTTTTCTCGAAGTAGTTCGGGCCATTTTTGATCCTCTATAACTTCGTTATGGATAAAACTTAAAAGGCATTACTAAAAATCTATTATATTTAAAATAAATAGATTGACTTCGCAATCGCACTAAATAATCTAATTTGATATAATAATATGTATTACTGAGATAAATTGTGTTTTTAATAATATTTATTTTAAACATCAAAGATTTTTAATATTAATATTGATATGGTCACTATAAGATGTTGTTAGGTTAGCTAATTACGTAATAACTTAAGACAGAAGGATCCTTCAGTAGGGACTGAATAAATTGACCGACTTGGTATTATATGGATCTCACAACTTTTTACGATAGAAGAACTGAGTTGCAAGACTTGGCTTTTTTTATTTATGTTTTTGATGGCATTTGTTTGTCCTCTATGCAATCCTAATTCATCTGATTATGATGAAACTTTGGTTAGTTGTTCTGCTTAAGCTTGCGAAGGCTCTTGACAAAAATATAAGACTTTTAAGCTCGCTGGGTACAGCTAGATATAAAGGAAATAAATAATTCCTTGGTATTCTAATTCAAATATCCCAATACATCATTAGGCATAAAACTGTTACTGTCGTCTAAAGATACCTTATAATTCCCAAGACGGAGATACCAATCCCTGGAGCCACCAAGATCCCCACAGACATGTGGGTGACGCTCATTGAGCAGTTCCTCATGCTGACGCTCATCGTGGGACGCTGGCTGCTGCCGAAGGGGGACCTGACGCGAGACCAGCTCAGTCAACTCCTATTGGTCTATATTGGCAAGTATTTTGGCAGACTTGTTAAGTTCACACTGGGCAGGGTGATAACAGGTCAAACATGATATCTTTTATACCTGTTACTGAATAATAACAGATTTAAATATCTATTATTAAATAAGTCTGTTATTTAGATACTAAAGGCCTTACTCATAAACGTATTATAAGCTTGATATAGTTAAAATATGTTTTGTTTCTTTCGTTCTGTAGTCTTTTTATATTCGATAGAGCGAGACAAACCATATTTTAACTATATCTAGCTTATAATACGTTTATGAGGATACGATAAAGGAATTACAGATAATACGATAAAATTTAGGAGTGACTTTTCAAGCTTATTTCCTTCCGCTGAAACTGTATTTCCGTCCAACTGTATTTATTTTATAATAACTACTAAGTGCATCTCGTTTTAGGACGCACAATCGTAGACGTATAATTTAGACGGGTAACAGTCACAGTTGTTTTGTAATGATTTGGCTGTTACTACACGCAGAAGTTAACTAGGCACCTCGCTGTAATGACGTCATAGTGATGTACTAACTGCATAAAAAATTCAAGTAATCTTTAAGGCCCGTCGACACTCACGATAGTAGGTATCTATTGATTATTCATAATATCAACGTTTATCAATAAGGGGGTGAAATGTAGGTATATTTTTTGGTAACAGTTGTATATCCATAGATTAATAAAACAAATATAATTTTAGTTTATTTTTTAATAAAATGACAAATCAAATGACAAATTAAAAAAAGTACAGACATCGTTGACATCGCCTGTTAATCTCTCATAACAGGTTCAACTCCTGACAATTCAGATTCACTGTTCGTGTATTCTGAGCAGCTGTCAATATCACGGTAGTATTTAATTTACTGATCGTACTGTCGCGTCTAGGGCGAGAGCGGTAGGCGGTGGGGTGTGGTGGGAGGGAAAGCACATTCCACGCAGGTGCCTAGTTGATTTCTGCGAGTAATACTTGTATTTGTTGAACATATATATTTTTAAAAACAGATATATCTGTGATTTATATCTGTTTCGATAAATACGCCTCACTCCTAGTCCTAGTTCACACAACCAGCTCTCGCTGGTGATTATTCGATCCGATATGACTTGGGTACCTTCAAGAAACAAGCCTATTGTTATGGTTTTTTTTTTATTTTAGCTATCGACAGACGAGTATGAGGTTCACTTGATGGTAGGTGATACCTCAGCCACAGAACATCAGTTACTGTTTTACTATCCTAAACTTCGACAACTCAATTCGACAGGTCCATCATCAGTTTCTATACCAACAGGTACTGCAGCAGACATCATCGAATTCTTCGACTCCTTCAAAGACGAGAAGGTGGCCACAGAGAAGGTCCTTGTTCTCTTAACTCTGGCGATCTGGTCGTGGTCGCTCGTACAGTTCACGGTCGTGCTGACCGCGACCAAGTCCAGGAAATCGCGAGGAACTGCACATAGGTCTGACATGTACGTATTAAGGCACGCTGCTTCACGCATAGCTTGGCCACCGCACTCATTCCAGGGTTTTGCTTGCTCAAGCTTTCTTATCTGTAATAGAACCTTCAGGCACGCTTGGTAGTACTTAATTCAAATCATTTATTCATTTAGGTAACACAATGTACACTTATGAACGTAAATAAAAAAAATTAAATGCTTCTAATTTTACATTTACTGCCAGTTCTCAAATCAAGGGCGTAGAATGGACGAGAAGAACTGGTAATAAACTCTCCGCCACTCTTTTTAATCGCCAAGTTTTTCATTTAAATAAAATACTGTATACCGGATTAAAACGCGATTTATTATTTATATTGTTTAAATTATTTATCCCGACGTTTCGGATGCTTTTAAACAATATAAATAATAAATCGCGTTTTAATCCGGTATACAGTATTTTATTTAAATGTGTGATACTCGCGTTAATAAAAGACAATATTACGCCAAGTTTTTCGTTTTACAAAATGTTTGTAAGGCGCTGCAACCATTACACCATGCTCCACATGACATCTTGAAGTAATTAATTATAATATTTAAAAAAAAACAAAGATGTGTCCTATATCAGCAGTAGGCATGGTTAAATAGCACGCACTCACATTATCGTGGGAACAACCGAATATTCGAATTCAAGTCCGACCTCCGTTCACGTGTTCGTAATTACAAAGAAAATAGATGTACGTAGAAGAACAGGCACATACAAACTTTTGACACAGAAAAGGTAGTTCTAGTATTGAAATGTAGAGCGCACGGCAATGTATCGGTGTGACACACACACAAGCAGTCCGCTGACTCCTCCCCTCGCGTTGTCTCGCTCGCTCTCGCTCGCTCTCACAACACCGCTCTACAAGCGGCTGGGTGCGAGAGAGTGCGCGCTATGACTCCACGTCAGAGTGTCGTCCACACGGACACTAGCAGCCTGCGGCGGCTGGGGGGAGAACTACTCTTACCCCAGTGAAACCGTGACAAGCGCGCCTATAAGGCTTCTACTACTTCTATTACATGACGTCATCCCTCCTAACACGCCAATACCATTTTAATGTATCACTAGTGCTTCTTTTAAACTTGGATCAAGCTTTAGTATATTAGTTTTTCATAAGGTGCCAATTTTTTTTATACTAGCGATTCGTCCCGGCTTCGCACGGGTGCAATGTAGACGCACGCAATAGTCTATGTTACTCGATAATAATGTATATTTCTATTGTTGAAATAATTTTTAAAATCGGTCGATTAGTTTTTAAGTTAAATCGTAACAAACATACAAATTTTTAATCTTTATAATATTACTAGCTAATGCCCGCGACTTCCTTGGCGTAGGCTTCATCTTAACTAGGCTTTTGAGCAAGTTTCCCTCTGCAAAAATATATTTTTTTATAAAAAGTATTCAATGTCCTTTCTAACACCTCTAAGAATATGTGTACAAAGTTTCATGATAATCGGTTGAGTAGTTTTGGCGTTAAAGCGTAACAAACAAACTTACATTACATTTACATTTATAATATTAGTAGGGATATTTTACATATAAATGCTCTCGCTTGATAATTAATCACATTTCAACAATAATTCTTTAGAGTGAACATCACATGTGATTGAAGAAAGACTAAAGAATTTAAAACAAAGCCACTATCTGTCTGTTTTTGCCGCTGACTTCACCTAAACTACGCAATGGATTTTGATACGGTCTTCACTAGTCATGTCGGATCGTTAAAATATTATATCCGCGGACACGGATCCGAATACGGAAACTTTAGAGTTTTGACAACTTAATCTGAGTCTTCTTATTCCAGCTTCAATTAGATTTTTGTATAGAATTAATATTTTAGGAACACAAGTCGTGCGTGTTGCTGCTCGATCGAAGTCTGTGCTATCATGATGAATATAGCACTTCAGGATGCTCCCTTCCTTGCGTTCCGTCTACTAATAATAGCACATTACAGAATTATCAACTATATGAATATATTCTTCACTTGTAAGAACACTTTGGTGAGTTTTTTTTTAATTTTACTTAAGATATACCAGAGAATTTGCGATATCTTTAGAGGTATTATGAAATTGAAATCTTGGTAGATGAAGAATAGTCTTCCACCTTTTTATTAAAAAAATATACCTAACAAAATAAAACTTTCCTGGTACATTTGACACTTCACAAGATGACGTAGACTAAATACTTCATAGATTCTGGCATCAAAGTTGATACCGAAAAAATGTGGCAAAAAATTATGAAGTATCAGTTCAAAGTTTGAATGATTTTATTTTTATTTTATTGGACCAAGGATCTAGAATAGCATAATTTTGGGGGTGCCATCACAATATTTTTAATTTGCCGCGCTTTTCCGGTTTCAACCTTCGTTAGCAGAACTCCATAACTTATTTTTTAGTAAAAAGACGATTTCGTGAAATCCCTGGTATCCTCATTCGCTTACGTCATAGTTCTTAATATAGAAGTAATTATAGTAAAAATGGAAAATTGAAGTATAAATAATGCTAATACACGAGTTTTATGGGGAGCGATAGCAGAAGAGTTTTTTAAATGAAATTTTGGAGCTACTGCTCCATCCAAGTGTTAATACATGACTGATTTAATTCAAGTTAAATATACAGAGCAGAGTCTTATAACTATTGATACAGTGGTGGGCTTATCTCTAGATGTAATGGGAAACTATGGAATGTTAATGTGTCCGCCGTCCGGGTTAGCTGGGTTACAGCTATCTTACTCGCTCATAAAGAATTTTACCAAAACTCGTGAAGTGACAGTCGATACTAAAAGCTATATTACAAATTGCCAATATTTTAGGTGATATTGCTGCAAATATACAGGCTATATGTGCTACATTTAGAAACAGTTGAAGACGTCGGGGGTGATTCGGTTTATAGAAAGAGACGGAAGCATAAGACGAGCGAGAGGAAAGAGAAACATAGGTAATATATTTGAAGTATCGTCTCTTTTTAGGATCTACTATGTAATTTTTTTTGTAATATTTGTTGTTGTTCTGTTGTTGATGTTTTGATGTCTGATGCCGCTAATTAACTCATTATTTCGCGACGTATCGTGTACCAATGATAACGCATTCAAGTTTGAGTTCCATCACTAAGTATATATGCAAAAAACACTTAAAAATATCATGTATTTTTTGGTTCTTAAAATTGTGTACGGTTTAAGAGATACACTGAATTAAAAAACAGCTTTTTTGACCGTTCTCAATATATCTTCACCTAAAGCAGAGCACTGTAGTATTATACTAAAAAAGTTGAGAGGTGTCAAGGGACACCCGGATGGAACGAAGTTATATATATATATGTACTCTGTCTGTCTATTCTTTCATACACGTCATAGATGCGCGGGACTATAGCAAAAAGTGTCGTGACAACTTTTCGTAAGAATTTTTTCCGTCTAGCCCCCTTTCACAACGCGCGATAAGGAACTTCGTTCCAAAACTAAGTTCAACCACAAACCACAAACAATATTTCAAAGTGTATCTATGAGTTCTAATTGAATCATTTGATATTTACTTTAGAATTCATGTTACAGAGACCATAAACAAAAGAAACACAGACGGAAGAATGAGATACCGGAAACGACTATAGCCATGATCAGTGACCCCAGGAAACAGGACAGAGTGGAGGGGGGTCGTATAAGGTAAGATATATTATAAGGCCTGTAAGGATAAACATTTTCAATTCAAAATTCAAAATCATTTATTCATTTAGGTAACACAATGTACACTTATGAACGTCAATAAAAAATACATATTAAATGCTTCTAATTTTACATTTACTGCCAGTTCTCAAATCAATGTCGTAGAACGGACGAGAAGAACTGGCAATAAACTCGCCGCCACTCTTTTTAATCGCCAAGTTTTTGCTTTACAAAATATTTGTAAAGCGCTGCAACCATTACACCATGTTCCACATGTAATTTACTTGTTTGTTATGATTTAACTCAAAACTACTCGACCGATTTTAAAAATTATTTCACCGATAGAAAGCTACATTATCAGCAAATAACACAGGCTATTTTGTGTATAATATATCTACATTTTACCCGTGCGAAGCCTTGTTTTTTTATGTTAGACGGAAGGTCAATCAGCCACAGAACATCTGTCAATAATGCGCTGTCGACTTACTTCTTACTTTGAACATTCGGAAATCCATAGACTGAGAACGTAACTATGCACTTCACGGTTTTCCATCTATGAACGGTGGTTCGTTACCCGGTCGGAATGTTGATATTCCTCCCACCCGATCAATGCCCGAAGTTACCAGACGTGGGGAAGACATGCTTACAGAAAATTATACGATTCTTTACGTGTTTACTGGCACACAAACAGTTACCCAGGCAGATGCTGAAAATCAGCGTTGTGGCCAGTACTGGTTTACAGCACAAGCTGAGCATCGGCCTTTTCTTTCGCCACACAGCATAATATCATGTATTTAGTTTAAGTTACGATTAAAAATGTAATTTCCATATAGAGTGTATTTTAGGAGTGTGGCATCGAGTATTTTTTTCTTATTTTCTTATTTATTTCTTATAAATTACTCCTAAATCACAAATGTCAGTTCAGCTCCAAATGTCACACAATGGGGTCACTGAAAATCAGTGTTGTGCTCATTAAAGTATGAGCACAACTGTAACTGAGTAGACTCCAGTTTTGGAAGACCAGTGCCACACAGCTCATTGAGTTATTAAGATTTTGGTTTTGTTTAATATATCTTACAATTGTTTTCATTTATTTATTTTTTGTATGTGTGGTAAAGTTTTCTTCCAAAATAAATTAATTTTCATTTCATTTCATTCATTTTCAAATATGCCCCGGCGGAATTCGAACCCGCGACCCATCAGAGCGTCGAGCCAGTCAAATGATTTGATTTAAAAGATAACAAAGTAACTTATAGCTATATATTGTAGATTAGCACTGAAAGGTAGGGTGAGATCACCTTGAGTTGGAAGGGTTCCGAATCATGGCTAGTGATGTGCCGTGTGCTATCGATGTTTTGTCAGAGATTTAAAATATTCTTCTAATTATTGTGTTGTTCTAGTTATTTGAGATTAATAGGTTTATAAAAACAATAAACATTGTTGTTAGTGTGTTAGTTACAATCTTTCTTATTGTTTCTGTTAGTATTGTATCGATATCTATGATCTGCTACAAGAATCAATACGAAGACGTCTAATCCTGAATCGCGCTATACAAATATTTCGGAGAGCTCAGTATATATACAACATCTCGACATCAACCACTGGGGCCTTAGGGCCGGCCAGTCAGTGGTTCGACTGGTCGAGGATCCTCCCTTTAGGTTGGAGGAAGACCACACCTTCCTTCTTGCACAGTATGATTGGTTTTTTACATTTTATAACCTAATGGCCATTTCCATCCATCGCTTTAGTAGGAAGAAGTCTGGCCTGTTAGCTACCGCTCTAAAAATACTGTTGGGACTATCTTTAACACGCTGCAGTATTGTTTTACAAACAACAACACATTTACAAAAATTACTTAGACAATTATCTTAACAAGTAAACAATAAAAAAACAGAAAAATATTGAACAGCATTGTATGGTAAGCTTCAACCTCACGGCAGAAACTTACCATGCTGATTTTCAGCTACAGCCTTCTGCCTCAGTTACGCCACGGACTATCAGACGTTTAAAAAGTAATCTATACCAATCTATTAATAAATAATCACCGAGAAACATATTTTTTTAGTACATTCACATTGCACCAGTGCAAAGCCGGGCTGGATTGCTAGTATTTTGATAAATTAAGAGTTTTGCGAGAAGAACCATCCATTAATACATAATATTGTCTTTTATTAACGCGAGTATCACACATTTAAATAAAATACTGTATACCGGATTAAAACGCGATTTATTATTTAAATTATTTATCCCGACGTTGCTGAAAAGCATCCGAAACGTCGGGATAAATAATTTAAATAATAAATCGCGTTTTAATCCGGTATACAGTATTTTATTTAAACCATTAATACATCACAATTTGGTGTACGATATTAGAGTAAATCTAATGAATAAGAAGTCTTTAATATAGTTGTTCAATTCAGGAAAGATTAAATGCAAAAAGCATTTAAAAACGCAATTGGTCAATTTAAAAAACTTTCTTAGACTCTTTATACTAATATACGAGGGTGAATCAAAAAATTCTTGGAATCAATATTAAAAAATGCAAAGATTTAAATAATAATATTTTATTTTTCTACATAATCTCCCTCCAATGCAATGCATTTAGAATAACGCGTTTCTAACTTCCTTATTCCTTGTGAAAAAAAATTATTTTCTTGACTCTCGAAAAAGTCCCCTACGGCAGCTATAACCGCGTCATTATCGTGAAATTTTGTTCCACGAATTTCCTCTTTTAATTTTGGAAATAAGTGAAAATCACTTGGGGCTAAGTCCGGAGAATATGGTGGGTGGTCAAGGAGATTGAAGCCAGCACAGCGGATTGCGTTGAGCGCAACTTCCGATCGATGAGCAGGAGCGTTATCTTGAAGGAACAACACGCCCAACGACAGTTTTCCACGACGTTTTTCTTTAATCGCTTCACGCACTTTCGGGATTAAATTTGCATAATAGGGTCCAGTAATCGTCTGGCCTTTTGGCATGTAATCAATAAAAAGGATTCCTTCACTATCCCAGAACACAGAGGCCATAACTTTGCCAGCGGTAGGAGCAACTCGAAATTTCTTGATGGATGGAGAGGATGGTCGTTTCCAAGACATGCTTTGTCTTTTAGTTTCAGGATCAAAATGGTGGACCCACGTTTCATCCATGGTGACAAGACGACGGCAAAAATTATCCGAATCACGCTGGAACATTTCGAGATTACGCTTGGAAATTTCCAAACGTCGCTTTTTGTTTTCGTCGGTTAACATTCGTGGCACCCATCTTGCAGACACTTTTTTGAACCCCAGTGAATCAATTAAAATGGATTGAACGCTACCAAAAGATATCTTTAGGATCTCAGCTATATGTTTTATAGTCATTCTTCTGTCTTCCAAAACCAGATTCTCAACCTTTTTGACATTTTCTTCTGTAACGGAGGTTGAAGGCCGCCCAGAACGCGGGTCATCTTTACAGCTTGATCTACCTCTTTTAAATTCAGCCACCCAGTACGCAACCATAGAATAGGGTACAGCATCACCCCCTAATGTCTGCTGAATGTCCAAAAAAATTTCCTTCGTAGACATTTTTTTCAAACTGAGATATTTTATCACCGCACGTAACTCACTTTTATCCATAATTTTGACTTTTTAGCAACTCGTTGCACAAAAAAATTTATTACATGCGAACGAACTGACAAAAACAAGTGACAGTCTGCATAAATATTATAGTGTGATAGACACTCTTTAATTTGAATATCGAACTTGATCCAAAAAGGTTTCATATATATGCACTTCTAAGAACTTTTTGATTCACCCTCGTAGATTCTTTCCCAGACTACGCGAGGCTATTGAAATTAAAAAGCAAACTTCAATAGAGAAGATGATTTGAGACTTTCCAACGCCTGGGATCCAGGAATTAAAAATCTAAATCCCAAATCAAACATACTAAAAACAAGAGGACACACACACAAAACGTTAGTCAATATTGTCATAATATAGAAAATTACAGTAAATATCAACTCGGTAGGCAACTTTGTGATATTTCAAATCAGACAACAGACAACTATCATTTTTCAGTCTGCCGCGACCACGGTTACTGAAAACCATACGAAACGTCGGCATAAATAATATAAATAATAAATCGAGTTTTAATCCGTTATAAAGTATTTTATTATAATGAGTAAAGAACACAAAAAAGGAATATTTATGTGATAGAGACTTAATATATTAAAAGAAATGTATAAAATGTTTTTAATTACTTGATTACTAGGAATATCTGATAGAACTTAAGCCTAGATTGCGATTAAATGCTTTATTCATATGAAACAATAACATTTAAGTAGCTTTATATTAAAATCCAAATCCAATATTATACTAAGAACTCTGACGAAACAAAATTGTATGCAGTCATTTGTTTTAATTTAAGAATTACAAAATTGTATCGTTTAAAAATCGAATCAGAATTTATAATAATGGGAGAATGTCTTAAAATATGTAGATAAGAAACCTTAGATTAATAATTGGTCTCCACGCGCTACGACTAGATACCGTCGGCGGCTTACAAAATGCGACAACAAATACTACACCGCAAAAAAATGCCGGTTTGCGTAGTCAAACTATAAAAATAAAAATAATACTACCAGAAACAAGAAAGATACTGGCATCACATACCATCAGTAAGTATTGTATAAATCATCATAAATTTCACAGTAAAATAATATAACCCTAAAATCTCTGTGTTTTACACACTACAATATTGAGTTGCCGCATTCAGGAACCTGTTTTTTCTTTATAGCGCGGTATCTAGTCGTAGCGCGCGGAGACCAATTATTAATCTAAGTAAGAAACAATATTTTATGCAGTCATTTGTTTTAATTTAAGAATTTCGAATTGAAATATTTTAAAAATCGAATTTAAATTTACAATAATGAGAGAATATTAATAAAAAGTTATAATTGAATTAATCTAGATATTTGAACAAAATATACAAAACAAAATGGAGTTTTATTAAAACAAATCTATCTGGCAAACATCCGGTTCACTCGAAAGATATTAAAAGTAACAAAAGGAAGTCTTGTATTAAATTAAATTTCGGACATCTGTCGTACTCAGCATGATTCGGGGATTGCTATCAATGACTATTTAATTTATTTTTTAATTAAAATGGCCTTTGAAACGGAGTAATTTTGATAATTACAGCATTGGCAGTTTTATCTATTGAAACCGATTCAGAATATTATGAGTCAGATTACGATACAGCTGGATTTTAGCTATTCTGAATTAAGTATAAAACCTTTTGGTTTTTTTTATTTACTTTTAAATAAATGTGTACTTAATAATGCTTTTAAGAAAATATGGAAGCTGATAAGCATACATAAGATACAGTGTCAACCCACATGGTTGCTATATTGAGAAAATTGAGTTTGAAGTTTTAATTAGGTAATTTGAAATTTCTTTTAAAAGTTATCAGAAATAATAGTTTTTTTTTGTAATTATTATTACCTATTACACTAAATATATATTGTTTAGAAAGAATTTAGTACATTATTGTTAAATATTCGACACAAATGTTGTTAGGGTTTCGTGCCCACTAGTTTTTTCAATAGTTTTACTATTAAAACGATTTTAATGATAAACATGTATCTGTTTTGAAATATGTACTCCATTATGAAGCGATTGGTATCAAAATTTACATTTTTATCATTTTGTGTGTTGACACTGTAATGCATAACAGCGTCCATATATACTTATACAAAATTATAAACATGTCTTCCCGGCGGGATTTGAACCCGCGACCCATCGGATCGTAAGGTAAATAAAATAAATAAATCTAATTTCCTCAATTACCCTCTAACGTAACATAACCCCAGCTTAACTTCTCGTGACAAGATGCGGTTAGTTTCCGTAACATTCAACAGAATACCAACATTGGGTTTATGTTAAGATCTAATGGAATCAGAACTTTGTTCATTACTTTAGTCTATACTAGTAACACGCCCCGGCTTCACACGGGTTCAATGTAGATGTACTGTACACAAAAATATAACCTATGTTACTCGCTGATAATGTAGCTTTCTATTGGTGAAAGAATTTTTAAAATCGGTTCAGTAAATCCAGAGATACTCCTTACAACCTTTTTTTTACACCTTGTGTTACGTTATTCAAGTTTAAATGGGGATACCGTTCTGGAAATAAATATAGCCTATGTTACTCGGTGAGGATGTAACTTAGGCTTTCTAACGGTGAAAGAATTTAAAAAATCGGTCGAGTATTTTTTGAGTTAAATCGTAACAAACAAACACAAATCTTTCCTCTTTATAATATTGGTAAAGACTTGCACTTGTGCAATGTAGTCCACTTATGGAGTCTCAGTGTGGGGTGATTATGATTAATAATTATACTCAATTGGCTTGATTTCAAACAAAAATTATCAATAATATTGTCTTTTATTAACGCGAGTATCACACATTTAAATAAAATACTGTATACCGGATTAAAACCACAACCACGGTTGCTGAAAAGCATCCGAAACGTCGGGATAAGTAATTTAAACAATATAAATAATAAATCGCGTTTTAATCCGGTATACAGTATTTTATTTAAAAATTATCAATGTCATATGTAAATTAAACACAGTATCCGAAATCAAAGATTAACTCTATTTTAACTCCAAACTATAAACTCAAGTCTCAGAACTCCATTTAACTAGAACGTGATCAAAAGAACCGCTTCAAACAAACGAAGATAATAAACGACTATTTGAAACTGTCCATTGTTGATGTTCCGATTTCCTCTATCCTTCTACAGTAATGATCCTGTGCTCGCTTGACACTTAATTTCCACCAAGGGATAGACTATGAATAAATTCGCTTCTATTCACACCGGTCATTGACTTTTTTTTCAAAGAAAATGTCAAATCTTTTATCTGAGTAATGTGGGGCTATTTTTTTCTGGTAACATTGATCTAAGTTTGGAGACTTTAATATAATAATAATATTTATATTTAAGAATACCTTTTTAAAGTATGCTTATGACATTATTATATTGATACTAGCGGACCGGACAGACATCCGCATCGTTTTGCCAGAATGTTGGTATTAGGTAACCTAACAACATCTTATAGTGATCATATCAATACCAATATTAAAAAGCTTTGATGTTTAAAATAAAAAGGTTGACTTGGCAATCGCACTAAACTATCTAATTTAATATAATATGTGTTACTTGTGATACACATTGTGTTTTTAATAAAATTAAAAAGATACATTGTGTTTTCATGCGATAGCCGAGTCAATCTATTTATTTTAAACCTCAAAGATTTTTAATATTGGTATTGATATGATCACTATAAGATGTTGTTAGGTTACCTAATTACGTAATAACTTAAGACAGAAGGATCCTTCAGTAGAGACTGAATAAATTGACCGACTTGGTATTATATGAATCTCACAACTTTTTACGAGAGAACTGAGTTGCAAGACTTGGCTTTTTTTACAATTTATGTTTTTGATGGCATTCTGTTATTTGAGACATAGACGAAAACAACAAATAATATATCATTCAAATTGGTGCAGCCGTTCTTAAGTAATAAATGGTCTAACTAACATGACTTTCTTTTATATAGATAAGAGACAAGTAAGTGAATTCCTGAGACTCCTAGTGACAGTGCCTACTTACACATTTCTGTGTCTGTTTTATTGGTAATTTTTCTTTTACAAACAAGATCAACCATCTATGCTCTGTCCGAATATTATATTCTAAATCTTTTTCGCACAGGATTCGAACCTGAAACTCTAGTGCTCAACGAGAAGGCACTTCACATTACTATGGTGTATTCTAAAAAAATCCCAAAAATATACTTATAAACGTTGTGACCTATAAAATAGGCCCCAACGCTGTTTTTCAGTGGCTCCAGTTGAAATAGCACGCCGGCTAAAGCGGCAAAAAAATTAATTTGCAATTCCATACACTTTCTGAATATTTCTGGAGTTTAGTCTTATTAAAATTGCCAAAGTATAATAAATATTTAATCTCATAAAGTTTCCTTGCACAAATTAAAATGCCCGCGCCATCTAGTATAATATTTTATACCGATATTTCGAATACTTAACTGCTAGCGCGTTTTTTTTTCACACAAATTAAACTGATTAATAAGATAGTTATTATTTTTTTAAAACCAAATAATTTTTGAAAAAAGAAGTCCAGACACATGTGGTATGGAAGTATGTAAGTAAAAATTATGAGTGAGAAAAGGGATACGAGCATTTCAATATCAAAATACAATAACTTATTATAATATAATAGATATTATCCTGTGTGTGTTTAGATATCTGCAATGTCTTCGATCAGATCGAGGGCATTATTCAAGAAGGCCAGGTCAAAAGTACTCAAAACCGACGAGCGTGTATGAAAGCATTGATGAAAGTAGTATGTACGGATGGGAGCATAATATGGAATTCCAGGATATTTGCCTACCCCAATGGGAAAGATGCGTGAAATATATGTACGAGTATGTATCCTATACATAAATAGTTCCGGAAGGCAAATAAGTAAAAATATTCTAGGAAGTATGGCATCTGTTTTTCACACGAATCGCTGAATAAATTGCTGAATAAAAATGATTTCCTTGCAACTCCCATAATAAGGCGTCTGTGAACTCAGAGTACCAAATAGTATATCTGAAGAGTATTTTTGTACGGTATGCTGATCACGAGCTGCGATTTATTCCAAGGCACGTTCTTGACTTATCAGTTGGCGGGCGATTCGCCCTGTCCCAAGGGATTCCATACATTCTCACGCAGTTCTCACGCATCGTGCAAATTTTCTTAGAAATTTTTTGACATTTTGATAATTGGATATTATTTGTGTATATCATAAATTAGCTACAGTTTAAAAAGCAATCAAAAAAATATTATATATTGCATGCATGAGCAAGTATTTTGTTGGTTCTATAAAAAACCTTGCACCCAAGAGAGGATGATTCAATTCAATCGAGCTGGATATATGGTTTACTTTGATCTAGGAGTGAAATAATATAGAGACACTATCCCAATAACAATATTAACCGCTTCCATAGCTTGCGCGTTGGGTTTGTCCCAAATTATGTGTCCTGTGACCGAAAAAAGGACAGAAAACTGATCAACTACTAACTTATCAAGAAAAATAGTCAGTGAAACAGAAGTTCGAAATAAAAAATAATTCGAGAGCGCATATTGACTGATATCAAATAACTAACATACGGATTGGTAAATAATAATAAACTACGGTTAAATGTATCCAGTCCCTGTATACTCATGAAATGATATGAAAAATTGGATATACGGAACCGTTAACTCGAATGAATCTTCAACACGCGTAAATATCTCAAATAGCAAACGTAAAAATACTGAATAAAATCATTATAAAAATAAGCAAACCAGTTTTTTTTCTTATTATGTAATCTATATATATAAAAATGAACTGCTGTTCGTTAGTCTCACTAAAACTCGAGAACGGCTGAACGGATTTATCTTATCTTTGAAATGTTCGTGGAGGTCTAGGGAAGGTTTAAAAAGCGAGAAAAAATCGAATAATTTCCGGGAAAACCCTAAAAACAGCCCTTTTCTATTTCCCATACAAACGTTGTCTAGACTCCGCCATTTTATTATTGGATTATTCATAAAACAAGTCTGAAGCCGAAATCGTTAACTAGGGGCACGGCAGTACCCCAGGTAAGACGAAGCAGCGGAATCGCAGCACTACCTACTTTTTCTCGAAGCGTTTCGTCGTTTTTTTGTACCCATATAATTGACAAGACACACTTTTTGAGTATGTTGTAGGGATTGTAGAAAACTTAAGAGCTTGGCTCACCATAAGTGTATGACAAAGGATGAATCCATACACACTTTCTATAATAATTAGGTACAATTTACCTAAGTACATACCTCAAATGTTCGGCGAATATATGCGTCCTTGTGGTATGTCCTTATAAATAAAAGGAGAGCGCCCTTAGGAGGATAATTTTAATTATAACAACTTAAAGATAAATATAAAAAAAGGGAAACTAGAAATAAGTACGTCACCACAGCAGCAACCAGAACATTCTTCTCCATATACGAATATAAGTCCATTACACGCACTATCACACGATTATTAAATAACAATATTAAACATATATGTATATCGCGGCGTGAATACTAATTATTAAGCGACCAAAACTTCCATTAGAAGCGCTTTTCACAATTATTAGAACACACGAGCACGCCTAAATCCATCCAGGTTAGGAAAATTATTACAACGATGTCAAAAAACTCGGCTCGACTGTCAAGAGTATATCGCGGTTATATTATACTACCCTCAACATTTAATTTTATAAATAATGTTCTATTCCGAACAATAAGTGATAACTTTTTTACAGTGCAAGCAATATGTTACCTACTCGTCTTGGCATTATTTTACATGAAAATGTTTTTGATATGTCACAATTTTTCCACATATATATACATGTACATCATGCCTCTTTTCCATTTAAAAAGTATATAATTCTATCCTTTTTTTACATGGAGACAAAAAAAAGTTTAGCTAGCTATGCTAGCGCCACTCATGTTAGTTATCCGTCTTACGTGCCCTCTGCACAGGTTTCAAACTTTCACCAATTTTTATGTTATCAACCCTTCCGGGCGTCAAACATCCCTCAAATTTCTCAAACTTTGATCACCAACCACTTCTACTTTTTAAAAGCGAGAAGTATACTTAATGACCAACCTGGGAATCGAACCCGGGACGTATGCTCTTACGGATGAACGTGCGACCGCAAGGCTACATAGGCAGTTTATATAATTCTATCCTATCTTATCTCTGCTTACCCCTATGGAAAGAGGTGTGACTTGTACAATGTACGTATATATCATTTTCGATATCAATAAAAACGAACTTAATAAATGAAATGTGTATGCCAAAGCGAAAATCATTGAGGGTATTATAAATTCATTGGCGTTATCACGACAATGAGAAATTCTTTCATTCCAGTATTTGCTCCGGTCTCGATCCACATACATCCTCTAGCTATTATTGAATGAAGCCAACCGGGATGACAAATATTGACGGGTTGGGGAAAATACAGTATACTTATTTATACATATATCTCATATAATTACGTGCCTTCCCACATTTTCGTATATCGTAATGAGTTGATAGCTTATATTGAAATTTAGCAAAAAAATCAGGCATATTTTATTTTAAATTTAGCTTAAAGTAAAACATATAACTACAGCGCATTGTTGACTGATATGCTGTGACTGTGACCTGTCATAAAGACGAGCGTGAGGCTCGACATCACGTTTTCGATATCAAACAAAAAAAAATGCAAAATCCTATAGTATACTATATAGTATGCAATCCATTTTATTCTCAAAAGTTATTCTCCTTGACTCACAACGGGTTCTTTGGAGGTTAAACAGATCCATTGCCTGTGAGACAGCGTCGAAATACTCCTTACTTTTACGACATAAGATATCTATGTCTCTATTCTCCCGGGAATACTGAATGCACGTCTGAATTTTCGTTTAATTCCAGATACGACCTTCGATGCGATTAATTTTATCGTTATAATGCTCCTAATCTGAAGGCTAGAAGTATAATCTCATTTGAATTGGTGTTTGAATTTCCAAATGTCTTTTTATACTATTAAGATGATAATTTATATGTATGTATCCTGTATTTAAATAGACTGAACAAGGGGTGAAATCAGGCTTCAGATAGAGTCATCGCCACCACTCAAGGCCGATAGCCGCGGCGCCTCTGTTGTATTAAAATGTTGTTAGTAAGAAGAATTTACGGGCTCGTTGGCGCGTTCGGTAGAGAACCTGCCGTGCGCATCGATGGATTAGAACCCACGACCCGTGGGTTCGAATCCCACCGGGACCACATTATTATAATTTTCTGTAAGCATGTTTTCTCCACGTCTGGTAACTTCGGGCATTGAACGGGTGGGAGGAATATCGAAATTTCGAACGGGTATCGAACAACCGTTTATAGATGTAAAAACCGTGAAATGCATATTGCGCGTTTCGGTTTCAGTCTGATTTCCGAATGCTCGAAGTAAAAAATAGGTCGACAACGCATCATTGATATTTTGTGGTTGGGGTATCACCTACCATCAAGTGAACCTCATGCTCGCTTGTCGATATCTAACATAAAAAAAGTGTAACTTTTCCTTACAACCCAATTACTGGATATTTCTCGACTTCCCAAAAATGTTCTGTGCGTATTAAACTCGTATTGCGTATTTTTGATAAACAACACGATTACGGAGCTGTCAACTTTAGTTCCAGACTTCGCCGTGGGACTTGATTCCTGACGTCGGTCGACTTTAAAACAAATGTATTAGGCACACAGAACAGAAGATTTTTTTCCTGTTCTGTGGTTAGGCAATATTGCCATAATATAGAAAATTACATCAAGTATCAACTCCGTTAAATGACATGGCATTGGTATGGCAACATTGTGAAAATTCAAATCAGAGATCTATCACCTTTCTCTCTTCACTCTGCTCCTGGCATTGCTTAAAAGCATTCGAATCTTCGGGATTAATATAATTAATAAATCGCGTTTAAATCGGCCAAAGAAATTTTATTTAAAATTTCAATAGTGTTTGACTGAAAATCCCAATATATTTTGATAGCGAGCAACTCTTAGTTACTTCTACGCTATCCTTTCAGTCAACCACAGCATCGGGTCACAATTTAGGCTGAAAATGTTGACCTAGTTTGCTAGACATCGATAAAAGCCTCTTTCAATTGAAAATAGGCAACCTTCATGTGACCGAGTCACTTTTGATACGGAAATTGCGAAACTAAGCACAAGCAGGCTGCAGGCAAGGCTTTATTACATAGAGTTTCGACTCTTAGCGAAATTAGAGTTACGGTTTAGGTCGACAGCGCATCACTGACTGATGTTCTGTGGCTGAGGTTATACCTAACATGCAGTGAGACTCACACAGGTCGATATCGAACATAAAAAATGTACTATACGGTTGGTACATTGACAATTCGCATGGGTCACGGGTTCGATAACCGCCGGGGTGACATGTTTATAATTTTCTGTAAGTATACATATTTTCCCTTTATCTACTCACTTCAGGGATTAAATGGGTGAGACTAATATCGAACTCCGACCGGGTAACGAACCACCGTTCATAGATGGAAAAACCATATTGCGCGTTTCAATTTCAGTCTATGAATTTACAAATACTAGAAGTATAAATAGGTCGATAGCGCATCATTGCCTGATGTTCTGTGCATAGGGTAGCAATATCATCTGTCAATATACATAAACCTTAAAGAAAATACTTAAAAATCTCAACACTACAATGCATAATAAACGGCCATATTTTTTAAAAACGCCGACCCAATGAATCTTTATACATTTTTTACTATGTTAACTTAGGTAAAGGAATGGTTCTGATTAAAAAAAATTCAAAATGTTTCCAATTTTTCCAATATGTGCTATACATATTCTAATTCATATTTCTTGTACGTATATCAATACAATTATTTATTATGATCAATTTAGAATAGGAAACAGATATACATAATATAATAAAAACCGGATTAATAATTTTATATTTTTTTTACGCAGTGATTCCTTTAAATATAATTTCACTATCAACATTGATTAGTTTTAGTGAACTGGAACTGATGTTCAATTGGAACTTTAAATTTAAAATAGAAAACTATTTTAAATAATTTTAGTATGATGAACATTTAAAAATATATTCTTAAATAAAATCAGGAAAGCGTCAATCATTATTATTATACCTAATTAATTTCATTTCAAGTATCATTAGAAACAGAAACGAAATAAGTCGATTCTTATTTTCTTTAAAGATATAACACAAAGCTTGATAATGATAAAGCCATGATAAATTTATTTAACTTTTATTTGAAGAGATTCCTCGAAAACAATTTCATCTTGAGTTCATTTTTGTTACCTTTCCTTCAGGTTAATTAAAAACAGATCTTAATCCCGGATTACAATAAACCGGTGTAGATTTTCATAAAGGAACGAATTTAATCTGTGAGTTTACAGGCAATAGAACCACAGTACACCTAAAACTAACAGTAATAAAATATCATCGTTTTGAGGCTTCTCTACCCGCTAAGCGACTACATCCGTCCTTGGATATCCGCTACACCAGAGGTCTTGATTTTTATTTTTTTATTTTTAGAGGTCTTGGGGAGGCGTTTTTAAGGTGAGAGAAGGCTCCTCTTGAAGGTTACCAAATTGTATCAGTTCGGAAAAACTGCCGGCGAAAGCTGATTCCACAGAGTGATTGTGCGTTTTTTTTTAATAATGTCTTGCTAGCGCAAATTTACCGCATGCATCTCGCATCGACGCAACGATCTCTCAACTTAAGCTTTTGAAGATTAAAAGAGTCTGTGCACTACACCATATCATACAATGACCGTTCTAGGATTTTTAGTAAAAAAAATATTCTTTGTATTGAAAAGTACCATGCACGGAGCGTCAGCAATTGTCGGTGAGAATATCTTGCTGATGCTGATGAAAGTTCTAGTGGCCGTGTTTATTTCCGACCATAGTACGGTTAAAATACATATATGTACATTGTACATACGTAATGGTGTAGTGAGCACACTTTTCTCAACTAATTAGTTTTTACTTTTCATCCTACTAGTAGTTGTACGGAAACTTAGGTTACTTACTTAGGTTCACATTAATACATTTTGTTTATGTATGAGACATAATTACATTAAATACAGCAATAATAATAGTTTCGAAGTCATTTTAATTCGAAATTATTCGAAACATTTCATTACTGCAAGTACTGTGCCGAAATGGTGCTAAGCTTTTAATACATTTTACACTGAACAAAACAGTATTGTTTCGGTTTTTATTTTTTTAATCAGGAAAGTTAAAGGTCGTCAACGCATCTGTGAGTTCTGTTCTGTTGTTCTGTAACACTAGACAAATATCAATGGGTGGAGGTGACTTTGCAGCTTGTTTGCCACCTCTGTCAATAAAAAGAAAAAATATATCGAATCTAAAATCATCTCGATGGCTTAGTTAATTTATTTATCTTTTAAATTGTTGTAAATTTCAAAATCGTTGATAATAATAATATAATAAAAAATAATTCAAATACAACAATTAGTTAGATTATGTCGATTCATAAAAATAAAAGTACATCAATTATAATTTATAATTAATTATAAATTAAAATCAATCTATACAAAAAAATCTTCGTACTGAATTTCGGCGGAGATTGTAAATGACGCTACAAACATTTTCAGCATCTAACTTTTAACTAAACTAAAGGACCCTCAGCACTTTTTAATTGGCAATATACGTAACGAGAGGTAATAAGTGTCGACTGCGAGCGCAATATGAGTTCAGAGTTACTTAAGTTCCTAGTTGCCACATCCATTGTATTAGGATTATACGTTTATTTTATTTTAAAGTAGCGGACGTTGTTCTGCTAGAACATTCTGGCTTCAAAAATAAAAAAATAATATTTATATGTTTGACTATGCTATTTTTCCATGCTTCTATTATATAATGTCTATAGTTCACATACGGGCAGTGGACATCAATTATTACAAATAAGCTATGAGCGTGCGTGACGTGAGCTGTAAATTGCGGAAAATGGCGGAGTTCCAAAACATTTTTTTTCCGAACTAATTATAATTTATTTCTGTACAAATAAACTCACTTACCTAAGCTCAACATAGCTCGTTTGCTCTTTTCTGTATAAAAAAAATATAAAAATACATAATATTATGGCCTTCGACACACTTCGACAGTGATTTTTTCAAAACATTAATTTAATTAATGTTAAGCTGTAGTTCCGAATATGTTCCAAACAGCACTTATTTGTATCGAACACTCAGCCTAAGTTCGAAGCCCGTATAAAAAGTTTGTCAATATTTCCGTTGTACCCAGTCATTGATTGGACTGCCCACTCAAGCTGAAAATAAATCCCGCCTAAAGGGAACGATACAATATTATCTCTAACTTTCAGATACTATTTCGGCTGTTACATTTATTTCAATTGACACGTAATAAAACGATGAAATGAATGAATAATATTGTTATCCAACAGACTAAATTTATAATAAATAATAAACTAAAATTATAATAAACTATTTAAATGCTAATTTGTATACACTTAAATATATAGCAAACGACGAACTTATTTGGTAAGTAACCCTTAAACCTACACGATATTCGACAATTATTAATGTTTAGAATAGCCATGAGCCACTTTACTGAATTATAGGTTGATTTATCACCTCCATAGCTAAACAGTAAGTGCGTTGCTCTCCTCAATGAAGGTCCTGGATTTGAGTCTCGGCAAATAAAAATAAAAATATTTGGATGGGCTAAGGTGCAATGAGACATTGTATAACTGAAAAATATCAGTGAAACACACACCGATATACTATATCTATGTCTTATTACATTAAGCGGTGATTAGTAAATTATATATTAGCGTTAAGCATTCAGTACAAATAAATGTTGTTAAGAAAAACGTATTTTTTATGAATTTGACTGTTCACATGTGTTTTTGGCTCATACGTCATCAATGTCATAAATTCACGCAATATATGAAACATATTTTTACGTCAACCGACATCGAATAAAATTGTGAAATAGCTATAAAAGCAATTGCTTCAATGTCGATCTCTGGGGAAGGCAAAAGTAAAGTGATTGAACGAGCTTTCTGAGAAATCGTTAGCTCCTTATTAAGTAATGTTTTAACTAGTACTCATTTTTATTTGAAGGTCTCCTTTTCTCAAACAATACGTCTCACACTTATTTGACGAGTTTGTGAGCGCTTTCAATAGAACACCTTTAACGAACCAAGGTTCATAGATGGAAAAACCGTAACATTGCATATTGGGAGTTCTGTAGGGCTATTCACGATCATTCGAAATCGATCCGCCCGGAAAGCTACGCTCTCCCACTGAAAGTTTTTTCGTATTTACCGGATATGAAAATGGTATTCACAATTCCCATAGGATTGAGCATCGGCATTCTTCGGGAGTTTCCGATGAGAATCTTAGTATAAAATGATAGAAAGCTTGATATATCGGTACGAAATCTTGTAATATCGGAACGGAAAGTTTTCGAATGATCGTGAATAACCCTACTGTTTGGTATTTTTGTATACATACAAAACTTTTACCGAATTAAATCGCAATTTATTAGTTATCTTGACATTTCGAATACCTTCCAGCAATCGTGGTTACAGGCAGACTGAAAGGTGACAGTCTGATTTGAATTTTCACAAAGTAATCTAATTCCATCTGTGCCTACGGAGTTGATATTTGTTGTTATTTTTTTTTACTATGGCAATATTGACTAACAATATAATCTTGTTTTTTTAGTATATTTGAATTGGGGTTTTAGATTTTTAATTATTGGATCTCAGGTGTTGGTGGGTGTTTTTTTATTTCAATAGCTTCATGTCCCAGTCTGGGTTAGAAAGTTATTTCTCTTGCAAGTATGTCTGGTTAGTCGAAGCGTATGTACTGGTTTAGCTTGTTTAAGGTGTGTTCACATCCAGGGCTCAGTTTTGGGTCCGTTCCTATGGAACATGGGCTATGACTGGGTACTCAGAGGCGCGCTCCTTCGCGGGATGCGTGTCTGGTGCTATGCCGATGACACCCTAGTCGTAGCCCAAGGGGGGACCTACGAAGAGACGGCAAGGTTGGCCTCGGTAGGGTCCTCCCTGGTAGTGGAAAGAATCAGGACTCTGGGACTTCGTGTGGCCCTCGAGAAAACGGAGGCCCTTCTATTCCATGGGCCCAGAGGAGGACCCCCGCCTGGGGCAAATATACAAATTGAGGGGACAAACGTAGCTGTAGGGTCCAAGATGAAGTACTTGGGGCTCATCTTAGATGGACGATGGTCCTTTGAGGCCCACTTTAAAATTCTGGGTCCAAAATTAGTTAGGGCGGCTGGCGCACTTGGTCGCTTGCTGCCAAATATAGGAGGCCCCGACCAGAGCGTCCGGAGGCTGTACTGCGGAATTATACGCAGTATGGCCTTATACGGGGCCACTATATGGCACGGTTCCCTAACGAGAACGACGAGAGGGCTCCTGCGCAGGCCACAAAAAATAGTTGCGTTAAGAGCTACCCGGTCCTATAGGACTGTTTCGTTTGCAGCGGCCTGCGTCCTCGCGGGCACACCGCCTTGGGAGCTAGAGGCACAATCACTTGCCGAAGTCTACCACTTCCGGGCGGAAAGAAGGGCCGCGGGGACTCCACCAGCGGCGGATGAAGTTTCCAGCATAAGGCGTCGGGCACAATTTGCCGTTCTGGAGCGATGGAAAGATGACCTAGCCGAACCCCAAGTGGCAGGTCATCGCACAATAGAGGCGATTCGCCCAGTCCTCTGCGAATGGGTCGGAAGGAAAAGGGGGGCTCTAAACTACCGAGTTGTGCAGGTGCTGACTGGCCATGGGTGCTTCGGTCGGTACCTGCATAAGGTGGCGCGGCGCGAGCCAACGCCAGAATGCCACCATTGCGATGCCGATATTGACACGGCGCAGCACACTCTGGCCGAGTGCGTCAGATGGTCGCGGCAACGCCATGACCTAACATCGGTCATCGGCTTGGATTTATCCTTGCCTGGCGTTGTCCGCGCCATGCTCTCGGCGGAGGTTAACTGGGCTGCCGTGGTCTCCTTCTGCGAGCAAATTATGCTACGGAAGGAGACCGCGGAGCGTGAGAGGGAGTGTGCCGCATTGGCGGGCACACGAAGGGCAAGGAGGCACGGAACGCGCAGGAGAAGGTACGCCCATCTCCTGTCGCCGCCGTAGCCCTCTCGTGTGTTATTTCGAATCGCCGGTTGGAGGAAGCGAGGTCGAGCCGATGTCCACTTCTTAGTGGGCATCGGCTCGTATTAAGGGGAGCGTGGCGGGGGCTTTTGCCCCTGCCGCACCGGACGGGAAAGAATATCTTTCCCGTCCAGAGCCTAGAGCGGGAAGCGCGGGGGTAAGCGACCCGCTCCATGAATGGCTCCAGTGTGAGTGTTTGGTGTTTCGGCATCACACTGAAAGGGGGGGACAAACGTCCATTTTGAGGTTTTAGGTCGTCGTCGGGGAAGCGGTAGCTACGAAAGTTTCCCGAGTCCCCGACGCCACAAGACGACGAGAGGAACACCATGGAGTTTAGTCGGTAGGCACGGGGCCCGCTTTGACTCTTCGGAGTCCAGGGCACTGTGAGTCCGGCATCGCCTGACGTCTCCCCCCGGAGACCCAGGGATCATTAGATGATTCTCCATGTAAAAAAAAAAAAAAAAAAAAAGGTGTGTTCACATACTGCTGACTTAGAGTTAGACTAAGTTAGACTTAGTTTATAATCTGCGATGTATTAAGGTAATTTTATATAGATGAGAAAAAAAAGTCATTTAGCCACGAGTGATACTGTGTAGGATTGCTAATGTGGTTTTAATGCAATGTAAATATATATTAAATAAAATATTATTTGCCGACGAAGTAAGTTCTTAGAAGTCGCGCAAATAAAACTTTGTATTGACTTTACTTTTCAATGTAAGAGCTTTTACAATAATTTTCTATTTATTTTTCTGTGAAAGGATATTGACCAAAATTAATGTCGCTACAAGCAACGCATCAACTATACATAGACATTCTTTATTCGACATAAAACACAAATAAGATACAAAGTTAAGTTAAGATACGGGATATAAGAGCTTTTTAGCAGTGCTTAGTGGACCATTTCATGTTTTTATAAAATTCTATGTGGTCCACGAAGTCAATATTCAATTATTAAAAAACTAGTTTTGAATATTAACGTATTTTGTAGTAGGATTACCTTATACTATTTGACGGTAATAATATTAACATCAAACAGTATTAGGATCCATAAGACAAGTCACTTGCCCCGACTTAGAGCCTATTTTGATTATTTGATTTTCTTTACGAAGCTCAGCAGAGTGTAATCTCTTAAGACTTAAGTCATTACTTAACAACGGATTCTGACGTATTTATCTTCAAATTATTAAAAAAACTAGTTTTTAATATTTTTTAACGTATTTTATAGGAGGATTACCTTACATACTACTAGTGGACCCCGCAGACGTTATTCTGCCACAATTTTGGCTTCAAAATTATATAATTATTCTTAAATTTGAATATGCCCATTTACCCACTATAATTGTCTAATATGTCACTGATTTGCAGTGGACATAATATGTTATTCCAAAAAAGCTAAGAATGCATGACGTGAGCTGTCAAGATGGCGGAGTTCCGAATCTAATTTATTTTATAATTAATTTTATGCATTTATTTTGTTCCTGATTTTTTCCAATATTTTAATAGCTCATATCCAACAAATAAGATATCGTTAAAATCGGTACAGACGTTCTTGAGTTATAAACGGTGTAACTAACACATCTTTCTTTTATATATATAGATTTGACGGTAATAATATTAGCATCAAACAGTATTAGGATCCATAAGACATGTCACTTGCCCTGACTTAGAGCCTATTTTGATTATTTGATTTTCTTTACGAAGCTCTTAAGACTTAAGTCATTACTTAACAACGGATTTTGACGTAATTATCTAACTTAAGAAAGAAAATATTATTACCTGTCTCTAAATTTCAAATTAATACTTATCGGTAAACTGAAGTGTTAGCAAATAGTGTCATTTTCATTTACAAGCGATTCTTAATTCAAAGTGATAGCCGCTGAAGTGAAGTGCATATTGCGCGTTTCGGTTTCAGTATATGGATTTCCGAATGCTCGAAGTAAAAATTAGGTCGACAGCGCATCATTGACTGATGTTCTGTGGCTGAGGTATCACCTACCATCAAGTGAACCTCATGCTCGTTTGTCGAAATCTAACATTAAAAAAAAAGACTTGCTAAGGTCTATATCGGCGTCACCTCATTCTTATTGATTGTTGTTGATCAAAATGATCAAAATTTACTAAATAAAATCTCTACGTATTGAATCGTGTTTCGATTTTATCTATATTGAAATTTGATAATAGCGTAGTTAAGTTTGATATTGTTATATTGTCATAGCAGTAATTCCTCTGGCGGGTGCGGTTAATGCGTTCCACGCGGCGGCCAGGCTGACCCTTGAACATTAAACTAATACATAACAATATTCTATTAAAAACAACGCCTTTTACGTGTTTTGTTTTTATAATATTGCCTTTATTTGTAACTTTTCTTTCATAAAATTATATTATTATAAGAAAACTAGCGACCCGCCCCGGCTTCGCACGGGTCAAGATTTTTTGACAAAAAAAGCCGGGGTTGTATGTATTTTTAATGCCACATTATAAAAAAATAAAAACAAAAAAAATCGTACAAAAATTAAAAAAAAAATTTAGGGGTGGATTACCCTTAACATTTAGGGGGATGAAAAATAGATGTTGTCCGATTCTCAGACCTACCCAATATGCACACAAAATTTCATGAGAATCGGTCAAGCCGTTTCGGAGGAGTATGGCAACGAAAACTGTGACACGAGAATTTTATATATTAGATTTGAAGCTTTATTGACTCTTGAAAATGCTTTGTTTCTGACTCTTTTTTTCCACAGAACAGCAGTCAAATATGCGCTATCGACCTACTTTTACTTCGAGCATTCGGAAATCCATAGACTGAAACCGAAACGCGCAATGTGCACTTCACGGTTTTTTCACCTATGAACGGTGGTTCGTTATCCGGTCGGAATTTCGATATTCCTCCCGATTAATGCCCGAAGCGACCCGACCGTTAGTTAATATTGTCATAATATAGAAAATTACAGTAAATATCAACTCTGTAGGAATAGATGGCGTTAGGTAACTTTGTGACATTTCAAAAATCAGACAACTGTCATCTTTCTGTCTACCCGCGACCACGGTTGCTGAAAAGCATCCGAAACGTCGGGATTAATAATTTAAGCAATATAAATAATAAATCGCGTTTTAGTCCGATATACAGTGTTTTTTTAAAAGTGTGATACTCGCGTTAATAAAAGACAATATTAAATAGGTACACAATAGCATAAAACACTGTCGCATTGCAAACATATTATTTAGGTACATGCAGATCCAGTTACAAGTGTGCTTGCTTGTTACTTGTGCTCGATATAATTTTTTTTTAATTCTCTGGGATTCAAACCCAGTACCTCCCATGCTTAATAGGAGCTAATAACATAAAACAATATCAATTCATGGCTTTAATCCAAATCCAGAAAACTTTACCAATGTTTAATAAATTTACTAAATTGCACGAGAAATTGGAGATAAATTGGTATCGGTTGAATTAAGCACAGTTGCCGAAGTGATACATAAGAATAGGAGTTAGGAATTGGATACATAGTGCGGTGATTCTAATGGTTTATTTTACTGCAGTGCTACGGATGCTCAAGTATTCTACATTCTACTTCCAGCGATGTAACAGCATTGGACAGATAGATAAAGCCTTTTTTCACGTGCACATAACAGCGTATTTATATAGCATAACAGCGTGTATATAACAACACATAACAGCGTATTTATATAGCAGTAGAAATGCGCTCCGGCTTCGCACGGGTGCAATGTAGATGTACTATACACAAAACATAGCGTATGTTAAAATCGATCCAGTAGTTTATGAGTTTATTCGATACATACAAAAATACAAATCTTTCCTCTTTATAATATTATTATATTATAGTATAGATAACAGCGTGAATATAACAACGTAATTAACTAAAAGTATTTTTATGTTAAATATTGACAGACTAGCATGAGGTTCATGAAATCAGACTAAAATAAAACTTCTGGCACACCATTTAGAATGATGCTTAAAATAATTTAAGTTTTAGACATAAGTCGGGCTTTTAGATATTTTTTTATGGATAATGTTAGGCGAAATAAGCGAGCCACGGAGTCGGTCAATTTTCACAGATTCATATTACTCTTATATTCATTGCTAGCCTCACATTAAAAGCCACAATTAATCAATCAATCGCTATGTAAGCCACCTGCTCATTCAAATCCTCTACAAAAAAACTCAATTCTCTCTTTTTATAAAATATACCCACAAAAATAATAGTTCCAATTTAGTTGTCGGATACAAATACGACCACAAACAGCCCGATGACTGGTCACAAATCAATCGTTTTTCCATCCCGTAGATCCATCTGAAAGGTAGACTAAACGCGTCGGCCTTGTTTCCTGTTTGCCTTACAATGTTTGCGGAGAAATGTTGTCAAAGGGAATGGAAAGATTGAGTAATAGATTCGGAATTCTTTTATCACTTTGGCAGAGTAGCGATTCCGCTGTAGGGTTCAAGGCTAGGCCGAAAGCTTATGTCATTTATGAAAATAAAATTATTTTTAAACAAAAAGCAAAAACCGACTTCAAAACTACAAACTTGCACTAAATAGTAAAAAATAATATTTTAATTACTTCAAAGCATTATATTATTTATTAACAGTTATTTTTGAATTCGGTGCCGCTCCGTACCGTTTTCTAGGAAGTGCATTCTTTAAGTTCATTAATCCTTACATAATAATTTAGTAAACCTACCACTAAAACGCTGCTCAAATGAGACAGCACCGTGAAAAGAACCACAAACCAAAACATCATCTACGTACAAGTATATTTTTGTTTTTGTTGATTTTCTAAAAAAGTACCAAACCAATTTCGATAAAAAAAATATGGGACCACCTTTGAAATATCACCCACCAAACAAAAAAGAATAATCCAAACCCATCCATAACTTGCGGAGTTATCGCGTAACACACATACCAAAAAAAAAACATACAGGCGAATTGGGAATCTCCTCCTTTTATGAAGACGGGTAAAAATTAAGAGGATACCTTGAAAATAAAAAATAATTTTAGGGGCGTGGTTTATCAGAAAGTTGCGGAGAACGGCCGCGGCCGCGGCGCTGCGCTCGCTATACTCGTAATAATTATAAGATAACATTACCGTGTCGCGCGAGAGCGCTTTGCCGCCACGTAGTATCATTCGGTTGGAATATAATTTCGTACAGAAAACCTAAGGAGACGAACAGCACTAAATATATGTTGCAAATATATATTATGTAAACTTTTTGATTTAATCTTTCTAAATTAATAATAATAAATTTAATCTTTCTAAATTGTTTTAATCAGAATATTATTTATCTTGGTTTTTATTTTTATGATTTTGATTGTTTTGAATTTAAAGAATTAATTTTCTCAAAGAACTTAAAGTATGTTCACTTATTAATTTATTAAGTACTTATGTTAATATTCTTTTTAATAATATTAACATAAGTATTTAGAAAACAGCGGAACAATTATTACGACATTATTATGGCTAATTTAAAAAAAAAAAAATTCACAACGATGTCAAAGTCTGTTGTAATACAAATTATAAATATTGCTCCTGCTGCAAATATTTTTTTAAGTTTCTTTTAAAAACACAAACAGATTTTGACCGCTTTCTATCTTCGAGTAACTCATTGTCCAATCTAGTTCCCTCAAACCTTATATTATATCTACTATAATTCGTTAGGGGTGCTAGTAATGTCAAGTTATGTTTATATCTGGTGTGGTACTTGTGGATTTTCTTGTGAAAATGTGTTGCGTTTGTGATGATTTTCTGTATATGTATGCATGTATAATAAGTGTGAAGTTGTGTAATGTTAAATATTTTTCAGCTTTTAGGCATATAATATTTTGTTGATGTAAGTCTGTGGTAATTGAATAAAGTCTAATTATTTTGTTTAGTGTTACTTGCAGATCTTTTATAGTTTTTGCCGCACCACCCCATATTTGAACCAGATACTCCAAGTGTGATTTGACAAGGGAATTGTAAATTATTTCTTTTGCCGTGTGAGGATTGCATTTTGCTATTTGTTTGACTAATCCTATGAAGGGAAATATCTTGGATCTTATATGCTCTAGGTGTACTTTCCATGTTAATTTTGTGTCTAAAATGAGTCCAAGATTGATTAGATTTTTTAATTATTTCCTGGTCTTTTTCTAGGAGGTTTTCTTATATTAATTCATAGGTTTATAAGTATTTACATATTATGTTTTTTTTTCAGGAATGCGTAAGATTTATGTCGAGAAATTTAGACACAACTCAGAAAAAAAACATTAAAACATATTTTTACTGACTAATTGAATTGAATAAATATAGAATAAAATATTTTCTACATATACATACTATCCCGACTGAAAGATAAAGTTTTTAACTACAAAAAATTATTACTTTTTTAACTTTTATTAAACAGCATTTATACTAAAAAATTACAAAAGTTCGGTTTCGGTGTCTTGTGACCGCGCATACTGTCGTTACTACGCGCCTGTTTGGAGGTTAAAATCTATCGAATGATGTAACTTCGCATTTGTGCCCCTAGTCCCTACCTATCTGTTCTTGGAGTATCTCTATTTTCTGTTTTGTATTTTCTTCTTCTGCCTCAGTATCTGTAGTGTCAATATATTTCTCATTTAATTCTTTTGTCAATATTTGTTAAGTTACTGTTATTCTTTTGAATGTAATAGGCAGGTTCTGATATATATGTTTATTTCTAGTGTGCCTGGGGTCAACTAATTCTGGCAAAAGACAGTCATAGCAAAAAGATAATAAATTTGGCTCCATTTTTGTTGCCCAGATCGCAAGTAAAAATGTTTGTATCTTACAATTAATATGCAGTTGGCCTTGGATTTGTATAAACCAAACTGAATTAAAATTTGTTTGTATTTATTTAGTTTCTTATCATATTTCCAAAAATGCATTTTCCCCTCCTGGATAGTGGCATCTACGGCATCATACTATATTAAATGGCGCAATAGGACATTTTATTTCAATAATCATATCGCCATCATCCGTTATTTCATCTGGTGACGCCCCTAAAAAGGGTACATTTCGTCGATGAGAAGACCACACTGCTTCACCTTTATAATTTTTTCACTGTTTTTCCCGTGACTATAGAAGAAACATGATCAATTTAATTTCATTATGTTAATCAAATTTAATTATGTTAACATTTTTTTCTACAATAAGTACTTGTTTTTACATACTAAACGCGACTCCATGCTCTCTGTTTCCTTCATTTCGGAACTCCGTGAAACTGATAGGGATACGTCAGCATTACGTCACTAAGTTGTATTCTAGTAATATAAATTAGTTTAAACCAATTTTATTTATTATTAGTAGATAATTGAACATGTTAGTATATATTCAAAAAAAAAACTGAAATTGATAAATAGTAAAGTCTGTTACAGAATATACTTTTTACGTGCTTAGTTATAATTTTGGGAAGGTGGTATTGCTGGAAAAATGTTTATTTTATGATAAAAATTTGGAATATTTATGAATACAGACTAATACAATTATGTATGTAAAACTAGCGACCCGCCCCGGCTTCGCACGGGTCAAGATATTTTGACAAAAAAGCAGGGGTTGTATGTATTTTTTAATGCCATATTATAAAAAAATAAAAATAAAAAATTTCGTCCAAAAATGAAAAAAAAAATTTAGGGGTGGACTACCCCTAACATGTAGGGGGATGAAAATAGATGTTGGCCGATTCTCATAGATACCGGATAAGCACAAAAAATTTCATCAAAATCGGTCAAGCCGTTTCGGAGGAGTATGGCAACGAAAACTGTGACACGAGAATTTTATATATTAGATATGTTGGGACTTACAATTTTTTTTCGTCATGTTACGGGCCTTATTCTCGCAATATTGTTTTTTAGTCATTTTTGGGTTTTTAACTTTTACCATTTTTCGAATTGTTTTTCTTAACCTAATAAATTAAAGATAATGTCTAAAACCTACATAATTCTAATTAATGATTGTACAATTATTATTATTGAAAACACCTAATTTTTACAAATGATTATTAAAATAACATAATTATGTATATTCAAGTACGCAACTAATTACGTAATAATATCGATGACAATCATACACGTCCATCTACTAGAGACTTTCACAGTCAAAAAAAAAAAAAAATGGAAAATATATATATGGAAAATTGTGGGCCCAAATTTAATAATTGCGATATGATCTAAAAAATGACATATTTTTAATCTTATCATATAAAAAATCAACTCAATTCTCAATCTGGGAGAGGAGAAATATGAGAAATATAGTTTTCCTGAGATTCTCGATTAATTGAATCGATTACACAATCACAAAAAAAAACCTTTGGACAAGGTAATTAACTCAAAAGTAATTAAATGCACTTTAAATACAATATATTGCATATAATTACAGTTATGTTATTAAATAAAATATAAATTATTAATTAAAGAAAATGAATATGCATGATTATCGATTAAAATCGATCTTTTATTTTAGTCTGTCGTTGGCATGCCGCATGACAGTTGTTTACTCTGTGCTAATTCGTTTCATGTTTTCTACGTTTTGAGTCTGAGTGCTTTTCCGATTGTCGTCATTTAGGAATTGTTACGATTTGACAACTATACCGCGCGCCAGATAAGTCTGCGCGCGGCAAAAATTGGAACTAAATTTCTTTCCGTCATATTGTTTTCCGGAATTAGTGTGCAGCAGTGGCGTTTTTATTTGATTTTATTGGTAATCATCATGCCTAAGGTTATAAAAAGTGCTGGTAGAGATGTTATATTGAAAGTAAAACGTGCTTATGAAGCAGAACGGCAAAATAAAGGGCCGATTGTACCATTTTCAAAACTTTTTTATTACTTGACAGGTAATTTTTGGGGTGACCAGTACATGGTATTATGTCTTTATGTGGGGTATTTTTATACGATACATATTTTTACTTTGTTGTTGGTTAATGATTTAGTTTGTTTTAGGATTAAAACCCCATTGAAAAAAAATACGTATTGTGGAAAAAAATTTAAATCAAGCCACAGGTGAAATATCTTCAATCTGAAGCGGCATTTAATTCGATAATGTGTGTCAGCATGTTGAAAAAATCGTAGACCAATATTTTGAATCTGATAGGCTTTTGGACATAGAACTGGACAAATTTATAATTGATCATGCAAGTGACAGCAAAACTTTAAACTCTTCTAATAACGAGTCAAGTGAATCTGAAACATGTGAAAATAGAATGGAAAGATTGACCCACTGATGGACCATAGTTATCCAAAATTTAGAAGTTCTGCTATATTCTCGATAAATGATTTACATTAAATATATATATATAAAATTTGGTGTTGTTTTATTTAATTGTAGATTATGTAAATATTTCTTATGGAGCAGGTAAATAAGGAGTTATTCAGCTACAATATGTAACAAATTAAAAATATATATATTTTCACTGAGTATTAGGGCCGGTCTCACCGCTTGCTGATAAAGTCCCGAATAGCCTATTCGGAACTTATCTGCAAGATAAACTACAAATTTCGGTTTCACAAGTCTTGAATAGAAATATCTGGCAGATAAAGTTGCTGGTAACTTAACAGCCGATTCAAGTGGATGTTAAAGTTTTTAACTGGAAGATAACATATAAATGGCGGGAATAGAAATAGTTTTGGAGTATTTTTCAGTATAATAAATACTACTAGCATTTTCAAATTAACCAGTGTAGACTGTAGTCACGAGATGGATTTGTTTGACTTTTTAGAAAATAAATTTGATGAATTACACGACCTCGTAGGAATCAAGTAATTTGCCGTAGACCAAAATTATTTTGAACAAATATTTTAGAATTCGATTCCGGCTTACCATAATGGCTGTTTATAACATTCTACAATTAACAGAAAGTGATATAAAGAGTACAACTGGCTTTGTCTAGACTGCACCCGTGCGAAACCGGGGTGGATGGAGGGGTTTTATTTAAAAGACAAATTGAATATTTAAGGAAAACAAACAAAAATATTATAATAATATGTCATTTATTTCAAAGTGAAAAATCTACACTATATTGTACTACTGTGCTAGTGCTGTGCTGTGCTACACAATCCTGTAAATTATGACTAAATTGCACCCGAAACTATCATTTTTTTCACTTTTGTCCCAAATTCTTATTAAAAACTCTACTTGAGAAGAAGATGTTGTTTTTCTAATTCGTGCATAACATTCTTGTTACATATCTCTTAAAACAGCCTCATATTTTAACATGAGGTGTTTGTGATTGCGATATATTGACCCAGATGATGCATTAACTCCCGTCTCAAGATCCTTCCAGGCTTTTTCTTTACTTTACCAAGTCACAGTCGCATCACTTTTTTATTTTCAATTATATGTTTTTTTACGTCTGCAAGCGTTACTAGATCCGCTTCATCGTATGTTTTTCCATTTTAAATAAACATAAAATAACAATATAGTCTATCACAATCGTTGAAAATTAATGGATTAATCAATAATCCAAACAAGTCACATTCCTTGTCACAAATGACATCTGCCTTTCCATTTGACGTAAATACATTTGGAACACAAACTTCTAATCATATTATTTATTATTTATATTACATACACTGTCTATTATCATCATAATATAATAAAATCATATTTGAGAACACTAAAAAAGTAAACACATCTCATTTTAAATAAAAAATAATATACAATTTATGTTTTTAAAATAGATTTTAAATAGCAATAATTTGCTCGTCGTATCGAAACGTAAAAATGCGATGTTGCCGTTCCGTCAAATAATAAGTGGCGGATAAATTTATTTGCCAGTTAATTTATCTATGAGTTAGATGGTGAAACAAAAAAAATATATCAGCAACCTTTAACTGTGAGATAGTGTTAAATGGCAAATAACTAACTGAAACTTTATTTAGAACCGGTGAGACTGGCCCTTAGTATGTAATTATTATTCATCACCCTAAAACTAATTGAAATTTACAAATAAAATTGTTACATCACGTCAAATTTAGTAGTTAATTCGACGTGATATCTAAATATAAATTTGTTTTCTGTTGTATACTAAGTATACCTAATACGAATTAACATTCAGAATGCTGGTGATTTTTTTGGTGTTGCATAGTGGTTGAGAGTTTGCTTTCTATACCTGGCAATATTTGGTACGCCACCCGTCGCGCGCAGACTTATCTGACGAGCACTTTACAAATATCATTGATCACAGATTTATGATATATATGTCAGTTATTGATTGTAACATAACCTTACTTTTACTCAGTGGCGGGACTACCATACAAGCCCAAAAGCCCGTCTTGCCGATTTTAACATAATATGTGTTTATATATTTATATAGCTTATATAATTACGTTATCGTTTTTCAAATTATTTCTAAGATTTTATTATGTACCAACTCATGGTCCACTCTCCGTGACCTGCTACGTGCGCATTACCCGACAAGTTCATTTGTATTACGTAATAAATTAACTCCATCTTTAAAATAAATAAATTAAGTCGAACTTATAAAACTAATTTTCCAAACCCAGTAGGGTTATTCACGATCATTCGAAAAGTTTCCGTTCCGATATTACAAGATTTCGTACCATAGAGCAACACGGGCCACCGGCGAACCGGAGGGGAGTAGCCATACGCAGGCATTCCCCTCTGTCAAAGTACAAGTCCAAATGGTCCTATGCGTACAATAAAACTAGTTGTAGCCGCACTTTTCACTAGACTAAATCCAGATGCGCGACTGAATCGACCTCCTAAAAAAATGCCGAATTGTTTGTGTTTCTTGTTGCCAAAAAATATCTGCCACGTCAAATTTACAAAAAGATAGCGTTACCTTTCATATGTAGGTATTTTTTAATCATATTATTACTATTTACTTCTTAAAAACTTAAAAAATTACAATATTATCGTTCGTGTTGTTTCGGATTTTTTTACCAACACAGGCCGCTCGCCCTCATACAATACGCGGATCTGTCGAGCGACTGATCCGAGTTTATTTCCGAGAAGTCGCTGTCACCGAGCGATAGTGTAGTTGTCGGAATGTTTTAAGTTATCGATAAAAATGGCAAAGGAGTCTTCTATACAGAGACAGTTTTGAGATTAAATTTTCTGATTCAAATATTATATTGTGAGCTTTATTTTAATATACATTGTTGAAATATAATATAATACTTACGCGCGTTAGCACATTTATTAAAATCACTTAGTGTAAACTTCAACCATAATGTTTTTTTTTTATTTCCTAAAAATCCAAAAGAGATGGAAAATTGTGGGCCCAAATGTAATAAGTTGCGATATGATCTAAAAAAATGTCAGATTTTTTATCTTATAATATAAAAAATCAGCTCAATTCTCAGTCTGGGAGAGGAGAAATATAGTTTTCCTGAGATTCTCGATTAATTGAATCGATTACACAATCACAAAAAAAAACCTTTGGTCAAGGTAATTAACTCAAAAGTAAATAAATGCACTTTAAATACAATATATTGCATATAATTACAGTTATGTTATTAAATAAAATATAAATTATTAATTAAAGAAAATGAATATACATGATTATCGATTAAAATCGATCTTTTATTTTAGTCTGTCGTTGGCATGCCGCATGACAGTTGTTTACTCTGTGCTAATTCGTTTCGTGTTTTCTACGTTTTGAGTCTGAGTGCTTTCCCGATTGTCGTCATTTAGGAATTGTTACGATTTGACAACTACAAATATCATTGATCACAGATTTATGATATAAATGTCAGTTATTGATTGTAACATAACCTTACTTTTACTTTACTACTTAAAACTCCATCTTTAAAATAAATAAATTAAGTCGAACTTATAAACCTAATTTCCCTAACCCAGTTCTTGAAATTATCGATACTGCGTATCGACAGTTGTTGCAACTACGGCTAAAAGGACTTGTCAGTGTAGTTGCGCCATTTAATTATACTGTTATGACACGGAATGTTTAAATGTGTGTGTGAAATTGTTAGTGTATTTTTTAATTGTCACGGTGTGAGTTTCGTAGTGACAGACGATTGCTTGTGTGTGCGAACTTGAGTACGCACACATAGCGCAGGTTTCCCCCCGCAAAAAATGACAGATTGTTTGGTATCGGTAACGAACGCTATGGCTACTCCCCTCCGGTTCGCCGGTGGCCCGTGTTGCTCTATGTTTCGTACCGATATATCAAGCTTTCTATCATTTTATACTAAGAAAAATTATCGGCATTCTTCGGAAACTCCCGAAGAATGCCGATGCTCAATCCTATGGGAATTGTGAATACCATTTTCATATCCGGTAAATACGAAAAAACTTTCAGTGGGAGAGCGTAGCTTTCCAAGCGGATCGATTTCGAATGATCGTGAATAGCCCTACAGTTCTTGAAATTATCGATACTGCGTATCGACAGTTGTTGCAACTACGGCTAAAAGGACTTGTCAGTGTAGTTGCGCCATTTAATTATACTGTTATGACACGGAATGTTTAAATGTGTGTGTGAAATTGTTAGTGTATTTTTTAATTGTCACGGTGTGAGTTTCGTAGTGACAGACGATTGCTTGTGTGTGCGAACTTGAGTACGCACACATAGCGCAGGTTTCCCCCCGCAAAAAATGACAGATTGTTTGGTATCGGTAACGAACGCTATGGCTACTCCCCTCCGGTTCGCCGGTGGCCCGTGTTGCTCTATGATTATTATACATATTTTTAACCTATTTAGAAAAAGATTTTTTATAATAAAAAAATAATCAATTTTAGGGACTAGGTTTCAGAACGTAAAATGTCACTGTCACTTTGACAGCATACCACATGGCACATGTAGATTGTTTTGACTTCGAGTTTGAATTATTTTTGCCGATTGGAAACATTAACGTAAAATATTTTTATTAACATAAATAAACTTTAAAATGGACATTGTTAGCAAATTAGAGCAAGAAATTTCAGAATTACGGAAGAATTTGGAATGCAAGGAGCAAGAACTGTTGGATATAAAACATAAAATGAAAACAGTATGTATGACCGACTTATTATTTTTATTTAATCGCTTGTAAAAATTTATGGCTTTAACTTTTTAGCTATACATGTGTGACATTGGGTGATCTGAATCTAATCTAACCAATAGTGTATGAAGGTTATTTATGTTTGGTATATTGAGCAGGGACTGAAACCGGTTAATATTTATTTTCCAAAATACGTGTCTGACTGAGATACCATGATATTAGTTTTAAACAGTAATACACACTAAACTTACCACAGTATTTTTTTTCAGTAAATATGAATATATACTGGTATAACTCCCATAGTAAATTAATTGGTATTCAGTTCCTGTTTCTGAATTTTAATGCAGGTATATTTTACACTTAACATGTGATACAATAACTTTTGAGCAATAAAGCCACATTTTTTTATATAAAAAGTGTTTAAAGCATTACTTGACAGTATGTTTCAGTATTTGGATCCTAGGGAGTTGACAAAAAAGTATTGTTTTGGTTCAGAGGGTTTGTGAAGCCTTTTCTTATTGCGCAGTATCACACGCGATTTATGATTTATTAAGACGTTTCGAGTGTATATCAGCTAACATGGTCACGGGCAGACTGAAAGTTGACAGCTGTCTGATTTGAATTTTCACAAAGTCCCTTTCTAAGACCATATTATATTCCTCGAAATGTCGGGATAAATAATATGAATTATAATTTGCGTTTTTAACCAGTAACAGTTATTTTATAAATGACCAATTGAATATGTCTGTTTCATTGGTATGACACAAAATTCACAAAGAGTTTTTGAACACATTAGTTTATACTTACATACGTAAGATCCTTACGATCCTTACATACCAATTTCGCTTCTACTCTCACCAATGCTCTCATACACACTCATCGGTTTCGAGTACTTTTTACTTGGCCCTTTAGAAGAATGTTTACCTAGGTCGACCACTCCCGACTAACACTCATACCAGTTTCATAATTCTTTTTCGTTTCCCTACTTTCATCCATCCTTTCTACGTGCCCAAACCTTCTCAACATACCTTTCTCAATTCTCGTCACTACATCGTCTTTTACTCCAAAACACTCTCACATTTAGTTATTTCTTATTCTATCTTTCAGAGTTACACCACACATAATTCTCAAGGCTCTCATTTCCACAGCATTTATTCTACTTTCATGTTTCTTCTGCCATACCCAGCATTCACTTCCATACATCAAGATAAACACATCCTTTATACTTAACTAAAGGTTATACTTAACTTTATCATATGTCTACTAGCGACCCGCCCCGGCTTCGCACGTGTCTAGATTTTTTGACAAAAAAGGCAGGGGTTGGTAATAGAAGAGTGAAAATATAGGGTTGTATGTATTTTTAATGCCACATTATAAAAAAATAAAAAATTAGGGGTGGATTACCCTTAACATTTATGGGGATGAAAAATAGATGTTGTCCGATTCTCAGACCTACCCAATATGCACTCAAAATTTCATGAGAATCGGTCGAGCCGTTTCGGAGGAGTATGGCAACGAAAACTGTGACACGAGAATTTTATATATTAGATTATGATTTTAGACTGCAACTTATCAAAACAATCAATCTTATAAATTTTGTTTTACAGACTCAGTTGGACAGTCAAAATGGGACAAGTGTTGACCAAACAAACTCTCTAAAAGTACAATTTGGAGAATGTATACCTAAATGGGCAATAGAAAGGTATTTGTACCCAAACTGTTTTTATTGTAAAACGAAAAACTTGGCCATTAAAAAGAGTGGCGGAGAGTTTATTGCCAGTTCTTCTCGTCCGTTCTCAGCCCTTGATTTGAGAACTGGCTGTAAATGTAAAATTAGAAGGATTTAATATGTATTTTTATTGACGTTTATAAGAGTACATTATGTTACCTAAATGAATAAATGATTTTGAATTTGAATAAAACTAATTTTTTATCTTGTTTATATCATATCAACAACATTCTTGTTTGTGTTTTATGTAGTACCCAAGGTGCCCTATTTTTACATTTTTTTGTTTTTTTCACTTCATGCAATTAAACCACAGAAGAATATTTAGTATTTTTTTTTATTTTAGATATCGACAAATTAGCATGAGGTTCACTTGATGGTAGGTGATACCTCAGCCACAGAACAGCAGTCAATGGTGCGCTGTCGACCTACTTTATACTTCGAGCAAATAAACTCGCAATGTGCACTTCACGGTTTTTCCATCTATGAACGGTGGTTCGTTACCCGGTCGGAGTTTCGATATTCCTCCCAACCGATCAATGCCCGAAGTTACCAGACGTGGGGAAAATATGCTTGCAGAATATTATACACACATGGTCCCGGTGGGATTCGAACCCATGACCCATCGATGCGCACGGCAGGTGTTCTACCAAACGGTCGAGTTCGAGTCTATGGATTTCCGAATGCTCAAAGTAAATATTAGGTCGACAGATCATTGACTGATGTTCTGTGGCTGAGGTATCACCTACCATCAAGTGAACCTCATGCTCGTCTATCGATATCATAAAAAAACACCCTTTTTTACTAATATCCTAATGGTATACAATTTCTTGTAGGTACAGTAGACAAATACTTCTACCAGATATTGGTGTTCGAGGGCAGGAGAGGCTGATGAAGAGTAAAGTCTTGATAGTGGGTGCGGGCGGTTTGGGATGCCCAGCGGCTGTCTACCTGGCAGGTGCTGGTGTCGGTAAGATTCTGATTATATAGTGATAGCAATCTGCTCCAGCTTCAGACGGGTGCTATGTAGATGTGCTATAAAAAGTACTGTTATTAGCTGATAATGTAGCTTTCTATTGGTGAAAGAATTTTTAAAATCGGTCTAGTCGTTTTTGAGTTACATCGTAACAAACAAACAAATATTTCCTATTTATAATAATAGTATAGATTTCCCTTTTTGTTGTGTTGTATGTTTGATATCTTCTATACTTAATACATATTATAAAAAGGAAAGATTTTTTTGTTTGTTACGATTTAAGTTAAAAACTGGTTGACCGATTTTAAAAATTCTTTCACTATTAGAAAACTACAGCTTCACCAAGTGACATAGGCTATATTTACTCATATTTCCAGAAATAATTAGTGATCCCTACTAAAACTTGAATAATGTAACTCAAGGTGTAAAAAAAGGTAGTAAGGACTTATCTCTGGATCTACAGAATCGATTTTATAAATTCTTTCACCAATAGAAAGCTACATTATCAGCGAGTAACATAGGCTTATTTTTGTGTGTAGTATATCTATATACATACTAGTATTCAATATAATAAGTTTCCATGCATGCAAAAATAAAATAAATTAAAAATAAGCAATTTCGATATATACCCGTCGAAATGTCTTCAATATATGTTTTTTTCCTACCAGGTGAGATAGGTATAATAGACTATGATACAGTGGACCTTACTAACATACATAGACAGTTTCTTCACACTGAGATAGATCAAGATATCAGCAAAGCTGAGTCGGCAGCGAGCAGCTTGCGGAGGTAAGACTATCTATATTATGTATATAATATATCTATACTTACATAAAACAAAGTCGTGTAACTCAAGAACGACTGCACAAATTTACATATGCCCCACTAGTGGACCAACAAAAAACGTGCCCCACTAGTGAACCAACAAAAAACGTGCCCCACTAGTGAACCAACAAAAAACGTGCCCCACTAGTGAACCAACAAAAAACGTGCCCCACTAGTGAACTAACAATTCACATGTCCCACTAGTGAACCCGGCAATTCACATGCCCCACTAGAGAACTAACAATTCACATGTCCCACTAGTGAACCAACAATTCACATGCCCCACTAGTGAACCCGGCAATTCACATGCCCCACTAGTGAACTAACAATTCACATGCCCCACTAGTGAACTAACAATTCACATGCCCCACTAGAGAACTAACAATTCACATGTCCCACTAGTGAACCAACAATTCACATGCCCCACTAGTGAACCCGGCAATTCACATGCCCCACTAGTGAACTAACAATTCACATGCCCCACTAGTGAACTAACAATTCACATGCCCCACTAGAGAACTAACAATTCACATGTCCCACTAGTGAACCAACAATTCACATGCCCCACTAGTGAACCCGGCAATTCACATGCCCCACTAGTGAACTAACAATTCACATGCCCCACTAGAGAACTAACAATTCACATGCCCCACTAGAGAACTAACAATTCACATGTCCCACTAGTGAACCAACAATTCACATGCCCCACTAGTGAACCCGGCAATTCACATGCCCCACTAGTGAACTAACAATTCACATGCCCCACTAGAGAACTAACAATTCACATGCCCCACTAGAGAACTAACAATTCACACTTAATATCAGTAGGTATAAGGTATGTTGAGGTGGTTTGGGCATGTAGAAAGGATGGATGTAAGTAGGGAAACGAAAAAGATTTATGAAACTGGTGCGAGTGGTAGTCGGGAGTGGTCGACCTAGGCGAACGTACCTCGATCAGATCGGGGACGTTCTGCAAAAGGGCCAGGTCAAAAGTACTCGTAACCGACGAGTGTGTGTGAAATAGTGTTGCATGTCGATAGCTCTCTATCGATAGACAATCGATACTCTATCGATAGTTAAGGTCTAAGCAATGGTATCGATTTTTTATCGATACTATCGTCACGTGACAATACTGTCGATACTATCGATAATATCAATCGCTCTTCATGAGCAATAGTATTGATAACAGCGATACTATCGATACTATCGATATTAATGCTCGATAGTATTGGTAGTATTGGAAAAATCATTCGTTTTTACGGAAAACTATCGATACTATCAAAAGTATCGATAATATCGATAGTTTTTGATAAAATTGAATGGTTTTGGCAATACTATCGATACTATTAATATTATCGAATGTTTTACTGTCGATAGTATCGATAGTATCGATGTTATCAATAGTATTGCTCATGAAGAGCGATTGATATTATCGATAGTATTGACACGTGATGATATTATCGATAGTACTATCGATATCCTGAATAGTTTTCGAGGTCAACTTTCGATAGTTAAACTATCGATGGTTTTGCAACACTAGTGTGAAAGCATTGATGAAAGTGGAAAAAGCGAAAGTGGTATGTAAGGATCGGAGCATATGGAATTCCGTGATCTCTGCCTACCGCAATGGGAAAGAGGTGTGATGTATATAGTATATCTATGTATGTATGTATAAGTATATTTATTTCAGTATAAACTCCCGTATAAAAATAACTCCATACAATGTCCAGTTGAACTCGACGAATGCGCTGGAGATAGCCTCGCGGTACGATGTGATACTGGACTGTTCTGATAACGTGCCCACGAGGTACATGTTGAGCGATGTCTCCGTGCTGGCCAAGGTAATTATTGGTCTTAACTCGTTAACTGGCCTTGTATCATATGTGATACAATATTATAAAGATAAGACATTGCATCATATGTAATACAATCTAAGAATAATAAAATCTTACATCATATATCAATCTAAGAATGATAAGATATTGTATCATATGTGATACAATCTAAGAATGTTACGATCTTGCATCATATGTGATACAATCTAAAAATGATAAGATCTTGCATCATATGTGATACAATCTAAGTATGATAAGACCTTGCATCATATGTGATACAAACTAAGTTTGATAAATCATTGCGTCATATGTGATACAATCCAATAATCTTGCATCACATGTGATGCAATCGGGTATACGATATGATATTTTGTATTTGTCTGGTCATCTCAGTTTGGCAAAGAAAGTGGCATCGAAGTTTTTTTTTGTGTGGATGGTTCATTATTTATTTACTAGCTTTTACCCGCGACTTCGTCCGCACAGACCTATATTAATAACTGTTCTTGAGCATTTTCTACTTACCGCAATACACTCTTATCCTACCGAATATTTGTTTCGTCCTACATTAGATATTCACCGTTATAATTTGGCCAATTAACTTACCCTAATACCCTTTTAAATTGTACCCTATATGTTATTCTGATGTATAAACAGTAATTATGTAAAGTTTCATCAAAATCCGTTCAATAGTTTTTGCGTGAAAGAGTAACAAACATCCATCCTCACAAACTTTCACATTTATAATATTAGTAGGATTTGTACCAACCAATATTTATTGTATTTTTATTAAGGCAGATGAAATTAATCTAGATATTATTATTTTAAGATACCACTTATATCTGGTAGTGCACTCAAAATGGAAGGACAACTTACAATATATGGATACCGAGCTGATAGGAATCCTAATGAAAAGGTAATTCTTATACAGGCCTGCACCAAAAACGACGCCAGTCAACTAAAATTATCATTTATTCATTTAGGTAACACAATGTACACTTATGAACGTCAATAAAAATATTAAAATTCTTCTAATTTTACATTTACTGCCAGTTCTCAAATCAAGGGCGTAGAGCGGACGAGAAGAACTGGCAATAAACTTGCCGTGACTCTTATGTTTGTAAGGAGCTGCAACCATTATATCATGCTCCACATGACATCTTGAAGTCATTAACTATAATAATTAAAAAAATATATATAAACGAAAGAATAAAATAAAAAACAAAGATTTGTCCTCTATCAGCAGTAGGCATGGTGAAATAGGAGCACGCACTTACATTCTCGTGGGAGCAACACGCAAAAATGCTGATTTTTATCGACAGAGGAGTGAGATACTTGGTGTGATACCTCAGCCACAGGACATCAGTCAATTATGTGCTGTCGGTCTATGTTTTTTTTGTTACATATTGTGACAAGCGTAAAGCTCACATGATGATAGATAGTACTTTTTAATATTTGTGTGTATGTTACTGAGCTAAACCACTGGACTTATTTTGATGATTTTTACATTTGATCCCAGTAGATGGCGCTGCTATAGGTTTTTTAAGCCAATATTTCCCTATAGATAAAAAATGAATATATTGTACCCAGGATACCACCTACCGCGGTCCGTGCTATAGATGCGTGTTCCCATCGCCCCCTCCGGCTGAGGCGGTGGGTAGCTGCTCAGCTAATGGGGTCGCGGGTTCGGTTCCAGGCGCTATAGGTAAGCACTTGAATATTCCAAGGTTTTTTTATATCACAGTCGACTGAGTAGCATGAGGTTTACATGGTGGTATGTCAGCCTCAGACACATAACATCGGTCGCTGATGTGTTGTTGGCCTATTTTTTTGGATCCAGTATTCGGAAATCCAGACTGAAACTGAAACGGGCAATGCACTCCATGGTTTATCATAATGTTATTTATTGTTCGTTTCAAGAAATGAGTCACATGTTTAAAAGGCCGACACCGCATCTTAGATATTTGAGTCGCAAATGGTGGTGGTTATTACTTACCATCACGTAATAAAATACAAAAAAACATCTGGATAGGGATACCCTAATCACCTAGCGGTATGAAAATTACGACAAAATATACATCAAAAATTTCATAAAAAACGGTCGAGTCGTTTCGGAGGAGGACAGACACCGTAACACGCGATTTTTGTATAGATATCGTGTATGCCTTAACAGTAGGATTTCATTTCAGGAGCTCTACAGTCCTTGGAAGCTATAAAATTGTTAGTTGGTCACACCATGGACAAACTGTTGGTAGAGAGATTGTTGATATTCGACGGAGAAGATATGACCTTCAGAACTGGTAAGTTTCATTAAAAAAGTTGACCTTTTTGGAGTTATTATTAGGATTTGAGGGGTATTTTTAACATTTGTTTGAAATTTTAGGGTTAAGTGAGTTGTTAATTTAGTGAATTATTTGAGGGGATTATCCCAGAATTATCTCAAAAAGATCATTGAAAGAAAGTCTTCAAAAATCTTGGTTTTACGGCACTTTAAGTCCTCAAAATTTGCAGTGAAGCTTCGTGGACGCAGGACGCAGTGTCCCTCCTGCTCGGACAGTCCGACAATCACGAGGCTGGTCGATTACGAGATGTTTTGTAAGGCGCAGGCGAAAGAGAAGGTATGTATGACTATCAGTGTTGCCAACTTGGGGGTATTCTCCCTAAAATTGGGCGTAAATTTGACTCTCAGCCTCTAAACCCAGTGAGTGTGTAATGAAAAGAGATTTTCAGGGGAATACTGTGGGGGAATATTTTTAGAGGAATTCGTTTCACTATGTAAATGTGGACATATGTGTTTTTTATTTTTTTCGTTTATTTTTATATATAGTTATTTAATTCAAGATGTCATGTGGAACATGGTGTAATGGTTGCAGCTCCTTACAAACATTTTGTAAAACAATAAACTTGGCGATTAAAAAGAGTGGCGGCGAGTTTATTGCCAGTTCTTCTCGTCCGTTCTACGGCCTTGATTTGAGAACTGGCAGTAAATGTAAAATTAGAAGCATTTAATATGCATTTTTATTGACGTTCATAAGTGTACATTGTGTTACCTAAATGAATGAATGATTTTTTAATTTGACTCTCAGGACTTAGATCTAAAGATATTACCGCCCGAGAAGCGGATATCCGCTCCTGAATTAGCGGCCAAACTGAATGAAAATGCGGAACAGCGCCATCTGTTGGTCGACGTTAGGAGCGAGCCGGAGTTCCAGATGTGCTCCATAGATGGCGCCCTCAACTACCCTCTGGATCAGATGCACAGGAATTTGACTCAGCTGCTGGAGGAGATTAAGCAGGCGAAGGGCGATGGTAATGTATAGAAAGAGAGTGAGAAAGAGAGTTTTTTATGTAAGACTAGCGCTCCGCCCCGGCTTCGCGCGTGTGTTATGTAGATATGCTGTACACAAAAATATGAATAAATCTAAGAAAACCACCGATTAATTAATAATTACTTATTAATTATTATATTAAAATAAAAAAGGACTTTGACAACTATTTACTTTCCGGGAGTTGCACAAATATTTAGTATCGAAACTCTAAACTGACTTGTTTTTTGTATGGAAAACGAACCACCTTAATCGACGATAGCTCAGTGCAAAAGGCTTTATTAAAATCAAATCTAAGAGCATTAAATTTTCAAAAAATTCTGAAATTATTAAAAAATTCAATAAATCTATAAAATTTCACCAAAATCCATTCAGTCGTTTTTGGGTAGAAGAATAACAAACATCCTCACAAACATTTACATTTATAAGTAGGGTCGACTCCAATCACGAATTCCTGATGTTCCAGTGACATTCATCTGTCGCCGCGGGAATGATTCTCAAGTAGCGGCCAAGCGTGTGTCGGACCTCCTCGAAGAAGGTCACAGGAGCAAAATATCCGACCTCTCCGGAGGACTGCACGCCTGGTCCAAACTAGTGGATAACAACTTTCCTGTGTATTAAATAAATTATTGACTCTCCCCTCCATTCTCTTTCCTCGCCATGCCCTTTAAGGTTTAAGATCTTTATTATTTCTCAAAGATTACAATAAATCACTTACGAAAAACTTATTAATAATATATGTAACATATAAAAATATGAATCATTCCACCAGAAAAAGTATCAAATTCTTATATATTAACAGTGGGGACCAAAACGGACAATGATATAATCATATAATGTCCCCCCCCCCCCATCAGATGGTCGGGGTACTGCAAGTCACCAATAACAAGCAGGTGACGTCAGAGTCCATAGATGTCTTCACATCGACGGTAATAAAGGCACTTTAAAAACGTACCTAGTTTTTTTTTTCGCCATAAGTGATAAGTCGTTGTGTCATGGGAGTGACGCATTCGAAAGAGCAGAAAATTTTAAGTAGGATGGCATTCACAAGTCATCATCGACCAAAATGTCGCTTATTACCTTTTAACCGTCGATATACTTATCGCACTTTGAAAATCAAACCGTAACTAAACGAAAACTGACGGTTTTCAACTATCAAAGCCATCTAGTGAGATTATTGTTCGTCTTCAAAATGCAAAGATAAATTCAAAATCATTTATTCATTTATTTAACATAATGTACCCTAATAACGTACATATTAAATGCTTCTAATTTTACATTTACCGCCAGTTCTCAAATCAAGGGCGTAGAACGGACGAGAAGAACTGGCAATAAACTCGCCGCCACTCTTTTTAGATTCCTAAGTTTGCTTTACAAAACGTTCCAATTTCAAACGGCCAACTTTACGCCGCTAGATGGCGCAAGTGTCAAAAGGATTTCCTAAAAACACGTTTCGTTTATTGTCAGTTTGGTTTCCAAGATGCGATATATTGGTGTAGTCCGGATGAGTAGGCAGGACTGACTTGGCTGGCTTGGCTGACTTGACATGGCTAACTTAGCACATGACGAGGGCTTATTCAATAGTCGGCGTTACAATAGATTAAGGAAATATGTATTTGTTACATTCATAGCAATACAATTGTTGTAATTTTTTATTGTTTTTATGAAATAAATATATTTTAATATATGATTTGTTGGTTTTTCATTTATTATTTTCAGGATTCCGTTCAAATGGTGATATATTGTACGGTGATTTAGTAAATGGCCATATTATAAATCTTGAAAGATAGTTTTTGTGAACTGTTACTATAAAAGACCTTACACTTACAAACGACTTAAAAATATTGAATAAGCGAAAATCTAACCAGAAGTATATTTTATTTATTATATATGAAAATATTTATTTGTGACACAAAAACATATAGGTATTCAAATTTCTCTCCTAAATCTTCCCTTGCGTGGACTGTTGAGATCCAAGGCTTTTTGACCTAATAACAAACTGCTGGGGACAATTACAAAAAAAAATCCATTTTAACTTTACGTTTTTTTATTTTAGATATATCGACAGACGAGCATGAGGTTCACTTGATGGTAGGTGATACCTCAGCCACAGAACATCAGTCAATGATGCGCTGTCGACCTCATTTTTACTTCGAGCATTCGGAAATCCATATACCAAAACCGAAACTAGAATATGCATTCCTCATTCCATCTATGAACTGTGTGTCCCGGTCGGAATTTCGATATTCCACCAATGCCCGAAGTTACCAGACGTAGGTAAACATGCTTACAGAAAACTATAAACATGTTGTCCCGGTGGGGTTCGAACCCATCGATGCGCACGGCAGGTGTTCTACCGAACGCGCCAACGAGCCCGTCAACTAACAACTTCCTTAGCTCACAAGTTATATTAAAAGACAAATAAAGAAAAAATTATATTAAACTTCAATACATCATTCAAAATCTAAACTTTCGTCTTCAATATCGTAGCGTAAATGATCGTCATTCCTATCATCTCTTCTAGTCTTCTGTTTTCTTAGTCTTTTTAAATAATTCATGATTGCATTATCTCTTACTGAGTCCATATAACTGCTTTGTCTTCTTATACTTTTCATATTATCTTCTACGATATCATTTTCATGGAATAGTGACCATTGGGTATTAAGACGTCTTGAAGTTTGTTCTGTAATTTTGATTCAAAAAATTCAAACTTCAAAATTATTTATTCATTTAGGTAACATAATGTACACTTATGAACGTCAATAAAAATACATAATATTAAATGCTTCTAACTTTACATTTACCGCCAGATCTCAAATCAAGGGCGTAGAATGATTGTGTGAAGAATATGTGTTTGAGGGGTATGATTGATAATATAACCAGATAGAAGAGAATGGAAAAAGATTTGGTGGGAGGAATATCGAAATTCCGACCGGGTAATGAACCATCGTTCATAGATGGAAAAACCGTGAAGTGTATTGCGCGTTTCGGTTTCAGTTTATGGATTTCCGAATGCTCGAAGTAAAAAGTAGGTCGATAGCGCATCATTGACTGATGTTCTGTGGCTGAGGTATCATCAACCATCAAGTGAACCTCATGCTCGTCTGTAGTTATCTAACATAAAAAAATCCTAGGTCGACAGCGCATCATTGACTGATATTCTGTGGCTGGGGTATCACCTACCATCAAGTGAATCTCATGCTCGTCTGTCGATATCTAACATAAAAAATATAAGTCGACAGTGCATCATTGACTGATATTCTGTGGCTGAGGCATCACCTACTATCAAGTGAACCTCATGCTCGTCTGGCGATATCTCGCCTCCGGCCTCATTTTTGACAGAAATATTGTTTTAGTGCTGTATTTTTATATTTAAACTAGCAACGCGCCCCGGCTTCACACGGCTGCAATGTAGATGTACTATACACAAAACATAGCCTATGTTACTCGCTGATAATGTAGCTTTCTATTCGTGAAAGAATTTTTGAAATCGGTCCAGTAGTTTTTGAGTTTATTCATCACATACAAAAATACAAATCTTTCCTCTTTATAATATTAGTGTAGATAAACTTTTCATTCATTCATTCATTCATATAAATTACCATTTTCTCTCGAGTTTCCATTTAGCAAAGTTTCTGATTGTAATTCATCGTTGAGCGTTTTTCCATCTTCCTGTATACTCTGTAGGTTACTTCTACGTTGTATAGTTATTGGTATTCTAATTTTCATCAATTGCTTTTCGTATCGAGCCAATATTGGAGTCTTTGGCGACGTAATTTTTACCTGTTTTAGCGATTCGATTTCCCATATATTTAAAACTGCAAATTATTTAATTTAAAAATTTAATACCGTTGCACACTAAGCTATCGCTGGCGACCACCAGGGGCGGATTTGCCTATAATATGTATAATACATATAATATGTATAATATGATTTGCCTGCCGCCCTAGGCAAAATGGGGGGGGGGGAGGTTCAGAGTCCACGTATTATCGTTGTGGTAGTTCGTGTGAATAGACCCTTATATAGCATCGGCGCACACTGAGCACGCGAGTGGACGTGACGGAGCCACAAGTTACGGGAGTTGCTGGTGCTCGCCTCCCTGTGGCACACCTGGCCACAGTTAACAGCTTCACATATGGCCTAATGTATATACAACGCTAAGACAAACATTGCTACCTTACTATCGTAGTTTGACGGGCTCGTTGGCGCGTTGAGTAGAACACATACCTTGCGCCCCGATTGGTCGATTAAACTGGTGGAAGGGATATCGAAATTCCGACCGGGTAACGAACCACCATTCATAGATGGAAAACCGTGAAGTGCACATTGCGCGTTCCGGTTTCAGTCTATGGATTTCCGAATGCTCGATTTAAAAAGTAGGGCGACAGCGCATCATTGACTGATGTTCTATGGCTGGGGTATCATCTACCATCAAGTGAACCCCATGCTCGTCTGTCGATAGCTTACATAAAAAAACATAGGTCGGCAGCGCATCATTGACTGGTGTTTTGTGGCTGGGGTATCACCTACCATCAAGTAAACCCCATGCTCGTCTGTCGATATCTTACATAAAAAAACATAGGTCGACAGCGCATCATTGACTGATGTTCTGTGGCTGAGGTATTACCTACCATCAAGTGAACCTCATACTCGTCTGACGATATCTAATATTATTAATTACTTACAAAATATAATAAGACACAATTTGTACATCTTTCTAAGATAAAGTCGATGTAATAAAAGAGAGAATTATGCGCTAGAATTGAAATATAAAGTACCGTAAAATTAATTATAAGATTAATTATACTTATCTTTTTCGATGCGCAATTTAAATTTTCTTACTGACAATAGACCGGGAGATAGTGACACAAAATTTCCAGTCATTGGTACCAGTATGGCGGTTCTTCAGAGGTAGTGTTAGGTAGTACAGGACTTCAAAAAGAGTTTGTAAGAGTAGCTTTTTTACACGCTTTATATTAGCTTCACCTGTATGTTTGTATGTTTGTTTGTAACCGACTTCTTTGGGTGCGATTTTGACCCACTTTAAACGGCCAGAATTCGTTCAAACTTTGTAGATTTATCGAGGACCGATGACAATACACTAATTTGATAAAATTATTGCATTTTTCAATTTGCAAATTATGATTTTTGTTAATTTATCTGCAGACGCGATGCCATCTATGCGACGATACGCGCTACTAGATGGCGCTGTGACTAGAAATTGATATTAAGCGGCATTTAAAACACTGCGTTGTAAAAACTATCGGTCACGCCACGCGCATTCTGGCTACTGTCACAAGGTGGCGCTGTACTTAATACTATATTATTCCATAAACTTAATTTTAATAGTTTAAAATTAAAAAAAACAAGCTATTATAAATAAACCATACTAAAAAGTAGAAAATAAATAATAGTTTAAAAAAAACTAAAAAACACGCTTTTTATAAAAAACCGATGCACTCCACGCTTTTTTTTAAATAAAATATATTTAAAATTTAAATTTAAATTCTATTTTTTAGTTCGGTTTTTTATAAAAAGCGTATTTTTTAGTTTTTTTTAAATTTTCTCTGAGCCAGTATAAGAGTACCTTCAAAAGAGGCGAGGCGTATTGCCGTAGGCGAAGCGTCATTTGTACTAAAAATTCAAAAATCATTTATTAATATAGGTAACATAATGTACACTTGTGAACGTTAATAAAAATACATATTAAATGCTTCTAATTTTACATTTACTGCCAGTTCTCAAATCAAGGGCGTAGAACGTACGAGAAGAACTGGCAATAAACTCTTCGTCACTCTTTTTAATCGCCAAATTTTCGTTTTACAAAATGTTTGTAAGGCGCTGCAACCATTACACCATGTTCCACATGACATCTTCAAGTAATTAACTATCTATCTAACTAGCGCTGACATTTGATGATTATTTTTGACTATATTATTGACTTTGTTAGTGTGATGAAACAATAAAAAATCAAATGAACATAACAAAATATTTTATTTTAATATGCGGATAGCAAAAAAGTGAAAATAATAAAGTGTAATAATAAATACAACAAAATCTATTATTTCCGTTATTTTTTTATTAAAAATTAATAAAACCTAATTAAAACTTCAAACTCAACTTTCTCAAAATGGCAACCGTGTGGCTTGACACTGTATTGCTTAACAGAGTCCATTTTGACGTCATGTACGGGACAAATGTACCGCCTCTTGTATGTCCTTTTTTTTTTTTTTTTTTTTTAATAGAGGGGAAAAACACTCCTTATGTCCACTAGCAACGAGATTGGCCTCCTGCAATATTTTATGCACGAGGCCTATCCCCTGGTTCGCTATCCCCCCCCGCGGGTGTTGCAGGGGGGAGTGTGGGGTTCTGGTCGACCGCTGACTCTGCTAGCCAGAGAGCCTGGTGACCCATACCCACTAAAACCCTCTTGACACTCAGGTCTCGCCATAATGGGGCAACGGGATAACGACGTAAACAACCGCGGCCCCGGCGACCTCTTGTATGTCCTACACAATACTATTCAGGGGTATAATTACGTAATGACAAAAAGGAAAATGATGGCGTTAATCGAAAGTGTCTGATAAATAACGAGTGTCGATCGATTCGTCCCATAAAAATTCTTGTATTTTCCGATAAACGTAGGCGGTAGCGTAATGCTTACTTCTCCGGTGTGACTTAGATATAAGTCCCACAAATTTTTTTTTATGTTTGTTATCGACAGACGAGCATGAGGTTCACTTGTTGGTAGGTGATACCTCAGCCACAGACAATCAGTCAATGATGCGCTGTCGACCTACTTTATACTTCGAACATTCGGAAATACACAGACTGAAGTGAAACGCGCAATGTGCACTTCACGGTTTTTCCTTATCATATCGGATTCATAGGACCATATATAAATAAGTATCGGTGCATTCCGTGCTAGTAGCTTTATTATTTAGCTCTGTGGATCAAAAAAATCTTAGTAATGCTTAATATATTATTAGACATCAAAGAGACCAACTCGTAAATATCTACAGCTGTTCAATGCGGAATCGAACCCGTACACATGGTATATTGGAGACAAAGTTCCATAACACTACGCGAAAACAGTTTCCTCGAAACCACAGCTTTTAGTATTTTTCGAGTTTTTTTTTATTAAAACATTAAAAAACAAAGCAAGTTATTCCTTAATACTCTGAAAATAAAGTCGTAAACCCTTATATTTTTATCCATGTCATCTTTTAAACCTATCCCGAAATACTAAATCATGCAATTGTAAGCCTTATCACGTAAGCATAAGGTGATCTTTTAATCGACCTCTATATTGTATGAGACGTCCAAGCCCTTTTCCCATTAAAAACTATTGGCTATTAGGGGTGCGCGCGCAAACATCATGTTTGACGTATTTTTCTATAGAGCGATTTCCATTGCTTGTTTTATTAGCTATCTGTAGTCGAAATAAACTGAAAAGTAGAAAGAAAAATATTCTTTATTGTTTCTGTATTTATTATTGTGTATGTTATTTTTGTATATAGAGAAATATATGTCTTTCTATTCTATTATTTCACACAAAACTCGTGGGAAAAACTTTAATAAAATAAAAACCAAATATAAATAGAAATACAAACAAAGAAAATAACAAAGGAACATTAATTGAGTAGAATTTCTGTTCAGTACGCGAAGTGGGTTACCGACTCAGGACGAACTTTGAAATAAATCAATGAATTTTTATTGTCTAATTAAAATATATAAATATACTAGTGGACCCCGCAGACGTTGTTCTGCCACAATTTTGGCTTCGAAATTATATAATAATTAAAAATTAATTAAAAAAACATTGTCCAGCGGACAAAATTGTGAATCTAAACCATTCCCAGATCCCCTTGAACACACACAAAAAATTTCATCAAAATCGGTCCAGTCGTTTGAGAGAAGTTCAGTGACATACACACTCACAGAAGAATTATATATATAAAGATTACTAATAACACGACCCGGCTTCGCACGGGTGCAATGTAGATGAACTATACACAAAAAATAGCCTATATTACTCGTATAAGCATTCTATTGGTTTTTAAATAATTGGTAAGAATTTTTAAAATCGGTCCAGTAATTTTTGAGTTAAATCGTAATAACCAATACTTTCCTCTTTATAATATTAGTATAGATAGTTGGGTGAGAAAAATCTCAATTCCGATTGGGTAACGATCCACCATAATGAAAAAGTATATACGGAGCGTTTCAGTTAACGGTTATTCGAATGCTTGAAGTAAATAATGGATTGACAGGGCATTAGGGCATTTCTCTAACTGAGAATCACCTGTCATCAAATGACCCTTCGATTTATGATAGTAAAAACGAACCCTTTTTTTATTTTTTGACATTGGATTTTGCCATTTTATAATCAATCTCAAATCACCATATTAAAATATAGAAATCAAGAGCTCTCATTGACTTTTCTCCAGTTGTCTAATCCAATATGGCGATAACTATATACTAATTTCCGCTATCACCTTGATTTAATTAACAAATAGTTCACAATATTACCATTGTTAGCGAAGGCTCGGTTTCTCCACCAGCTCGTACCCTTTATACAATAGCACGAAAAAAAACTCTAACTACCACCTCTGGGAGCGCTGTAATGAAGTCTTGATTTATCAAGCATCGTAAGTACCAATGAATTGGCCACACGCTCCAAAGGAATCCCAACCATATGCCGAAGCAAGCCTTTGACTAGAATCCCCAAGTAAAAGTAAGCGTAGCCGTCCTAAACAGAATTAGCGACGGACTGTTATTGCAGAGGCGAAGGCCATTGAGAAGACTTGGAGTGAAGTCAAGACAGAGCGGGCTCGTGGAACACTCTGGATGCCCTCTCCCTCTGCACCAGTTAACATGTGAAAAATGGCTCTTACTAAGCCATATGGCAAAAAAATGACTTCAAAATTAAATATAAATAAGCAGCAATGTACGATTAACTATTAGAAAAGAACGCTTCGAATATAACATAATACGCGTTTTTATTTGCGATCTGTGACACGACAATCACCTCCATCAGTCCGTGATTTTGCGAATACCTTCGCTTGTTTTAAAAGTTGTCCGTTGTGTATTTAAAAAAAATATTTTTTTTAATTGTCTTTTTAAATTTTATAGTGTAAAATATGTGCTAATTAAAGTGCCTTAGAATTAAATTAAGTATTATTTCTGTTTTAAATAAGTGCATAATTTATTTGTGAATAATTTCGGTGTTTCAATATTTGTTTAAACGTCTTATTTGAAATTAGTTGCTTGATATTTTATTAATTTACATGTCTTAAGAAATAGAATGTAGTATATAATAATATGTACTAAGAAATCAATAAATTCCAATCAAGATAGTTGATTACTTGATTGTTATTTCCAAATTACGATAAAAAAAGTTCCCAACAAAATCAATAATTATTTTCAATAATTAAAAAAAAATTAAAAATTATTTATTTACATCAATTCAAATACACCAAATATATAAACCCAGACTCCCGATGTAGTTATGAACTGTGTTACTGTGTTATAATATTATTGAATGTTTTTTATTTACAAAAAACTTTACTAAAATATTGTTTTTTTTTTTATTCTAAAATAGGTAAAGGTCTTGAAATAATAAACAAGTGTTACAAACAGAAAAAAAATTAAAAATCTCTTAAAATATGAAAGTTCCTTTTGTAATTAATACTATAGACAATGGTTATGACATCATAAAGCAATAAGGCAAAGGTCACACGATCAAACACCAATATTATGACAAAAAGGTCATAAGACAATAATTAATCAAAAATGGCGAATGTCGGTAAAGTCTTGGCCACAATAAAAGCTGTGATCACGCGTTTGGTGTTCGCGTGTCACGGAATAATAGCCATTTGGCAAGTCACCGTCTTCAAAAATAACAGTGAATATTGGTACTTAGCTTCCCCAATTCTGTTGTTGATTTTCGAAGGAATATTTACGTTGACGGTGAAAAAGAATCAAGAATGGAAATGGTGAGTTTTACAATTTTTTTAAATTTTTTATGTCAGATATCGACAGATGAGCATGAGGTTCACTTGATGGTAGGTGATACCTTAGCCACTGAACATCAGTCAATGATGGGTTGTCGAACTACTTTTTACTTCGAGTATTCGGAAATCCATAGACTGAAACCGAATCGCGCAATATGCACTTCACGGTTTTCCATATTGATTATTTTACATAGTGTTTAAATGTAAATAAATAATCATTCTTTTCAAAAGTAAAATTATGATTATTATATTTATATACGAATATTACATTTTTTTAGCCAAGATTAGTTTTGTATTTTCGAAAAAAGTCCACGAATATTAATAACAGAGATTTTCACTTTTGTAGTACTTACTAGAAACACGCCCTTCGCACAGGTGCAATGTAGATTTAAGTACTATACACAAAAACTATGTTACTCTCTGATAATGTAGCTTGGTATTGCTGAAAGAATTTTTAAAATCGGCTCAGTAGATCCAGGGATTACCTCCTGCAACCTCACAAACTTTACCTCTTTATAATATTAGTATAAATTTATAAAAAAATATAATATACGATAACATTATTTTTAATCTATTCAATATATGGACCGCATGTAGCGGTGAAAGCCATCTTTCTGTTTATCCCTGTGTCTGGACTGAATTTGGAATATTATATGTAAAAATATAAATATTATTGAAGTTATACTTCTTTAGGCGCGTTATGAAAAAATGATGAGAGTGAAATTTTAAGATGCGCGCGCATCTGTGACACAAAATTAAAAGTATGAAGTTGTCTGCTTAATACTTCTTTTGGCGCGTTTGGATGAGAGTGAATTGATGACCTGCGCGCGCACGATGTGAAGTTGGCTACAGAATAGAATTTGATTGATTTTAACATTTTGCTTCGATATTTACTGCAGTTTTGTTTTTAAAAATGTTTCTTCAGACGCCAAAGAAGTATAACTTCTAACGCGTGTACATAAGTACACACATACCTTTTTGTAATACTTGACACATTAACTATTTAATGTTAGCTATAAAACCACTACTCAACTTCTTTTAAATAAGAATATTTAACATTAGATGTGTACCTACCCTTATTATAACCAGAATCAGCAAAGTGCAATTGACTTTTTTTAAATTGCGGTTTATGTTCTAGCAAGAAAAAAAACAAAACGTTAGTCTATACTCTATACTAATCTTATAAAGAGGAAAGATTTGTTTGTCTGTAACGATTTAACTCAAAAACTACTCGACTGATTTACGAAATTCTTTCACCAATAGAAAGCTACATTATCAGCGAGTAACATAGGTTTTAAATAGTATTTTTTAAGTTCATCTACCTTGCATCTGTGCGAAGCAGGGGTGGATCGCTAGTGTGTAGCACTTATTGGGGGGGATTATTGCTCTTTTTCTTCCATTCACCAAGGCTCTAGTCCACCTATTTATGCTACTGCTATTTGGATAGATAAGTTAAGAGTATTTTACAGTCTGTGACAGTTTCTCTTCATGGGATCTGTCAAATAGGTTGCATCTTGCCGGCTTAGCATGACCGCCACGAGATATCTCGCGGACGAGAGAAGACAAACTAAAGTGTAAGATATGGAGATATATTATATCTCGACATCTACAATTTTGATAGAAAAGATATCTCGATCGACAAATATAATATCTATTTTTGATATTAAAAGTCGATTTTTAAGTGTAATTGTCATGTTAGACCCGGAAGAATACAGAGATAATCGATTAAACGGTCGACAAAATTTTGTCGCGGTTGTCATACTAGGCCGGCTGGTTACCACGTGCGTCCGCTATGATATGTAATAATAATTGAAATACATTTTATGAGTAATACAAGTGTTTGTATTAAATTACACACTATTATGAATACTTTCCCGCAAGTCTTGGCTCTCAAAGCGCAAGGTACGTGTATTATTCAACGCACCCACGAATGTCTTGGCCCTCAAAATGCAAAGTAGGTGTATTATTCAACGCACCCACCGCCCACGAACCCATAATTACCGGAAGCGATGCTGTCAAAGATGACACGTTAAGCTTTCGTTAGTTGCGTTCCACGCCCTAATAATGTCGTCTTTCAAAAGTTCAGATGTACAGCAAAATTCATTGTAAACTAGTGATCCGCCCCGGCTTCGCACGGGTGCAATGTAGATGAGTTATACTTGTGGAGGAAGGGAGGTGTGGTCTTCCTCCAACCTAAAGGGAGGATCCTCGACCAGTCGAACCACTGACTGGCCGGCCCTAAGGCCCCAGTGGTTGATGTCGAGGTGTTGTATATATATTCAGCGCGCACAGAAACTTTGATAGCGCGATTCAGGCTTAGACATCTTTGTATTGATTCTTGTAGCGGATTATAGATGTCGCTACATACTAAAAAAAACGCTGATAATGTAGCTCTCTATTGGTGAAATGATTTTTAAAATCGGTCCTGTAGTTTTTGACTTTATTCGTTTCAAACAAAAATACAAATCTTGTCTCTTTTATTGTAGTTTTAGTAGGGATCTCTAATTTTTACTATTAATAAATATAGTCTTTGTTACTCGCTGATAATATAGCTTTCTATTGGCGAAAGAATTATTAATAACTTTAAGGGCCGGTTTCACGTATTTGATAAAGTATCAGTTATCTGCCATTTAACACTATCTAATTAGACAAAGGTTGCTTATATTATTTTTTCGTTTCACCATCGAACTCCCTGATAAACCAACCAACTATCTTTTGCGGCAGTGCGCAAAAATTATATTAGATATCAACAGACGAGCATGAGGTTCATTTGATGTTAGGTGATAACTCAGCCACAGAACATCAGTCAATGATGTGCCGTCGACCTACTTTTTACTTCGAGCAATCGGAAATCCATAGATTCGGTTTCACCGAAACGCGCAGAAGTTTTTTCCATCTATGAACGATGATTCGTTACCCGGTCGGAATTTTGATATTCCTCCAACCCGATCAATGCTCGAAATTACCAGACGTGGGGAAGACATGCTTACAGAAAATTATAAACATTTAAATAAAATACTTTATAACGGATTAAAACGCGATTTATTATTAATTATATTATTTATGCCGACGCACTATGGAAAATGGTAGAACAAGAGCATATCATAAATGGTTTTTACGAATACCACAATCTGGGTGATAGTTTGATTTAAATTGATACTCAAATAGTTAAGGAAATATTCAATAGGATTTTTTTACCTAATACGCAAAATAATATAATTTTTCATGGTTAGAAGTACATTGAAGATAGAGGTGCCAAACTCAAGACTTTGGGTGTTCATGTTTCCAAACAATATTGTGAAAAAAATATATAGCACAGATATGCAGTGTACTACATTTTTAGGAAGGTAATTTTATGTACTTTACGAAACAGCTTTTTTATTTTCATTTTATTTTGAGAATTTTGGGAAAGTACTTAAAAAGAAACATTATCAAATTTTTCACAAAAAAAAAATTCATTGAAAGTTCTGACTGTTACCAACGTCTCCCTATCCGCTAATTTTTGTATCAGTTCATAGTCTAACTATTCATAAACAAGATACAAAAAAAATCTGCTGCGGATATTTGCGGTTTTAGAAGATATGGGAACAACATTGATAAAAGTCGGAGTAGGAAAATTCGGTATCTTTTGCGGTTTACGACAGCAACTGTTAGTGTGAACTTTAATTGATATTGTTTTTAATTATTTTGTAATAACAAATGGTTTTATCAAATTTGCACCCGTTTCGCGTGAGAAAATAACAGATAATAATTTTGTAAGTACCGATAAATATTGATATTGCAAATAGTATATAAAGGGAGGTAATTTTGATGCCAGCCATTCAGTTCAGTGTAACTTCAAGTGAAATATAGTTAATTTACGGCTGTAATTATTGTAGTTATACAATGTCTTCCTTCAACTGTACCAAACGTGATATCATACTTCCCTATATCGAGGGAGGTAGAACCGTGGAATCATTGTCCAAAGTTTTACTGGAAAAATTCAATGTTTCTGAAAACGACATATGTTTTGTAATAAGTTACATACAGCGGCATATTCTTCCAACGTTTAATAAGCGCTGGGCCCTGGCATCTCGGAAAAAAGGAACATTTTTAGAGAAGAATAATACTTGGTTGGACACAGGATATTCGATGAATTTACCGGACTCTGATCAATATTCTACACCATCAACATCTGGCCAACGAGGAAGACCATGCGTGGGTTAATTAGACTCCTCAGAATCTAACAAGAAGAGGAAAAATACTCTCAAGAAGCACTTACTCTTCTAAAAGTGGCACCACTTGAAACTGAAATGTGTATAGATCCTAAGTACATAAGGATTTTATTTTTCCAGTGTATTTACTCACTTTTAAATTAAATCTGTTAAGAGAAAAATTACCCACATTATTGATAGATGTCAAAAAATATAATTTAAGTAATATAAGTGCAGTAGACGAAAGCGATAAGTTTAAAAATATTGTTTATATATTTTTTTATTGACATGGCTTGCTCTTTATGTTTAATGTTAATTTTTATAAAAACTATTACTTTTTATTTCACTTTTAATAAATAAATTACCTCGTTTTTCGTGCTTATCCCAATTTTGTCTTTTTATGCTATTTGCATTTAAACATATAAAGAGAAATCACTATAAATTCTATATCATTTAAATCTACATACATTACTGCATATGTATACCAAATTTCATAACGATATAACAAAAATTCACGAAGTAATAGATTTTTGATCCGAAACTGACTCATATTTTCCATAGTGCGACGTTTCGGATGATTTTCAGCAACCGTGGTCACAGTTCGTCTTAGTTTCAACCCCTTTAACACACAGACATACAAAGAACTTCCTATTATAAAAATAGTACGGCAACAAGTGAGCTTGCTTTTTCTGGGTTCTTAAGTATTACATTTCCAGGTTCTGCCCATCCGTGTTCATCTACCTCGGACTGGTGGTACCAGCGATATGGCTTATAGAACTACACAAGGTCGATCTTCGTCTACTGAAGAAAACCAACATTACATACATAGAGGTAAGCTAATACTGCATTATCCCGTGGCCCCGCCAAGTCGAGCAACAAGCGGCACGGCCGTACTATCCTTTTCTCGAAGTAGTTCGGGCCATTTTCGACCCTCTATAACTTCGTTGTGGATAAAACTTGAAAGATATTACTAAAAATCTTTTATATTTAAAATAAATAGATAGATTGACTTTGCAATCGCACTAAATAATCTAATTTGATATAATAATATGTATTACTTACTTGTGAGATACATTGTGTTTTTAATAATAAAAAAATTATGCGATGGCCGAGTCAATCTAGATATTTATTTTAAACATAAAAGATTTTTAATATTGATATTGATATGGTCACTATAAGATGTTGTTAGGTTAGCTAATTACGTAATAACTTAAGACAGAAGGATCCTTCAGTAGAGACTGAATAAATTGACCGACTTGGTATTATATGGATCTCACAACTTTTTACGATAGAAGAACTGAGTTGCAAGTCTTGGCTTTTTTTATTTATGTTTTTGATGGCATTTGTTTGTCCTCTATGCAATCCTAATTCATCTGATTATGATGAAACTTTGGTTAGTTGTTCTGCTTACGCTTGCGAAGGCTCTTGACAAAAATATAACACTTTTAAGCTCGCTGGGTACAGCTAGATATAAAGGAAATAAATACCAAATTCTAATTCAAGTATCCCAATACATCATTAGGCATAAAACTGTTACTGTCGTCTAAAGATACCTTATAATTCCCAAGACGGAGATACCAATCCCTGGAGCCACCAAGATCCCCACAGACATGTGGGTGACGCTCATTGAGCAGTTCCTCATGCTGACGCTCATCGTGGGACGCTGGCTGCTGCCGAAGGGGGACCTGACGCGAGACCAGCTCAGTCAACTCCTATTGGTCTATATTGGCAAGTATTTTGGCAGACTTGTTAAGTTCACACTGGGCAGGGTGATAACAGGTCAAACATGATATCTGTTATACCTGTTACTGAATAATAACAAATTTGAATATCTATTAGTAAATAAGTCTGTTATTTAGATACTAAAGGAATTACAGATAATACGATAAAATTTAGGAGTGACTTTTCAAGGTTATTTCCTTCCGCTGAAACGTCCAATTCGTGCATCTCGTTTTAGGACGCACTATCGTAGACGTTTAATTTAGACGGGTAACAATCACAGTTGTTTTGTAATGATTTGGTTGTTACTAGTTGTTCACGCCGTTGTGTGTTCGTGGCGCCTCCTATTGTGAGATGCACGAACCAACAATCACTCTGAATCGTTCAATGCGCGAACGCCTCTGCGAGTGTTCTTCATGTTCGATTCGCGACACATTCGTTCGTTGACTTCTAACGCTTCCGCACCGCATCTTTCTAATTTATCGCATATTTAATTAATACAATCGCTTTAAATCAATTTATAACCGTGTGTGCTTGTGACTTGTGTAACCGAGCCGAGGACGAGCTGATTTGGAGGTAAGTGCTATCCTTTAGAAGGTTACTTTCGAACACACATGGCCGCTTCTGTTCTAGCATTTTAAATTCCTTAAATTTTCTATTTTCCGCATTCCCTGGTGGTGTCTGCTGCGCCATCATAATATTTGGTACCATTCGAACCGGATTATAACCAGCCCGCACCTTATCCTATCATTATATCCTAATTTTAGATATATTTAATTATTTCGCATTCACATTGTATTGTTACATTATTATTTCTACCTACATTTAAGTAACTTTTTTCACATTAAAAATGTCGATTGAAAATAAAATAAGACTTATTACTGTTAAAAAAGAAACTATATTTGCAACTATAAATTCATTATACGAAAGTTCAAAAAACATAAATACGTCCTATGACTTAGACTCGCGTTCCAAACAAGAATTTCTTTGTTCATCGTCTAATATCGACAAACTTTATAAAAAATTTGAAGATCTTTGTGATCAGTATAACTCATTATTATTAGAAGAAAACCCCAATGCAAATATAACCTATGATAATTGGGTTGCATTCGAAACATTATATAGCCGTGTATATCAAATACGACAAGACATATTATCGTGCCGGAATAATTCTAATTCTAACAATAATAAAACCAACAATACTTTATCAAACGACAATAATAATATCTGTCAACTCGCTCCGTTGGAATTGGTTAGTTTTTCGGGTGATCCTCAGACATGGCCTCTTTTCTATCATAATTTTAAAACTAATGTGCATGAAAACACACATCTTAATGACTCACAACGCGTACAGTATTTAATAGGTAAACTAAGCGGTTCAGCGTTAAATGTATTCGCAGGTATTGTTCCTAATGAACAAAATTATGATATTATTTGGAATGCCTTAGTAAATAGGTATCAAGACATAAGATTGTTAGGATCTATGTATTTGAATAATATTCTAAATTCTAAAATAGTTTCCGATTCGCCTACGCATTTAAATAACTTCATAGAACGCATTCACGCTTCCTGGTGTGCATTAAAAAACTTAGAAATTAAAGACTTATCAGATTTTATTTTTTTACATATAATACTAAAAAAGTTAGATTCAAAATTGTTACAAAATTTTGAACTATCCGTTCGCAATAAGGATATTCCGTCTAGTGAAGATTTTATTAAGTTTATACGGTCAAACATAAAAATTCTTGAACGTTCTAGTTCCATTACACAAAATAATAATTACAATAATATGTCGATGCCGCGCGAAGTTCCTTATCAGCGCTCGAGATCTTCGAACAAAGCAACGCATACTTTTTCAATTACTAATAATAATCATTTCGATAAAACCTTTTGTTTGTTCTGTAAAAATTCGCAACATTCGCATTTATATGAGTGTATAGACTTTAAAAAACTATCTGTTATAGATCGATTTAACTTTGTTAAAATAAATAAATTATGTATTAATTGTTTTAGTACAAAACATAATACGGTAAATTGCGCTTCAAAAAATTCATGCAAACAATGTTTTAAAAGACATCACTCCTTACTGCATTTTAATAATAATACATCAAATAATAATATACAGTATTCTTCGTCCGAGCGCGGACCCGCTCCCGCAATGCGCGCCTCTCGCACCCCCCCCGACCCTGCTGACGCTTCGGCAGGCATCGCGGAAGTTTCACAGTCAAACTCGCATTCAGTGCAATCCCGCTCGCTCTGCATGCACACGCTTATACCTAATTCTTCCGTTTCGCACGTTCCGAACGCCGCGTTTAATAACTTATCTAAGAATTCTATTTCTTTGCATTCTTATAATGACAAGAATAAAATAATTATTTTACCTACCGCTCAAGTATACGTTCCAATTAATGAACAACGGTTTACGATTAGATGCCTTATAGATAGTGCTTCACAGAATAATATTATAACACGCGCTTGCTGTAATAAGTTAAAATTAAATATACAACCGCTTGTAAACTCTTCTATAAAAACTGTCGGGTCTATTACGACGCCTATTAAAGGATTTGTTTCTCTTTCAATTGAATCTCGGATTTCTGATGCTAAATATAATATAACTTTGTTAGTGGTCGATCATATCACGGATCAATTACCTACTCACTTAATTCACACTTCGACTTTGAATTATTTTGAGGGTTTGCCGCTTGCTGATGAGTGTTGGAGCTCGCCTGGGAATATTGATGCAATTCTCGGTGCGCAGCTATTTCCATTTATTCTTCTCGGAGGAAAAGTAATACCATCGCCGCCCACTAACTCGCCCGATTCTCTGGTCTCAGCTGGTTCAGTACCTCACGCACTCGAAACCACGCTTGGCTATATTATCATGGGTGAAATTTCTTCTGCTTGTCATGATCGTGTAGCCTGGTCCTTCGGCCCGCTAATTAATGATTTAAATAACAATTTAATAAAATTTTGGGAACTTGAGAGCGTGCCTTCTTTAAATATTCTGAGCCCTGAGAGTCATGATTGTGAACAATTTTATACAAAATCGACTACAAGAAGTCCCTGTGGACAATATACTGTGTCACTACCTTTTAAAAGTGATCCTAAATTACTAGGTAATTCTTTTACTCAAGCACAACGTCGTTTAAATGCATTAGAACGAAAACTTAATGCTCTTCCTGCTTTGCGTCAATCATACAATGATATAATTATCGATTATTTGGAAAAGGGTTACTTATCTGAAATACCTTATTCTTCTAACGCTATTAATGAAGGATATTTTATTCCGCACCACGCTGTTATTAGACCGGACAAATCAACAACAAAAACTCGCATAGTTTTAGACGCTAGCGCCAAAACAGACTCTGGCATTTCACTTAACGACATATTATTTACAGGACCTAACCTGCAGACTGATCTATTTACGCTTTTATTAAAATTTAGATATCATAAAATAGCTATTAGTGCAGATATACAACAAATGTATTTAAGAATAAAATTAACAGAAAATGATCGAAAATATTTGAAAATTTTATATAGATTTAATCATAATGAAAACACTAAAATATATTGTTTCAATTCTGTAGCGTTCGGTCTGCGTCCTAGTCCTTTCTTAGCAATGCGGACTATTCGGCAACTAGCGGATGATGAATCTGAACGTTTTCCCCTTGCTGCAAAGGTGGCTAGTAATGAGCTATATATGGACGATTTGACTACATCAATAGATTCTGAAGAGGATGCTATTCATTTGGCAAATGAATTAATAAATTTATTTAAAGCTGGTGGATTTAATCTTGTAAAATGGGCGAGTAATTCGTCCAAACTTCTTAAACATTTACCACAATCGCATAGGGCGTGCATTGAATTTACGGATGACAATAATGTATTAAAGGTCTTAGGTTTAAAGTGGTTGCCTAACGCTGATATATTCACTTTTTCTACTTCACCGTCTAGTTGTAATAACACTAAACGCGCTATACTATCGACAATCGCTCGATTGTTTGATGTTTTAGGCCTAGTCGCACCTGTCATACTCTACGCAAAACTTTTACTTCAAGAGCTATGGCTGGCAAAGGTAGACTGGGATCAGGAACCGTCTACATCTGTTACACAACGATTTATTAATTTCAAAAATGAATTGACACTATTATCAACTTTACATATACCTCGTCATTTAGGTTTTGCTCCGAATTGTAAATCACGTTTACTTGCATTCTGTGATGCAAGTACAAAGGCATACGGCTGCGTTATGTATTTACACGTGACTCATCCGAACGGAGATATAAGTTGTAATTTGATCTGTTCAAAGTCCAAAGTGTCTCCATTAAAAACAGTTACTTTACCCAGATTAGAATTGTGCGCTGCAGTTCTTCTTGTCAATCTTCTTGAACGTGTACGTTCTGCTTTAAATCCTCTGGATGAAATATTCGCATTTTCAGATTCAATGATAGCACTGTCTTGGATCCATTCATCACCGCATCGCTGGCATGTATTCGTAGCTAATAGAGTTAGTAGAATACAAAGTATATTAGCTCCTGAACGTTTTTTCTATATAGAAGGAGTACATAATCCTAGTGATTGTGTATCGCGAGGCCTATTGCCCTCACAACTTATTAATCACCCTCTTTGGTGGCATGGCCCTTCTTGGACTCAACGCCCTTCATCGGACTGGCCTATAGTGCCTTTTAACCCTTCTTGTATCGTAGATACTTTGCCTGAAGAAAAATCTTCAATAACCTGCGCTGTGACATCCATTGTGGATTCTTCGCTTCTTCTAAATCTCGCTCTTCGGGTGTCTTCTTGGAGAAAACTATTACGCATTATAGTGTATATTTTACGCTTCGCAAAATTATTACCTCGCTCTGCATTTATTCAAACTTCTGATATAGAATTCGCTGAAACCATAATACTTCGTCATTTACAAAATAAATACTTTTCTGATGATATAAAAAATATTAATAAAAATAATTTACCATCGCCATTCTTAAGAAAACTGGATCCATTTGTGGATGAACATGGCTTATTACGTGTTGGAGGTCGATTGACTAACGCGGATATTCCATTTGAAAATCGGCATCCCCTTGTACTTCCTCGTCGCGATCATATAGTTAACCTTATTATTGATCACTATCATCGCTCTAATTGTCATACAGGCTCACATCTTCTTATGTCTTTACTCAGACAAAGATATTGGATTATATCTGCTCGAAATATAATTCGACAACGCATTCGCCTGTGCAACCTCTGTTTCAAAGTTGCTCCTAAACATCCATCGCCTTTAATGGCTAGCCTTCCCCCTGCTCGCGTACAAGAAGCCAAGGCCTTTACTCATACTGGCGTTGATTACGCTGGCCCCATAAAAATAACGCTAACACGTAGACGGGGAGTCAAAAGCCAAAAGGCTTACATTTGCCTTTTCGTATGTTTGACAACTAAGGCTGTACACATGGAAATAGCTTCCGATTTAAGTTCTGAAACATTTCTGGACGCTTTGAAACGTTTTTTAGCCCGACGAGGTCCAGTTTCATGTATATACTCGGATAACGGGACTAATTTCATCGGAGCGAGGAGAAAATTAAATGAAATTTACTCTTTTCTTTATGATAAAAATACTTGTAACGCTTTTCAAAACGAATTATTAAATCATAAAATAACTTGGAAAACCATACCACCACGGGCTCCTCATTGGGGTGGATTATGGGAAAGTAATATAAAAAGTTTTAAATCGCATTTGTACCGCACTATAGGAGAACAACTTTTATCTTACGAAGAATTACTAACGATTATAACTCAAATTGAATGTATTCTAAATTCGCGACCATTGTGCTTACTATCGGATCAACCTCACGCTATTTTAACACCTGCGCATTTTTTAAACACAACTCCTTTACAATCTTTACCCGCTTGTGAAATTACGGAAACAAATATTTGTAACCGAAAGAAACTCTTGGATTCCTTAGTAAAAAGTTATTGGCAAAGATGGCATTCAGATTATTTGCATACATTACAAACTAAACAAAAATGGAATACACCTGATGTACCCATTCAAGTTGGTACGGTTGTACTCATCAATCAGGATGATGTACCTCCGCTTCGATGGCCTACTGGGATAATTGAGGAAATTTATCCTGGTAAAGATGGAATCGTGCGTGTGGCTTTAGTGAAAACTTCAACGGGTACGATGAAGCGCCCGGTTGTGAAACTATGTCCGATTCCGTCTCAATAAACATTTCATTTTTAAAAAAAATAATAATAATGTAATAATATCGTTAGGTTTTTTATTTATTATATTTTTTCTTATTCCGCATCATTTGCTATACATAAACGCATTATAATATATTTCACCCGCATGTATACACAATTTACGCTACGTATATCATATAAATATTATATTTAATCTGTTAACACACATTTATATTTATATCCTTTTCGCATTTTTCCGCATCCTTTTGTCCTTTTCTTCCCGCTTTATCGCTTTAATTGCGAATTTATTTTCTTTTCTTTTTTTTGAAATTCCTTCGGTCTTTCAAAGCCGGGGAGAATGTTCACGCCGTTGTGTGTTCGTGGCGCCTCCTATTGTGAGATGCACGAACCAACAATCACTCTGAATCGTTCAATGCGCGAACGCCTCTGCGAGTGTTCTTCATGTTCGATTCGCGACACATTCGTTCGTTGACTTCTAACGCTTCCGCACCGCATCTTTCTAATTTATCGCATATTTAATTAATACAATCGCTTTAAATCAATTTATAACCGTGTGTGCTTGTGACTTGTGTAACCGAGCCGAGGACGAGCTGATTTGGAGGTAAGTGCTATCCTTTAGAAGGTTACTTTCGAACACACATGGCCGCTTCTGTTCTAGCATTTTAAATTCCTTAAATTTTCTATTTTCCGCATTCCCTGGTGGTGTCTGCTGCGCCATCACTAGTATTTGTTGAACATATTTTTAAAAATAGATATATCTGTGATATATCACAATCGTAGGAACAACTGTTATCTTTGAATATCTGTGATTTATATCTGTTTCGATAAATACGCCTCACTCCTAGTTCACACAACCAGCTCTCGCTGGTGATTATTCGATCCGATATGACCTTCAAGAAACTAGCCTATTGTTATGGTTTTTTTTTATTTTAGCTATCGACAGACGAGTATGAGGTTCACTTGATGGTAGGTGATACCTCAGCCAGAGAACAACAGTCAATGATGCGCTGACGACCTTCTTATTTTACTTAAAATATGACGTGTTTATAAAAATGCAAAATAATATAGTAAAAAAGTGACCGATGTTCTGTGGCTGAGGTATCACCTACCATCAAGTGAACCTTATGCTCGTCTGTCGATAACGAACATAAAAAAATCGTTCTTTATTTTGACACAATGTACTTTTTTTTCTACATTTAATAACCAATGTACTTTATCTGTACAAAAAAAGTGGCAACCCATATAACCCATAGTCTAAGAATCAAGATTGAATCTAGTTTCGAGACGCGTAATTCTTTTTTCCGTTACTGATTCTCAATATTACTAGAATTTGACTTAAATTGAATGTTTGCCCCCCCCCCCCCCCCCCCCCCCAGTAATAGTGGTATAGTGTTCTGCGTGAATCCTAGTCTTAAGTTCTCTACAAATCCTACACCTTAGTCAAAATCGGCTTGGCCGTTTCGAGAGAGTTACGTAGATACTCCTATGGGCTTATGAACAGAAAGTAATTCCCTAACTACGAGTATATATGCATTAATTGTGTGCCAATGTGTAAGTCCGGGATTAACGAAATGGCCAAGACACACATTTTTACTAAGGTGTAGGATTTGTAGAGAACTTTAGCCTACGCGCAGACTAGAGCCACTGGTGGCCGCCACTAGAAGCGGCGTCTGGCTAGAAGCTCGGTGGCGGCCTCTCGAGCGCCGTGTTTGCGCGGATGCCCTAAAATGTATGCAATATTACGCCCGTAGCTTGTGGCGGCCACCGGTGGCTATGCTGTGGTCGCCACTAGTAGCTCTAGTCTGCGCGTAGGCTTAGACTACGCTATGATGACAGAGAGTGTTAGGACGTGTAGAGCTAGGAGCTTGGGTCTCCATAAGATCTGATGACTTTTACAGTACAAGCAGTATTTACCTACTCTTCTTGGCGTTACTTTACATAGGATACAAACTTCGACAACTCAATTTGACAGGTCCATGATCAGTTTCTATACCAACAGGTACTGCAGCAGACATCATCGAATTCTTCGACTCCTTCAAAGACGAGAAGGTGGCCACTGAGAAGGTCCTTGTTCTCTTAACTCTGGCGATCTGGTCGTGGTCGCTCGTACAGTTCACGGTCGTGCTGACCGCGACCAAGTCGAGGAAATCGCGAGGAACTGCACATAGGTCTGACATGTACGTATTAAGGCACGCTGCTACACGCATAGCTTGGCCACCGCACTCATTCCAGGGTTTTGCTTGCCCAAGCTTTCTTATCTGTAATAGAACCTTCACGCACGCTTGGTAGTACTTAAATCAAATTTATTCATTTAGGTAACACAATGTACACTTATGAACGTCAATAAAAAACAATGTTTCTAATTTTACATTTACTGCCAGTTCTCAAATCAAGGGCGTAGAATGGACGAGAAGAACTGGTAATAAACTCTCCGCCACTCTTTTTAATCGCCAAGTTTTTCGTTTTACAAAATGTTTGTAAGGAGCTGCAACCATTTCACAAAAAAAAAAACAAAGATTTGTTATCAGCAGTAGGCAATAGGCATGGTGAAATAGGAGCACGCACTTACATTATCGTGGGAAAAACCGCATATTCGAATTCAAGTCTGACCAGTCACCACAAGTACAATCCGTTCACAAGTCCGTAATCTTCTATATATATACATATAATAAAAGAGTAGGATCGAAATTACGCTTCACTAAGTAAATATTTTTACCAGAAATTAAGAGGGGTGATAAAAGAAGGGTAGCAGAATGCATTTTTTAAGATTCTTGTCTGTCTGTCTGTCTGTTTGTTCACGCTAATGTCCGAAGATACAGAACGGATTTTCATGCAATTTACACAAATATATTAAGTAAAGCCCGGGGCAACATATAGGCTTTGTTTCATCGAAATCGGTTATCAGAAAGAAAAGTTATCATCATTTAAAAATAATTTTAAAGGCACCATATCACCAAATTGCAATGCAAACTGACTCGCGTTGAACTTTTTCGAATTGTCAGATGTCAATCACAGTTTGATATGTAAATGAAATACTTTGATTATTTCGCCATTTCCGATATGTAATCGTAGAATAGTGGATATGCAGGCCTATTGCGTAACTTCAGATGCGAGTTCGAATCTGAAGTTGAACGGAAATATTTTTTTTTGTATTTATTTATTTATTTTTTTAAAGAACTATATTATAACAATAGAAAATGTATTATTGAAATATTATATGAAAAATTATTTCTTATGAGATCGTTTATTTCACCTTTTCATCCATCCTTTCTCTACAGAATTACGATTATTCGACATTGCTTTTATTGCTTCTTAAGGACTTCGTATCTTAGAGGTTTCCGCATTTAGCACCGGAAACCCGAGTAGGAATCCCGGGAAAAGGGAATTTTAAAAAAATGTCTCAAAATGAAAATGATCAATTAAATGAAATAAATATCGAGGTGGATACAGTATCTTCACCACTAACTAAATTTATGAAAAAAATAAGTAATTTTCTTTAAAGTCAGGTTCATTTTTTCAACAATGGTATTTCTATTGAATTTCAAATCATACTTCGAACCCCAATCTCAACCACCATTAAACGTGTCGATAATATGATGCAAAAGCAACCGTCAGTGACTAATTTGATAGCTCTTTCCCAAAAGAAATCACCAAATACAAAGGATGGAGGATATGTCATTTGAAGAAAGCTTGCTCAAAAGCTAAGCTTAAAGTGAACTCCACGCGAACGAAGTCGCGGGCATCAGCTAGTATAATATAAGAGACAGTAAATTTTTAAGAAGCTTGAAATAGTTAAATCAATGTTTTTCGATTTTAAAACAAAGTTTCAAAAAAGTCAAATCTTAGCGTTGACGGTTCAACTTTTCACTAAATCATTTTCACTTATGCAAAAATAAAAAACGTTTTTCCGGAGTAACAATAGATGTCGCAATCGTCAGCATTACCGTCATTTATTGGTGGGGGGAAAAACTTTACCGGCAACGGGTAGCTGACGACCGTAAACAAGAAGATATCTCACCGCGAAGAGGCATTCCGCGCGCACTAACTTAAAGTATCAGAAACCCTGCCCAGTTGTGAATAATATTAACTAGTATTAAGTAATCACTTATGAAGTTATTCTTTAGTATCTTAGCTTTAAAATGAATATAAGCTGTAGTCATGATATATTAATGGTATTTGTATTAATTGGTCAAGGATCTTCCTTTCCTTCCTCCACACACATATACAATTAGTGATCTAATGTGCGTCAGCACTTAATGATTTTCACTTAACGCACTTTTCCCGCACTTAATCTGTAATCACGGCAGGGGTTCTACCAAATGCAACGAGCCTGTCAACGGTTAATATGCGTCGGCACTTAATGACTTTCACTCAACACACTCACCGGTAGAGCACGCAGGGCAGCGCGACGGCGGCGGCCCAGAGCGGCGCGGCGAACGGGTGCACGCGGCACAGCTCCGGCACCATGATCTGCTTCCGGTCGAGCCGGTCGCGCTAACTCATCCTCACTCAACCCACTCTTCCCGCACTCAACCCGCAACCACTCACCGGTAGAGCACGCAGGGCAGCGCGACGGCGGCGGCCCAGAGCGGCGCGGCGAACGGGTGCACGCGGCACAGCTCCGGCACCATGATCTGCTTCCGGTCGAGCCGGTCGCGCTGACTCATTCTCACTCAACCCACTCTTCCCGCACTCAACCCGCAACCACTCACCGGTAGAGCACGCAGGGCAGCGCGACGGCGGCGGCCCAGAGCGGCGCGGCGAACGGGTGCACGCGGCACAGCTCCGGCACCATGATCTGCTTCCGGTCGAGCCGGTCGCGCTGACTCATTCTCACTCAACCCACTCTTCCCGCACTCAACCCGCAACCACTCACCGGTAGAGCACGCAGGGCAGCGCGACGGCGGCGGCCCAGAGCGGCGCGGCGAACGGGTGCACGCGGCACAGCTCCGGCACCATGATCTGCTTCTGGTCGAGCCGGTCCCGCTTGGCGCGCCGCGTGCGCTCCGACGACACCGGCAGCGCCACGCCCTTGCGGTTCACGTATCTGCGGTTCCATCAAGGACTGAATACCGGTTCATTTACTATGGGAGTAATACCGGTATGAGTACCGGTATTTTGTTGATTTTTTTTTATGTCAGATATCGACAGACGAGCGTGAGGTTCACTTGATGGCAGGTGATACCTCAGCCACAGAACATCAGTCAGTGATGCGCTGTCGACCAGGGACTGAATACCGGTTAATTAACTATGGGAGTTATACCGGTATGATAAAGATTTTTGTTGATATTATTTCGTTTTTATTATATTCATATTTACTGAAAAAAATAACTGTGGTAAGTTTAGTATGTATTACCCTTTAAAACTAATATCATGGTACTGACTGACTGAGAAGTCAGATGTGTTTTCCCGCCAGTCTCTCATCTGGGAGTCAGTAGGTTCAGTCTCACACTTGGGAGTCAGTCTCTCACCTTGGGGTCAGTATATTCAGTCTCACACTTGGGAGTCAGTCTCTCAGCTGGGGGTCAGTAGGTCCAGTCTCATACTTAGGAGTCAGTCTCTCAGTTGAAAGTCAATCTCTCACCTGGGAGTCAATCTTTCACTTGGGAGTCAATCTCTCACTTCGAAGTCAATCTCTCACCTGGTAATCAGTACGTTTCGTCTCATATCTGGGAGTCAGTAGGTTCAGTCTCACACTTGGGGGTCAGTAGGTTCAGTCTCTCACTTGGGGGTCAGTAGGTTCAGTCTCACACTTGGGGGTCAGTAGGTTCAGTCTCACACTTAGGAGTCAGTCTCTCACCTGGGGGTCAGTAGGTTCAGTCTCGCGCTCGTGTGATCCACATCCAGCAAGGGCTGGTCGGTCTGCGTGAGCTCGGCGCCGTACTTGGCGTTGTAGTACGAGCGGAAGGTGGCGTGCTGGTCGGAGGGGAACGTGGAGTCCGGGGAGAGGTGCCAGCATATCTCAGCCACTAGGAAGAACTGAAACCATAAGGGAGAAACTGTACTGCGACTTTTTTATGTAAGATATCGACAGACGAGCATGAGGTTCACTTGATGGTAGGTGATACCTCAGCCACAGATCATCAGTCACTGTGCTGTCAACCTAATTTTTATTTCGAGCATTCGGAAATCCATAGACTGAAACCGAAACGCGCAATGTGCACTTCACGGTTTTGTCCATCTATGAACGGTGGTTCTTGGTGGAACTTTTATGACATAGATTTACATGGAAGCACAGGCTTTATAGGCGCGCTTGGCACGGTTTCTCTGCCCTGCCGCTTTGCGTATAAATTCGCGGAGTGAGCCGGCGACCGCCTGATGGCGCCACTGCGCCCATGTCTAACAGACCGCCCTATTTTTACAGGGCGCGACCCCGCTGCCTCCAGCAAACAAATACATGTCATCTGGGTCCCGTCCGATGCTCGCGCGGACCGACGAAGAATTTCTATTGAGGTTTCTCTGCCCGCCTAGCATGACCATCAAGAGATATTTCGCGGACGAGTGAAGACAAACTAAGATATGAGATATTGAGATATATTTTATCTCAAAATCGAAAATTTTGATACACAAATTATCACGATCGACAAATAACTCAACCTTTGACATTAGAACTCGAGTGTTAAGTGTTTAGAGACATCTATGATCCGCTACAAGAATCAATAGAAAGACGTCTAATCCTGAATCGCGCTATATAAATGTTTCCGAGCGCTCAGTATATATACAACATCTCGACATCAACCACTGGGGCCTTAGGGCCGGCCAGTCAGCGGTTCGACTGGTCGAGGATCCTCCCTTTAGGTTGGAGGAAGACCACACCTCCCTTCCTCCACAATATCAAGACATAATCGATTAAAACACGAGAAAACGGTCGACATAATTTTGTCGTGGTTATCATGCTAGGCCGGCTGGGGTAAGAGTAGTTCTCCCCCCCAGCCGCCGCGGGCTGCTAGTGTCGTGTGGACGACACTCTGACGCTGCAGTCATAGCGCGCACTCTCTCGCACCCAGCCGCTTGTAGAGCGGTGTTGTGAGAGCGAGCGAGAGCGAGCGAGACAACGCGAGGGGAGGAGTCAGCGGACTGCTTGTGTGTGTGTCACACCGATACGTTGCCGCGCGCTCTACAGGTCAAATGCAGAACTACTTTTTCTGTGTCAAAAATTAACATGGGCCCTGTGCTTCTATGTAAATCAATCTTCTTTGCTTTTACCGGTTTTAACGCCAAAAATGTGTGTCTGAAGTAAATCCAAAACCGTAAATTTGTTTTTTTATTGGGATAATCATTACTTAACTAAAAGTTTGCACGAATCCCTCCGTGCGCGTATCCGACTCACAATTGGCCAGCACTACACTAGAGGGCAGATGTGTTGCCGGCCTATATTACATAACTCCTCACCTGCGGCTGATCCTGATTCCTATACCACGGCGTGACCACGGCCTCACTGTACTTCTCCGCATCGAACACAAACACTTCCCCCGGCTTCAAGAGGGGATTCTCCATCTTTGGTCCCTTCTCTTTCTTCTCCCACGTAGCCGGGTTCTCTTGTTCCTTGATCTTCTTCTCTTCCGTGTGCTGGAAGATTAGGTTGAGGAACGACCAGTCTATGTCAACGATGGTTGAGCCATCTGCAGTTGTTCCTAGAAAGAAATGCCATGTTTTCAACTATCAATGCCATCTTGTGAGATTATTGCAAAGACACCATAAAAATGTCAACTGTCAGCCGGTAGATGGCACAAATGTCAGTATAAGAAAACTGTTACGAGAACTTTAAACGGGATTTCCAAAAAAAAAAACTAATTTTTTGTTTATTATCAGTTCGGTGTTCAAAGCGCACTATATTATAAAGAGGAAAGATTTGTTATTTGGAAAAACTACTCGACCGATTTTAAAAATTATTTCACCAATATAAAGCTACATTATCAGCGAGTAACATAGGCTTTTTATTTATGATTTTCTATTTTTCTATATAACATCAAACTGGCCATGTCTGCCCGCAACCACGGTTGCTGAAAAGCATCCGAAACGTTTAGATAAAAAAAAATTATAATCGCGTTTCAATCCGTTATAAAGTATTTTATTTAAATGTGTGATACTCGCGTTAATAAAAGACAATATTTGCACCAAATCGATCTGAAAAACTAAGCTTAAAACATAAATTTGAAAGTAAAGGCCGGCAACGCATCTGCAAGTCCTCTGGTGTTGCAGATGTTCATGGGCGGCGGTGTTCACTTTCCATAAGGTGAGCCGCAGGCTCGTTTGCCCCCTATATTTAAAAAAAAAAGTTGACACTCACTCTTAACAGTCGGAACGACGTAATAGTTGTTTTGCGTGGATCCGTCCGCCTGCAGCCTCATACCGCGGCGACGTACCCTCAACACATCCGAGAAGATGAACCGCATGAAACTGGAGGAAATAATTTCTCATACAACTGTGCCGCCACTGGTTTTAATAGACAAGCCTGACTCAATTGATTGAACGGTTCGAACGAGCCAGATCATTTTGTAAACAGCTCAGTATTGATTTAGTTTGTGGATGAAGGGAGGTGTGGTCTTCCTCCAATTTTTCCTCAAATTATTCACATACCGTCGTATTAGTTTCGCCCGCCGCGGGGACAGCCGCACATCCGCGTCTAAGGCCGGCTCCACACTGACGCGCACCTCGCCCGATCGTGTGTACACCGGAAATGCGGGTATCTGCAATCTGAAAAGACGTTATATTTATATATTATAATATGTAGCTATCATCTTTGATTCGAAAAATAAAAATGAATTCTTAGTTAAATATTCTTATTGACTTTTAATATTATCTTTTACTAACGCGAGTAACACACATTTTAATAAAATAACTTTTACCAGATTAAAATGCTATTTTTTTCTATTACATAACAAACATCAGAAGTGGAATATCTGATGTTAGTTATAATACTCATCCCAACAACGGATGCTTTCCATCAACCGTGGTCAAGGCACTGAAAGGTGACAGTTGTCTGATTTGATATATCACAATCAGATGCTACGGAGTGTGTCGTTCGCGACTGAACGATCCTAAAAAACTAGATCTTCAAATCTGCACAATCGAATAGGTCACTTTGTTGAAAATGATTCGTTCGTTCGATTAGAGCCAGTCGCGGCGATCCGAGGGAGAGTGATCACAGATCGCAATCAATACTTACTTTTGCTCGCTTTGCTATGTTCGTTCATTTGAAATTGAACCAATCAATTGATTGAACGGTTCGAATGAACCGGATCATTTTGTCAACGGCTCAGTATTGATTTAGTTCTTTGCGATCGAACGAACGACACATGCCTACTACGGAGTTGATACTTGATGTACCTACTTCATACGAAGCTGCAATTTCACTTGCAAATTACAGTAATATGTAAAAAAAAGTTGCTGGTAAATGTAACAGAATGGAAAACATTACTGGAAACAACGAAAAAATAAAAAAAGATGATGATGCGTGTTGTTCCCACAAGAATGTAAGTGCGTGCTCCTATTTCACCATGCCTACTGCTGATAGAGGACAAATCTTTTTTTTTTATTATTTTAGTTAATTACTTCAAGATATCAAGTGGAACATGGTGTAATGGTTAGCTCCTTACAAACATTTTGTAAAACAAAAAAATTTGGCGATTAAAAAGAGTGGCGGCGAGTTTCTTGCCAGTTCTTCTCGTCCGCTCTACGCCCTTGATTTGAGAACTGGCAGTAAATGTAAAATTACAAGCATTTTTTATTGACGTTCATAAGTGTACACTGTGTTACCTGAATGAATAAATGAATTTGATACACAGGCATATTTCAGTTGGGTGGAGCATCTTTCACACTAAACTTACTTGGTGGGCTCGCATCTGGCAACAAGTATCCCGATAGCCTGCGTGGCGTGTTGCGGCAGGTGCAGCCTCCTGCCGCGGGTGTTGTACCGCTCGGGCAGGGCGCACCACAGGTTCGATACGATCGCGTACAGCATGTTGCGCTTTGTACCTTAAAAAAAACAAAAAAAAATTTCCCATCTGCATATTCATAACCAAACTTTTAAATAAGACCAACTTCCCAAAAACATTGTTCGTTTAGTGTCAGTTTGGTTATGTAATATTGTCTTTTATTAACGCGAGTATCACACATTTAAATAAGATACTGTATACCGGATTAAAACGCGATTTATTATTTATATTGTTTAAATTATTTATCCGACAAATCAAACATATTAAAAAACAAGATACCGTTAGTCAATATTGTCATAATATAGAAAATTACAGTAAATGTCAACTCCGTAGCAATAGATGGCGGTAATATGGCAGCTTTGTGACATTTCAAAAATCAGATAACTGTCATCTTTCTGTCTCCCTGCGACCACGGTTGCTGAAAAGCATCCGAAACGTCGGGATAAATAATTTAAACAATATAAATAATAAATCGCGTTTTAATCCGGTATACAGTATTTTATTTAAATGTGTGATACTCGCGTTAATAAAAGACAATATTAGAATGATGATGCCCTACATGTCTAATGCAACAGAGAATGCAACAGGTAACCAAAAACACATAAAGCAAGCTATTTACAAAAACTAATACAAATAATGTGTCTATGTGTGTAGGCGTATTAGTTGTAGGTGTATGTTTTAGTTACTTAGAATGAACTCCAAAGGACAGTAAGAAATTACTGAAAACCAGTGATTACTAAGAAAGCTAGTATTATTATTAATCTTAAAATAATAAGTTAAATATAAAAAATCGATTAGTGACTTCTGTTAGTGACTGTACGGAGTTTCATAGTATAACTTACCGGAACTTCGCATGGGTTTGCACAGCGGAACCGGGTTCGCTTCAATCTCAGCATCGCTCGTGTCTATGATCGGCTGGCAATCAGTAAACGCCCATGCTGTCTAAAATTAAATATCCTTCAGTTAGTTTTACATTTATGGGTCGTGGATTCGAAGCCTTACAATTCATTGTTTTTTTTCTTTATAAAATATAAAGTTGTAATAATATAATAAAAGAAGCAAAAAAATCCAAAAACCTATATGTTATGGTAATTAACATCATATTTCGATTCCACTCTTATCTTTGTTCTCATCGCTCAACGTCACTTTTCCAAAATTTGACATGAGGCGTGGATTAAATAATCGTTACACTTTTCTTGTGAATTTTATATGAGTCTCGAAGTCCATTTAACACTATGTAAATTTTGTTGAATAATAATAATAAAATATTTTTTATTGCTTTTCTCGTATTTTAAGTTTTTTAAGAAGTATTAATCCGTTGTTGTGGACTTTAACCCATTTTGGTGAAAATAAAAGCACATATCACCAAAGAACATATATTTACACAGAATCACAGGCCCATACAAACTTTTGGCACAAAAAAGTAGTTCTACTTTTGCCCTGTAGAGCGCGCGGCAATGTATCGGTATGACACACACACAAGCAGTCCGCTGTCTCCTCCCCTCGCGTCGTCTCGCTCGCTCTCACAACACCGCTCTACAGGCGGCTGGTGCGAGAGAGTGCGCGCTATGACTCCAGTCAGAGTATCGTCCACACGGACACTAGCAGCGCGCGGCGGCTGGGGGGAGAACTACTCGCACCCCGTAGATACCGTGACAAGTGCCTATAAGACCTGTTCTTCTATGTACATCTATGTTCTTTGGTATTACTTATGGAGGGTAGAGATAAGGAGCACTCTCTCATATGGGGCTTTACTTTCAAAAGTGTCCATGATAAGCTGTTAGATTATAGTTCCAAAACCAACTAAAAAGGCGCTGAGGACCACTGATGGTTCGATGTGAATTTGGCGATTATTAATGAAGTGAAGTATGCCAAAGGGAAATAGTAAAGTACAGAAGTAGTTGTACTGAATAGAGTAGCTTATAAAAATAAAGTAAATGAGTATGCAATTCAAAACGTCATTATTCAAAAGAAATCTGAAATTTTTAAAATTATTGTTATATATTTAATCAATGTAAGAAATTACTTTACTATCTCGGCATTCAAAAATTTTACAACTAAATTTTTGAAAGTCGTTACGGACCGGATATATATGTTTCTTCGTTTCATTCTGTCCTACTCTAACAGTTTTAGGCGCTTTCTTTCAAATGTAGTCATTAGCTTACAGCAGCGCCACCATAATTTGACATGACTTTATGGACACTTCTAATATACAGAGAGAGTGCTCCTTATCTCTACCCTCCATAGTATTACTATTATACCCGCTTATAGTAGTACTGTCGCCGTTTCGTAGTTCCCGGACGCGCGGAGTCGCCACCTTCCGGGAACTCCGGATGTACGCTGGCCTCCATTTCCGCCGCTTTGAAGTTTTCTTTACCTTTACCAAAGACATGGGTTGTAACAGGTCAAACATGATATCTGTTATACCTGTTACTGTTACTCAATAATAACAGATGTAAATATCTGTTATTAAATAACAGTCTGTTATTTAGATACTAAGGAATTACAGCTAATACTATCTAATTTGAGAGTCAATTTTCAAGGTGATTTCTTTCGTAATTGGCTACTTGACAGTTATAACAATAAAATATCTAATCTACTGGATATGGTAGTTTATATGTTAAGGATAATTATTCAATATGTTTTTTGCATTAAATTAAATTATAAATATTTTATTTTTGCAAAATAAATTTGCAATTTTTTATCTGTCGACTAAAAGTAATGAAACGGCAGCCCTGCCATGATTGAACATCGTATGATGTCATAGCACTCATATTACATGTAAACAAAACATCTGATAATTAATATCGTGTTATTTTATTATTTTTATTGAAGCTAACTTATGAAAAGTTTCATTAAACGGAGGCAGGATATATAAAATCTGTTAGTGCAAATATATCCAAAGTATAATTGTAGTGAATTTATAGTCGCAAATTTCTTAGTGTTATCCTAGCCTTTGCTCTGCAGAGTTATGGAAAACAAAAACTTCCATGTAAGTACTTGAATAAACAAAGTAATACACCATTTATAAATAGTGATAAGATTATTAAGCAGATAATATTAATAATTCTTAGGCTATAAAAAGTGTAAATAGTTATAAGATTAAGGAAATGCTTACTTAAATACAAAGTGTTTTTATAATTTTAGATCTTCACAATGATGCTGCAAACATGCAGCGGCTTTTTAAATGTGCACTCATACAAGTAAGGAGCCAAGTTGCACTGCCACTGAATGTTATTGGAAAAAATAAAAACTACAAGCACTAATACTCTGAAGTGCATATTATTAAAAAAATGGGTACACCGTAAAGGAAACAGAAATAATTCCTTATACAAGACGGAGATTATATACTTTATAACATAGAAATGAATAAAAAATTGTAGAAGTGCTAAATTCTAAAACATTAACATGGTTATGAAGACAAAACAACGCAATTGCTCTTATTGAATTATTTGAGCTCCAGAGTTAATACTGAAAATCTGTATGTCTGCCTGTTCATATTATAGCAGCATTTCCTAATGAGATTTTTAATGGTGATACGGTAATAAAAATAAATTATCGAATTGATGATATAACGAACATATTTATTGCCAAGTATTGATTGAAGATTTTGCTTAATACATAGAAGACTTATTGTCTGAATTAGTGGCTCATTGGAATAAATTTGTCTATATCAGTACCAAATAAAAACAATTGAATCATAATAAATAATGTATTTTTAATTTCCATTTACCATCACTGATTAACTACAGGAATCATTGCACATGCAATAACAACACAGTAATTTAGATATTTTAATAGTTTCTTCTTTGATTATATATAAATAATCTAAGAGTTTCTTATTAAGTATAGTATGAGATTTTAACAGAAGATTCTTGCAAATTTGTAAAAATCTATATCAATATGAATCCTTAAACTTGCTACCTGGTTTGTTTTGATAATTTACAGTTAGAGTAGAGTTAGTTAGTTAGTTTCCTTTTTTGCAGTAATAGTTCTTCTATATGTTTAAATCCTCTGTCTGCAATGTAGACGCCAAGTTCTAAACAATTTAATGCTAACTTTATCCACTGCTTTCGACGTTTAAACATTTAAGTACGTGTATAAATTAATTTTCAGGAGATTTAACGGTAGTATTTCCACACATTGACACGGCACACGTCTTGTACGTTGTAAATTTTCCAAGTATTTTAATTCTATTAATAAAAATATTTTTAATCTTTCCTCTCAAATGCGCTTAGAGCGTTGTATAATAATTCTTAGCTCGTTTTGTTTATATAAAATGTGAGTTGTGACATCATTGCCGAAAATGTCACGTGACCGGCAGCTTTCGCGCGAAATTCAAATTAATGAAAATAAAATATTTTTTAAAAATTAAATATCGCTTATTTTAAGAAAAGGATGATTGTGGAAGGTATAAAATGAACATTTACACATGTTTAAATACTTTTCCGAAAACTGTCAAGTAGCCAATTGTTGAAATTTGGGGTTGTGTAACAACAAAACTGTAGAACTATTTGAATGAATGTATTTAATTCTTGAGAGTTGAGACAAGCGGTCATTAACACAGTAGATTCCAAAGAGAAAGGATAAATTATCAGAGATACCAACTACAAGTTACAATTGACAGTATAGCCAACATAAATAATATAATGGCTGTGTTCTCATTAATTAACAGTAATAAATACTAGATGCATCTCGTTTTAGCAATCGCGACAATCATACATGTTTAACTGAGACAGGTACCTAGCTTGGCTGTTACTAGTATTTGTTGAACAGTTGTTATTTAGTATTGCATAATATTTTCAACAACAGATATATCACAACCGCAGAAACAACTGTTATCTGTTATCTTTGAATACCTGTTACGATAAATACGCCTCACTTCTACCATAGATATTAAATGAAGCCGTGATTTCGTGGCATAGTGAAACAGGAGCACTCACTTACATTCTCGTGGGAACAACACGCAAACACATAGTCGAAATAACTAATATCACCGCATACACGAATTCAAGTCCGACCTTTTTACCACCGTTCATAGATGGAAAAGCCGTGAAGTGCATATTGCGCGTTTCGGTTTCAGTCTATGGATTTCCGGATGCTCGAAGTAAAAATTAGGTCGACAGCGCATCATTGACTGATGTTCTGTGGCTGAGGTATCACCTACCATCAAGTGAACCTCATGCTCGTCTGTCGATATCTGACATAAAAAAAAAAAAAAAAAAATCTGTCACCACAAGTAGCACCCGTTCACGAGCATGACGCATGGCCAGCCATCGGCCCCTCGCCATATTTTAGGTTTAAAACACTCAGATATAAGAATTTGGAGACTCACCAATAGGCATTAACTGATCATCCAATTCTCCAGCCTTGTGCAGGATCCTGCAGGTCTGCAGCGCCACCATACGCCTGGCCAGCACTCGGGTCGGCATTGGGTGGCCCTGCAATTTGATTAGCCCTTAACCACTGACGTGTCATTTTGTTACACTAACACTGACGTACGTATGTCATACGTACATCATTTTGAAGACGTTCTGAGGCATTAATAGGGTGTAATTCTAGTGATTATTGTAATGCGTTTGTTAAAACATATTTAAATGAAATAGGGATTATAAAAAAAGTAGTTATAATATTCATTAAAATATTTGCCTTTGAGGTAATGTAATTTTTATAGACATTTTTTAAAAATCAATACAAAAATATTCTCTTTCAATAGGAATTGCTTTTTTGGTTAGTTCCCGCGCAAAATAATGTTTTAAAGGAAAAACCGTTTGGATGACGTACCACATACGTACGTCAGTGGTTAAGGGTTAGACTAACAATACGCCCCGGCTTCGCACTTCGGTGATAACGTAGCTTTTAAATAAAATACTGTATACCAGATTAAAACGCGATTTATTATTTATATTGATTCTCTCTACGCTCTTGATTTGAGAACTGGCAGTAAATGTAAAATTAGAAGCATTTAATATGTATTTTTATTGACGTTCATAAGTGTACATTGTGTTACCTAAATTACATATAATTATAGTATACAGTATTTTATTTAAATGTGTGATACTCGCGTTAATAAAAGACGATAATGTAGCTTTCTAACGGTGAAAGAATTTTTAAAATCGGTTCAAGAGATCCAGCGATTACTACCTAAAACCTTTTTTTTTCACCTTGAGTTACATTATTCAAGTTTTAGTAGGGATCCCTAATTATATCTGGAAATAATTATGTTACTCGGTGAAGTTGTAGCTTTCTATTGGTGAAAGAATTTTTATAATTGGTCGAGTAGTTTTTGAGTTAAATAGTAGGAAACAAATCTTCCCTATTTTTATTATTGGTATACATATCGACAGACGAGCATGAGGTTCACTTGATGGTAGGTGATACCTCAGCCACAGAACATCAGTCAATGATGCGCTGTCGACCTATGTTTTTTTTATTTTAGATATCGACAGACGAGCATGAGGTTCACTTGATGGTAGGTGATACCTCTGCCACAGAACATCAGTCAATGATGCGCTGTCAACCTATGTTTTTTTTATGTTAGATATCGGCAGACTAGCATAAGGTTCACTTGATGGTAGGTGATACCTCAGCCACAGAACATCAGTCAATGATGCGCTGTCGACCTATGTTTTTACTTCGAGCATTCGGAAATCCTAAAACTGTTTTTCCATCTATGAACGGTGGTTCATTACCCGGTCGGAATTTCGATATTCCTCCCACCCGTTCAATGCCCGAAGTGACCAGACGTAGGGAAGACATGCTTACACAAAATAAACATGTTTTTTAAAAGTGTTCGGAAATTAGCCTATTTTACTGATAGTCACTGTTAAATCCAAACTAATACCGCTCTAATTAATATTTGTGATGTGATATTCTTTGTATATTAGATAATTTAGCCCTTGAACTTTAAAAATAAAATTTAACATTCATTAAAAATTTCATAAAAATCGGTCGAGCCGTTTCGGAGGAGTGCGACCATAAGCTCCGTGACACGAGATTTGTATATATATAGATTTATAATGTCTGTTCTTATATTCAAACGGTCTTATTCATATACGTATTATAATCTTGATATAGTTAAAATATGTTTTGTCTCGCTCTATCGTATATAAAAAGACTACAGAACGAAAGAGAGATAGAAGAGACAAGAGACCGTGAAACCACTTACCACAATATTATATTTGACAGGACAGTTCAAAGGCATGCGTAACGTACAGATGTACGCTGTTCGCATTCCTGCCCCCGCCGGGAGTCGAACCTCCTCCATCCACCATTGGGGGGCGAGACGGGTGAACGTGTCGGAGGGTAGTTTACCGCAGTATCTACCAAATGGAATCAACATAGTACCACCCGGACCCACAAGGGGACTCGGGGTTTCTAAGAAGTATAGGATTCATAAGAAATATAGGACAAGTATTCTATCAATGTATACTGGTTAATAATTACTGAAGAATACACTAGCATTATTAGTTAGCGATGATCAGTGAAACAGACACAGAAATGTGTCTGCCCCATGCCCCACTAGGGGACTCGGGGATTCACAAGTGGTCCATAGAAAGAGACAAATTTTATTTAAGACACAAGACCAAAAAAAAAGCAGAACATTATTTGACCATAAAACACTAGAAATTATGCAAAATTTCATAGAAATCATCGGTAGAATAACTTACTTATTTATCAACGCGATTGCGCTATTCAAATCGACTTTAGCGATTCCTTCTGGACACTTTTTATCAACTTGGTATGATATTTTCACTTCACTTTGACACACTTTATTTTCACCTGTCCCTTTAACATCACTGTCACTTTCGATATTGATAGTACTATCACTTTTCATTACTGTATCTGTTTTTAAATCACTTTTATCGTCTCTAAAGTCTAAGCTATAGTTAGACTCACAACTGACAAGAACTTCACTAAGTATATCTTCACTTTTCACTAAATCTTTATTACCTTCAAAATCTGTCTCATTCTGTTTATTGGTATCAATCAAATCATTTATACTTTTACTTTCCTGTGCTTCATCAATGTTTTCACTTTCAATATTTTCATCTGTAACATCTATTTCTTTTAAATGTTTTGAATCATTCGCTACATTTACCAAACTTTTGTCTCTTGTATTCATTCCTACTGTATCTAGCGTTGTATTTTCTTCATTTCTTTCAATTTTGTCTTTATTTTCTTTAATATTTTCAATGCTTTTATTTAAATCATTAATTTTATCGATTATATGTTTATTTTCGTCATCATTTCGATTTGTTTTGTCATCATTAGGTGTGTACGCTTTAATACATTGCGTATATAAGTCTGCTTCAAATTCTTCTTCAACTGGTGGTTCGTCTTGAATACCACAGCCACATTTCCTTGTAACAATCTGAAAGTACATAATATTATAAAATTTTATATAAATTTTAATATTATAATTAATTATTTTAAGATGTCATGTGGAACATGGTGTAATGGTTGCAGCTCCTTACAAAACATTTTGTAAAACAAAAACTTGGCGATTAAAGAGTGGCGGCGAGTTTATTGCCAGTTCTTCTCATCCGCTCTACGCCCTTGATTTGAGAACTGGCAGTAAATGTAAAATTAGAAGTATTGAATTTTTTTATTGACATTCTTAAGTGTATATTACCTACCTAAATGAATAAATGATTTGAATTTGAATTTATTCCTCATAGAACACTCAACTTGCAGTCCGATAGGACGCGGGTTCATATCCCGCAGTTAATAAACCTCATATATACCTGATCTAATTCCTTGTACACAGCCAGATTGTGTAATATCAGCGAAGTGTGTCTCTCAGCATTTGCCAGCAATGTTACCGACGACTTAGACGCCCGCGCCCGACATCTGCATAGACCGTAGGATCGATACCTGGGAGTGAAAAAAAAACCGGTTTTCGATATCGATATGCATACTGTATATCGGTTACATAACCGTTTTTGAAAACGAATGAGTTCGATATCGCTTAGACCATCGACAATCTGCCAGTCTGTCGGTCTTTTACAGAATATATTTCGGAGAGTGCTCTGAGGAACTGCACCAACCGGCATCACCTTTTTACAACCAAATGACCAGACACCGGTTGGGACTCCATCCGTACGTAATGGACATCCCTCACAGCCGTACAAAACGATTCGTATCGTCCTTTATTATAAGGACCTGTAAGGAATGGAACTCCCTGCCGGCGTCCATCTTCGCGCCGAGTAACAATCTGGGTCGCTTCAAAGCAAGTGTGCATAGGTTTTTAATGAGCAAGCGTGTTACACTTCTGGTCATGTTATCACTTATCACTCTGCATCTATTGAAAAAGCGGCCAAAAGCTTGCTCATAACAGTTTAAAAATATATATATACAAAACGCAACATATACATATTATATATAAGTTAGATATTACACCATATCGATATACAACATAACGGATATCACAATTATTTTATTAAGTCAAAACTTCAACTAACACGCGAAACAAAACGCTTACATCACAAACAATATGAAACAACCGATTGATATTCGTTACCTCTCTCTCTAATTATTTAATATTTTACTGTATAAAATAGTCGAAGCGAAGATGGCGAACTGTACTACTGATATCGATATTTGAAATAGGTTTTCGATATCATTATAAATAGTGAATATCGGTTAGACAACCGTTTGTGAAAAAAAAACGAAAACGCCCATATCTAATTAATACTGCCAAATACTTTCAAGTATTTAAAAAACTGGTGTTCGACCCAGGTATTTTCACAAATTCGGAAGCCATAGTATCGAATTTGGAAAGTATCTCGAATCGCTACTGTGTATCCCAAAGAGTTTAAAGTACCAAAGAACATAGATCTATTTAGGAGCGAACGGCAATACCGCTCTACAAGCGGCTGGTGCGAGAGAGTGCGCGCTATGACTCCACGTCAGAGTGTCGTCCACACGGACACTAGCAGCCCGCGGTGACCGGGGGGAGAACTACTCGCACCCCAGAGACACCGTGACAAGCGCGCCCATAAGGCCTGTGCTTATATGTAAGATTTACATTGTAAATCTATAGTTCTTATACTATGAGACGAGTATAGTATAAAAATTTTAGTGTCCTATAGTATGCGGGTGCTACTTGTGGTGACAGGTCGAACTTGAATTCGTGTATGCGGTGATATTAATTATTTCGTCTATGTATTTGCGTGTTGTTCCCACGAGAATGTAAGTGAGTGCTCCTATTTCACCATACATACTGCTGATAGAGGACAAATCTTTGTTTTATTTTTTATTTTTTCGTTTATATATATTTTTTGATAATTATAATTAATTACTTAAAGATGTCATGTTGAACATGGTGTAATGGTTGCAGCTCCTTATAAAACATCTATGATCAGCCCTGAGAACTATTACAACAGTTATAACTTTGGTTAAACGTAAACACGCCGTAATACAAAACGTTCGTTTATTGGCTAGACCATAATACGGCTGTGAAATCTATATAGATAAAAATCAGTGTATGTTTGTTCTCTATTTATAATGATGAAATTTTGAAGAGTTGTTCTGCATACGCGTTTTTTTTTTTAATTTTTGGACTAGGAACAGCTAGTTAATAATACTCACGATGTCGGCAGATCCCATCTCACGACCAGGTTGCACCTGGGCAAATCTATCCCCTCCTCCAATTCCGATGTTGCCAGTAGCAAGTTGCATTCGTGCATTCGGAATCTGGGGAAAAAATTACGCCATATTCAAATAACTATACTAATATTATAAAGAGGAAATATTTGTTTGTTTGTTACGATTTAACTCAAAAACTACTGGACCGATTTTAAAAATTCTTTCACCAATAGAGAGCTACATTATCAGCGAGTAACATATGCTATGTTGTGTTCATTCCAACATTCTACCTGAGCGAAATCGGGGCATGTTGCTAGTTTTAAATCAATAGAAAGCTACATTATCAGCGAGTAACATAGGCTATCTTTTGTATCTACATTGTACCCGTGTGAAGCCGGGGCGTTTTGCTAGTTTTCTATATTATGACAATATTGACTAACGGTGTCCTCTTGTTTTTTAGTATGTTTGATTTGGGGTTTCAGATTTTTTTAGGATAAATAATTTAAACAATATAAATAATAAATCGCGTTTTAATCCGGTATACAGTATTTTATTTAAATAGCCCTTCAGTTCAGTGTGATACTTACTTCTTGAGAACATCTTCCTGTTTCCTCCCCTGTCGCAGACTCTCCCTGGGATCCTCTGCGCTCTCCGCAGCGCAGTACTGCGCACAGATGTGCGCTAGAGACGGCCGGGAGCGGGACATATCCTATAGAAAAATTTCGTAGTAAATGATAAAAAGCGATAGTTTATAATATTTTAAGTAAATAAATATTTTTCTATGAAATATAAGCATTATTTAATTTACATATAGTATTTTATTCAAATTTTAATTTTCTGCAAAAAGTAAATAAAATGATTTTTTTTTATTTAATCTGTTTCACCGGAATGCGAACCCAGGACTTCTGGTACTAAATGCAAAGCAAAAAGCCACAAAGGCTATTTATTTATCTTTATAAGTGTATCTTCTGTACGTATGTATGCCACTGAACTCCTAAACCGCTGAACCAATTTTGATGAAATTTTTGGATAGCACCAGAGGCGAGTGGATGGTGATGCGATTCAATTATGCAAATTACTTTTTTCTTATTTTTTATCAATTCTGTGAGGAATTTATGATTAATATTGACATAACGTTAGGCAATGGCCACATCTCCGCTACATCAGCCGCTACTGAAACTCGACAGATAGATTCGTTGATTTAACACTTTGACTGCTACCCAAAATACTTTGACAGCCGTGCAACTAAAAACAAGTACCGGTGACTCGATATAAATAACACGCAAACGTGTTTACCGCACTGGCAGACCCGATTTATTTCGAACACGCATTCGTGTTAAATACGCACGATTCGGCCATAAAACACATAACGTTTTCAGTACTCAAAGTGTCTGTGGAATGAATACTTACCACGATAACCATAAACATTATCTTCGCCATGAGCGGCTCCCGCACGAACACGATTCCGCACAGCGACTCACTGCTCTGCGGCTGCATCTTCGGATTCTGCCTCCTCCTCCCTCTCCCTCTGCCACGCTTGTACCCTCTATGTTCCTGTCCTCTAATGTTTTTCACGTCAACAACTGTATTACTGGTGTTTTTCACTTCATTCGCTGTTACTGTATCACTGTTTTTCAAATTGTTTGCTGTATCATCACTATTTTTCAATTTGTTAGCTGTATCAACATTGTTTTGCAAATTGTTAGCTGTATCGTCACTGTTTTTCAAATTGCTAGCTGTATCGTCACTGTTTTTCAAATTGTAAGCTGTATCATTACTGTTTTTCGTATCACTGGCTGTTCCTATATCATAACTGATTTTGATTTCACTAGCTATAACTGTATTAGTGCTGTTTTTCAAATCATTATTTATATCACCACTGTTTGGCACTTTGTTATCTGTTACTGTATCATTTGTGTTTTTAGCTTCGTTATTTATTATTGTATCATTGCTGTTTTTAACTTCGTCATCAGTTCCGACATCACTGCTGTTTTTCAATACATTATTACTTTTATTTTTTTCATTAGATCTATCTTTGTTATATTCTACTTGTTCTTCCGTTAGTAAATTAATATTGGTCACTTTATTAACATCATCACTGTATTTTTCAATCTTCTTATTTTCATGATTAGAATCATCAGTGTCAATTGTCACATTATCAATATCATTTTGTTTATTAGCAATGTTTTTAGGAACAACCTCACTTGATAGTTTGCCTTGTTTTTCATAACTGTCATCTTTCACAACGTTTCTTAGCGCTATATCATATTTTTCACTTTTAGCTTTAACTTGGCTATTTTCTTTTTGATCACTGCCATCTTTGATGTTGATTTCATCGTGTATTTCTGTATATTTGGGCATATTTTCAATGTTACTTCGTTTATTATTTTCTGAACTTTGTATTATATTACCTACATCTAAATTATATACATTTTCATTCTGATGAAGAATAGCATTATTCGTCTCTCCTAAAACTTTATTTTGATTGTCATTTCTTACTATATTTATAACATCTTCCATGGGATCGTCAATGTCCTTTAAATTCATTTCGATTATATTAACCTTATCTTCAATCTTATCACCTAGACTAGTAAAATTACATTCATTAATTTCATCCAATAATTCAATTGTTCTCGATTTTTTCAAAGAATCTTTAGTATTTTCTATATTTTTTTGATTATCAATTGTTATATTGGGTATTATTTTATCATTATTGAAATCACTGTCATTATATATAGTATTATTATCATTATTCAGACTTTTGTGTAGTTCACTATCTCTATTTTCATTATGTATAGTTTGAATCTCATCAATTTTAGCCTCATCATCTTTATCAATATTACGTGGTAAATCATTATGTATTTCATCACCCATATGGTCATTATCTTTAACAACTATCGCTTGATCACTATTTTTAACATCATCAATTTTCTTTCTTTCTTTCAAATCATTTTCCGGTTTGAATTGCTCTAAAATAGCAGCGAATCTGAGAACTTTTGGAGTTGAAAAATTCGCTAATCTCTCCCAATCTGACTCGTATTTCGAGAATATAAGGTCTGTGTAGCATCGAATTTTGACAAATACAGATGTGCAGAGGCAAAGCAGTAGGAAATGTCTCTCGTAAGGCACTTTTATTTTTAGTTTTTCGAGGTGAATTAGTAGAGAGAATGCCGCTTTATCGGCTGCGTAGGGGCCTGGAAGAAAGACATCTTTTAGCATCTTAAATAATAACCATAGTTATTTACTATCTAGCATCTACTATCTACGTAGTAATTTAAACGGATTACTAATTATATACCAAAGACAATTTTGACATGACACTCTACTTTACACTAGATCTTACTCTTTGGAGAAATTAACTTCATGGACCATTATGCAACTGCTGCTTATGAAAACATGATGTGTTCTTTAAAATTGAATGCATATTGGTCCCATTTGGTTCGTATAACTACAAAAAATACAAACCTATTGAAATTATACACATAAAATACATACTAAGCTCGTCCAAAACATACAAATATACATACCAAGCTCATCCAATACATACAAATATACATACCAATCTCATCTAAAACTTACAAAAATACATGCCAAGCTCGTCCAATACTTATAAAAATATATGTCAAGCTCGTCCAATACAAACAAAAATACATGCCAAATTCGTCCAATACATACAAAAATACATACTAAGCTTGTCCAATATATACAAAAATACATACTAAGCTTGTCCAATATATAGAAAAATACATACCAAGCTCGTCCAATACATACAAATATACATACCAATCTCATCTAATATATACAAAAATACATACCAAGCTCGTCCAATACATACAAATATACATACCAATCTCATCTAATACATACAAAAATACATACCAAGCTCGTCCAATACATACAAATATACATACCAAGCTCATCCAATACATACAAATATACATACCAATCTCATCTAATACATACAAAAATACATACCAAGTTCGTCCAATACATATAAAAACTGGTAGAATATCTGTTTGGGCTCTATACTGGGGTTTGGAATATTCATGAACTCTTCGTACAATTCCTCACCATATATCTCTGTGGGGTCATATCTGAAATATTTTAAATATGCATTAAAAATACTCATTAAATTTTATCACAATTAAACGATTTTGACAGGCTTGTTGGCGCGTTCGGTAGAACACCTGCCGTGCGCATCGATGGGTCGTGGGTTCGAATCCCACCGGGAGCACTTGCTTATTATTTTCTGTAAGCATGTTTTCCCCACGTCTGGTAACTTCGGGAATTGATCGGGTGGGAGGAATATCTAAATTCCGACCGGGTAACGAACCACCGTTCATAGATGGAAAAACCGTGAAGTGCATATTGCGCGTTTCGGTTTCAGTCTATGGATTTCCGAATGCTCGAAGTAAAAATTAGGTCGACAGCGCATCATTGACTGATGTTCTGTGGCTGAGGTATCACCTACCATCAAGTGAACCTCATGCTCGTCTGTCGATATCTGACATAAAAAAATAATTCACCAATAGAAAGCTACATTATCAGCGAGTAACATAGTATAGTACATCTACATTGCACCCGTGTGAATTTATAATAAATAAATAAAAATAGGTAATAAAACCAACAAAAAAACAAAGAATTTCAGATTTTAGTGCGGGATAGGAGTTAAGAGGGGATGAAATTAGAATTTTTGAGGTGGTACAGGGTAAGGGTAACATTCACTCACCTATGTTCATATATAAACTCCATAGCATCGTGTATGGTATCTCTCATGAAACTCTCCAACTCCTTGTACGTATCCGAGAGATTCTCGCAAACGCTCCCATATTCAACTATTACCTCTTTGGGCTTGGTCGAAGATGGCGATAATCTATAACAAAAGAATATTATGTAAAAATACTAACTCGACTTGGCGGTGCACTGCCGTGCCCCCAGATATTATAAAGGAAAGATTTGTTTGTTACGATTTATCTCAAAAACTACTGGCCCGATTTTTAAAAATCTTTCACCAATAGAACGCTACATTATCAGCGAGCAACATAGGCTATATTTTATATTATCTTTAAATTTTTTTTGTTTCTCTGTCTGTTTGTACAGGCTAATCTCCGAAACTACGAAACCGATTTACATAAAATTTTGTGTAGTGGACCTTATAGCCCCGATCATCTACATACATCTTAGATACTTTTCATCCCGGAAAATTAGAGTTCCCAACATATAGGCTTTGTTTCATCAAAATCGGTTGTCGAAAATAAAAGTTATCATCATTTATGAAGCACACGCGAACGAAGTCGAGGGCATCTGCTAGTTATTTTAATAAAACTATTAAGTGTATGGATCACGGTGAAAGTCTCTTCCAAATCTTCAATTTATCCGTGTTTATTTTAGTAATATTTAAAAAAAAAGAGAAAATAAGAGACCCACCTCTTCCCCCCATCGATATCTTCAGCCAGATCCATCTCACAGCACAACCTCTGCTCCATCTCTTCTATTCTCCACTCCAACTTCTCGTACATTTCAAAATCATCCAAATTCTCATACGAATTCATCTCTTCAGCGGTTTTCACTTTATTATCATCATTGCTTAACTTATTATCCTTAGTTTCGGTGGGATTTGCACTGCATATTGCATTAGAATCATTATTATCATCAATTTCTGTATTTAAATTGACCGTATAGAGGGAATTTTCGAGAACTTCTCCGTCATTAGTCGCATCGTCTGTTTTAATTGGTTTATCTGTATTCTCAGTATCATCTGTTATGATATCTTGTAATTCATCAATGGAATTTAAATCTTTTTTTAATGTTTTAGCATCATCAGGGCTTAAATCTGCATTCTTATTACATTCTACAGATTCACTGGAAGAATCATTATTGTCTCGTAATAAATTATCGTCATTTTTTTCACTATCATCATTATTGATCACACTGTCATCTTTTTCATGATTAGATACTAATGCATCATTTGTTTCATCATTAGCTTCATTTTTATCATTAGTTATTGCAGACTGATTCAAATTTCCATCATTATTTAAATTCTCAACGTCATTATTGTCTATGCTAGGAGTACATTCGATTTCATTGTCTTTAGCGGATTGAAATAATGGATAGGTCATAGCTAATATTCTAGGTCTTTTATTTAAATCGCAGTCTTTGTAAAGTTTCATTATCTGAAAGCAATTATTTTACATAAACAAGTGTCCATACTGAGTGAAAAAATTAAGTGTTTCCAGACAAAAACTATGTTAATTTAGAAGATACATTAAAATACTAGCAGATCTGAGAGACGTTGTACTCTCCTAACCTTTGCTTCCAAAAATACAATACAATTATATATATTTATATATAGAACTTTCTCAATAATAAAAACGAATGGCGTCTTGCCGCTTTATATATTTATTGAGGGGACCCTGCCCTACAATATATATAACAGTGATGGGAATCTGTGATTCCCAAGTTTGATACTCCCCTTGTTAGTGAGTTTTACCTTCCCTTTCCCTAGGTACCTACTGACTGAAAAAATATCACTAATTGATAGTGATTGATAATGATTGATACTCACACATTGTAAATGTTTATCTCTAAATATCAAATGGCAGCTGTCCACAATAAGGACATTAATATCGGTCATTTTTAGTAAATCGCTTCTCAATATGTGTTCTAAAACAGACGACGTGCATACTATAACCTGTAGGAAAAATAAGAAAATATTATATTTGCGTATTATTGTTGTTTTTTTTATGTTAGATATCGACAGACGAGCATGAGGTTCACTTGATGGTAGGTGATACCTCAGCCACAAAACATCAATCAATGATGCGTAGACGACCTACTTTTTACTTCGAGCATTCGTCAATTCATAGACTGATACCGAAACGCAATATGCACTTCACGGTTTTTCCATCTATGAACGGTGGTTCGTTCGTCGGAATTTCGATATCCCTCCCACCCGTTCAATGCCCAAAGTAAGATGTGGGGAATGCTTACAGAAAATTATAAACATGTCGTCCCGGTGGGATTCGAACCCACGCCCCATCGATGCGCACGGCAGGTGTTCTACCGAACGCGCCAACGTCAAAAAGGATTGTGTGAATGATATGTGTTTGAGGGGTGAGTGGTGACTAGTGAAAAAAAACAGGCAAAGTGAGAATCGGACTCGCGCACCAAGAGTTCCGAACAAACTTTTAGTTATGAAATATTTCACACAAATTTACGGTTTTCGTATTTTTTCTTTTACTTGTGCTACATGTCATTGCTTCATGCCAAATTTCATGATTCTAGGTTAACGGGAAGTACCCTATAGGTTTTGATTGTCTTGCGAGTGTCAAAATATGCGACATACACGGAGCATAAAAGGTCGTATCTTTTGACTGCGTCCATTTAGACACCGCTGCAAGGGATTGCAGACCTGAGTGTTTGAAATTCAACTTGATAATGATGGAGAAAAACGGGTCTAGACACACATACGAACAGACAAACAGACAGATGGGCAACGAAGTGATTCTTTATGGGTTCCGTTTTTGCTACGGAGTACAGAACCCTAAAAAGATAATGGAAAAAGAGAACATACTGCGTCAAGCCCAAATAAAAAGAGAACATACTGCGTCAAGCCCAAATAAAAAGAGAACATACTGCGTCAAGCCCAAATAAAAAGAGAACATACTGCGTCAAGCCCAAATAAAATCAGAACATACTGCGTCAAGCCCAAATAAAAAGGGAACAGGTCAGAAAGACACTAATAATACGAAAAGTAATCGGATAATGGTGGCTGTGGTCAGATAACGAACCTGCTTCTCCTCCAACTCCTGCGGCCAATCCTGTACATCATCAGCAACCTTCGCCTCGACGACCGGCAGGTCAGTTAGAATCTTCAGCTCGTGGGCGACGCAGGCGATTCGAGACGCCCGCGCGACGTAGACCGATCGCTTGTAACCCGCCGATAGCGATCTGAAGATTATATGGGTTATCTATTTAATACATACATATACATCACCCCTGTCTCCCATTGCGGTAGGCAGAGATCACGGAATTACATATGCTCCGATCCTTGCATACCACTTTCGCTTCTTCCACTTTCAAAAAAAATCACTTCAGTCTCAGTTTTTTTTCTTTCTTTCATTTTTCTATTTAATAAATAATCAATAAAAAAGCTTTTATATTAGTTAGGCTTTAAGTGGGCCCAACCCGTCTTACTTTCCATACAAAAGCTTTTTCTTTGAAACTTTTGAACTAATAGGTATCTCGTGCACTATATCTAGGTTTCTATCGAAACAAAATCTTAAAATTTTCAGAAATAAATTCAGTGTAAGCCTCCAAAAATCAGCTATTTTGCAAAAAAATTACCTGAACTTTGGGCGTTCATAATGTACTCATAAATTGTGAAAGTAAATATTTTGTTATGATAGAAACCTTGCAAATATAATGAAGATTCTAAATTACAAAAAAATATTTCATAAACTTGTAAAGACTACTGAAAAACACGTATTTCCTAGAACAAGTTTTATGAAATTTCCGCACACTATTTTTCGTTCAATGTTATCGCGTTCTCACTCACTCGTTAGCGGTAGAGGTATGCGCTGCATGAAACAAAAAGCTTTTCAACCATGCTCGCGTTGACGATAGACGAACCGGGAAGGGCCCTCTTAATACAGAACTGCGTGTTCGGTAAAACACCTGTCGTGCGCATCGATGGGTCGTGGGTTCGAATCCCACCGGGACGACATAATTATAATTTTCTGTAAGCATGTCTTCCCCACGTCTGGTAACTTCGGGCATTGATCGGGTGGGAGGAATATCTAAACTCCGACCGGTTAACGAACCACCGTTCATAGATGGAAAAACCGCGAAGTGCATATTGCGCGTTTCGGTTTCAATCTATGGATTTCCGAATGCTCGAAGTAAAAATTAGATCGACAGCGCATCATTGACTGATGTTCTGTGGCTGAGGTATCACCTACCATCAAGTGAGCCTCATGCTCGTCTGTCGATATCTGACATAAAAAAAGACATAGTACTCACCCGCGTACTGCGTGCGCGCATTCTACGAGCAAGCTGGTTGGTATGAAGTTGGTGTGTTCAGTTATCATCACATTCTTGGAGCCGGCGGCTGCTGCAAGCCTGGCTCCACCTTCGGCTGCCGTCAGACGGGTACACGACTCCATCACTGGGAAAGGTTGGGTGTATTGGCAAAGTGTTTATATTATCTATGTACTTATCTATATATATAAAAATTTCTTGTCACGATGTATGTTCGCGATAAACTCCGAAACTACTGAACCACTTTTTATCAAATTTTGTAAGCATTTGTAATTTGGTGCAACTTGGGAGATAGGGTAGTTTATATCTCAATATTTGTTATTGCAAATTATATGTTTATTATACGACTTTAGTGTGTAAAATCCTAATAGATGGCAGTTTGGCATCTAAGTTTTACAGATATCTGGTAGATGGCGCCGTATTCATTTTTTTCTAAATTCAAGAGAGTTTCTCATACCGATATGACGGGACTCGCTTGATGCGATCATCACTCTACGACAAACAAAACACGTAGGCATAATATGCTCTACTACCCGTGCGAAGTCGGGGCGGGTCGCTAGTATTATAGTATATTTCACCATGCCTAATGCTGATAGAGGACAAATCTTTGTTTTTTTTCTCGTTTATATTTTTTTATTATTATAGTTAATTACTTAAAGATGTCATGTGGAACATGGTGTAATGGTTGCAGCGCTTTACAAATATTTTGTAAAACAAAAACTTGGCGATTAAAAAGAGTGACGGAGAGTTTATTGCCAGTTCTTCTCTTCCGTTCTACGCCCTTGATTTGAGAACTGACAGTAAATGTAAAATTAGAAGGATTTAATGTGTATTTTTTATTGACGTTCATAAGTGTATATTGTGTTACCTAAATGAATAAATGATTTTTGAATTTGAATTTGACGGAGAGTTTATTGCCAGTTCTTCTCTTCCGTTCTACGCCCTTGATTGAAGAACTGGCGATAAATATAAAATTAGAAGCATTTAATGTGTATTTTTTATTGACGTTCATAAGTGTACATTGTGTTACCTTAATGAATATTTTTTTTTTTAATTTGAATTTACTAATATTATAAAGCAAGGCTCGGAAACCGGTTAATTTATTGTGGGAGCTTAACCGAAATAATAAAGGTTTTTGTTCTTTTAGTTATATTTGCTGAAAAAAATAGTGTGGTTAGTTTAGTGTGTATTACTCTTAAAAACTGATATATCACGGTATCACAGTCAGACACGTATTTTGGAAAATAAAAAATTAACCGGTTCCGAGCCCTGTTATAAAGAGGAAAGATTTGTTTGTTTGTCACGATTTAACTCAAAAACTACTCGACCGATTTTAAAAATTATTTCACCAATAGAAATCTACATTGTCAGCAAGTAAGGGGGCGTCCATAAATTACGTGAGGTGTTAAAGGGGCGGAGGGGGTCGAGTCAAATCTCATCTAATCTTACGTTGGAGAGAGGGGGGGTCTCGGCAAATATCACGCAATTTTTTTCTGATTGAAACAAAAAAAAAATTATACTATTTTGGTCCATTTAATCCAGATTGTACATGCTTAAGATTTAATCTTGAGCGTAATCGTGTAATTCGATTTAAACCATTCACTAATTCGTTCGAAATAAAATAATTTCATTCATACTTCGACGTTATAATTTTTTTTTCTTTTTACAATAACAATCCAACCGCGTTTACGTAAGAAACCCACATTTTGAAAAATCTCACGTGAGATTGGTGGAAGGGGGAGGGGGTTGAATAAAATCTCACGACATCTCACCACGGGGAGGGAGGGACAGAAAACACCTCACGTAATTTATGGAAGCCCCCTAAAGTACGTTATTTATGTACATCTACACTGAACCCGTGAGAAGCCGGGAAGTGTTACTAGTCTAAGAAGGAAGAACAAGGAACATGCCCCGGCTTCACAGGGGTTATTGACTGCTGTTCTGTAGCTGAGGTTTTATAATATGATTGTCATAGAACTTAGAAGGGACTTCCCTGCTCGGAATACTTCAATAAGATACTCTTAAGAGGGCCCAACCCGTCTTACTTTCCATACAAAAGCTCGTACGTGATTATGGCGATGTAACCGATTTTTCTTTGAAACTTTTGATGCACTCTTTTTCTCGTGCATTATATCTAGGTTTCTACATGGACCTAAAAAAAAGAGCGGACAGAACGTCGCTAAGAAATATTTGAAGCACCACAATGGCGGCGGCGAACTATGTGTGAGTGTCTAAATTATTGCCAGATGGAAAAAAATACCCAATTTTAAGGTGTGGTGACCTCGGCACTTGGATTTTATTATAAATAACAAAAAGGCAACGTAATACTCTAAAATCAAATTGATTTTATATAGATGAGCACTTTTAAAATAAATGATGTATTTTTTGTTTAATCTTTATATTCATTATTGCGTTTGTATTTATAAATGAACTGCATTCAAGCTCAAGGTAACATGTTAATTATTTTTTAACTTTTATTTATACTCAATAAAATTTGGTATACCTAAATAATATTTGATCTTCTTATTTAGATATTTGTCTTTTTTGATAATTGATGGTTTTTATATCAAGTGTGCCTTTTAATATTGATCTCCTAATAAATACAATTTGATCTATATTATAATTAAAATTTAAAAAATATTCGACCAACCTATAAATATTTTTGGTAAATATATTTAATGGAAAAATATATTTATTTATAATATTATAATAAATTTACACGGTGCTAAGTACATTAAGATAAAAATAATTTAACTCCTACGTTTTAGGTAATTTGCAAATTTAAATTACTGACAACACTGTTTGGTTGCGTTTTACTAAATTATATTGAAGTATAAACGAGAATTATGGTGAATAAATAACTTGCTTACTTATGAAAGGTGATTCCCTGACTTTATTTAATGGAACCATTATGATTTCTACAACTTTTCACCACGTAGAACGGCATCTTTTATTTTTCGTCGTATAACATCACGCGCAGGCGGTTGGAAGCGTAATGGCGAGCGATCGGCTTCCTATGGTGTGAATGTGTGCGTGCCGGCGTGTTTGTATTAGCGAGCTGGCTTCCTAGGGGTGCTTCAGTTATTGTAACGAGAGGTGGTGTCCGCTCTTTTTTTTAGGTCCATGGGTTTCTATCGAAACAAAATCTCAAAATATTCAGAAATAAATTCAGTATAAGCCTCCAAAAATCAGCTTTTTTGCAAAAAAATTACCTGAACTTTGGGCGTTCATAATATACTCATAAATTGTGAAAGTAAATATTTTTTTATGATAGAAACCTTGCAAATATAATGGAGATTCTAAATTACAAAAAAATATTTCACAAACTTGTAAGGACTACTGAAAAACACGTATTTCCTAGAACAAAATATTGTCTTTTATTAACGCGAGTATCACACATTTAAATAAAATACTGTATACCAGATTAAAACGCGATTTATTATTTAAATTATTTATCCCGACGTTTCGGATGCTTTTCAGCAACCGTGGTCGCGGGAGACAGTCTAAATAATTTAAATAATAAATCGCGTTTTAATCCGGTATACAGTATTTTATTTAAATTCCTAGAACAAGTTTTATGAAATTTCCGCAATGTTCAATGTTATCGCGTTCTCACTCATTCGTTAGCGGTAGAGGTATGCGCTGCATGAAACAAAAAGCTTTTCAACCATGCTCGCGTTGACGATAGACGAACCGGGAAGGGCCCTCTTAAGGTAATTCCCCAACGGGCCAACAGGGGAATCACCCGATCACTTCATATCATAATATAGTAGGTATATAAACTACGAAGCTTGGAAGTCAAACACTAGACGCTTTGATATTTCTGCGATTGTAGTATTGATTTTTTGTGTTGTCATTTTGATTTCTTGCAAAAGTAAGTATAGTTTTTTTTTTGTTTTGTCTATTTAATTTGATTTGATTTGTGTTGTGCAAATTATTGGCGCCAAAAATAACTAAATATTCGCATTCGTACTAGCGAATATAAAAGGTAACTATTCGTATTCATATTCGCCAATGCTTATAAATTGAATATCGATTTTTTTATGTCAGATATAGACAGACGAGCATGAGGTTCACTTGATAGTTCAGAACATCAGTCAATGATGCGCTGTCGACCTACTTTTTACTTCGATCATTCGGAAATCCATAGACTGAAACAGAAACGCGCAATATCCAATTCCCGGTTTTTCTATCTAGGAACGGTAGTTCGTTACCCGGTCGCAATTTTATGAAATGAAATGATATTTATTTGTGACAAATAGGAATACATAAAAACACATAAGAAGACATTTTACATACAAAAGTGTCACAAAAAGGGCCTCAACTCAGCATTTTGCTGGCTGTTAACCAGCGCTGATCTTCCGTTGGGACCTCTCGGTTACGTCACGGCACACAAAATAAAGTAATAAATATGTATAACAACTATACCCTACTAACCGTATATAAATTAACTATAAGTACATACTGAAACCAAAAAAAAAAAAAAAAAAAACATACAAATTTTATCATAAAATAAAATACCTAAATAAACATGAAATACTCAAATAACGCTTGTGTCATGTGTCTGTGCTTCCTGACACACAGGCCTTTTACCGGGGTATCACTGTTATCACCCTTGCGCTGTTTATTTTTACATTCCGGGCAGTTCCAGTCTTTAGGCATAACTGTAATACTAGACGTCGATACGCATGCTTTGTGATACATACACGGGCAGGTTGTACATACGGCGGCCGCTACTGGCGAAAGGAACTTGCCGCAAGCTGTGCATTTAGCCATCACGACGTAGTATATTACTTTTACGAACGAAGTTTACTACAGAACACAGTATCAAATACGCAACTACCCACTACCGAAATTTTGTTAATTATTTGATATCCGTAAACGAAATGAATTGCGTTATAATAAAAGGAATGCGTTTAGGCTTTAACAAACACTCACACAGCCACCCCAGACACTATTTTACAAACTATTAACACTCTCAAGGCTAGAAGTAACTTTTAAATGATTTTACGAATATTAGTTTACGAGAGCAAATACAGACGTATCGCTGTCCGTGACGTAACTTCACGAATCTGATTTTAGATATTCCTCCCACCCGATCAATGCCCGAAGTTACCAGGAGAAGACACTTACAGAAAATTATAAACATATCGTCCCAGTGGGATTCAAACCCACCACTTATCTACGGCAGGTGTTCTACCGAACGCGCCAACGAGCCCGTCGAAATATTCAGATATATATTCGCCAATGCTTATAAATATAATATTGATATTTGTTACATCACTAGTTCTTTGTATACATATCAGATAATATTCTTAGAAACAAAGCAGTAATAGGATATGTTTATGACCACAATTCTCACACATACATAATATGTAATGGAACAGGCAATTTTTACTCTTTTAAGTTCAAGTCGATGTTTTTTTTATTTCAAAAAAGGAGGAGGTTCTCAATTCGTCTATATGTTGTTTTTTTTTTGTATGTTTGTTACGCGATAACTCCACAAGTAATGGATGGATTTGGATGATTCTTTTTTTGTTTGGTAGGGGATATCTCAGAGGTGGTCCCATATAATTTTTATCGGCATTGGTTTGGTACTTTTTTAGGAAATCAACAATAGCAAAAATTTACTTATACGTAGATGATGTTTTGCTTTGTGGTTCTTATCACGGCGCTGTCTCATTTGAGCAGCACGTTTAGTGGTAGGTCTACTAAATTATTATCTAAGGATTAATGAAATTAGATACATATACTTCCTACAAACATTTAGAAAAAAAAATATTTTTAAGCAAAAAACAAAAACCGACTTCAAAACCACAACTTGCACTAAAATAATTAAAAAATATATATATAAACGAAAAAATAAAAAACAAAGATTTGTCCTCTATCAGCATTAGGCATGGTGAAATAGGGGAACAACACGCAAATGTATTTCTAAATAACTAACATTACCGCATACACGAATTCAAGTCCAACCTGTCACCACAACTTACTGTCACACTGTTTCTGAGCACTCAGTATATAATACAACATCTCGACATCAACCACTGGGGCCTTAGGGCCGGCCTGTCAGTGGTTCGACTGGTCGAGGATCCTCCCTTTAGGTTGGAGAAAGACCACACCTACTTTCATCCATCCTCTCTCCATGGCCAAACCAACTCAGCATGCCTTTTTAATTCTCCACACTACATAGTCTTTAGAATGAGTTGAATAAACAAGAATACAAGAGCTAATACACCAGTGATAACTTTAAAAAAGCATTTGTAGGAGTTGTGTTTCCAAGGTACAACAACTTAATACTTGCTGGCAAATATTACACTCATATGAAGTCAATTGAAGATAAGTAGAGTAACCTTTATTATTATTTTCTGTTACTTGCTAATGAGGGTTGAGAAAACAAAATGTTTTAATCAAGATAACAATTGAAATGAGTTTTCAACTGTACACTCTGCCAACCTTTAAATGCACATATTATTAATTTTAAAAGACAATCAAATTAAAAATGATCAACAATCTGGGTTGCAATGCAACTGTAATACGTAAAAGCTTTGACCATCACAAAAAAATATGTCAACATTCAATTTCTTATTTTAATAATAACACAAATATTTCAATAATCTTATACAGTTTAATACTTATTGTAATAACAATTAATGCAAAGGCATTTTAAACGAAAAAATATTGGTCAAAACAGATAGTATAAGTAACTGAGTAAACAAATAAATAAAATCAATTAATAACCTATGCATTTAATTAGATTAAATAAATTGCATTATCTACTTACTTCCCACAGGCGCATTTATCTCCGAAGTATATAACTTTACTTAAAAACACTGCACTATGAAATATATGTAAAATTTAAAATACGAAAACATCAAAATCTGATAAAAAGAAATAAAAAGTTATAAGATTCCAATCTGTTTAAACGCAGTCAACAAGATGAGTATAGGGAGTACTTTCGTGGCTTTAATTTCATTTAATTTTGATAATATATTGTTTAATTCGATTGAAACTATTGAATTAACTTGGCGCTTTCTTAAAAAATGCAATAAAATGCAAACTGCAAATATAACAAAATCGTAGAGTTCGGAAAACCGACGATTATATTTTTGACAAATGTCAATTGTCAACTGACATTTGATAAATGGTGTTTGACAATTGGCAACCGAAACGTCAAGTTTTCTGTCATAATTCGATGGTGTTGACTGTTGAGGAAGAACACTTTCCCTCCGAAGGATTATTTTAGGAAACAACGTTACATAGGTAGGTAGTAATTTTATAGGTGTTGTGATAAAGAAAACACAAAAATGTAACCAATTTGGAGCATGCAACAATATTATTATGAATAATTTATATAAATATTTAATACAGAAACAGTTAAATGACAAAAAAAACGTATACGACGTAGAAGATTCTGGATTCACTATAGGAAATTGTTCAAAGATAGTGAGAGATATCATTCTTATATTTTCGGATGAATGAAACGCAATTCCGATCTAGTTTGGCTGGATGTTATCGCGTGAGGTGCGTGTGATCACGTGGCGTGTTTTATATATTATGTTTCAAAACGTACTAAATGTATGGGATGTCAGATGCCGTGGTGTGGCGTCGCGTTTTGATAGTATGTTTCCGCCATTACTCTTTGGCGGCGGTTGTCTGTGTTGCAGTAGGCGGCATCATACTATTTGTTGCATACACTCAACTCAATCTTCCTTTTTTATTTAATCTGAGGTTGTAATATTGATAAGCGAATCGTCAAGTTAAAACATACACAACTTATTCAATTACTACCATAAAACGTGTTTAACTTGTGTTAACTAAAGTTGATTTGGCGAATAGCGGCTTTAGGAGTTTTAGAAAATACCGCGAAAATAGCCTGAATTTCTGATACTCTTTGGTTAAATGATACTATGATATATTTTCATTTAATAAAAGAGCTTGTTTTGGACGATTATTTCAAAGAACTTGGGAACTATTTTTAACTGAAGCTCTGTATATAGGTACTTGGGATACTAGCTTAAAGGTATGTATGTATTCCATACTTATTTTAATTTTATTATCAAGAAGTAGATAAGTTTTAGATTAAGTTTGTTTCTTGTTTGATTTTTAAACGATTTCAAAAACGGAGGAGGTTCTCAAATCGACTATGTTGTTTTTTTGTATGTTTGTTACGCGATAACTCCGCCAATTATTCATGTATTTCGATGATTCTTTCAAAGGGACTTCAAAAATAACTGTTTAATAAATATTAAATAGATATAGGGGAAGCCCGGGCAAGACGCATATGTTAAGGAAAAGTGTTAAAAAAACTACAATCTGATAATAAATAGAACTGTTTTGTACTTTTATTCTGTACTATGTTTAATAATCTTTAAAAAATAATATTTAAAATTATAAAACTTAATCAATTTCTATATTAATTATGAGCATTAACAAAAAGTATCAATTATCCGTTTTGCCCGACCCCCCCGGGCAAAAAGGATATGTTGATATAGTCAAGATCAGTCTTCATATTGATCACAGAAATAGCTGCCAACTCTTATATATAAGATGTGCAGTCTTCATGCGACTAACTTGTGCACTGATTATACTTAATCCAATCTTTGGTTGGTGGTTCAGTATATTTGTCAGGGCATACTAAGCAATAAAAACATTGTTTAGGGTTTCTGTATTGCGCTTTGTCAAAGGATCTTTTATTTTTGAAATTTTCTGCGGCCTGCTAACTCTAAAGTCCTTATCTCCTTGTTTGCCTTCTTCAATTTTATAGGTTTTTTTATAGCCATTTTAAATGGATTGGATATATTTTTTCTGGTAACATAATCAAACACCTGTTCAGAAAAATCTTTCGTTCGTTAAAAAATGTTTTAAGATACGGAGATACATTGTACTTCTTCTTGTTTAGGACTGAAAACAGTTATAAACCTCCCGAAGTCAACTTCACGTGTCTCTGCAAAGTTGTAAACGAAACTCCAAACTTATTTGCGGTCAAATTGATTGTACACCATCTTTTACAGCTCTTAGGTATTTAATGTTTTATTTTTGTGTTTATAATTTAACACCATCTAAAACAAACTATATATCTGTTACTTAAGACTCAAATCGGGCAAAACGGATACCTATTCATTTTGCCCACATCCGTTTTGCCCAAAAAATCAAAATTAGAAACAAGTCAAGATGTGAATTGTTGTTAGTAGGTAAATCAAAAGTAACAATCACAATCTATACTTAACTAAAAATGTAATTGAATAACTAAAACTTATTCATAGATAACTGGTTGGTTATCTAAAAAGTTGGTATACAAACCTTCACAAAAATCGTAAGAAAACTATGAAAATGTTTTTTTTTAATATGCACAACAGATACATTCGCGCAATGTTTTGGTTGAACTGTCATAGCATAGCCGACCACACGGGTCATGATTTGAGAAATAAAAAATAACTCCATATATAATAGATTTTTGGAAAAATCGATTATTCTTTTTACCCACCCTATGCTTGTTGCCCGGGCTTCCCCTATAAGTATCAATAATTTTGTTGATTGTCTTTTAAAGCTCTTGATTTGAAGTTATTATTATATTTTTTTACTTTTTAGTTTGCTTGTACGTCAGGTAAAGCTTTGAAGTCGGTTTTTGTTTTTTTTTTTTAATAATTCATAGAGAATTTAATAAGCCAGTTCGTAGGAACTGAATCGTAGGATTATTTAAGAGTTTTTGTTTTTATATACTAAACTAGCAACACACCCCGACTTCGCTCGGGTGCAATGTAGATGAACTATACACAAAATAAAATAGCCTATTACTCTCTGATAATATAGATTTCTATTGGTGAAAGAATTTTTAAAATCGGTTGAGTAGTTTTTGAGTTAAAGCGTAACAAACAAACAAATATTTCCTCTTTTTAATATTACTAGTACGAATAGTCTCTGCTAAAATATTATTTTTTTACCCTCCGGAAAAATAGTTTTTTTTTTAAATATCTTATGTCCTTTCTAATACCTCTAAGAAAATGTGTACAAAGTTTCATGATAATCGGCTGAGTAATTTTGGCGTGAAAGTGTAGTTAAGTAGTTACTTCACATTTTATAATATTGGTAGGGATTATAATATTTTTTTATTTATTTATTTATTAAGCCTCTCTAAGACATGACAAAAGAACGAAATTACAATTTAAAGAAAAAATAATAGAAAATAACATGTTCTTCTTAATCATCATGACCCCTCTCGGGTATAGGCCTCTTCCAATTTCCGCCATTTCTCTCGGTCTGATGCCACCTCTTTCCAGCCTCCACTCGTCACTTTTTTAAGATCATCGACCCAACGATCCACTGGTCTTCCTCTTGCCCTTTCTCCCTTCGGACCCTTCCAACTTGTTACTAGGCCCGCCCATCGAGTGCTGTTGTCTGTCATGCGTGCCACATGTCCAGCCCACCTCCACTTAAGGTGCTGTGCATGCTTCACTGCGTCTATTACCTGGGTTTTCTTTCTGATATCGCCACTCCTTTGTTTATCTATACGCCGGATCCCTAGGATGCTTCTCTCTAAAGCACGTTGGCACGATCTTATTTTTGTTTTTGTGTAGTTGTTAAAGACCCAGGTTTGTGCTCCGTATGTTTAAGGGATTATAATATTAGTATATATTATATAGATTGGTAGACGGTTTGTGTTAACCAAGATAATTTTACTTTGAGTAAATCTAATTTTCGATTAGAATATTTAGGTAGGTACATACAATGTAGTTGTTTTTGCATACAATAATGTCTTTCATTAACACGAGTGTCACAACACTTTGCCGAATCAATACGCAATTCATTAATTATGGCTGATGCCCGCGACTTCGTCCGCGTCAATTTCTGTTATAATGATCGCGATTAAGAAGTTTTTAAAAGAATATATTTTAAAGTACTTACTTGATTAAATGATAAAAACTTACTTGCGTAAATGATATTTTTACCAAAGATTACTATAAAAAGGTTATAATGAGTCAATCTTAAAAGATAGACATAATATACTGTTTAAATATATTTTTTTAGATCATTTAAAGAGGAATAATTCTTTCATACATATTTTTTGGGTAACTTGAACCGTTTACGCAGCGTACGCAACGGAAGCCCTCAAATATGGATAATTTTCCCCGTTTTTGTAACATTTTTCACTGATGCTTCGCTCCTATTGGTCGCAGCGTGATGTGATATAGCCTAAAACCTTCCTCGATAATTGGACTATCCAACACAAACCAGTAGTTCCTGAGATAAGCGCGTTCAAACAAACAAACTCTTCAGCTTTATAATATTACTAGCAATTCGCCCTGGCTTCGCACGGGTGAAATGTATCAGATCATGATAATAAAATCGGTCGAGCAGTTTTATATGGATAATTTTCCCCGTTTTTGCAACATTTTTCACTGATGCTTCACTCCCATTGGTCGCAGGGTGAAGTTATATAGCCCAAAGCCTTCCTCGATAATTGGACTATCCAACACAAAAAAGATTCAATTCGAACCAGTAGTTCCTGAGATTAGCGTGTTCAAACAAACTCTTCAGCTTTATAATATTAAGTATATACATATATTCATATCCACTATTCAACGAATACATATTGAAAGTGACGAAATAAACTATTTTATTTCCATATCAAACTGTTCCATACCAATTCGAAAAAGTTCGACGCGAGAGTTAGATAGCTGTAACCCAGCTAACCCAGACACATTAAAATTCCATAGTTTCTTATTACATCTTAAGTCTACCACTGTAACAATAGTTATAAGACAGACAGATAGTATACATTGATATAATACTTGTCCTTTATTGCTGATGTCCTGGTACTTTTATAAAATTCCCGAGTCCCCTAGTAGGGCATGGGTAGGGAATACAATCCCGAGCATGTTTTTCAATCCCGGGATTACGGGATTTTTTATGCGTAATCCCGGCATCCCGGGACTAATTGGGCTCAAATGAAAAAAAATGTGTAATTTCTGAAAAAAGTAGTAGTAAGAAAATAAGATAGACAAAACAATAAAAACAAGAAGAGAACTTTTGCAAGAAATAAAAAAGAACACAAAATTAGAATTTTAAAATACATAAAATAAAATCGCAGAAATATCAAAGCATCCAATGTTTGACTTCCAAGCCTACGAATAGTTTATATCCAATATTATAATATGAGGTGATCGGGTGATTCCCCTGTTCGCCCGTTGGGTAATGAACTAAAGAATATCAAATTGAAGTATTCCGAGATGGGAAGTCCCTTCTTAGTTCTACGACAAACATATTATTAGGGCTGTAGGTACCTGTGTAGTAGGTATGTATCGTACGGCATATCTAAGAGCTTTTGTCGTTATGTAATAAATTCTATTAATATACCTAATCTAGGTTGTTGTCAAGGCGCAACGGACCACGGAATACAAAATAAACCTGTTTGTGACAATCCCGAAAATCCCGGGATTAGCTAAGTACAGTCCCGGGAGTAACGGGACCAGAAAACGGCCGGGATCCCGGGATCCCGGGATTGTATTCCCTAGCCGCATTCCAGGGGCAGACACATTTCTGTGTCTGTTTCACTAATATTTTTTCTTTACAGGCAAGTAGGTGATCAATCTTATATACCCGGCCTGATTTTTTTTATGATTGAGGCCATGAGAGTCGGAGGGGCTTTACTGTATTTTTTCAGTACTGATTTAATTTAATAAATCTTCTCGTAACGCCAAAATGGTCTAAGATTAGTTCATATAAATAAAAAATATTATTTTGCCTAAGAGTTAAAATTATTCGAAATTATGGCCTCTTTTTTTCTTTATTACTGTAAACTTTTGTTTTACTAGTAAGGCCGCTCTGGCTCTCATGGCCTCAATTTTCATAATGGCTGAGCGATACGAAAACATGAAAATATTTTATTTTTAGGATGTGGCAGCAACCTATCGACGATCACTTCTTAGAACCAGAAGCTCCGAAAGATGTTCCCGTACCAAATTTCAACCCTTTTGATATTTTAGAGCCTCAGAAAGTTAACATAGAGGATAATATTTTGGTTGATTTAGCCACAAATGAAAACAAACCGGTTAAGGAAACTGATTCAAATTTACAAATGGGATCGTTTATAGATACAGTCACAAAAACAGAATATAACTTATTAGATCTTTATCAAAACATATATGTGACACCACAGCATATTAAAAAACCTAAAAATAATACTGACAGAGACAATTTGATAGATTTTACCAATTTCTTTGATAAATTGGAAATCGAAGACAAAGGAAATAATAAAGATGAAGAAGAAACTAAATATTTAGATAATACATCGAAAAGACGGGACAAAATTTGGGATTTTGACGAAATATTTGATAAAGTCGTTGAATCTTCCATACCTAAAACAGATAGCATGGCTTGTAAAGAATTAGCTGAGGTACCGGAAGTTACATCCAAAACGACAAAGAACAAAGTAAATCCCATTGATAAAAATGAAATGGTAGTTACGAAACCAAATTGTGAAGATATCAATAATTGTATACCTTTGTCATCTAAACAACCAAGTTATCAAATTAATAGTGATTTTGCATTTATAAAAGATGAGAATGAATTAAAACATGAAGAAAATTTAAAACATAACAATTATGTATATAATAAATCATTCGAACATGAAAAAGAAAGCTATTTAAACTTTTATCAAATTAAAGAACAAACAGTACAAGAAGCTAAGAAAAACTCAGATAAAAATCAAAATGAAAAGTGTTGTGAATGCCACAATACTAGGAAAGTTTTAAACACTAACTTTAATCACAAAATTATGGATGAGACTGATTTAATTCACACGTTCAATAACGAAAATTCACACTATATACCGAAAGACCTTAAAATACCACCAGTATTAAAAATGTTAATTAATAATCAATTCAATTGCCAAATAGAACCAGGACAGTTATTGCAAACAGCTATAAAAGATGAGAAATTATACGCAAAACAGCAACGTATTTTGACAAACAACAAAGAATTAACAAGAGGGCCAGATATATATGAAAAATCAATAGTGTTACCGCAAATTATGAAGCGTTTAGCGGCAAGGAAGAAGATTATAGATGATCAAATGAAACTCAAGCGAAGACTCGTATTAGATAGTGGTGTATCCACTAAACATGAAGGCAATAATGAAAATGTTGATGGAATTGGAAAAACAATTGTTTTGATGGAAGACTGTAACAGATTTCGTCTCGCTGATTTGAAATTGAGAACGTCATTCGAAAAATTTGTTAAGACTGGAACGCTTAATTCTTAAATACTCAAAATTAAATGCCTTCAGTGTTCCAAACTGATTTCAAAAAATGTTTCTGAGACAGTTTGCTTTGTATTAAAATATTGAATGAATTAATGTGAAAATGAATGAAAAAATATTTTACATCTTTATTCAAATGAGCACTTTTGTATCGTCACTTTTTTTTAATATACCACCGCACAGTGGGCTGAAAATCGGTTTTTATAGACTTAGGGAATTTCAGTTTGCAAGTGCCGGAGTTATTGCCGGATATCTCTTATATCTTTTGTTCTATCGGAACTATCATTTGATATTTTTGTCTGGAATAAATAATTTTTTGTATTTAACTCTTTCATTTTTAATGTCTAAATTAATAATATCGCTTTGGGAACAAAGGGTCACTTCTGTTATCTATACATATAATAAAACTGTAGAGGTCAAATATCTGTACATAGAAAAAAATGCTAAAAACCGAGTCAGAGGGAAGTAAGAAGAGAAATAGAACAAACCCAGTTTTTTTTTTGTCTGTTTTTACGAGCTAATCTCCAATGATACTGAACCGATTTTCATGCAATAAAATACACAAATATATTAAGCAAAGTCCGGGGCAATATATAGGCTTTGTTTCATCGAAATCGGTTGTTCGAAAGAAAAGTTATCATCATTTAAATATTTAAAGGCAACATATCAACAAATTGCAATGCAAATGCAAACTGCCTCGCTCAACAGTTTGATATGGAATGATGATAATGATTATTTCGCCACTTTCAATATGTATTCGTGGAATAGTGGATATGAAGAAACTTTGCTCAAAAGCTCAGCTTAAGATGAAGCCCACGCGAACGAAGTCGCTGGCAACAGCTAGTTTTTAAATATGCAGAAAAAACCACAATAATCGACTTTAAAAACGGTGACAATCGCATGAATAACATCGTTTTGAGAGAGTTACATTATTTCGCGTGACTGGTCATGACTCACATAAAAAAATGCTCTTCCTGTACAGTTGAAAAACATGAAGTCAGAAGTGACTCTTTGTTCCCAAATGTGCGATAATATTATAGTTGGTTTACATGCACGGTAAAATATCGTGTTTACATATTTGTCGTTTAGGAACTCACAACGTTTGAAACAGTTTTATTGTTAGTAAGGTAAAAGAACCTATTACCGCGGTATACAAAATCGTCTTATCTGATACTTTTTGTGGTGAAATATTGTACAAATACATTATAATATTAAGAAATAAAATTCGTGGTGATAGGTGCCTAAAAGTGGAGGCTATTTCTAATACCGAGGGTACACTCGGTAATGGATAATATTCATGTCATAGATATTTTGCTTTTATATTCGTAATTAATGTCTTATGAGTGAACATTTAACTTTTTTGCAATCCTCATGTATTCCAAATACGAAAAATCTATTTCCGATGTACTTAAATTCTATTAAAACTCATTATTTTTACTAGAAATAAATGTACTTAAACTGTGATTTTTGTTCTAGGTGCCAAAAATCATAAGAATTTTCGCAATATTAGTTTGACAAAAGATTTATATTACGGCATGTCTTGTTATTCATTATACTGATTTTTATGAAGTATGAAATGTCTTTCTTCGAAATGACACCAAAAAATCATACATGTATTAATTGTTTAGGGGTCGGAATTACATTTTAAAATATTTCATTCTTCTCCCATTACCGCGGCATACCTCGGTAATAGATTATATTAGAATCTATTACCGAGTGTTGTATAGAAATTCAATTTTAATATAAATCCGGTAAACTCCTACTACAAAAAATACCGAAATAGCCAGTTAGTACAGTATTTAGGGTCCCGTTATAATAAATTTTGTTTCGTTATGTACATATATGTATATACATTTGTAGGTACTACACTATACTATTCGGCTCCAGTTAAGATTCGGCCATAAGTCATTTAGTCTAAAACGAAATATTTTTATTTATTATATTTTATCTGCTGAAATTATGAAAAAAATGAAACCCAAGAATTTCACTAACGCAGAGCTACATATTATGCACAATAACCTGAAAGTTATGCTAATGGTTTTAATAAGTTATATATATTTATTATGATTATAGTAAGTTATATTATATTTATTAAGTAACTACAAGTAAAAAGCCATGTCTTTAACGCAGGTAAAAACGTAGCACCTGCTTCTACCTTTACTTAATTTTTAATACTGCTGATCTTATATTGTGTGTATTTTTAAGTACCCATATTATTACTTTATACGGAACCATCAGAACATTAGATTAAAAGAGACTGGCTGGATTCGGCGTGTAGTCCTATAGCATAAAGACATTTACAGTAAAAAACTATATTTTTCCTAGTTTCTATTAATGTGAACTAACACTTTCGTAGAACTAGGGTAACTGGAGAAATCTAACAAAAATGTGTTGTGTAATCGATACTTCTTAAAATCGGTTTATACGATTTAGACGGTTTAGACTTCGATATATTATTGAATTTATATAGATTCTTTTTTAACAAAATGTTTTTTCACGGATATTAATTATTATTATTGTAATTTAACCATCGATTAAAAACGGTAACACTTCATCGTAACACTATTAAAAAAAACCCGATACCTCAATCTCGTTTCTGGAGTACTCGGTAATAATTTAATTCAGAATAATTAATATTATTATTGTTTGATATTAATGTTTTAAGTGGACTGTATTTTATAAGATGTTATTTGGAAGTATTAAATATATCTTAATTTAACCCAAATATGCTAGGCAGAGACGACGGACATTATTAGCAGCGTAAGGACTTACCGGGAAGCTTATCAAATCTCGCTCGCAGACCGGCGCCGGGCTCCAGTATATTATTGTTCAGCATTAACCACAACACTCACTCAATTATATGACACAGCCTGGTGTCTGACTCCAGCTAGGGAGCCTCAAGGTTCACACAAAATTTAAATAGTAATAGAAATCCACAAGCATGTGTGGTGATCACTCGATACGTTCTTCTTGCGCGAAGCAAATGACAAGCGGCGCAAGCGCTCCCGGTGGTAGGCACGCGAACTAATTGTCCATCGAGCCGCCTCGCATAAATAATATTTAATATTTATGGCAATATTAAACATATTCCCCCCCGCTGGCAAATTTAAAAGAAATTTCCAGATGTACAAAAAAAAAAAAAGATAAATGTTTAAATCACGGGGAAGGTACTTAAGTGACAGCAAAGGTCACGAACAACAATAAAAAATGTATTGAATTAGTAACAGCTTGGTTACAAGGGTAATAGCAAGATTACAAAAGGTAACAGCGAGGTTACAAAGGGTAACAGCGAGGTTACAAAGGGTAACAGCGAGGTTACAAAAGAATTTAAACTAATTTTTGTCTATTGGTAAAGGACATAACTTAACGGCTGGACGTTTTATGATTCCCGATTCCGTACGTATTGTCGCTACACGGATAACACCATCCGAACCAGGATGAACATTTATAACGCGCCCTAATCGCCAGTATAAAGGTTTACTTATATCGTCTTTAATAACTACTAAATCACCGATAGCTAATTTTCCGCGATTTTGTGCCCATTTAGTACGTTGTATTAATGAATTTAAATAATCATGGTGCCATCGTCGCCAGAAATCATTATGTAAGCGTTGCAAATGATGCCATCGGTTCGTTAAAGTTAATTTAGTGTCTGGGATTACAGGCAACCGTGTAAGAGGTTCCAGCGTCAAGAAATGACCAGGCGTCAAAACAGACAAATCATTAGGATCAGTGCTCACCGCACATAGTGGGCGAGAATTGAGCACTGCTTCGATTTGAACTACAAGTGTTTGTAATTCTTCAAGAGTGAGAATTTGTGACCCAATCACCCGATTTAGGTGGGTCTTGAAAGATTTAACCCCAGCTTCTGCGAGACCCGAGAAATGTGGACCCGAAGGGGGATGTGTGTTAAATGAGATATACTCTTTAGAAGCTGCTTCTTCCATCCAGGAAGATAACTCACGATAAGCACCAACAAAGTTGGTACCACAGTCACTAAAAATGTGACTACATCGACCTCGACGGGCTATAAAGCGCCGGAGGGCGGCAATAAAAGCGTCTGATGAAAGATCAGAAGCAATTTCAAAATGTAATGCCTTAGTGGCAAAACATACGAAAATACAAAGATAAACTTTCTGCGAACGAGCTCCACGTCGTCGTTTACCAATAATGACATTGAAAGGGCCTGCATAGTCGCAGCCGACTGTAGCAAAGGCCTTTACGCCTGAGACTCGATTCACAGGTAATTGACCCATAACAGGTTGAATTGATGTAGGATTCACTCTAAAGCAGCGAACACATCTATGAAGAGATCTTTTAATAGCTCTACGAGCTGAAAGAATCCAAAAACGTTGATTAATTAAGAATTGGACAGCTTGTGGCCCAGGATGCATGTTCGAAGCATGCACATCCTCGATTATAAGATCGGTTAACCGATGGTTATTGGGTAAGAGAACTGGATGTCTTGCGTCATAAGTAAGTGGCGCATTATGGAGACGTCCTCCTACACGTAAAATTGAATCTTCATCTAAGTATGGACTTAGTTTCCTCATAGGCTTCGATAAGCATTTACCTTTAATCAAATTATCAATTTCTTCTGAAAAAGTATTACGTTGAGTAAGTGACACAAGCAGGTTAAGGGCTGAGTCCATGTCAGACTCAGTGATGGCTCCCTTGTTGCATGGGATTTTCCGAGCCGATTGAATGAATCGTTGTGCATACACCACTACTCGCTGAATCTTCTTCAGGGAAGAAAATCGGAATAGTAGGTGCATAATTCCATCATCATTTGAAGAGGTAGTAATTAAAGCTGATTGTTTTTGCTCCTCTTCAGCTGATAACATCGACTTTGATGGAATGTCTTGCACAGTTGGCCAAAATTCTTGTGACTTTAACAACCACGCAGGGCCGTTAAACCACAATGGATGCTTGATGAGCTGGTTTGGTAATAATCCACGCGAAACACAATCAGCAGGATTCGTTTTGGTGTCCACATACCTCCACGTAGTATTTAGTAATTTATGTTGGATTCGACTGACTCGATTGGCTACGAATGTCTTCCACCTTGATGGAGATGATTTAATCCAAGCCAAGGTAATCATGGAGTCGGACCATGTGTAAATATCATGAGAAATGAGAAGAGGTGCAAGTGAATCAATCACAAAACACATTAGATCAACTAACAGCACAGAAGCAGAGAGCTCAAGGCGTGGCAGAGTGCATCGCTTAATGGGAGCAACTCTGGACTTGGCAGCGATAAGGTGAACTCGAACAGATGAATCTGGGAGTTCATACCTCAGATAAATTGCAGCGCCATATCCAGCCTCTGACGCATCTCCGAATCCATGGAGTTGATAGTTTATGGCAGCCGAATTAGTAATATGACGAGAAATTTTTAAATTTGATAAGTTAGGAAGCTCGTCCTTGTATTGATTCCAAAGCGCAATAATTTCTTCGGAGGGTTGTTCGTCCCAATCCAGACCATGAAGCCACAGTTTCTGGACTAGGCACTTAGCAAAGAAAGTTAAAGGTGCTATCAGACCTAGAGGATCGAAGATTCGTGCTAAATCTGATAATATGTTCCGCTTTGAGCAAGGTCTATCGATTGAATTGACGTTGTAAATAAATTTATCAGTGACGGGATCCCAACGCAAGCCTAATATTTTAATAAAATTGTCTTGATCTAAATCACATGTTTGAGATTTCGACAGACAGTGTTCTGAAGGTAAATTTTGTAACAATTGTGGTTCGTTACTCGCCCACTTCCTTAACTCAAAACCACCCCTGGCCATAATGTCGATCAGCTGTTGTTGTAGTGTGAGAGCTTCTTCTAGAGAATCCGCTCCACAAGGTAGGTCATCAATATAGATATCCCGTTCCAAAACAGCAGCTGCTAGAGGATATGATGCACCTTCGTCCTTTACAAGTTGTTGAATAACTCTGAGAGCTAAAAAGGGTGAGGAAGATACACCATACGTAACTGTATGAAGTTGGTATTCTTCGACAGGGTCGGAGGTGTCAAATCGCCAAAGGATGCGTTGGAGATGATGATGTTTATTGCTAATTTTAATCTGTCGGTACATTTGCCGAATATCAGAGGTAAATACGACATTATGTAAACGGAAACGCGTAAGTACCGCTGATATATCTTTTTGGAGCTTACGCCCAATAAACTGTAATTTATTAAGAGACTTGCCATCGGCATCAGTGGCCGAAGCATCAAAGGCCACCCGCAGACGCGTCGATGTGCTATTGTTATTGATAACTGAATGATGAGGTATGTAATATGCGTCTGGACGGAGTGTGTCCTCTTGCGGAACTTTCGACATATGACCAGAGTCAAGATAATCTTTCATAAAGTCTGAGTATGCTTTATGAAGATGTGGATTTCGTTTAAGTCGATTTTCACAAGCGTGAAATCTTCTTAAAGCTATTGAACGCATGCCCTTGAACTTAGGAGCGTTCTCAATTAAAGGAAGTTCAACAATGTAACGACCTTGGTTGTCTCGGGTATGAGTCTCCAGAAAGATGTTTTCACAAACGTTATCCTCTGGGGACGAAACTAAAGGAGAAGGAATGTCTTCTACTTCCCATAACTTTTGTATTATCGATGTTAAATGTTGATTGGATACGGCTAAGCAAGAGCTGACTTGCAAAGGTCCATTTTCAATAGGAACAGAACCCATAAGAACCCAACCAAAAATGGTATGGAGTGCCATGGGAGTTGAATCAGTTGCGGGTATAGAGCCCGAAAGCAATAAAGACGGCCATAGTTCGGCCCCCACTAGAGCATCCACTGCACTGGGCACGTGATGTGTGGGATCAGCAAGCTTGATATCCTTAAAAAGCTTCCATGATGAATTGTCAATCTTAGAAGAGGGCATGTCACTACATATTTTTGGAATAACAATGGCATCGAAGGCTATTGTATCCACAGAAGAGCCACATGGACGAATGGCACAATGCACTTTTCCAAGATCGAGCACTTCGTTATTATTAAGGCCAAAGACTGGCACTCCACTTTTACCCTTCGAAAGACCCAGTCGCTTAACACAAGCGTCCGTTATGAAATTAGCTTGGCTACCGGAGTCGAGCAAAATACGAATTGTTTGATAATTACCCCAGTTATCCTGCACCTCAACCATAGCCGTCGACAATAAAACTGTTTTACTTGAAAGAGTATTCGCTAACACGTTGACAAAAGGTTCATTAGAAGGTTCTGAACGCGATGAATTGGCAGTAGGTTCAGAGTGCAGAGGAGCAGTCGAAGATTTCGAAGGAAAATGGAGTAAAGTGTGGTGGCGATGACCGCAAGAACGACAAGTACTTTTTGAAGTACATGAACGAATCGAATGATTGCTACGAAGGCAGTTCACACACCAGCGTCTGGCTTTGACAGTTTCGAACCGCTTGGGGATTGACAAAGCCTGAAAGCCTGGACAGTAACTGATGAAGTGAGAACCCGAGCAATAGGTACACATTGTATTTGTAGAAATGAGTGTTGTGTGATATGTTTGTTTAGTAGATTTAGTAACAACCGGCTTATTGGCGGTAGTACTCTTAGGTAATCGACTAGGTGTAGAAGGTGACTCGAAAGAATTTGAAGATCGTTCCCAAGCTTGACAATATTTAAGCAAAAATGATTTTAAAGAATTAAATGTTGGTATATCTACCGATGACACTGACATCTCGAACTCCTTACGAGTAGATGCGTGTAGCTTAGTTAAAAGCGTATGAAAAAGAATGAAATCCCACTGCTCAACAGGCAAGTCAAGATTTTTGAGAATAGCTAGATTCTCCGACACTATATCTAAAAGTTGTCGCAATGATGCGGCATTGTTTGTAGCAAGCTTGGAATTTACTATAGATTCCCAGGATAGGAAAGCGAGGTGACGTTTGTTTTCGTATCTGTTTATAAGTGTTTGATAAGCTTCTTCATAATTAGAATCGGACATCGGAAACGATTTTATTAAATTTAATGCAGCGCCCTCTAGTGACGAGATGAGGTAACTAAATTTTTCTATATTTGAAAGTGATGAATTTTTGTGTATTAAAGTATCGAAAAGGTCTTTAAAAGGCATAAAGTTTTTATAATTTCCATCAAAATGTTTTAATTCGATTTTAGGCAATTTTACCCGTGCATGAGCATTGCTGCACGGTTGAGATTCCTGTGCATCAGAAATGTTAAATTGTGAAACATTACCACAAACTTTGTGATGAATTTCCATGATTTCAAAATAAATTTCATCGAATTCCTGACGCACACAATCAGCCTCGTCGAAACCGCCCGTATCCCCAGCATCTAAGAGAGTGAGTATTTTTAAGTGACACTCTTCGAACCTCTCTTGCATTTGTGGAAGTCGCTCACACCAAACGGCAAGTCGGTCTCGCAACCCATGATCATCAATTGCCCGTTTCGCCAAATTATAGGCATCGTTTAAACGTTTGACAATAACACGTCGCTGAAAGTCAGCTGATTTATCCATAATAATAATATTATACGATACAAAACCTCGATAAAAACAAATAAGTAAATGTTTATAAATAATAAAATTAAATCTTCAAAAAAAGCAATATATAATTATCACCCTACACTGACGAATATTTATTATATAAACTTATATATTAATTGCGCTTAATGGGCAAATAAGAATATATAATATTAAAAACGATTATAATCTATCAATCGATCAATCGATTATATAAATGATGCAACGAAAATACGCACTAGTAAAAGTTAATAAACTGAACGCGTTTATGATCCAGCCGCTATAGTAATGTAAAACTACCGTGCGAACTCGCTGCGTGTTAGACCACGCCTAATTGTTCTTGGTTAAGTTATCAATATTACGAAATACTTAATTCGATTGATGTTATGTATTTTCAGAATATTCTCATAGGAATGAGGTACGAATATACAAATCCGGCTCGAAGGACCAAAAGAAATGTTTGATATTAATGTTTTAAGTGGACTGTATTTTATAAGATGTTATTTGGAAGTATTAAATATATCTTAATTTAACCCAAATATGCTAGGCAGAGACGACGGACATTATTAGCAGCGTAAGGACTTACCGGGAAGCTTATCAAATCTCGCTCGCAGACCGGCGCCGGGCTCCAGTATATTATTGTTCAGCATTAACCACAACACTCACTCAATTATATGACACAGCCTGGTGTCTGACTCCAGCTAGGGAGCCTCAAGGTTCACACAAAATTTAAATAGTAATAGAAATCCACAAGCATGTGTGGTGATCACTCGATACGTTCTTCTTGCGCGAAGCAAATGACAAGCGGCGCAAGCGCTCCCGGTGGTAGGCACGCGAACTAATTGTCCATCGAGCCGCCTCGCATAAATAATATTTAATATTTATGGCAATATTAAACAATTATTGTTTTCTTATGTAGCCAAGTTCACATTTCAAGGATCGTCATGCTCGCTTAAATGTCATTGCTTGTGGCGGCGTCCATGCGTCGGGTTGTCTCTCTCCCTAAAATATGGCGAGGGGGTCGATGGCTGGCCATGCGTCATACTCGTGAACGGGTGCTACTTGTGGTGACTGGTCGAACTTGAATTCGTGTATGCGGTGATATTAGTTATTTCGTCTATGTATTTGCGTGTTGTTCCCACGAGAATGTAAGTGAGTGCTCCTATTTCACCATACATTCTGCTGATAGAGGACAAATCTTTGTTTTTATTTATTTTTATTTTTTCGTTTATATATATATTTTTCGATTATTATAGTTAATTACTTAAAGATGTCATGTGGAACATGGTGTAATGGTTGCAGCTCCTTACAAAACATTTGTAAAACAAAAACTCGGCGATTAAAAAAGAGTAGCGGCGAGTTTCTTGCCAGTTCTTCTCGTCCGCTCTACGCCCTTGATTTGAGAACTGGCAGTAAATGTAAAACTAGAAGCATTTAATATGTATTTTTTTATTGACGTTCATAAGTGTACATTGTGTTACCTAAATGAATAAATGATTTTTGAATTTTGAATTTTGAATAGGAGACATATACCGCGGTAATACGAGTAGATGAGCATACCTCGGTAATAGAGGAAGTCGCCTCACTGACTGAAATTTGTTTAAATAATTATAACGCTTCAAAATATATCAAAATAAGAGAAAGAAATATAAAATAAAATAGATATAAAACATTAAAAAAATAAACAATTTGCCGAAGAAAGTTCAGATTTTATAATATTTCACTCTGAATTCAAATTTCCCTGATTTACCTCGGTAATAGGTGCTTTTACCTTAATATTCTAAACATGGAATGCCGGAGGCGGTTACACTTCGCTTGTATGCTTTTTGGTATAATAAAGACAAAAAAGCCAGAATATCTGTATACGAAACTATTATGGGCAAATGAGGGCAGGATGTTGAATCTCATTACAAGAAACATCACACAAGCTAGGCTATGTCCCCCAATGCATCACACTACGGCTTTCAGGGGTAGTTTCAAATACAATGCCACCAAGTGCTGGAATAATTTACCACCACCGCTAAGAGGTTTACATTCAGTCACGAATTTTCGAAAAAAATATAAAAAATTTATATTGATAAATACACATTCGCATCCCCAGCCTTGGTGAGCATTGTTTCAATTAATTTTATTTATGTTATTCTAAACAACAATTTTATGTATATTTTTAATTTCCTATATATTTACATACATACATTTTTTGTTGCTGTTAATTTTTAGTAACATAATATATTTTATACAACATGTTGTTATATTAAACGTATGACACTTTTATTTTATTTTTTAATTTCAGCTTTATATAATTTTTATATTATATTATAATATAATAATATTCATTTTAATGCCACAATTGTTTTTTTTTTTATTATTTTACTCTTCTAATGTAAACTCAACTCCAAACGTCAGACTAAGGGGTTACTGAAAATAAGTGTTGTGCTCATAAAAATATGAGCACAACTGTAACTGAGTTAAATCCAGTTTCAGAAGACCAGTGCCACACAGCTCATTTAGTATTAGGATTTTAATTTTTTATTTTATTTTCATTTGTATTGTGTTTTTAAGTAGGATTAAGTATTTTACCTAATATTTGTTTTTTTTTGTACGTGTGGCAAAGATTCCTCTGAAATAAATAAATTTCATTTCATTTCATTTCAGACAAAATGCTCGACAAAATGTTCGGTTTCAAGCAAAAAATGCTCGGCGTGATGTTCGGTGTCGAGCAAAAAATGTTCGGAATCGAGCAAAATATGTTTGGAGTCGAGCAAAAAATGCTCGGCAAAATGTTCGGAGTCGAGCAAAAAATTTTCGGTGTCGAGCAAAAAATGTTCGAAGTCGAGCAAAAAATGCTCAGCAAAATGTTCGCAGTCGAGCAAAAAATGCTCGGCAAAATGTTCGCAGTCGAGCAAAAAATGTTCGGTGTCGAGCAAAAAATGTTCGGCAAAATGTTCGGAGTCGAGCAAAAAATGCTCGGGAAAATGTTCGGAGTCGAGCAAAATATGTTTGGAGTCGAGCAAAAAATGCTCGGCAAAATGTTCGGTGTCGAGCAAAAAATGCTCGGCAAAATGTTCGGAGTCGAGCAAAAAATGCTCGGGAAAATGTTCGGAGTCGAGCAAAATATGTTCAGAGTCGAGCAAAATACATATAATGCTCGGCAAAATGTTCGGTGTCGAGCAAAAACTGCTCGGGAAAATGTTCGAAGTCGAGCAAAAAATGTTCTAAGTCGAGCAAAAAATGCTCGGCAAAATGTTCGAAGTCGAGCAAAAAATGCTCGGCAAAATGTTCGGTGTCGAGCAAAAAATGTTGGAAGTCGAGCAAAAAATTTTCGAAGTCGAGCAAAAAATGCTCGGCAAAATGTTCGGAGTCGAGCAAAATATGTTCGGAGTCGAGCAAAAAATGTTCGGTGTCGAGCAAAAAATGTTCGAAATCGAGCAAAAAATTTTCAAAGTCGAGCATAAAATGCTCGGCAAAATGTTCGAAGTCGAGCAAAAAATGCTCGGCAAAATGTTCGGAGTCGAGCAAAATATGTTCGGAGTCGAGCAAAAAATGCTCGGTAAAATGTTCGGAGTCGAGCAAAATATGTTCGGAGTCGAGCAAAAAATGCTCGGCAAAATGTTCGGAGTCGAACAAAAAATGCTCAGGAAAATGTTCGGAGTCGAACAAAATATGTTCGGAGTCGAGCAAAAAATGCTCGGGAAAATGTTCGGTGTCGAGCAAAAAATGTTGGAAGTCGAGCAAAAAATTTTCGAAGTCGAGCAAAAAATGCTCGGCAAAATGTTCGGAGTCGAGCAAAATATGTTCGGAGTCGAGCAAAAAATGCTCGGCAAAATGTTCGCAGTCGAGCAAAAAATGATCGGTGTCGAGCAAAAAATGTTCGGAGTCGAGCAAAATATGTTTGGAGTCGAGCAAAAAATGCTCGGCAAAATGTTCGGAGTCGAGCAAAAAATGCTCGGGAAATGTTCGGAGTCGAGCAAAAAATGCTCGGCAAAATGTTCGAAGTCGAGCAAAAAATGCTCGGCAAAATGTTCGCAGTCGAGCAAAAAATGCTCGGCAAAATGTTCGCAGTCGAGCAAAACATGTTCGGATTCGAGCAAAAAATGCTCGGCAAAATGTTCGCAGTCGAGCAAAAAATGCTCGGCAAAATGTTCGGAGTCGAGCAAAAAATGCTCGGCAAAATGTTCGGAGTCGAGCAAAAAATGCTCGGCAAAATGTTCGGAGTCGAGCAAAATATGTTCGGAGTCGAGCAAAAAATGCTCGGCAAAATGTTCGGAGTCGAACAAAACATATTCGGAGTCGAGCAAAAAATGCTCGGGAAAATGTTCGGAGTCGAGCAAAATATGTTCGGGAAAATGTTCGGAGTCGAGCAAAATATGTTCGGAGTCGAGCAAAAAAAGCTCGGCAAAATGTTCGGGGTCGAGCAAAAAATGCTCGGCAAAATGTTTGGAGTCGAGCAAAAAATGCTCGGCAAAATGTTCGGAGTCGAGCAAAAAATGCTCGGGAAAATGTTCGGAGTCGAGCAAAATATGTTCGGGAAAATGTTCGGAGTCGAGCAAAATATGTTCGGAGTCGAGCAAAAAATGCTCGGCAAAATGGTCGGAGTCGAGCAAAAAATGCTCGGGAAAATGTTCGAAGTCGAGCAAAAAATTCTCGGCAAAATGTTCGGTGTCGAGCAAAAAATGTTCGAAGTCGAGCAAAAAATGCTCGGCAAAATGTTCGCAGTCGAGCAAAAAATGTTCGGTGTCGAGCAAAAAATGTTCGAAGTCGAGCAAAAAATGTTCGGAGTCGAGCAAAAAATGCTCGGCAAAATGTTCGGTGTCGAGCAAAAAATGTTCGGAGTCGAGCAAAAAATGCTCGGGAAAATGTTCGGAGTCAAGCAAAATATGTTCGGAGTCGAGCAAAAAATGCTCGGCAAAATGTTCGGAGTCGATCAAAAAATGTTCGGTGTCGAGCAAAAAATGTTCGGAGTCGAGCAAAATATGTTTGGAGTCGAGCAAAAAATGCTCGGCAAAATGTTCGGAGTCGAGCAAAAAATGCTCGGGAAATGTTCGGAGTCGAGCAAAAAATGCTCGGGAAATGTTCGGAGTCGAGCAAAAAATGCTCGGCAAAATGTTCGGAGTCGAGCAAAAAATGCTCGGGAAAATGTTCGGAGTCGAGCAAAATATGCTCGGCAAAATGTTCGGAGTCGAGCAAAAAATGCTCGGCAAAATGTTCGGAGTCGAGCAAAAAATGCTCGGGAAAATGTTCGGTGTCGAGCAAAAAATGCTCGGCAAAATGTTCGGAGTCGAGCAAAAAATGGTCGGGAAAATGTTCGGAGTCGAGCAAAAAATGCTCGGGAAAATGTTCGGAGTCGAGCAAAATATGCTCGGCAAAATGTTCGGAGTCGAGCAAAAAATGCTCGGGAAAATGTTCGGAGTCGAGCAAAAAATGCTCGGCAAAATGTTTGGAGTCGAGCAAAAAATGCTCGGCAAAATGTTCGGAGTCGAACAAAAAATGCTCGGCAAAATGTTCGGAGTCGAGCAAAAAATGCTCGGGAAAATGTTCGGAGTCGAGCAAAAAATGCTCGGCAAAATGGTCGGAGTCGAGCAAAATATGCTCGGGAAAATGTTCGAAGTCGAGCAAAAAATTCTCGGCAAAATGTTCGGTGTCGAGCAAAAAATGTTCGAAGTCGAGCAAAAAATGCTCGGCAAAATGTTCGCAGTCGAGCAAAAAATGCTCGGCAAAATGTTCGCAGTCGAGCAAAAAATGTTCGGTGTCGAGCAAAAAATGTTCGAAGTCGAGCAAAAAATGCTCGGCAAAATGTTCGGAGTCGAGCAAAAAATGCTCGGCAAAATGTTCGGAGTCGAGCAAAATATGTTCGGAGTCGAGCAAAAAATGCTCGGCAAAATGTTCGGAGTCGAACAAAACATGTTCGGAGTCGAGCAAAAAATGCTCGGCAAAATGTTCGCAGTCGAGCAAAAAATGCTCGGCAAAATGTTCGGAGTCGAGCAAAAAATGCTCGGGAAAATGTTCGGTGTCGAGCAAAAAATGCTCGGCAAAATGTTCGGAGTCGAGCAAAAAATGGTCGGGAAAATGTTCGGAGTCGAGCAAAAAATGCTCGGGAAAATGTTCGGAGTCGAGCAAAATATGCTCGGCAAAATGTTCGGAGTCGAGCAAAAAATGCTCGGGAAAATGTTCGGAGTCGAGCAAAAAATGCTCGGCAAAATGGTCGGAGTCGAGCAAAATATGCTCGGGAAAATGTTCGGAGTCGAGCAAAAAATGCTCGGCAAAATGGTCGGAGTCGAGCAAAATATGCTCGGGAAAATGTTCGAAGTCGAGCAAAAAATTCTCGGCAAAATGTTCGGTGTCGAGCAAAAAATGTTCGAAGTCGAGCAAAAAATGCTCGGCAAAATGTTCGCAGTCGAGCAAAAAATGCTCGGCAAAATGTTCGCAGTCGAGCAAAAAATGTTCGGAGTCGAGCAAAAAATGCTCGGCAAAATGTTCGGAGTCGAACAAAACATGTTCGGAGTCGAGCAAAAAATGCTCGGCAAAATGTTCGCAGTCGAGCAAAAAATGCTCGGCAAAATGTTCGGGGTCGAGCAAAAAATGTTCGGCAAAATGTTTGGAGTCGAGCAAAAAATGCTCGGCAAAATGTTCAGAGTCGAACAAAAAATGCTCGGCAAAATGTTCGGAGTCGAGCAAAAAATGCTCGGCAAAATGTTCGGAGTCGAGCAAAAAATGCTCGGGAAAATGTTCGGAGTCGAGCAAAATATGTTCGGAGTCGAGCAAAAAATGCTCGGCAAAATGTTCGGAGTCGAACAAAAAATATTCGGAGTCGAGCAAAAAATGCTCGGGAAAATGTTCGGAGTCGAGCAAAAAAAGCTCGGCAAAATGTTTGGAGTCGAGCAAAAAATGCTCGGCAAAATGTTCAGAGTCGAACAAAAAATGCTCGGCAAAATGTTCGGAGTCGAGCAAAAAATGCTCGGGAAAATGTTCGGAGTCGAGCTCGGCAAAATGTTCGGAGTCGAGCAAAAAATGCTCGGGAAAATGTTCAGAGTCGAGCAAAAAATGCTCGGCAAAATGTTCGGAGTCGAGCAAAAAATGCTCGGGAAAATGTTCGGAGTCGAACAAAAAATGCTCGGCAAAATGTTCGGAGTCGAGCAAAAAATGCTCGGGAAAATGTTCGGAGTCGAGCAAAATATGTTCGGAGTCGAGCAAAAAATGCTCGGCAAAATGTTCGGAGTCGAACAAAACATATTCGGAGTCGAGCAAAAAATGCTCGGGAAAATGTTCGGAGTCGAGCAAAATATGTTCGGAGTCGAGCAAAAAAAGCTCGGCAAAATGTTCGGGGTCGAGCAAAAAATGCTCGGCAAAATGTTTGGAGTCGAGCAAAAAATGCTCGGCAAAATGTTCGGAGTCGAGCAAAAAATGCTCGGGAAAATGTTCGGAGTCGAGCAAAATATGTTCGGGAAAATGTTCGGAGTCGAGCAAAATATGTTCGGAGTCGAGCAAAAAATGCTCGGCAAAATGGTCGGAGTCGAGCAAAAAATGCTCGGGAAAATGTTCGAAGTCGAGCAAAAAATTCTCGGCAAAATGTTCGGTGTCGAGCAAAAAATGTTCGAAGTCGAGCAAAAAATGCTCGGCAAAATGTTCGCAGTCGAGCAAAAAATGCTCGGCAAAATGTTCGCAGTCGAGCAAAAAATGTTCGGTGTCGAGCAAAAAATGTTCGAAGTCGAGCAAAAAATGTTCGGAGTCGAGCAAAAAATGCTCGGTAAAATGTTCGGTGTCGAGCAAAAAATGTTCGGAGTCGAGCAAAAAATGCTCGGGAAAATGTTCGGAGTCAAGCAAAATATGTTCGGAGTCGAGCAAAAAATGCTCGGCAAAATGTTCGGAGTCGATCAAAAAATGTTCGGTGTCGAGCAAAAAATGTTCGGAGTCGAGCAAAATATGTTTGGAGTCGAGCAAAAAATGCTCGGCAAAATGTTCGGAGTCGAGCAAAAAATGCTCGGGAAATGTTCGGAGTCGAGCAAAAAATGCTCGGGAAATGTTCGGAGTCGAGCAAAAAATGCTCGGCAAAATGTTCGGAGTCGAGCAAAAAATGCTCGGGAAAATGTTCGGAGTCGAGCAAAATATGCTCGGCAAAATGTTCGGAGTCGAGCAAAAAATGCTCGGCAAAATGTTCGGAGTCGAGCAAAAAATGCTCGGGAAAATGTTCGGTGTCGAGCAAAAAATGCTCGGCAAAATGTTCGGAGTCGAGCAAAAAATGGTCGGGAAAATGTTCGGAGTCGAGCAAAAAATGCTCGGGAAAATGTTCGGAGTCGAGCAAAATATGCTCGGCAAAATGTTCGGAGTCGAGCAAAAAATGCTCGGGAAAATGTTCGGAGTCGAGCAAAAAATGCTCGGCAAAATGTTTGGAGTCGAGCAAAAAATGCTCGGCAAAATGTTCGGAGTCGAACAAAAAATGCTCGGCAAAATGTTCGGAGTCGAGCAAAAAATGCTCGGGAAAATGTTCGGAGTCGAGCAAAAAATGCTCGGCAAAATGGTCGGAGTCGAGCAAAATATGCTCGGGAAAATGTTCGAAGTCGAGCAAAAAATTCTCGGCAAAATGTTCGGTGTCGAGCAAAAAATGTTCGAAGTCGAGCAAAAAATGCTCGGCAAAATGTTCGCAGTCGAGCAAAAAATGCTCGGCAAAATGTTCGCAGTCGAGCAAAAAATGTTCGGTGTCGAGCAAAAAATGTTCGAAGTCGAGCAAAAAATGCTCGGCAAAATGTTCGGAGTCGAGCAAAAAATGCTCGGCAAAATGTTCGGAGTCGAGCAAAATATGTTCGGAGTCGAGCAAAAAATGCTCGGCAAAATGTTCGGAGTCGAACAAAACATGTTCGGAGTCGAGCAAAAAATGCTCGGCAAAATGTTCGCAGTCGAGCAAAAAATGCTCGGCAAAATGTTCGGAGTCGAGCAAAAAATGCTCGGGAAAATGTTCGGTGTCGAGCAAAAAATGCTCGGCAAAATGTTCGGAGTCGAGCAAAAAATGGTCGGGAAAATGTTCGGAGTCGAGCAAAAAATGCTCGGGAAAATGTTCGGAGTCGAGCAAAATATGCTCGGCAAAATGTTCGGAGTCGAGCAAAAAATGCTCGGGAAAATGTTCGGAGTCGAGCAAAAAATGCTCGGCAAAATGGTCGGAGTCGAGCAAAATATGCTCGGGAAAATGTTCGGAGTCGAGCAAAAAATGCTCGGCAAAATGGTCGGAGTCGAGCAAAATATGCTCGGGAAAATGTTCGAAGTCGAGCAAAAAATTCTCGGCAAAATGTTCGGTGTCGAGCAAAAAATGTTCGAAGTCGAGCAAAAAATGCTCGGCAAAATGTTCGCAGTCGAGCAAAAAATGCTCGGCAAAATGTTCGCAGTCGAGCAAAAAATGTTCGGAGTCGAGCAAAAAATGCTCGGCAAAATGTTCGGAGTCGAACAAAACATGTTCGGAGTCGAGCAAAAAATGCTCGGCAAAATGTTCGCAGTCGAGCAAAAAATGCTCGGCAAAATGTTCGGGGTCGAGCAAAAAATGTTCGGCAAAATGTTTGGAGTCGAGCAAAAAATGCTCGGCAAAATGTTCAGAGTCGAACAAAAAATGCTCGGCAAAATGTTCGGAGTCGAGCAAAAAATGCTCGGGAAAATGTTCGGAGTCGAGCAAAATATGCTCGGCAAAATGTTCGGAGTCGAGCAAAAAATGCTCGGGAAAATGTTCAGAGTCGAGCAAAAAATGCTCGGCAAAATGTTCGGAGTCGAGCAAAAAATGCTCGGGAAAATGTTCGGAGTCGAACAAAAAATGCTCGGCAAAATGTTCGGAGTCGAGCAAAAAATGCTCGGGAAAATGTTCGGAGTCGAGCAAAATATGTTCGGAGTCGAGCAAAAAATGCTCGGCAAAATGTTCGGAGTCGAACAAAACATATTCGGAGTCGAGCAAAAAATGCTCGGGAAAATGTTCGGAGTCGAGCAAAAAAAGCTCGGCAAAATGTTTGGAGTCGAGCAAAAAATGCTCGGCAAAATGTTCAGAGTCGAACAAAAAATGCTCGGCAAAATGTTCGGAGTCGAGCAAAAAATGCTCGGGAAAATGTTCGGAGTCGAGCTCGGCAAAATGTTCGGAGTCGAGCAAAAAATGCTCGGGAAAATGTTCAGAGTCGAGCAAAAAATGCTCGGCAAAATGTTCGGAGTCGAGCAAAAAATGCTCGGGAAAATGTTCGGAGTCGAACAAAAAATGCTCGGCAAAATGTTCGGAGTCGAGCAAAAAATGCTCGGGAAAATGTTCGGAGTCGAGCAAAATATGTTCGGAGTCGAGCAAAAAATGCTCGGCAAAATGTTCGGAGTCGAACAAAACATATTCGGAGTCGAGCAAAAAATGCTCGGGAAAATGTTCGGAGTCGAGCAAAATATGTTCGGAGTCGAGCAAAAAAAGCTCGGCAAAATGTTCGGGGTCGAGCAAAAAATGCTCGGCAAAATGTTTGGAGTCGAGCAAAAAATGCTCGGCAAAATGTTCGGAGTCGAGCAAAAAATGCTCGGGAAAATGTTCGGAGTCGAGCAAAATATGTTCGGGAAAATGTTCGGAGTCGAGCAAAATATGTTCGGAGTCGAGCAAAAAATGCTCGGCAAAATGGTCGGAGTCGAGCAAAAAATGCTCGGGAAAATGTTCGAAGTCGAGCAAAAAATTCTCGGCAAAATGTTCGGTGTCGAGCAAAAAATGTTCGAAGTCGAGCAAAAAATGCTCGGCAAAATGTTCGCAGTCGAGCAAAAAATGCTCGGCAAAATGTTCGCAGTCGAGCAAAAAATGTTCGGTGTCGAGCAAAAAATGTTCGAAGTCGAGCAAAAAATGTTCGGAGTCGAGCAAAAAATGCTCGGCAAAATGTTCGGTGTCGAGCAAAAAATGTTCGGAGTCGAGCAAAAAATGCTCGGGAAAATGTTCGGAGTCGAGCAAAATATGTTCGGAGTCGAGCAAAAAATGCTCGGCAAAATGTTCGGAGTCGAGCAAAATATGTTCGGAGTCGAGCAAAATATGTTCGGAGTCGAGCAAAAAATGCTCGGGAAAATGTTCGGTGTCGAGCAAAGAATGCTCGGCAAAATGTTCGCTGTCGAGCAAAAAATGCTCGGAGTCGAGCAAAAAATTCTCGGTAAAATGTTCGCAGTCGAGCAAAAAATGTTCGGTGTCGAGCAAAAAATGTTCGAAGTCGAGCAAAAAATGTTCGAAGTCGAGCAAAAAATTCTCGGCAAAATGTTCGAAGTCGAGCAAAAATGCTCGGCAAAATGTTCGCAGTCGAGCAAAAAATGTTCGGTGTCGAGCAAAATATGTTCGGGAAATGTTCGGAGTCGAGCAAAAAATGCTCGGCAAAATGTTCGGAGTCGAGCAAAAAATGCTCGGGAAAATGTTCGGAGTCGAGCAAAATATGCTCGGCAAAATGTTCGGAGTCGAGCAAAAAATGCTCGGCAAAATGTTCGGAGTCGAGCAAAAAATGGTCGGGAAAATGTTCGGAGTCGAGCAAAAAATGCTCGGGAAAATGTTCGGAGTCGAGCAAAAAATGGTCGGGAAAATGTTCGGAGTCGAGCAAAAAATGCTCGGGAAAATGTTCGGAGTCGAGCAAAATATGCTCGGCAAAATGTTCGGAGTCGAGCAAAAAATGCTCGGGAAAATGTTCGGAGTCGAGCAAAAAATGCTCGGCAAAATGTTTGGAGTCGAGCAAAAAATGCTCGGCAAAATGTTCGGAGTCGAACAAAAAATGCTCGGCAAAATGTTCGGAGTCGAGCAAAAAATGCTCGGGAAAATGTTCGGAGTCGAGCAAAAAATGCTCGGCAAAATGGTCGGAGTCGAGCAAAATATGCTCGGGAAAATGTTCGAAGTCGAGCAAAAAATTCTCGGCAAAATGTTCGGTGTCGAGCAAAAAATGTTCGAAGTCGAGCAAAAAATGCTCGGCAAAATGTTCGCAGTCGAGCAAAAAATGCTCGGCAAAATGTTCGCAGTCGAGCAAAAAATGTTCGGTGTCGAGCAAAAAATGTTCGAAGTCGAGCAAAAAATGCTCGGCAAAATGTTCGGAGTCGAGCAAAAAATGTTAAAATTGTATTAAAGTAATGTCATATTCAATTGTCAATGTTGTGCATTAAAGCAGACAGTTCAGTTGTCTATTACACCTTGTCAACGGTAGTTTCAATAGGTTATGGGCCCAGACCCGGCATTTTAGTAAAAGTGTTAATTATTGCTAATTAGTTAGTGAAATGGCTGGAAATTATATTCTGAATGTTCCAAAGCTTAAGGGTCGTGAAAATTACGACGAGTGGGCGTTCGCAGCCGAGAATTTTTTAATTTTGGAAGGTGTGAACGTTACGAAAGATAGTGAACATGGCGGCGACATAACTAGTGTTGATGAACAAAAAGCGAAAGCGAAATTAATAATGACTATCGATCCATCATTATATGTGCATATAAAGTCTGAGAAGACAGTGCAGAGTATGTGGAAGAAGCTAAAATCATTATTTGATGACACAGGATTCACACGCAGAATTAGTTTGTTGCGGAATTTAATTTCGATACGCCTGGACAATTGTGAGACAATGACGGAATACGTAACTCAGCTTATTGATACGGCACAAAAATTAAGAGGAACCGGATTCGAAATAAACGAAGAATGGATTGCATCATTGCTTCTAGCCGGGCTTCCAGAAAAGTTTGAGCCAATGATTATGGCGATCGAACATTCTGGATTGGCTGTGAGTGCTGACGTCATAAAAACGAAGCTTCTCGATATGCATTCGGATGTTGGCAGCAGTGTAAATGGACAAGAGACAGCGTTTTGGATGAATCGACGAACGAAAAGTGGCAGCACTGTGCATCCCAAGCAAAGACAAACGTCAAAGTCAAATCAAACTTCATCAGGAAGTAAACAAATAAAGTGCTATAGATGTAAAAAAATTGGACACTATCGAAACCAATGTCCTGAATTAAAAGTTAAGGAAGCAGGTGCCTTCAGTGTAGCTTTTCTTCACGGAGAATTCAGTACAGAAGATTGGTATGTTGATTCCGGCGCAAGTGTCCATATGACAGCCAACCGAGATAATTTATTGCAAATACGAAAACATAAGATAAATGAAATAGTTGTGGCGAATAAAACATCTATGCCAGTTATGTGTGCCGGCGATACACTAATAACTACATGTATAAATACAGATCAGTTTGACATTCGTGTTAAAAATGTCTTGTATGTTCCTAACCTCACAACTAACCTCCTATCTGTTAGCCAGTTAATAGCAAATGGAAATACAGTTTCGTTTGAGAAGGATTGTTGTAATATCAGAAATAAACAGAATAAGCTGATTGGAGTAGCAAGTTTAAAAAATGGAGTGTACAAACTAAACACAGTTAAGTCAAAGGTGTTAGCAGCTTCGGCAGTACACACATCAGATGCAAGTCTGTGGCATAGGCGACTTGGGCACATCAACAGTAGTGACTTAGAGAAAATGAAGAATGGTGCAGTGGAGGGTGTATCTTATAAAGATAAAGCTAGCATCCAGAAATCCAACTGTGAAGTATGTTGCGAAGGAAAGCAATCTCGCTTACCTTTTCCATCAGCAAATCATAGGAGTGAAACCTTATTACAGGTAGTCCACTCAGATTTATGTGGGCCTATGGAGTCAAAATCAATTGGCCAGGCCAAATATTTTCTTCTTTTTGTTGATGATGCCAGTAGAATGTGTTTTGTATATTTTTTGAAAGAAAAGAATCAAGCATTGCAGTATTTTAAGGAGTATAAAAGGTTGGTGGAAAACCAAACTGGAAATAAAATCAAAGTTCTGAGAACAGATAATGGAGGAGAATTTTGTTCCCAGGAGATGGAAAATTATTTAAAAACAGAAGGGATAGTTCATCAAAAAACCAACCCATACACTCCGGAGCAGAATGGCCTCTGTGAGCGCTTCAATAGGACAATTGTTGAACGTGCTAAATGCTTACTTTTCGAAGCTAAATTAGGAAAACATTTCTGGGCAGAGGCAGTAAACTGGGCAGTTTACCTAAAGAATAGGTCGCCGGCCTCAGGTCTAGGAGATATTACACCATTTGAGAAATGGTCAGGCAGAAAACCAGACCTAAGTCATATTAGAGTGTTTGGTAGTCCTGTGATGGTGCATGTGCCAAAGAATAAAAGATTAAAATGGGACAGAAAGGCTACAAAACATTTCTTAGTGGGATATGCTGATAATGTAAAAGGTTATCGTCTTTACAACCCCACAACTAAAAAAGTTATCACAAGCAGAGATGTTACCATTTTGGAGTCTAGTAGTGATCCAGAAATGACACAAGTTGTTATGAGTGAAGGTCAAGAGACATCATCAGGTCATGCACAGAAGTATGATGACAGCGACAGCTCTGACTCTGAGCAATCTGTAAGGACAGTGATAGGTAATGATGACAGTACCTATGTAGAAGATGAAAGTGATATAAACAATCCTTCATATGATTTCACTGAGTGCATACCCATGAGAGAGATTAAGAATCTTACTGAGATGGCTGAGCCTGAAAGAAAAGTAAGAGAGCGAAAAAAGCCTGACAGATTTGGTTATAGCAATATGTGTGTTGAAACAGATGTGAATCTGTATGGAGATCAGATAACATATGAGGAGGCTATTAATGGACCAGAGTCAGGAGAGTGGTGTAAAGCTATGGAAGAAGAGTTGAATTCATTCGAAGAAAATGAAGCATGGGAGGTAGTAAACAGACCGGAACAAGCAACAGTGGTAAAGTGTAAGTGGGTGTTTCGAAAAAAGCTAGATAGTGATAAAAAAGTGAGATATCGTGCCCGTTTAGTAGCAAAAGGTTTCACACAGAAGGCAGGTATAGACTATAAAGAAACTTTTTCCCCTGTACTCCGTTATTCAACACTTAGACTTTTGTTTGAATTGAGTGTCAAATATAACTTAGATATTACTCATCTTGATGTTACCACAGCATTTTTAAATGGATATTTAAGTGAGACAGTGTATATGTGCTTACCTGATAATTTTGTATGTTCTGATAAAGAAAACAAAGTGTTAAAACTAAAAAGAGCAATTTATGGCTTAAAACAATCAGCTAGGGAGTGGTATAGGCGAGTAGATGATTGTTTACAAAGCTTAGGATATAAAAAGTCAATATATGAACCATGTTTATTTATTAAGCAGTATGATGGTGTAACTATATATATAGCTTTGTTTGTAGATGATTTTTTCATATTTTCAAATTGTAAAAAGCAAACTGAGTATCTTAAAACTGAGTTAAAATCAAAATTTAAAATAAAAGATTTAGGAGAGATCAAACAATGTCTAGGTATGAGGGTTAAGAAAGAAAATAATGTAATTTCTGTAGACCAAGAACAATTTGTTGAACAGTTGTTGTACAAATTTAATATGAAAAATTGTAACCCAGTTAGTACACCGATGGAAGTATACTTAAAACTTGAAAAAGCTAATTATTGTTCTCAATATCCTTACCAACAATTGATAGGTAGTTTATTATATTTAGCAATGCTCACCCGACCAGATATATTGTATGCAGTTTGTTACCTTAGTCAGTTTAATAATAATTATAATGAAACCCATTGGAAACATGCTAAACGAATTTTAAGGTATTTAAAGAAAACAAAGAGTTTTGGTTTAAAATATATAAAAGATGAGCATGACTTGGTAGGGTATGTAGATGCTGATTGGGCATCTAATGGATTAGATAGAAGATCTTTTACTGGATATATGTTTAAAATGTCTGGTAGTGTGATTTCTTTTGAATGTAAAAAACAGACAACAATAGCTTTATCAAGTACCGAAGCAGAGTACATGGCAATATGTGAGGCTTCTAAAGAAGCTATTTACTTGAGAAATCTATTGTTAGAGTTGAATTGTAGAAATGAGTCACCTGTACTTTTATTTAATGATAATCAGAGTGCTCAAAAACTAACTAAAAATTATGAATTCCATAAGAGAAGCAAGCATATTGATGTTAGATTTCATTTTGTAAGAACCGCTGTTGAAAATAAATATGTGATTATAAATTACTTAAATACAAATGATATGCCTGCAGATATTCTCACAAAAAGTTTGTGTTGTCAAAAACATTTTAAATTTACAAAACAATTTGGTATGATTGAATAGTAAAATGAATACTATAAATACTAAATAGATTTTAGTTTGTACCATGTGATGTTTTTTTGTTATTTGGAATATGTCTTTTATTTTAATAAGGGAGTGTGTTAAAATTGTATTAAAGTAATGTCATATTCAATTGTCAATGTTGTGCATTAAAGCAGACAGTTCAGTTGTCTATTACACCTTGTCAACGGTAGTTTCAATAAAAAATGCTCGGCAAAATGTTGGGAGTCGAGCAAAATATGTTCGGAGTCGAGCAAAAAATGCTCGGCAAAATGGTCGGAGTCGAACAAAAATGTTCGGAGTCGAGCAAAAAATGCTCGGCAAAATGTTCGCAGTCGAGCAAAAAATGCTCGGCAAAATGTTCGGAGTCGAGCAAAAAATGCTCGGCAAAATGTTCGGAGTCGAGCAAAAAATGCTCGGCACAATGTTCGGAGTCGAGCAAAATATGTTCGGAGTCGAGCAAAAAATGCTCGGCAAAATGTTCGCAGTCGAGCAAAAAATGCTCGGCAAAATGTTCGCAGTCGAGCAAAAAATGTTCGGTGTCGAGCAAAAAATGTTCGAAGTCGAGCAAAAAATGCTCGGCAAAATGTTGGGAGTCGAGCAAAACATGCTCGGCAAAATGTTCGGAGTCGAACAAAACATGTTCGGAGTTGAGCAAAAAATGTTCGCAGTCGAGCAAAAAATGCTCGGCAAAATGTTCGGAGTCGAGCAAAAAATGCTCGGCAAAATGTTCGGAGTCGAGCAAAAAATGCTCGGCACAATGTTCGGAGTCGAGCAAAATATGTTCGGAGTCGAGCAAAAAATGCTCGGGAAAATGTTCGGTGTCGAGCAAAAAATGCTCGGCAAAATGTTCGGAGTCGAGCAAAATATGTTCGGAGTCGAGCAAAAAATGCTCGGCAAAATGTTCGGGGTCGAGCAAAAAATGTTCGGCAAAATGTTTGGAGTCGAGCAAAAAATGCTCGGCAAAATGTTCAGAGTCGAACAAAAAATGCTCGGCAAAATGTTCGGAGTCGAGCAAAAAATGCTCGGGAAAATGTTCGGAGTCGAGCAAAATATGCTCGGCAAAATGTTCGGAGTCGAGCAAAAAATGCTCGGGAAAATGTTCGGAGTCGAGCAAAAAATGCTCGGCAAAATGTTCGGAGTCGAGCAAAAAATGCTCGGGAAAATGTTCGGAGTCGAACAAAAAATGCTCGGCAAAATGTTCGGAGTCGAGCAAAAAATGCTCGGGAAAATGTTCGGAGTCGAGCAAAATATGTTCGGAGTCGAGCAAAAAATGCTCGGCAAAATGGTCGGAGTCGAGCAAAATATGCTCGGGAAAATGTTCGAAGTCGAGCAAAAAATGCTCGGCAAAATGTTCGGTGTCGAGCAAAAAATGTTCGAAGTCGAGCAAAAAATGCTCGGCAAAATGTTCGCAGTCGAGCAAAAAATGCTCGGCAAAATGTTCGCAGTCGAGCAAAAAATGTTCGGTGTCGAGCAAAAAATGTTCGAAGTCGAGCAAAAAATGCTTGGCAAAATGTTCGGAGTCGAGCAAAAAATGCTCGGCAAAATGTTCGGAGTCGAGCAAAATATGTTCGGAGTCGAGCAAAAAATGCTCGGCAAAATGTTCGGAGTCGAACAAAACATGTTCGGAGTCGAGAAAAAATGCTCGGCAAAATGTTCGCAGTCGAGCAAAAAATTCTCGGCAAAATGTTCGGAGTCGAGCAAAAAATGCTCGGCAAAATGGTCGGAGTCGAGCAAAATATGCTCGGGAAAATGTTCGAAGTCGAGCAAAAAATTCTCGGCAAAATGTTCGGTGTCGAGCAAAAAATGTTCGAAGTCGAGCAAAAAATGCTCGGCAAAATGTTCGCAGTCGAGCAAAAAATGCTCGGCAAAATGTTCGCAGTCGAGCAAAAAATGTTCGGTGTCGAGCAAAAAATGTTCGAAGTCGAGCAAAAAATGCTGGGCAAAATGTTCGGAGTCGAGCAAAAAATGCTCGGCAAAATGTTCGGAGTCGAGCAAAATATGTTCGGAGTCGAGCAAAAAATGCTCGGCAAAATGTTCGGAGTCGAACAAAACATGTTCGGAGTCGAGAAAAAATGCTCGGCAAAATGTTCGCAGTCGAGCAAAAAATTCTCGGCAAAATGTTCGGAGTCGAGCAAAAAATGCTCGGCAAAATGTTCGGTGTCGAGCAAAAAATGTTCGAAGTCGAGCAAAAAATGCTCGGCAAAATGTTCGGTGTCGAGCAAAAAATGTTCGAAGTCGAGCAAAAAATGCTCGGCAAAATGTTCGCAGTCGAGCAAAAAATGCTCGGCAAAATGTTCGCAGTCGAGCAAAAAATGTTCGGTGTCGAGCAAAAAATGTTCGAAGTCGAGCAAAAAATGCTCGGCAAAATGTTCGGAGTCGAGCAAAAAATGCTCTGCAAAATGTTCGTAGTCGAGCAAAAAATGCTCGGCAAAATGTTCGGAGTCGAGCAAAAAATGCTCGGCAAAATGTTCGGAGTCGAGCAAAATATGTTCGGAGTCGAGCAAAAAATGCTCGGGAAAATGTTCGGAGTCGAACAAAACATGTTCGGAGTCGAGCAAAAAATGCTCGGCAAAATGTTCGCAGTCGAGCAAAAAATGCTCTGCAAAATGTTCGTAGTCGAGCAAAAAATGCTCGGCAAAATGTTCGGAGTCGAGCAAAAAATGCTCGGCAAAATGGTCGGAGTCGAGCAAAATATGCTCGGGAAAATGTTCGAAGTCGAGCAAAAAATGCTCGGCAAAATGTTCGGTGTCGAGCAAAAAATGTTCGAAGTCGAGCAAAAAATGCTCGGCAAAATGTTCGCAGTCGAGCAAAAAATGCTCGGCAAAATGTTCGCAGTCGAGCAAAAAATGTTCGGTGTCGAGCAAAAAATGTTCGAAGTCGAGCAAAAAATGCTTGGCAAAATGTTCGGAGTCGAGCAAAAAATGCTCGGCAAAATGTTCGGAGTCGAGCAAAATATGTTCGGAGTCGAGCAAAAAATGCTCGGCAAAATGTTCGGAGTCGAACAAAACATGTTCGGAGTCGAGAAAAAATGCTCGGCAAAATGTTCGCAGTCGAGCAAAAAATTCTCGGCAAAATGTTCGGAGTCGAGCAAAAAATGCTCGGCAAAATGGTCGGAGTCGAGCAAAATATGCTCGGGAAAATGTTCGAAGTCGAGCAAAAAATTCTCGGCAAAATGTTCGGTGTCGAGCAAAAAATGTTCGAAGTCGAGCAAAAAATGCTCGGCAAAATGTTCGCAGTCGAGCAAAAAATGCTCGGCAAAATGTTCGCAGTCGAGCAAAAAATGTTCGGTGTCGAGCAAAAAATGTTCGAAGTCGAGCAAAAAATGCTGGGCAAAATGTTCGGAGTCGAGCAAAAAATTCTCGGCAAAATGTTCGGAGTCGAGCAAAATATGTTCGGAGTCGAGCAAAAAATGCTCGGCAAAATGTTCGGAGTCGAACAAAACATGTTCGGAGTCGAGAAAAAATGCTCGGCAAAATGTTCGCAGTCGAGCAAAAAATTCTCGGCAAAATGTTCGGAGTCGAGCAAAAAATGCTCGGCAAAATGTTCGGTGTCGAGCAAAAAATGTTCGAAGTCGAGCAAAAAATGCTCGGCAAAATGTTCGGTGTCGAGCAAAAAATGTTCGAAGTCGAGCAAAAAATGCTCGGCAAAATGTTCGCAGTCGAGCAAAAAATGCTCGGCAAAATGTTCGCAGTCGAGCAAAAAATGTTCGGTGTCGAGCAAAAAATGTTCGAAGTCGAGCAAAAAATGCTCGGCAAAATGTTCGGAGTCGAGCAAAAAATGCTCTGCAAAATGTTCGTAGTCGAGCAAAAAATGCTCGGCAAAATGTTCGGAGTCGAGCAAAAAATGCTCGGCAAAATGTTCGGAGTCGAGCAAAATATGTTCGGAGTCGAGCAAAAAATGCTCGGGAAAATGTTCGGAGTCGAACAAAACATGTTCGGAGTCGAGCAAAAAATGCTCGGCAAAATGTTCGCAGTCGAGCAAAAAATGCTCTGCAAAATGTTCGTAGTCGAGCAAAAAATGCTCGGCAAAATGTTCGGAGTCGAGCAAAAAATGCTCGGCAAAATGTTCGGAGTCGAGCAAAATATGTTCGGAGTCGAGCAAAAAATGCTCGGGAAAATGTTCGGTGTCGAGCAAAAAATGCTCGGCAAAATGTTCGGAGTATAGCAAAATATGTTCGGAGTCGAGCAAAAAATGCTCGGCAAAATGTTCGGGGTCGAGCTAAAAATGTTCGGCAAAATGTTTGGAGTCGAGCAAAAAATGCTCGGCAAAATGTTCGGAGTCTAACAAAAAATGCTCGGCAAAATGTTCGGAGTCGAGCAAAAAATGCTCGGGAAAATGTTCGGAGTCGAGCAAAATATGTTCGGAGTCGAGCAAAAAATGCTCGGCAAAATGTTCGGAGTCGAGCAAAATATGTTCGGAGTCGAGCAAAAAATGCTCGGCAAAATGTTCGGAGTCGAACAAAACATGTTCGGAGTCGAGCAAAAAATGCTCGGCAAAATGTTCGCAGTCGAGCAAAAAATGCTTGGCAAAATGGTCGGAGTCGAGCAAAAAATGCTCGGGAAAATGTTCAATGTCGAGCAAAAAATTCTCGGCAAAATGTTCGGTGTCGAGCAAAAAATGTTCGGAGTCGAGCAAAAAATGCTCGGCAAAATGTTCGAAGTCGAGCAAAAAATGCTCGGCAAAATGTTCGGAGTCGAGCAAAAAATGCTCGGCAAAATGTTCGGAGTCGAGCAAAATATGTTCGGAGTCGAGCAAAAAATGCTCGGCAAAATGTTCGGAGTCGAACAAAACATGTTCGGAGTCGAGCAAAAAATGCTCGGCAAAATGTTCGCAGTCGAGCAAAAAATGCTCGGCAAAATGTTCGGAGTCGAGCAAAAAATGCTCGGCAAAATGTTCGGAGTCGAGCAAAAAATGCTCGGCACAATGTTCGGAGTCGAGCAAAATATGTTCGGAGTCGAGCAAAAAATGCTCGGGAAAATGTTCGGTGTCGAGCAAAAAATGCTCGGCAAAATGTTCGGAGTCGAGCAAAATATGTTCGGAGTCGAGCAAAAAATGCTCGGCAAAATGTTCGGGGTCGAGCAAAAAATGTTCGGCAAAATGTTTGGAGTCGAGCAAAAAATGCTCGGCAAAATGTTCGGAGTCGAACAAAAAATGCTCGGCAAAATGTTCGGAGTCGAGCAAAAAATGCTCGGGAAAATGTTCGGAGTCGAGCAAAATATGCTCGGCAAAATGTTCGGAGTCGAGCAAAAAATGCTCGGGAAAATGTTCGGAGTCGAGCAAAAAATGCTCGGCAAAATGTTCGGAGTCGAACAAAACATGTTCGGAGTCGAGAAAAAATGCTCGGCAAAATGTTCGCAGTCGAGCAAAAAATGCTCGGCAAAATGTTCGGAGTCGAGCAAAAAATGCTCGGCAAAATGTTCGGAGTCGAGCAAAATATGTTCGGAGTCGAGCAAAAAATGCTCGGGAAAATGTTTGGAGTCGAGCAAAAAAGCCTCAGCAAAATGTTCGGAGTCGAGCAAAATATGTTCGGAGTCGAGAAAAAATGCTCGGCAAAATGTTCGGAGTCGAACAAAACATGTTCGGAGTCGAGCAAAAAATGCTCGGCAAAATGTTCGCAGTCGAGCAAAAAATGCTCGGCAAAATGTTCGGAGTCGAGCAAAAAATGCTCGGCAAAATGTTCGGAGTCGAGCAAAAAATGCTCGGCAAAATGTTCGGAGTCGAGCAAATTATGTTCGGAGTCGAGCAAAAAATGCTCGGGAAAATGTTCGGGGTCGAGCAAAAAATGTTCGGCAAAATGTTTGGAGTCGAGCAAAAAATGCTCGGCAAAATGTTCGGAGTCGAACAAAAAATGCTCGGCAAAATGTTCGGAGTCGAGCAAAAAATGCTCGGCAAAATGTTCGGAGTCGAGCAAAATATGTTCGGAGTCGAGCAAAAAATGCTCGGCAAAATGTTCGGAGTCAAGCAAAATATGCTCGGCAAAATGTTCGGATTCGAGTAAAATATGTTCGGAGTCAAGCAAAAAATGTTCGGCAAAATGTTCGGAGTCGAGCAAAAAATGCTCGGGAAAATGTTCGGCAAAATGTTCGGTGTCGAGCAAAAAATGTTCGGAGTCGAGCAAAAAATGCTCGGCAAAATGTTCGGAGTCGAGCAAAATATGTTCGGAGTCGAGCAAAAAATGCTCGGCAAAATGTTCGGAGTCGAACAAAACATGTTCGGAGTCGAGCAAAAAATGCTCGGCAAAATGTTCGCAGTCGAGCAAAAAATGCTCTGCAAAATGTTCGTAGTCGAGCAAAAAATGCTCGGCAAAATGTTCGGAGTCGAGCAAAAAATGCTCGGCAAAATGTTCGGAGTCGAGCAAAATATGTTCGGAGTCGAGCAAAAAATGCTCGGGAAAATGTTCGGTGTCGAGCAAAAAATGCTCGGCAAAATGTTCGGAGTATAGCAAAATATGTTCGGAGTCGAGCAAAAAATGCTCGGCAAAATGTTCGGGGTCGAGCTAAAAATGTTCGGCAAAATGTTTGGAGTCGAGCAAAAAATGCTCGGCAAAATGTTCGGAGTCTAACAAAAAATGCTCGGCAAAATGTTCGGAGTCGAGCAAAAAATGCTCGGGAAAATGTTCGGAGTCGAGCAAAATATGTTCGGAGTCGAGCAAAAAATGCTCGGCAAAATGTTCGGAGTCGAGCAAAATATGTTCGGAGTCGAGCAAAAAATGCTCGGCAAAATGTTCGGAGTCGAACAAAAAATGCTTGGCAAAATGGTCGGAGTCGAGCAAAAAATGCTCGGGAAAATGTTCAATGTCGAGCAAAAAATTCTCGGCAAAATGTTCGGTGTCGAGCAAAAAATGTTCGGAGTCGAGCAAAAAATGCTCGGCAAAATGTTCGAAGTCGAGCAAAAAATGCTCGGCAAAATGTTCGGAGTCGAGCAAAAAATGCTCGGCAAAATGTTCGGAGTCGAGCAAAATATGTTCGGAGTCGAGCAAAAAATGCTCGGCAAAATGTTCGGAGTCGAACAAAACATGTTCGGAGTCGAGCAAAAAATGCTCGGCAAAATGTTCGCAGTCGAGCAAAAAATGCTCGGCAAAATGTTCGGAGTCGAGCAAAAAATGCTCGGCAAAATGTTCGGAGTCGAGCAAAAAATGCTCGGCACAATGTTCGGAGTCGAGCAAAATATGTTCGGAGTCGAGCAAAAAATGCTCGGGAAAATGTTCGGTGTCGAGCAAAAAATGCTCGGCAAAATGTTCGGAGTCGAGCAAAATATGTTCGGAGTCGAGCAAAAAATGCTCGGGAAAATGTTCGGTGTCGAGCAAAAAATGCTCGGCAAAATGTTCGGAGTCGAGCAAAATATGTTCGGAGTCGAGCAAAAAATGCTCGGCAAAATGTTCGGGGTCGAGCAAAAAATGTTCGGCAAAATGTTTGGAGTCGATCAAAAAATGCTCGGCAAAATGTTCGGTGTCGAGCAAAAAATGTTCGAAGTCGAGCAAAAAATGCTCGGCAAAATGTTCGCAGTCGAGCAAAAAATGCTCGGCAAAATGTTCGGAGTCGAGCAAAATATGTTCGGAGTCAAGCAAAAAATGCTCGGCAAAATGTTCGGAGTCGAACAAAAAATGCTCGGCAAAATGTTCGGAGTCGAGCAAAATATGTTCGGGGTCGAGCAAAAAATGTTCGGCAAAATGTTTGGAGTCGAGCAAAAAAGCCTCGGCAAAATGTTCGGAGTCGAGCAAAATATGTTCGCAGTCGAGCAAAAAATGCTCGGCAAAATGTTCGCAGTCGAGCAAAAAATGTTCGGTGTCGAGCAAAAAATGTTCGAAGTCGAGCAAAAAATGCTCGGCAAAATGTTCGGAGTCGAGCAAAAAATGCTCGGCAAAATGTTCGGAGTCGAGCAAAATATGTTCGGAGTCGAGCAAAAAATGCTCGGCAAAATGTTCGGAGTCGAACAAAACATGTTCGGAGTCGAGAAAAAATGCTCGGCAAAATGTTCGCAGTCGAGCAAAAAATGCTCGGCAAAATGTTCGGAGTCGAGCAAAAAATGCTCGGCAAAATGTTCGGAGTCGAGCAAAATATGTTCGGAGTCGAGCAAAAAATGCTCGGGAAAATGTTTGGAGTCGAGCAAAAAAGCCTCAGCAAAATGTTCGGAGTCGAGCAAAATATGTTCGGAGTCGAGAAAAAATGCTCGGCAAAATGTTCGGAGTCGAACAAAACATGTTCGGAGTCGAGCAAAAAATGCTCGGCAAAATGTTCGCAGTCGAGCAAAAAATGCTCGGCAAAATGTTCGGAGTCGAGCAAAAAATGCTCGGCAAAATGTTCGGAGTCGAGCAAAAAATGCTCGGCAAAATGTTCGGAGTCGAGCAAATTATGTTCGGAGTCGAGCAAAAAATGCTCGGGAAAATGTTCGGGGTCGAGCAAAAAATGTTCGGAGTCGAGCAAAAAATGCTCGGCAAAATGTTCGCAGTCGAGCAAAAAATGCTCGGCAAAATGTTCGGAGTCGAGCAAAAAATGCTCGGCAAAATGTTCGGAGTCGAGCAAAAAATGCTCGGCACAATGTTCGGAGTCGAGCAAAATATGTTCGGAGTCGAGCAAAAAATGCTCGGGAAAATGTTCGGTGTCGAGCAAAAAATGCTCGGCAAAATGTTCGGAGTCGAGCAAAATATGTTCGGAGTCGAGCAAAAAATGCTCGGGAAAATGTTCGGTGTCGAGCAAAAAATGCTCGGCAAAATGTTCGGAGTCGAGCAAAATATGTTCGGAGTCGAGCAAAAAATGCTCGGCAAAATGTTCGGGGTCGAGCAAAAAATGTTCGGCAAAATGTTTGGAGTCGATCAAAAAATGCTCGGCAAAATGTTCGGTGTCGAGCAAAAAATGTTCGAAGTCGAGCAAAAAATGCTCGGCAAAATGTTCGCAGTCGAGCAAAAAATGCTCGGCAAAATGTTCGGAGTCGAGCAAAATATGTTCGGAGTCAAGCAAAAAATGCTCGGCAAAATGTTCGGAGTCGAACAAAAAATGCTCGGCAAAATGTTCGGAGTCGAGCAAAATATGTTCGGGGTCGAGCAAAAAATGTTCGGCAAAATGTTTGGAGTCGAGCAAAAAAGCCTCGGCAAAATGTTCGGAGTCGAGCAAAATATGTTCGCAGTCGAGCAAAAAATGCTCGGCAAAATGTTCGCAGTCGAGCAAAAAATGTTCGGTGTCGAGCAAAAAATGTTCGAAGTCGAGCAAAAAATGCTCGGCAAAATGTTCGGAGTCGAGCAAAAAATGCTCGGCAAAATGTTCGGAGTCGAGCAAAATATGTTCGGAGTCGAGCAAAAAATGCTCGGCAAAATGTTCGGAGTCGAACAAAACATGTTCGGAGTCGAGAAAAAATGCTCGGCAAAATGTTCGCAGTCGAGCAAAAAATGCTCGGCAAAATGTTCGGAGTCGAGCAAAAAATGCTCGGCAAAATGTTCGGAGTCGAGCAAAATATGTTCGGAGTCGAGCAAAAAATGCTCGGGAAAATGTTTGGAGTCGAGCAAAAAAGCCTCAGCAAAATGTTCGGAGTCGAGCAAAATATGTTCGGAGTCGAGAAAAAATGCTCGGCAAAATGTTCGGAGTCGAACAAAACATGTTCGGAGTCGAGCAAAAAATGCTCGGCAAAATGTTCGCAGTCGAGCAAAAAATGCTCGGCAAAATGTTCGGAGTCGAGCAAAAAATGCTCGGCAAAATGTTCGGAGTCGAGCAAAAAATGCTCGGCAAAATGTTCGGAGTCGAGCAAATTATGTTCGGAGTCGAGCAAAAAATGCTCGGGAAAATGTTCGGGGTCGAGCAAAAAATGTTCGGCAAAATGTTTGGAGTCGAGCAAAAAATGCTCGGCAAAATGTTCGGAGTCGAACAAAAAATGCTCGGCAAAATGTTCGGAGTCGAGCAAAAAATGCTCGGGAAAATGTTCGGAGTCGAGCAAAATATGTTCGGAGTCGAGCAAAAAATGCTCGGCAAAATGTTCGGAGTCGAGCAAAATATGTTCGGAGTCGAGCAAAAAATGCTCGGCAAAATGTTCGTAGTCGAACAAAACATATTCGGAGTCGAGCAAAAAATGCTCGGGAAAATGTTCGGAGTCGAGCAAAATATGTTCGGAGTCGAGCAAAAAATGCTCGGCAAAATGTTCGGGGTCGAGCAAAAAATGCTCGGCAAAATGTTTGGAGTCGAGCAAAAAATGCTCGGCAAAATGTTCGGAGTCGAGCAAAAAATGCTCGGGAAAATGTTCGGAGTCGAGCAAAATATGTTCGGAGTCGAGCAAAAAATGCTCGGCAAAATGGTCGGAGTCGAGCAAAAAATGCTCGGGAAAATGTTCGAAGTCGAGCAAAAAATGCTCGGCAAAATGGTCGGAGTCGAGCAAAAAATGCTCGGGAAAATGTTCGAAGTCGAGCAAAAAATTCTCGGCAAAATGTTCGGTGTCGAGCAAAAAATGTTCGAAGTCGAGCAAAAAATGCTCGGCAAAATATTCGATGTCGAGCAAAAAATGCTCGGCAAAATGTTCGGAGTCGAGCAAAAAATGCTCGGGAAAATGTTCGGAGTCGAGCAAAATATGTTCGGAGTCGAGCAAAAAATGCTCGGCAAAATGTTCGGAGTCGAGCAAAATATGTTCGGAGTCGAGCAAAAAATGCTCGGCAAAATGTTCGGAGTCGAGCAAAATATGTTCGGAGTCGAGCAAAAAATGCTCGGCAAAATGTTCGGGGTCGAGCAAAAAATGCTCGGCAAAATGTTTGGAGTCGAGCAAAAAATGCTCGGCAAAATGTTCGGAGTCGAGCAAAAAATGCTCGGGAAAATGTTCGGAGTCGAGCAAAATATGTTCGGAGTCGAGCAAAAAATGCTCGGCAAAATGGTCGGAGTCGAGCAAAAAATGCTCGGGAAAATGTTCGAAGTCGAGCAAAAAATGCTCGGCAAAATGGTCGGAGTCGAGCAAAAAATGCTCGGGAAAATGTTCGAAGTCGAGCAAAAAATTCTCGGCAAAATGTTCGGTGTCGAGCAAAAAATGTTCGAAGTCGAGCAAAAAATGCTCGGCAAAATATTCGATGTCGAGCAAAAAATGCTCGGCAAAATGTTCGGAGTCGAGCAAAATATGTTCGGAGTCGAGCAAAAAATGCTCGGCAAAATGTTCGGAGTCGAGCAAAAAATGCTCGGCAAAATGTTCGGAGTCGAGCAAAATATGTTCGGAGTCGAGCAAAAAATGCTCGGCAAAATGTTCGGAGTCAAGCAAAATATGCTCGGCAAAATGTTCGGATTCGAGTAAAATATGTTCGGAGTCAAGCAAAAAATTTTCGGCAAAATGTTCGGAGTCGAGCAAAAAATGCTCGGGAAAATGTTCGGCAAAATGTTCGGTGTCGAGCAAAAAATGTTCGGAGTCGAGCAAAAAATGCTCGGCAAAATGTTCGGAGTCGAGCAAAAAATGCTCGGCAAAATGGTCGGAGTCGAGCAAAAAATGCTCGGGAAAATGTTCGAAGTCGAGCAAAAAATGCTCGGCAAAATGGTCGGAGTCGAGCAAAAAATGCTCGGGAAAATGTTCGAAGTCGAGCAAAAAATTCTCGGCAAAATGTTCGGTGTCGAGCAAAAAATGTTCGAAGTCGAGCAAAAAATGCTCGGCAAAATGTTCGCAGTCGAGCAAAAAATGCTCGGCAAAATGTTCGCAGTCGAGCAAAAAATGTTCGGTGTCGAGCAAAAAATGTTCGAAGTCGAGCAAAAAATGCTCGGCAAAATGTTCGCAGTCGAGCAAAAAATGTTCGGTGTCGAGCAAAAAATGTTCGAAGTCGAGCAAAAAATGCTCGGCAAAATGTTCGGAGTCGAGCAAAAAAGCCTCGGCAAAATGTTCGGAGTCGAGCAAAATATGTTCGGAGTCGAGCAAAAAATGCTCGGCAAAATGTTCGGGGTCGAGCAAAAAATGTTCGGCAAAATGTTTGGAGTCGAGCAAAGAATGCTCGGCAAAATGTTCGGTGTCGAGCAAAAAATGCTCGGAGTCGAGCAAAAAATTCTCGGTAAAATGTTCGCAGTCGAGCAAAAAATGTTCGGTGTCGAGCAAAAAATGTTCGAAGTCGAGCAAAAAATGTTCGAAGTCGAGCAAAAAATTCTCGGCAAAATGTTCGAAGTCGAGCAAAAATGCTCGGCAAAATGTTCGCAGTCGAGCAAAAAATGTTTGGTGTCGAGCAAAATATGTTCGGAGTCGAGCAAAAAATGCTCGGCAAAATGTTCGGGGTCGAGCAAAAAATGCTCGGCAAAATGTTTGGAGTCGAGCAAAAAATGCTCGGCAAAATATTCGGAGTCGAACAAAAAATGCTCGGCAAAATGTTCGGAGTCGAGCAAAAAATGCCCGGGAAAATGTTCGGAGTCGAGCAAAATATGTTCGGGAAAATGTTCGGAGTCGAGCAAAATATGTTCGGAGTCGAGCAAAAAATGCTCGGCAAAATGGTCGGAGTCGAGCAAAAAATGCTCGGGAAAATGTTCGAAGTCGAGCAAAAAATTCTCGGCAAAATGTTCGGTGTCGAGCAAAAAATGTTCGAAGTCGAGCAAAAAATGCTCGGCAAAATGTTCGCAGTCGAGCAAAAAATGCTCGGCAAAATGTTCGCAGTCGAGCAAAAAATGTTCGGTGTCGAGCAAAAAATGTTCGAAGTCGAGCAAAAAATGCTCGGCAAAATGTTCGGAGTCGAGCAAAAAATGCTCGGCAAAATGTTCGGAGTCGAGCAAAATATGTTCGGAGTCGAGCAAAAAATGCTCGGCAAAATGTTCGGAGTCGAACAAAACATGTTCGGAGTCGAGCAAAAAATGCTCGGCAAAATGTTCGCAGTCGAGCAAAAAATGCTCTGCAAAATGTTCGTAGTCGAGCAAAAAATGCTCGGCAAAATGTTCGGAGTCGAGCAAAAAATGCTCGGCAAAATGTTCGGAGTCGAGCAAAATATGTTCGGAGTCGAGCAAAAAATGCTCGGGAAAATGTTCGGTGTCGAGCAAAAAATGCTCGGCAAAATGTTCGGAGTATAGCAAAATATGTTCGGAGTCGAGCAAAAAATGCTCGGCAAAATGTTCGGGGTCGAGCTAAAAATGTTCGGCAAAATGTTTGGAGTCGAGCAAAAAATGCTCGGCAAAATGTTCGGAGTCGAACAAAAAATGCTCGGCAAAATGTTCGGAGTCGAGCAAAAAATGCTCGGGAAAATGTTCGGAGTCGAGCAAAATATGTTCGGAGTCGAGCAAAAAATGCTCGGCAAAATGTTCGGAGTCGAGCAAAATATGTTCGGAGTCGAGCAAAAAATGCTCGGCAAAATGTTCGGAGTCGAACAAAACATATTCGGAGTCGAGCAAAAAATGCTCGGGAAAATGTTTGGAGTCGAGCAAAATATGTTCGGAGTCGAGCAAAAAATGCTTGGCAAAATGGTCGGAGTCGAGCAAAAAATGCTCGGGAAAATGTTCAATGTCGAGCAAAAAATTCTCGGCAAAATGTTCGGTGTCGAGCAAAAAATGTTCGGAGTCGAGCAAAAAATGCTCGGCAAAATGTTCGAAGTCGAGCAAAAAATGCTCGGCAAAATGTTCGGAGTCGAGCAAAAAATGCTCGGCAAAATGTTCGGAGTCGAGCAAAATATGTTCGGAGTCGAGCAAAAAATGCTCGGCAAAATGTTCGGAGTCGAACAAAACATGTTCGGAGTCGAGCAAAAAATGCTCGGCAAAATGTTCGCAGTCGAGCAAAAAATGCTCGGCAAAATGTTCGGAGTCGAGCAAAAAATGCTCGGCAAAATGTTCGGAGTCGAGCAAAAAATGCTCGGCACAATGTTCGGAGTCGAGCAAAATATGTTCGGAGTCGAGCAAAAAATGCTCGGGAAAATGTTCGGTGTCGAGCAAAAAATGCTCGGCAAAATGTTCGGAGTCGAGCAAAATATGTTCGGAGTCGAGCAAAAAATGCTCGGCAAAATGTTCGGGGTCGAGCAAAAAATGTTCGGCAAAATGTTTGGAGTCGAGCAAAAAATGCTCGGCAAAATGTTCGGAGTCGAACAAAAAATGCTCGGCAAAATGTTCGGAGTCGAGCAAAAAATGCTCGGGAAAATGTTCGGAGTCGAGCAAAATATGCTCGGCAAAATGTTCGGAGTCGAGCAAAAAATGCTCGGGAAAATGTTCGGAGTCGAGCAAAAAATGCTCGGCAAAATGTTCGGAGTCGAGCAAAAAATGCTCGGGAAAATGTTCGGAGTCGAGCAAAAAATGCTCGGCAAAATGTTCGGAGTCGAGCAAAATATGTTCGGAGTCGAGCAAAAAATGCTCGGGAAAATGTTCGGTGTCGAGCAAAAAATCCTCGGCAAAATGTTCGGAGTCGAGCAAAATATGTTCGGAGTCGAGCAAAAAATGCTCGGCAAAATGTTCGGGGTCGAGCAAAAAATGTTCGGCAAAATGTTTGGAGTCGATCAAAAAATGCTCGGCAAAATGTTCGGTGTCGAGCAAAAAATGTTCGAAGTCGAGCAAAAAATGCTCGGCAAAATGTTCGCAGTCGAGCAAAAAATGCTCGGCAAAATGTTCGGAGTCGAGCAAAATATGTTCGGAGTCAAGCAAAAAATGCTCGGCAAAATGTTCGGAGTCGAACAAAAAATGCTCGGCAAAATGTTCGGAGTCGAGCAAAATATGTTCGGGGTCGAGCAAAAAATGTTCGGCAAAATGTTTGGAGTCGAGCAAAAAAGCCTCGGCAAAATGTTCGGAGTCGAGCAAAATATGTTCGGAGTCGAGCAAAAAATGCTCGGCAAAATGTTCGGGGTCGAGCAAAAAATGTTCGGCAAAATGTTCGGAGTCGAACAAAAAATGCTCGGCAAAATGGTCGGAGTCGAGCAAAATATGCTCGGGAAAATGTTCGAAGTCGAGCAAAAAATTCTAGGCAAAATGTTCGGTGTCGAGCAAAAAATGTTCGAAGTTGAGCAAAAAATGCTCGGCAAAATGTTCGCAGTCGAGCAAAAAATGCTCGGCAAAATGTTCGCAGTCGAGCAAAAAATGTTCGGTGTCGAGCAAAAAATGTTCGAAGTCGAGCAAAAAATGCTCGGCAAAATGTTCGGAGTCGAGCAAAAAATGCTCGGCAAAATGTTCGGAGTCGAGCAAAATATGTTCGGAGTCGAGCAAAAAATGCTCGGCAAAATGTTCGGAGTCGAACAAAACATGTTCGGAGTCGAGAAAAAATGCTCGGCAAAATGTTCGCAGTCGAGCAAAAAATGCTCGGCAAAATGGTCGGAGTCGAGCAAAATATGTTCGGGAAAATGTTCGGAGTCGAGCAAAATATGTTCGGAGTCGAGCAAAAAATGCTCGGCAAAATGGTCGGAGTCGAGCAAAAAATGCTCGGGAAAATGTTCGAAGTCGAGCAAAATATGTTCGGAGTCGAGAAAAAATGCTCGGCAAAATGTTCGGAGTCGAACAAAACATGTTCGGAGTCGAGCAAAAAATGCTCGGCAAAATGTTCGCAGTCGAGCAAAAAATGCTCGGCAAAATGTTCGGAGTCGAGCAAAAAATGCTCGGCAAAATGTTCGGTGTCGATCAAAAAATGCTCGGCAAAATGTTCGGAGTCGAGCAAAAAATGCTCGGCAAAATGTTCGCAGTCGAGCAAAAAATGCTCGATTCCGAACATTTTTTGCTCGACACCGAACATTTTTTGCTCGACTGCGAACATTTTGCCGAGCATTTTTTGCTCGACTCCGAACATTTTGCCCAGCATTTTTTGATCGACACCGAACATTTTTTGCTCGACACCGAACATATTTTGCTCGATTTCGAACATTTTTTGCTCGACTTTGAACATTTTTTGCTCGACTGCGAACATTTTGCCGAGCATTTTTTGCTCGACTCCGAACATTTTGCCGAGCATTTTTTGCTCGACTCCGAACATATTTTGCTCGACTCCGACCATTTTGCCGAGCATTTTTGCTCGACTCCGAACATATTTTACTCGACTCGAACATTTTCCCGAGCATTTCTTGCTCGACTCCGAACATTTTGCCGAGCATTTTTTGCTCGAAACCGAACATTTTTTGCTCGACTCCGAACATTTTGCCCAGCATTTTTTGCTCGACACCGAACATTTTCCCGAACATTTTTTGCTCGACTCCGAACATATTTTGCTCGACTCGAACATTTTGCCGAGCATTTTTTGCTCGACTCCGAACATTTTGCCGAGCATTTTTTGCTCGACTCCGAACATATTTTGCTCGACTCCGACCATTTTGCCGAGCATTTTTGCTCGACTCCGAACATATTTTACTCGACTCGAACATTTTCCCGAGCATTTCTTGCTCGACTCCGAACATTTTGCCGAGCATTTTTTGCTCGAAACCGAACATTTTTTGCTCGACTCCGAACATTTTGCCCAGCATTTTTTGCTCGACACCGAACATTTTTTGCTCGACTGCGAACATTTTGCCGAGCATTCTTTGCTCGACACCGAACATTTTCCCGAGCATTTTTTGCTCGACTCCGAACATATTTTGCTCGACTCGAACATTTTGCCGATCATTTTTTGCTCGACTCCGAACATTTTGCCGAGCATTTTTTGCTCGACTCCGAACATATTTTGCTCGAATCCGACCATTTTGCCGAGCATTTTTTTGCTCGACTCCGAACATATTTTACTCGACTCGAACATTTTCCCGAGCATTTCTTGCTCGACTCCGAACATTTTGCCGAGCATTTTTTGCTCGACACCGAACATTTTTTGCTCGACTCCGAACATTTTGCCCAGCATTTTTTGCTCGACACCGAACATTTTGCCGAGCATTTTTTGATCGACACCGAACATTTTCCCGAGCATTTTCTGATCGACTCCGAACATTTTGCCGAGCATTTTTTGCTCGACTCCGAACATATTTTGCTCGACTCGAACATTTTGCCGAGCATTTTTTGCTCGACTCCGAACATTTTGCCGAGCATTTTTTGCTCGACTCCGAACATATTTTGCTCGACTCCGACCATTTTGCCGAGCATTTTTTGCTCGACTCCGAACATATTTTACTCGACTCGAACATTTTCCCGAGCATTTCTTGCTCGACTCCGAACATTTTGCCGAGCATTTTTTGCTCGACACCGAACATTTTCCCGAGCATTTTTTGCTCGACTCCGAACATTTTGCCGAGCATTTTTTGCTCGACTCCGAACATATTTTGCTCGACTCCGACCATTTTGCCGAGCATTTTTGCTCGACTCCGAACATATTTTACTCGACTCGAACATTTTCCCGAGCATTTCTTGCTCGACTCCGAACATTTTGCCGAGCATTTTTTGCTCGAAACCGAACATTTTTTGCTCGACTCCGAACATTTTGCCCAGCATTTTTTGCTCGACACCGAACATTTTTTGCTCGACTGCGAACATTTTGCCGAGCATTCTTTGCTCGACACCGAACATTTTCCCGAGCATTTTTTGCTCGACTCCGAACATATTTTGCTCGACTCGAACATTTTGCCGATCATTTTTTGCTCGACTCCGAACATTTTGCCGAGCATTTTTTGCTCGACTCCGAACATATTTTGCTCGAATCCGACCATTTTGCCGAGCATTTTTTTGCTCGACTCCGAACATATTTTACTCGACTCGAACATTTTCCCGAGCATTTCTTGCTCGACTCCGAACATTTTGCCGAGCATTTTTTGCTCGACACCGAACATTTTTTGCTCGACTCCGAACATTTTGCCCAGCATTTTTTGCTCGACACCGAACATTTTGCCGAGCATTTTTTGATCGACACCGAACATTTTCCCGAGCATTTTCTGATCGACTCCGAACATTTTGCCGAGCATTTTTTCCTCGACACCGAACATTTTCCCGAGCATTTTTTGCTCGACACCGAACATTTTTTGCTCGACTGCGAACATTTTGCCGAGCATTTTTGCTCGACTTCGAACATTTTGCCGAGCATTTTTTGCTCGACTTCGAACATTTTTTGCTCGACACCGAACATTTTTTGCTCGACTGCGAACATTTTGCCGAGAATTTTTTGCTCGACTCCGAGCATTTTTTGCTCGACACCGAACATTTTGCCGAGCATTTTTTGCTCGACTCCGAACATATTTTGCTCGACTCGAACATTTTGCCGAGCATTTTTTGCTCGACTCCGAACATTTTGCCGAGCATTTTTTGCTCGACTCCGAACATATTTTGCTCGACTCCGACCATTTTGCCGAGCATTTTTTGCTCGACTCCGAACATATTTTACTCGACTCGAACATTTTCCCGAGCATTTCTTGCTCGACTCCGAACATTTTACCGAGCATTTTTTGCTCGACACCGAACATTTTCCCGAGCATTTTTTGCTCGACTCCGAACATATTTTGTTCGACTCCGAACATTTTGCCGAGCATTTTTTGCTCGACTCCGAACATTTTTTGCTCGACTCCGAATATTTTCGCAAATGTTCGGTGTTGAGCAAAAAATGTTCGAAGTCGAGCAAAAAATGTTCGAAGTCGAGCAAAAAATGCTCGGCAAAATGTTCGCAGTCGAGATAAAATGCTCGGCAAAATGTTCGGTGTCGTGCAAAAAATGTTCGGAATCGAGCAAAATATGTTTGGAATCGAGCAAAAAATGCTCGGCAAAATGTTTGGAGTCGAGCAAAAAATGCTCGGCAAAATGTTCGGTGTCGAGCAAAAAATGCTCGGCAAAATGTTCGGTGTCGAGCAAAAAATGTTTGGAGTCGAGCAAAAAGTGCTCGGGAAAATGTTCGGTGTCGAGCAAAAAATGCTCGGCAAAATGTTCGGAGTCGAGCAAAATATGTTCGGAGTCGAGCAAAAAATGCTCGGCAAAATGTTCGGAGTCGAGCAAAAAATGCTCGGCAAAATGTTCGGAGTCGAGCAAAATATGTTCGGAGTCAAGCAAAAAATGTTCGGCAAAATGTTCGGAGTCGAGCAAAAAATGCTCGGGAAAATGTTCGGCAAAATGTTCGGTGTCGAGCAAAAAATGTTCGGAGTCGAGCAAAAAATGCTCGGCAAAATGTTCGGTGTCGAGCAAAAAATGTTCGGTGTCGAGCAAAAAATGTTCGAAGTCGAGCAAAAAATGCTCGGCAAAATATTCGATGTCGAGCAAAAAATGCTCGGCAAAATGTTCGGAGTCGAGCAAAATATGTTCGGAGTCGAGCAAAAAATGCTCGGCAAAATGTTCGGAGTCGAGCAAAAAATGTTTGGAGTCGAGCAAAAAATGCTCGGCAAAATGTTCAAAGTCGAGCAAAATATGTTCGAAGTCGAGCAAAAAATGCTCGGCAAAATATTCTGAGTCGAGCAAAAAGTGCTCGGGAAAATGTTCGGTGTCGAGCAAAAAATGCTCGGCAAAATGTTCGGAGTCGAGCAAAAAATGCTCGGGAAAATGTTCGCAGTCGAGATAAAATGCTCGGCAAAATGTTCGGTGTCAAGCAAAAAATGCTCGTCGTGATGTTCGGTGTCGTGCAAAAAATGTTCGGAATCGAGCAAAATATGTTTGGAATCGAGCAAAAAATGCTCGGCAAAATGTTTGGAGTCGAGCAAAAAATGCTCGGCAAAATGGTCGGTGTCGAGCAAAAAATGCTCGGCAAAATGTTCGGTGTCGAGCAAAAAATGTTTGGAGTCGAGCAAAAAATGCTCGGCAAAATTTTCAAAGTCGAGCAAAATATGCTCGAAGTCGAGCAAAAAATGCTCGGGAAAATGTTCGGAGTCGAGCAAAATATGTTCGGAGTCGAGCAAAAAATGCTCGGCAAAATGTTCGGTGTCGAGCAAAATATGTTCGGAGTCGAGCAAAAAATGCTCGGGAAAATGTTCGGTGTCGAGCAAAAAATGCTCGGCAAAATGTTCGGTGTCGAGCAAAAAATCCTCGGAGTCGAGCAAAAAATGCTCGGCAAAATGTTCGTGGTCGAGCAAAAAATGTTCGGAGTCGAGCAAAAAATGCTCGGCAAAATGTTCGCAGTCGAGCAAAAAATGTTCGGTGTCGAGCAAAAAATGTTCGAAGTCGAGCAAAAAATGCTCGGCAAAATGTTCGAAGTCGAGCAAAAAATGCTCGGCAAAATGTTCGGAGTCAAGCAAAAAATGCTCGGGAAAATGTTCGGTGTCGAGCAAAAAATGCTCGGCAAAATGTTCGGAGTCGAGCAAAAAATGCTCGGGAAAATGTTCGGAGTCGAGCAAAATATGTTCGGAGTCGAGCAAAAAATGCTCGGCAAAATGTTAACCATTATTATTGTAATTTAACCAACGATTAAAAACGGTAACACTTCATCGTAACACTATTAAAAAAAACCCGATACCCCAATCTCGTTTCTGGAGTACTCGGTAATATGAGACATATACCGCGGTAATAGATGAGCATACCTCGGTATTAGGGGAAGTCGCCTCACTGACTGAAATTTGTTTAAATAATTATAACGCTTCAAAATATATCAAAATAAGAGAAAGAAATATAAAACAAAATAGATATAAAACATTAAAAAAATAAACAATTTGCCGAAGAAAGTTCAGATTTTATAATATTTCACTCTGAATTCAAATTTCCCTGATTTACCCCGGTAATAGGTGCTTTTACCTTATTCAAACTGCAATTTTATTGAGAAACAATGGAATTTTTATTGATTTTTACAAGATAATCAGCTCTTAAAAACTTTAAATCATTAGTTTCTTATGTTTATTATTATACATATTTTTAACCTATTTAGAAAAAGATTTTTTATAATAAAAAAATAATCAATTTTAGGGACTAGGTTTCAGAACGTAAAATGTCACTGTCACTTTGACAGCATACCACATGGCACATGTAGATTGTTTTGACTTCGAGTTTGAATTATTTTTGCCGATTGGAAACATTAACGTAAAATATTTTTATTAACATAAATAAACTTTAAAATGGACATTGTTAGCAAATTAGAGCAAGAAATTTCAGAATTACGGAAGAATTTGGAATGCAAGGAGCAAGAACTGTTGGATATAAAACATAAAATGGAAACAGTATGTATGACCGACTTATTATTTTTATTTATTCGCTTGTAAACATTTATGGCTTTAACTTTTTAGCTATACATGTGTGACATTGGGTGATCTGAATCTAATCTAATTAATAGTGTATGAAGGTTATTTATGTTTGGTATATTTCTGAGCAGGGACTGAAACCGGTTAATTTTTATTTTCCAAAGTACGTGTCTGACTGAGATACCATGATATTAGTTTTAAAGAGTAATACACACTAAATTAACCACAGTAATTTTTTTCGGTAAATTTGAATAAAACGAAACCGAAAGAATATTAACAAAAACCTTTATTATACTGGTATAACTCCCATAGTAAATAATAATCGGTATTCAGTTCCTGTTTCTGAGTTTTAATGAAGGTATATTTTACACTTAACATGTGATAAAACTTTTGAGCAATAAAGCCATATTTTTCTTATAAAAAGTGTTTAACATGTTCACGCCGGGGCTGATTTTCACTAGTTTTGCTGTGAGGCGGCGCTCATATTAATGACGCGCTTCATCTGGCGGCGCGCCCTATGAGACAGTGTAGTGCGAGCCACCGGTGGTACATGCCGCCCGATGAGATAGTCTAGTGCGAGCCACCAGTGGTATGCGCCGCCCGATGGGACAATCTAGTGGGGGCCACCAGTGGTACACGCGGCGTGAACGTGTTAAAGCGTTACTTGCGCATGGTTCAGTAGGAAGCATATTGCCTTGGAACCACAGGTTTTGTATTTGAATTCTGGGGATTTCACAAAAAAGTAATGTTTTCGTTCAGAGGGTATGGGAAGCCTTTTCTTGATAATTTATCAAGGCGTTTTGAGTGTTTTGCAGCAAATGTGGTCATGGGCAGAATGAAAGATGACAGCTGTTTGATTTGAATTTCAACAAAATCTCATACAAAGACCATATTACATTCCTTGAAACGGCGGGATAAATAATATGAATTATAAATTATTACTTATTCTATCTTTCAGAGTTAGACCACACATAATTATTATATATTTTCATGTTTCTTCTGCCAACCCAACATTCACTTCCATACATCAAGATAAACACCTCCTTTATACTTAACTAAAGGTTATAATTAACTTTATTGTATGTCTATTATGATTTTGGACTGCAACTTATCAAGACAATCAATCTTATAAATTTTGTTTTACAGACTCAGTTGGACAGTCAAAATGGGACAGGTGTTGACCAAACAAACTCTCTAAAAGTACAGTTTGGAGAATGTATACCAAAGTGGGCAATAGAAAGGTATTTGTACCCAAACTGTTTTTAATGTAAAACGAAAAACTTGGCGATTAAAAAGAGTGGCGGAGAGTTTATTGCCAGTTCTTCTCGTCCGTTCTCAGCCCTTGAGAACTGGCAGTAAATGTAAAATTAGCAGGATTTAATATGTATTTTTATTGACATTAGTTTATGTTCATAAGTGTACATTATGTTACCTAAATGAATAAATGATTTTGAATTTGAATAAAACTAATTTTTTATCTTGTTTATATCATATCAACAACATTCTTGTTTGTGTTTTATGTAGTACCCAAGGTGCCCTATTTTTATATTTTTTTTTATTGTTTTTTTCACAACTGGTCACTTCATGCAATTAAACCACAGAGGAATATTTAGTAATTTTTTTTATTTTAGATATCGACAGATTAGCATGAAGTTCACTTGATGGTAGGTGATACCTCAGCCACAGAACAGCAGTCAATGATGCGCTGTCGACCTACTTTATACTTCGAGCATTCGGACATCCATAGACTGAAACCGAAACGCACAATGTGCACTTCACGGTTTTTCCTTCTATGAACGGTGGTTTGTTACCCGGCCGGAGTTTCGATATTCCTCCCAACCGATGCCCGAAGTTACCAGACGTGGGGAAAATATGCTTGCAGAATATTATACACACATGGTCCCGGTGGGATTCGAACCCATGACCCATCGATGCGCACGGCAGGTGTTCTACCAAACGGTCGAGTTCGAGTCTATGGATTTCCGAAAGCTCGAAGTAAAAATTAGGTCGACAGATCATTGACTGATGTTCTGTGGCTGAGGTATCATCTACCATCAAGTGAACCTCATGCTCGTCTGTCGATATCTGACTTTAAAAAAATATAACATAACACCCTTTTTTTTACTAATATCCTAATGGTATACAATTTCTTGTAGGTACAGTAGACAAATACTTCTACCAGATATTGGTGTTCGAGGGCAGGAGAGGCTGATGAAGAGTAAAGTCTTGATAGTGGGTGCGGGCGGTTTGGGATGCCCAGCGGCTGTCTACCTGGCAGGTGCTGGTGTCGGTAAGATTCTGATTATATAGTGATAGCAATCTGCTCCAGCTTCAGACGGGTGCTATGTAGATGTGCTATAAAAAGTACTGTTATTAGCTGATAATGTAGCTTTCTATTGGTGAAAGAATTTTTAAAATCGGTCTAGTCGTTTTTGAGTTACATCGTAACAAACAAACAAATATTGCCTATTTATAATAATAGTATAGATTTCCCTTTTTGTTGTGTTGTATGTTTGATATCTTCTATACTTAATACATATTATAAAAAGGAAAGATTTTTTTGTTTGTTACGTTTAAGTTAAAAACTGCTTGACCGATTTTAAAAATTCTTTCACTATTAGAAAACTACAGCTTCACCAAGTGACATAGGCTATATTTACTCGTATTTCCAGAAATAATTAGTGATCCCTACTAAAACTTGAATAATGTAACTCAAGGTGTAAAAAAAGGTAGTAAGGTTTTATCTCTGGATCTACAGAATCGATTTTATAAATTCTTTCACCAATAGAAAGCTACATTATCAGCGAGTAACATAGGCTTATTTTTGTGTGTAGTATATCTATATACATACTAGTATTCAATATAATAAGTTTCCATGCATGCAAAAATAAAATAAATTAAAAATAAGCAATTTCGATATATACCCGTCGAAATGTCTTCAATATATGTTTTTTCCTACCAGGTGAGATAGGTATAATAGACTATGATACAGTGGACCTTACTAACATACATAGACAGTTTCTTCACACTGAGATAGATCAAGATATCAGCAAAGCTGAGTCGGCAGCGAGCAGCTTGCGGAGGTAAGACTATCTATATTATGTATATAATATATCTATACTTACATAAAACAAAGTCGTGTAACTCAAGAACGACTGCACAAATTTACATATGCCCCACTAGTGGACCAACAAAAAACGTGCCCCACTAGTGAACCAACAAATAACGTGCCCCACTAGTGAACCAACAAATAACGTGCCCCACTAGTGAACCAACAAAAAACGTGCCTCACTAGTGAACCAACAAAAAACGTGCCCCACTAGTGAACCAACAAAAAACGTGCCTCACTAGTGAACCAACAAAAAACGTGCCCCACTAGTGAACCAACAAAAAACGTGCCCCACTAGTGAACCAACAAAAAACGTGCCCCACTAGTGAACCAACAAAAAACGTGCCTCACTAGTGAACCAACAAAAAACGTGCCCCACTAGTGAACCAACAAAAAACGTGCCTCACTAGTGAACCAACAAAAAACGTGCCCCACTAGTGAACCAACAAAAAACGTGCCCCACTAGTGAACCAACAAAAAACGTGCCCCACTAGTGAACCAACAAAAAACGTGCCCCACTAGTGAACCAACAAAAAACGTGCCCCACTAGTGAACTAACAATTCACATGTCCCACTAGTGAACCCGGCAATTCACATGCCCCACTAGAGAACTAACAATTCACATGTCCCACTAGTGAACCAACAATTCACATGCCCCACTAGTGAACCCGGCAATTCACATGCCCCACTAGTGAACCAACAATTCAAATGCCCCACTAGTGAACTAACAATTCACATGCCCCACTAGAGAACTAACAATTCACATGTCCCACTAGTGAACCCGGCAATTCACATGCCCCACTAGTGAACTAACAATTCACATGCCCCACTAGTGAACTAACAATTCACATCCTCCACTAGAGAACTAACAATTCACATGCCCCAATAGAGAACTAACAATTCACATGTCCCACTAGTGAACCCGGCAATTCACATGCCCCACTAGTGAACTAACAATTCACATGCCCCACTAGTGAACTAACAATTCACATGCCCCACTAGTGAACTAACAATTCACATGCCCCACTAGTGAACTAACAATTCACATGCCCCACTAGTGAACTAACAATTCACATGCCCCACTAGTGAACTAACAATTCACATGTCCCACTAGTGAACTAACAATTCACATGCCCCACTAGTGAACTAACAATTCACACTTAATATCAGTAGGTATAAGGTATGTTGAGGTGGTTTGGGCATGTAGAAAGGATGTATGTAAGTAGGGAAACGAAAAAGATTTATGAAACTGGTGCGAGTGGTAGTCGGGAGTGGTCGACCTAGGCGAACGTACCTCGATCAGATCGGGGACGTTCTGCAAAAGGGCCAGGTCAAAAGTACTCGTAACCGACGAGTGTGTGTGAAAGCATTGATGAAAGTGGAAAAAGCGAAAGTGGTATGTAAGGATCGGAGCATATGGAATTCCGTGATCTCTGCCTACCGCAATGGGAAAGAGGTGTGATGTATATAGTATATCTATGTATGTATGTATAAGTATATTTATTTCAGTATAAACTCCCGTATAAAAATAACTCCATACAATGTCCAGTTGAACTCGACGAATGCGCTGGAGATAGCCTCGCGGTACGATGTGATACTGGACTGTTCTGATAACGTGCCCACGAGGTACATGTTGAGCGATGTCTCCGTGCTGGCCAAGGTAATTATTGGTCTTAACTCGTTAACTGGCCTTGTATCATATGTGATACAATATTATAAAGATAAGACATTGCATCATATGTAATACAATCTAAGAATAATAAAATCTTACATCATATATCAATCTAAGAATGATAAGATATTGTATCATATGTGATACAATCTAAGAATGTTACGATCTTGCATCATATGTGATACAAACTAAGTTTGATAAATCATTGCGTCATATGTGATACAATCCAATAATGATAAGATCTTGCATCACATGTGATGCAATCGGGTATACGATATGATATTTTGTATTTGTCTGGTCATCTCAGTTTGGCAAAGAAAGTGGCATCGAAGTTTTTTTTTGTGTGGATGGTTCATTATTTATTTACTAGCTTTTACCCGCGACTTCGTCCGCGCAGACCTATATTAATAACTCTTCTTGGGCCTTTTCTACTTACCGCAATACACTCTTATCCTACCGAATATTTGTTTCGTCCTACATTTGATATTCAACGTTATAATTTGTCCAATTAACTAAACCTTTTAAATTATACCCTATATGTTATTCTGATGTATAAACAGTAATTATGTAAAGTTTCATCAAAATCCGTTTAATAGTTTTTGGGTGAAAGAGTAACAAACATCCTTACATTTTTGTATTGTGTTTAGGATTAAGTATTTTACCTAATATTTGTTTTTATTTGTTTTTTTTGTACGTGTGGCATTCCTCTGAAATAAATAAATTTCATTTCATTTCATTTCTTACATCCTCACAAACTTTCACTTTATAATATTAGTAAGATTAGTAGGATTTATGTACCAACCAATATTTATTGTATTTTTATTAAGGCAAATGAAATTAATCTAGATATTATTCTTTTATTTAATCTAGATACCACTAATATCTGGTAGTGCACTCAAAATGGAAGGACAACTTACAATATATGGATACCGAGCTGATAGGAATCCTAATGAAAAGGTAAGTCTTATACAGGTTGCACCAAAAACGACGCCAGTCAACTAAAATTATTATTTACTAGCCGTCCCCGCCCGCCCGCTTTGCTGGGCGAATTGTAAAGGATAGACGCATATGAACTATCCACATAAATTTGAAAAAAAATGGTAAAGGGTTGATGGAATTCAAAAAATGAATAGCCTAAAACCTTCTACAATTAATTCCGCGTCGAATGGTCATGGTATCATGCCGATCGGTCCAGTAGTTTTCAAGTTTATCGATAACAAAGAAAAAAAAGTTGCTTATATATATATAGATTGATTTAGGTAACACAATGTACACTTATGAACGTCAATAAAAATATTAAAATACTTCTAATTTTACATTTACTGCCAGTTCTCAAATCAAGGGCGTAGAGCGGACGAGAAGAACTGGCAAGAAACTCGCCGCCACTCTTTTTAATCGCCAAGTTTTTGTTTTACAAATGTTTTGTAAGGAGCTGCAACCATTACACCATGTTCCACGTGACATCTTTAAGTAATTAACTATAATAATAATAAAAAAAATGTAAATAAAAGAAAAAAATAAAATAAATAAAAAACAAATATTTGTCCTCTATCAGCAGTAGGCATGTTGAAATAGGAGTTTGCACTTACATTCTCGTGGGAACAACACGTAAAAATGCTGATTTTTATCGACAGAGGAGCGAGATACTTGGTGTGATACCTCAGCCACAGGACATCAATTACGTGCTGTCGGTCTATGTTTTTTTTGTTACATATCGACAGACAAGCGTAAAGCTCACATGATGATAGATAGTACTTACTATTTGTGTGTATGTTACTGAGCTAAACCACTGGACTTATTTTGATGATTTTTACATTTGATCGCTATGGCGCTGCTATAGGTTTTTAACCCAATATTTCCCTATAGATAAAAAATGAATATATTGTACCCAGGATGCCAGCTACCGCGGTCCGTGCTATAGATGTGTGTTCCCATCGCCCCCTCCGGCTGAGGCGGTGGGCAGCTGCTCAGCTAATGGGGTCGCGGGTTCGGTTCCAGGCGCTATAGGTAAGCACTTGAATATTCCAAGGTTTTTTTATATCACAGTCGACTGAGTAGCATGAGGTTTACATGGTGGTATGTCAGCCTCAGACACATAACATCGGGCGCTGATGTGTTGTTGGCCTATTTTTTTGGATCCAGTATTCGGAAATCCAGACTGAAACTGAAACGGGCAATGCACTCCATGGTTTATCATAATGTTATTTATTGTTCGTTTCAAGAAATGAGTCACATGTTTAGAAGGCCGACACCGCATCTTAGATATTTGAGTCGCAGATGGTGGTGGTTATTACTTAAAATCACGTAATAAAATACAAAAAAACATCTGGATAGGGATACCCTAATCACCTAGCGGTATGAAAATTACGACAAAATATACATCAAAAATTTCATAAAAAACGGTCGAGTCGTTTCGGAGGAGGACAGACACCGTAACACGCGATTTTTGTATAGATATCGTGTATGCCTTAACAGTAGGATTTCATTTCAGGAGCTCTACAGTCCTTGGAAGCGATAAAATTGTTAGTTGGTCACACCCGGGACAAACTGTTGGTTGAGAGATTGTTGATATTCGATGGAGAAGATATGACCTTCAGAACTGGTAAGTTTCATTAAAAAAGTTGACCTTTTTGGAGTTATTATTAGGATTTGAGGGGTATTTTTAACATGTGTTTGATATTTAAGGGTTAAGTGAGTTGTTTGAGAGTTAAGTGATTGTTAATTTAGTGAATTATTTGAGGGGATTATCCCAGAATTATCTCAAAAAGATCATTAAAAGAAAGTCTTCAAAAATCTTGGTTTTACGGTCCTCAAAATTTGCAGTGAAGCTTCGTGGACGCAGGACGCAGTGTCCCTCCTGCTCGGACTGTCCCACCATCACGCGGCTGGTCGATTACGAGATGTTTTGTAAGGCGCAGGCGAAAGAGAAGGTATGTATCACTATCAGTGTTGCCAACATGGGGGTATTCTCCCTAAAATTGGGCGTAAATTTGACACTCAGCCTCTAAACCCAGTGAGTGTGTAATGAAAAGAGATTTTTAGGGGAATACTGTGGGGGAATATTTTTAGAGGAATTCGTTTCACTATGTAAATGTGGACATATGTGTTTTTTATTTTTTTCGTTTATTTTTTTATTATTATAGTTATTTAATTCAAGATGTCATGTGGAACATGGTGTAATGGTTGCAGCTCCTTACAAACATTTTGTAAAACAATAAACTTGGCGATTAAAAAGAGTGGCGGAGAGTTTATTGCCAGTTGTTCTCGTCCGTTCTACGCCCTTGATTTGAGAACTGGCAGTAAATGTAAAATTAGAAGCATTTTTTATTGACGTTCATAAGTGTACATTGTGTTACCTAAATGAATAAATGATTTTTGAATTTGACTCTCAGGACTTAGATCTAAAGATATTACCGCCCGAGAAGCGGATATCCGCTCCCGAATTAGCGGCCAAACTGAATCAAAATGGGAAACAGCGCCATCTGTTGGTCGACGTTAGGAGCGAGCCGGAGTTCCAGATGTGCTCCATAGATGGCGCCCTCAACTACCCTCTGGATCAGATGCACAGGAGTTTGAACCAGCTGCTGGAGGAGATTAAGCAGGCGAAGGGCAATGGTAATGTATAGAGAGAGAGTGAGAAAGAGAGTTTTTTATGTTTGACTAGCGCTCCGCCCAGGCTTCGCGCGGGTGTTATGTAGATATGCTGTACATAAAAATATGAATAAATCTAAGAAAACCACCGATTAATTAATAATTACTTATTAATTATATTAAAATAAAAAAGGACTTTTGATTTAAGGTGGTTCGTTTTCCATACAAGAAGTCATGATTATGAACGAAGTCAGTTACTACCAAAGTAAATAGTTGCACAAATATTTAGTATCGAAACTCTAAACTGACTTCGTTCATAATCATGACTTTTTGTATGGAAAACGAACCACCTTAATCGACGATAGCTCAGTGCAAAAGGCTTTATTAAAATCAAATCTAAGAGCATTAAATTTTCAAAAAATTCTGAAATTATTAAAAAATTCAATAAATCTATAAAATTTCACCAGAATCCATTCAGTCGTTTTTGGGTGGAAGAATAACAAACATCCTCACAAACATTTACATTTATAAGTAGGGTCGACTCCAATCACGAATTCCTGATGTTCCAGTGACATTCATCTGTCGCCGCGGGAATGATTCTCAAGTAGCGGCCAAGCGTGTGTCGGACCTCCTCGAAGAAGGTCACAGGAGCAAAATAAACGACCTCTCCGGAGGACTGCACGCCTGGTCCAAACTAGTGGATAACAACTTTCCTGTGTATTAAATAAATTATTGTTAACTCTCCCCTCCATTGTTTTTCCTCGCCATACCCAAGGTTTAAGATCTTTATTATTTCTCAAAGTTTACAATAAATCACTAACGAGAAATAAACTTATTAATAATAATATATGTAACATATAAAAATATGAATATAATCATTCCACCAGAAAAAGTATCAAATTCTTATATATTAACAGTAGGGACCAATACGTACAATGATATAATCATATAATGTCCCCCCTCCACCCCCAATCAGATGGTCGGGGTACTGCAAGTCACCAATAACAAGCAGGTGACGTCAGAGTCCATAGATGTCTTCACATCGACGGTAATAAAGGCATTAAAAACGTACCTAATTTTTTTTTTTCGCCATAAGTGATAAGTCGTTGTGTCATGGGAGTGACGCATTCGAAAGAGCAGAAAATTTTAAGTAGGATGGCGTTCACAAGTCATCATCGACCAAAATGTCGCTTATGCCCTATTGCCTTTTAACCCTGGAAATACACATCGCACCTAGAAAATCAAACCGTCACTAAACGAAAACTGACGGTTTTCACCTATAAACGCCATCTTGTGAGATTATTGTTCGTTTCATTCATTTAGGTAACACAATGTAGACTTATGAACATCAATTAAAAATACATATTAAATGCTTCTAATTTTACATTTACTACCAGTTCTCAAATCAAGGGCGTAGAACGGATGAGAAGAACTGGCAATAAACTCTCCGCCACTCTTTTTAATCGCCAATTTTTTTTTACAAAATGTTCTAACTTCAAACGGCCAACTTTATGCACAAACACGTTACGAGAATTTTAGACGGGATTTCCCAAAAATACGTGTTTTGTTTCGTTTTTGTTTTTTCAAGGTGCGATATATTGGTGTAGTCCAGCGTAGGTATGGCGGACTTGGCTGACTTGGCTGGCTTGACTTGGCTAACTTGACGAGACCTTACTCAATAGTGTTACAATTGATTAAGGAAATATGTATTTGTTACATTCATAGCAATACAATTGTTTTAATTTTTTATTGTTTTTATGAAATAAATATATTTTAATATATGATTTGTTGGTTTTTCATTTATTATTTTCAGGATTTCGTTCAAATGGTGATATATTGTAGGGTGGTTTAGTAAATGGCTTAGTAAATCTTGAAAGATAGTTATTGTTACTATAAAATACCTTACACTTACAAACGATTTAAAAATATTGAATTAGCGAAAATCTAACCAGAAGTATTTATTTATTATATATGAAACTATTTGTGACATAAAAAACATATAGGTATTCAAATTTCTCTCCTAAATCTTCCCTTGCGTGGACTGTTGAGATCCAAGGCTTTTTGACCTAATAACAAACTGCTGGGGACAATTACAAAAAAAAATCCATTTTAACTTTACGTTTTTTTATTTTAGATATATCGACAGACGAGCATGAGGTTCACTTGATGGTAGGTGATACCTCAGCCACAGAACATCAGTCAATGATGCGCTGTCGACCTACATTTTACTTCGAGCATTTGGAAATCCATAGACCGAAACCGAAACGCGCAATATGCCCTTCACATTCCATCTATGAACGCTGGTTCGTTACCCGGTCGGAACTTCGATATTCCTCCCACCTGATCAATGCCCGAAGTTACCAGACGTAGGTAAACATGCTTACAGAAAACTATAATCATGTCGTTTCGATGGGATTCGAACCCACAACCCATCGATGCGCACGGTAGGTGTTCTACCGAACGCGCCAACGAGCCCGTCAACTAACAACTTCCTTAGGTCACAAGTTAAATTAAAAGACAAATAAAGAAAAAATTATATTAAACTTCAATACATCATTCAAAATCTAAACTTTCGTCTTCAATATCGTAGCGTAAATCGTCGTCATTCCTATCATCTCTTCTAGACTTCTGTTTTCTTAGTCTTTTTAAATAATTCATAATAGCATTATCTCTTACTGAGTCCATATAACTGATTTGTCTTCTTATACTTTTCATATTATCTTCTACGATATCATTTTCATGGAATAATGACCATTGGGTATTATGACGTCTTGAAGTTTGTTCTGTAATTTTGATTCAAAAAATTCAAACTTAAAAATCATTTATTCATTTAGGTAACACAATGTACACTTATGAACGTCAATAAAAATACATATTAAATGCTTCTAATTTTACATTTACCGCCAGTTCTCAAATCAAGGGCGTAGAATGATTGTGTGAAGAATATGTGTTTGAGGGGTGATTGATAATATAACTAGTGAAAGAAGAGAATGGAAACAGTTGGTGGGAGGAATATCGAAATTCTGACCGGGTAACGAACCACCGTTCATAGATGGAAAAACCGTGAAGTGCATTGCGCGTTTCGGTTTCAGTCTATGGATTTCCGAATGCTCGAATTAAAAAGTAGGTCGACAGCGCATCATTGACTGATGTTCTGTGGCTGAGGTATCACCTGCCATCAAGTGAACCTAACGGCATCTCTTGATGATCAATCAAGAGATATCTCGCGGAAGAGGGAAGACAAACTGAGATATAAAATATCTCGATATAATATATCGACATCGACAACTTTTATAGATAAGATATCTCGATCGACAAATATCTCTACTTTTGTCAAATAAAGTCGAGTTTTAAGTGTAAGTATCATGTTAGATCCGGAAGATATAAAGAGATAATCGATTAAAACACGACAAAACGGTCGACGAAATTTTGTCGTGGTTGTCATGCTGAGACTCCTTTTTGAGAGAAGTATTGTTTTAGTGTTGTCTTTTTTTTTACTTATATTTAAACTAGCGACGCGCCCCGGCTTCACACGGCTGCAATGTAGATGTTCTATACACAAAACATAGCCTATGTTACTCGCTGATAATGTAGCTTTCTATTGGTGAAAGAATTTTCAAAATCGGTCCAGTAGTTTTTGAGTTTATTCATCACATACAAAAATACAAATCCTTCCTCTTTATAATATTAGTATAGATAAAGTTAGATTAATAAATTATTTGTTTCTGTCAAATAAACTTTTCATTCATTCATTCATTCATATAAATTACCATTTTCTCTCGAGTTTCCATTTAGCAAAGTTTCTGATTGTAATTCATCGTTGAGCGTTTTTCCATCTTCCTGTATACTCTGTAGGTTACTTCTACGTTGTATAGTTATTGGTATTCTAATTTTCATCAATTGCTTTTCGTATCGAGCCAGAATTGGAGTCTTTGGCGACGTAATTTTCACATGTTTAAGCGATTCGATTTCCCATGTATTTAAAACTGCAAATTATTAAATTTAAAAATTTAATACCGGCGCACACTAAGCTATCGCTGGCGACCACCAGGGGCGGATTTGCCTATAAGCCAAGTAAGCCCATTGGCTTACTTGTGCTCCTGCCGCCCTAGGCAAAATGGGGGGGGGGGGGGGGAGGTTCAGAGTCCACGTATTATCGTTGTGGTAGTTCGTGTGAATAGACCCTTATATAGCATCGGCGCACAGTGACGTGACAGCGAGCGGACGTGACGGAGCCACAAGTTACGGGAGTGGCTGGTGCTGCCTCCCTGTGGCACACCTGGCCACAGTTAACAGCTTCACATATGGCCTAATGTATATACAACGCTAAGACAAACATTCCTACCTTATTATCGTAGTTTGACGGGTTCGTTGGCGCGTTCGCTAGAACACCTACCGTGCGCATCGATGGGTCGTCTGTTCGAATTTCGCCGGGACATGATTATAATTATATTATCTATAAACTTGTCTTCTTCACGTCTGGTCACTTCGAGAATTAAACTGGTGGAAGGGATATCGAAATTCCGACCGGGTAACGAACCACCGTTCATAGATGGAAAACCGTGAAGTGCACATTGCGCATTTCGGTTTCAGTCTATGGATTTCCGAATACTCGAAGTAAAAAATAGGTCAACAGCGAATCATTGACTGATTTTGTGTGGCTGAGGTATCACCTACCATCAAGTGAACCTCATGCTCGTCTGTCGATATCTGACATAAAAAAAAACATAGGTCGACAGCGCATCATTGACTGATGTTCTGTGGCTGAGGTATCACCTACCATCAAGTGAACCTCATACTCGTCTGACGATATCTAATATTAATAATTACTTACAAAATATAATAAGACACAATTTGTACATCTTTCTAAGATAAAGGCGATGTAATAAAAGAGAGAATTATGCGGTAGAATTGAAATATAATGTACCGTAAAATTAATTATAAGATTAATTATACTTATCTTTTTCGATGCGCAATTTAAATTTTCTTACTGACAATAGACCGGGAGATAGTGACACAAAATTTCCAGTCATTTGTACCAGTATGGCGGTTCTTCAGAGGTAGTGTTAGGTAGTACAGGACTTCAAAAAGAGTTTGTAAGAGTAGCCTCTTTTTCACTCTGAGCCAGTACAAATTACAATGTCCCTCTTCAAATGTAGCGAGGCGTATCGTCGTAGGTGAAGCTTGGAGCGACATTTGTACTAAAAATTCAAAAATCATTTATTAATATAGGTAACATAATGTACACTTGTGAACGTCAATAAAAAATACATATTAAATGCTTCTAATTTTACATTTACTGCCAGTTCTCAAATCAAGGGCGTAGAACGTACGAGAAGAACTGGCAATAAACTCGCCGCCACTCTTTTTAATCGCCAAGATTTTAGCCGAACGTCCACCGCCGGCTAAACTAAATGAAAACTAAACTCAGTGAACTAAGCTAAGCTAAACTAGAACTACATTGTCCGTCCACCAATAAATAAGCTAAAACTACGTTAGTGATGGCCAGTTTGTGCTAGAACGTCGAGTTAACCGGACGTGATATGGAAGACGACACGAGCAATGACGAGACTTTAGAGGAGGACTATCGTCAGAGGAGAAGAAGATTGATTATTGCTTATTTTATGAAGAAAAAACGGAACAACACAGTCGACAGGCGTCAGAGGGGTAAGGGAAGGGGATGAGAGGCGCTTAGTTTAGCTCAGTTAGTTACGGATCGGCCGCACAACTAAGTTAGTTCCACTTAGCTGGGGCAATTCACGTAGCTTAGCTGGCATAGTTTGCGGTGGACGCACATGTATGAAAAACTGGCTCAACTATGCGAGCTAAGCTAAACAAACTTAGTTTAGCCGGCGGTGGACGTTCGGCTTTTGTGTTACAAAATGTTTGTAAGGAGCTGCAACCATTACACCATGTTCCACATGACATCTTGAAGTAATTAACTACCTATCTAACTAGCGCGTACTAATATGACATTTGATGGTTATTATTGTTAGTGTGATGAAACAATAAAAAATCAAATGTACATAACAAATAAGGTATATTATTTTAATATGCGGCTAACAAAAAAGTAAAAATAATAATATTTTTTATTTGATTAATCCTAAAATTCCAACGATTTAGTACTGAAATACATCGAGAAAAAAACGAGCGCAACATAAAGTTTGAAGTAGTACGTTTTATAATTTTGAGCTGCTCTTACATTTGGACGCTGTTAAGCAATACAGTGTCAACCCACATATTAAATTTTGAAACCAATCGCTTCTTTATCGCTCCTGAGCTGGAGCACATATTTCAAAAGAGATGTATATCATTTAAATCGTTTTAATAGCAAGAATATTGAAAAAACTATAATAGTTGGCGCGAACTCCTAACATGCTTAGAATAAAATTTCAAAAAATTCAAAATTCAAAAATCATTTATTCATTTAGGTAACACAATGTACACTTATGAACGTCACTAAAAAATACATATTAAATGCTTCTAATATTACATTTACTGCCAGTTCACAAATCAAGGGCGTAGAGCGGACGAGAAGAACTGGCAAGAAACTCGCCGCCACTCTTTTTAATCGCCAAGTTTTTGTTTTACAAATGTTTTATAAGGGGCTGCAACCATTACACCATGTTCCACATGACATCACACAATTAACTATAATTATCAAAGAAAAATATATATAAACGAAAAAATAAAAAAAAAATAAAACAAAGATTTGTCCTCTATCAGCAGTATGTATGGTGAAATAGGAGCACTCACATTCTAGTGGGAACAACACGCAAATACATAGACGAAATAACTAATATCACCGCATGCACGAATTCAAGTTCGACCTGTCATCACAAGTAGCACCCGTTCACGAGCATGACGCATGGCCAGCCATCGGCCCCCTCGCCATATTTTAGGGAGAGAGACAACCCGACGCATGGACGCTGCCACAAGCAATGACATTTAAGCGAGCATGACGATCCTTGAAACGTGAACTTGGCTACATAAGAAAATAATAATAATATTTAACAATAATGCACTAAATTCTATTACTTTGATTGCTACCAAGAAAAACGATATACACTTAGTGTAATAATGATAATTACAAAAAAATCTATTATTTCAGTTATTTTTTAAATGAAATTTAATAAAACCTAATTAAAACTTCAATCTCAATTTTCTCAAAATGTCATTTACGGGACAAATGTACCGCCTCTTGTATGTCCTACACAACACTATTCAGGGGTATAATTACGTAATGACAAAAAGGAAAATGATGACGTTAATCGAAAGTGTCGGATAAATAACGAGTGTCGATCGATTCGTTCCATAAAAATTCTTGTATTTTCCGATAAACGTAGGCGGTGCTATATTTACTTCTCCGGTGTGATTTACAGCCCACCATTTTTTTTATGTTAGATATCGACAGACGAGCATGAGGTTCACTTGATGCTAGGTGATACCTCAGCCACAGAACATCGGTCAATAATGCGCTGTCGACCTATGTTTTTTTATGTTAGATATCGACAGACGAGCATGAGGTTTCCGCTTCGCGTACCATCCGCGGAGCGTGCCGGTGACCGCCCGAGGGCGCCACTAGCGCCCAATCAAATGACCGCCCTATTTTTATAGGGCGCGACCCCGCAGTCCCCTGCATGCCATTTCCTGGCGCAAACAAAGAAATACTCGAAGTCAAAGGCATGAGGTTCACTTGATTGTAGGTGATACCTCAGCCGAACATCAGTAAATTATGCGCTGTCGACTTACTTTTTACTTCGAGCGCTCGGAAATCCATACTGAAGCGAAACGCGCATTGTGCACTTCACGGTTTTTCCATCTTATCATATCGGATATCGAATTCATAGAACCATCATATTTACACAGTCAGGTCATAAGTATTGTCACACAGTAAAAACTTTTCTTTTAGAATGCTGGCCACAAAAAAGTTTATTGAATATGAACTTCGAATTGTTCATGAAAATAAAAATGTATACTTTTTAGAATTTTACTCATTTTTAAATATGGAGTGGACGCTTAAAGAAGACCGTGTTGCAGTTATTGCGTTGCATCGTTGCGGT